>OY728121.1:1716324061-1717574061 GCA_963277665.1 Viscum album
ACAACCTTAGGTTAATCAAATTTTTTTTTCACTTTTCACCAAACCAATCAGTATTGAAATATAGAGTTATATAGTTTGAGTTCTCCAAAACATTTGATAATGACTTCCAAGAGCTAAAAAGGCATTTTAACATAGCCCCAATTTAGATATTACCCATCCCGGGTAAGGAGTATAAATTTTTTATGATATATTTGTAATTGGAAATGGGGTAGTATTGATGTAGGGAGAATGAGTCATGGTGTATAGATTATGGATGTTGAGGCTTCATAGAACTATCCTATGTTAAACCTCATGATATCTTCATTTTTATTCATTAAAATAATAATGGCATTCTCTTTTAGATGAAAATTTTATTTTTTATACTGACTATAGATTCCTAAAATATATCTTTTCAAAGTGTTCAATGTGTTACATAAATATTCTGTAGAGGAGATTTTTTGAGAACATAAGGTATTTTGAATATGATATTAAATCCCATACTATACATACATAGATATTACTTCCAAATTTTAGGAATATTCCCTAAAAAACATAATCAAACTACACCTGGACTATATAGGTTTAGTGTACTTGGAAACTGGGAAACATAAACAACTGGGCCCTAAGACATTTACAATGTCTCCCACTTATTTTTTCATAACTACACCCCTTACTGACATATCTTACTTAATATACCTCTTAATTGTGTATGGAAAAGAAAAATATAAAAGGGTGAGCATAGATAATCAGTAAGGTAAGACAAGGTAGATTTCAGTCACCTCATAATCATACGACATAAGAACATAACATTGGAAAATATTATGCTACATTGGAAAGATCATGATATCATGTATGGGATAAATCATAAGAGATCATAAGAATCAATGACCATAATACCAAAATTACTAACATAATATATAATTTTTTTATATACACTTAATCATAGAAAATAATTTCATATAAGTTAGGGCTCATTGCCAAGAACTTTATACCAGAAAATGTACATTACTGAATCGAGTCCACTCCTCGTTCCAGCCCTATATTACTGATCTGAAGTCATTTCCCATTAAAACCATGTCTATATCATGGGATATAAATCTTTACCCAATACATTGGGGGGGGGATATATAGGTCTTTCCCATAACATAATTACATCACTCTTAAGTGTGACACAAAAAACATAAATCATTAACCAAAACCTAAGGAATAAGATATGTTTATCTAAACATCATTTGACCATACAATAATCCAGGTAAAAAAATAGATTTCATAAATATAATTCCCTCATAAAAATAATAAAACCATCATAACAATAGGAATTTTATGCTTGAAAAATAACCCTTTTGAAGAATTCCATCTTAGATAATAAATAATTTTGATAGAATGCTTCAATTGAATTCTTGAGGAAAGCATCCGTTCTTCTTCAAAAATATTTTATTTTATGAAAATTCCATTTAATTTTAAAAGAAAATAATTTATTTGAAAATAAACCTGAAATATTGAAAAGGGATATTCTTTGAAATAAGGAATTATTAAAATGTCAAAATCCATTCATTCTATATAAGTTAAAAGAAAACATTATTCTCGTACTTTTGTTAGAATGTCAAAAAGTACCTCTTGTTGAAAATGAAAAAATATCCATTTCATACAATTTAATAAAAATTCAACAATAGAAAAAATTTAATGTAAACAATTTTATTAGGATAGATGGAAAATTTTGTGATACATCTTTAGGAAACATAGACATGGATGATAAATATACCCCAGTAAATTCTTACATATAAGAAATATCAGATAATAATGAGATTGAAAAATTATCCTTTACCTTAGGTATGATATCATATTTATATATCCAAAACTCTTATATAATGATTTAAATAATGTGAATGACTTATTACAGAGATATAGTCCTTTTTATGATATCATATATGATAATATTATCATCTGTTTGTTAATAAAATTTCATTATTACTTATTATTAGGGAATTAATGGGTTCATTTTGTTATGCATGTTTTGTGGAATAACATAAAATTATACTTTTTAGGTCATAGTTATATCATTATAAATGATATTAAAATAATATATAATATATTTATTCATTCCATAAATTTATGTAATCTTACTTTAATGATTATCATGTAGAATGAATCACATCGTATTGTGGAGACGGTAGAAAATACGTACACATAAGAAACGATATCATTACCATAATTTTGAAATGATATAGTTGTGGATGGTAATTGTTTCTAGAATAATGTTATAATAATCACATATAGTTATTATTTCTACCCTTATACCCATACACATAAGGTGGTGGTGAAAAATAGATTACACCACGATGTGGAGATAGTAAGATGTACACACGCACACGAGGTGATTTCATTTTTCATAAGAAGGATAGAAGGTGGAATATGGTTATTCCATAATCATAATAACATCTAAGTATATAATTTATATTGTAGTTTGTAATTTATAATGGAAAAAACTCATGAAGAGTAATTAGAAGAAGAAATTAGTTTGAAATAATTGGTAGAGGAGATTAGATTGTCTTCAATGGGCTCCCTCTAGATCGCGTTTTAATGCACTAGGGTTGGCCTTTAGAGGTGAAAAAACCTATAGAATGTGAATAGGGAAGATGATAATGTAAATTGTTAGGGGATGTAATATCATAAAGGTTTAAAATGATGTGTATAATTTATGGGGGAGGTGCCCTGTAATAATTGATGTGAGGGTCACATTGATGTGAGGGTCACTATAGAATCTCCAAAAAGATTAATTTATAATAAAATCAAACCACTTCCAAAATTCTCCAAAATGTCTGGATTTAGAACATGAGATTAGATAAAGTTTTAATATCATGAACCAATCAATTTTAGATATGTTTTCTTTATCAATTCAAACCTTATCATTTTAATTAACACTTAGTTATTCAATTTAATTTTTTTACTACGGTAACAAATATTTCAATATTAGAAGGGAGAAATATTTACTTATTTATTGAAAATTAGAAAACAAATAAATAATTTAGAACATTTTAGACTGTATTATAATTTTTCATTAATAAAAAAATTATTATTTTTAATTTATTTAATAAAACATTATTTTGATAAATAATCCATAGTGTCAATTATTATACTATTCAATTAATTGATTTTTTAAAATATTAATATATCAGGTTAAATTAATTTTTTTATATTCCTATGAGGTCAAGGTGATCTAGAAAATTTGTTAGATAAATTAATTTTACCAAATTATATTTATTTTAGTACATTGAATCACATATATTTGTTATCTCCATTAATAAAATAATTACTTCATCAATTTTGTGTAGTTATTTAATATTCTTATTATTTGAATAAAAACTAATAATAAAATAAATAATATGAATATAAATCCTCTATATTTCAAAATAACACTTGTAGTGAAATATATCTTCTGGAAAATCCTGCATTAAAAATTTTAAAATTATTAAAACATGAATGTGACAACTTCTACATCACTTTAAATAAAATATTATAATTGTCATAATATTTTCCATTTGGATCAAAATGGTCAATAAATCGACCCTTGGATTATTATGGTTGAGAAATACCCAAAAAATAATATAAGGGCACATTTTGGGTTATTAATTATAACTTTAATAAAAATTATTTCATTGATTTCTCATCAATTAAATAATTTATGCACCATCAATGTATTAACCTTTAAGATAATTATTAATTTCATAAAAATTAGAAATGAATTACCATGATAAATAAAAAAAATTTAAATTTAAAAATATTATTTATAATTGAATTAATATTTTGTATAAAATTATATTAAAAATGATATAGTTATTAAAATTTGAGTAAGACATATTCAACATTTCTGTAAATAAAATAAATTAAATGTCCTAATCTCACCCAATTGGATTTCAAAAGAACCCATTTTTATGCAAGATTTACTTTGGTTGAAACACGTTCATTCAATTATATTTGGAAATGTTTTAGGGTAAATTTATAATATTAATTTCACCCTTAATTACCAGACCTACCCTTTTACCATATTAATAAAAAAACCAAATTCATATCCCCAAAAAATAAAATATAGATATTTAAATAATTTGGACCTATTTATTCCAAATATAGAATATATCTTTGAAAATTGAAAATACATAATTTTCATAAATTAAATTAAAATTAATCTTGTTGTCAGAATGAGAAAACTGGTTTTAAAAGTTAAAAAATTGTAAAACATTGATATGGTTTTATATCTAAATTCAACATAAAATTAATTCCAACGACCTAAATTATATTAAATGATAAAAATATTTTCTATATATACATTAAAAAAATTAAAAAATATAAATTTACAATATAAATTATTCTGATGAAAAAGTTGATTTCACTTAAAATTATTATATTTTTACTATTCAAAAAAATTTAAAATTATCATAAAGAATATCAAAAATTAATCCCAAGTAAATTTTTATATCCCTATTCTAAAAAAGAAGTTTATTCTGCCATATAAAAATTTTAATGTGTCAAAATTTAATGTTAAACAATGTTCTCCATTAAAAGGTAATATGATTACACTTTTGGAAAATTTAGGTTTTATACATAAAATAGGGTTTATTCATAACCCATGACTAAAATATATATGGGATGAATATGAAATGTTTTTATTAAATATATAAAATATATATTTCCTTAATTTAATTTTCTAATTTTAATTCACATAATTTATTAATACCGAAATTCAAATATTTACTTTACATTTAATTGGTTTATATTTTTCCTAAATGATTTGTAGCCCAAAAATTCGTCATGCATTTTCATATGTTAGTTATATTTATTCCCACTAACTTAACATCTAGGTTATAATGGTTATTTTATACCAAGGTTATCTCATGGTTAATTTATACTCACAATTGTGTGTCATGCAAGCTATTGAAGAATTAAAATTATTTAAAGAAAATATTTCATAAAAATGTCTAGGTGTGATAATAACTTATCTTATACAATGTTGGGCCCTCTATTGGTAAATACATTAAGTGTAGGAAGTATGAGGATTCAAAATTCCTATCTTTGAGTGACAATTTTGATGGTTGGGATCCACCTTTTTATTTGAATAGTTTTGAGGATGAGATTATTCACATTTCTTGGTATGCTTTTGTTTTTACATGTATAAGAGAAGAGATAATGCTTATGTTTTATGACTTGAATTGGAAGGTTCACCCTAGTTTGAAGAGAATATATCATTATATTCAAATATAGTATTGGTGGGAAAGAATAAAAAATAAATTGTAGGTTTAGTAACACAATAATACACCTATAAATAGGTGTAGGCTGACCATCAATAAAAATAAATAATTTTAAAACGATTTACCAATCGATGATTGAAGTGGGATGATTCCACTATGGATTTTTTTATTAGTTCTCATAAGGTTGTCTGATAAGAATGATATGATTTGATTTATTCAAAATAAATTGAAAAAGATAGAACACTTTTTTATGATTCAAGATACCTTGAACATAGATTAGTTGGGTGACTTGTTTGTTTTGGAAATATTACATTTTCATGGGGTTCCTCAAACTCTAGTCTAAGATCATGATCCTCATTTCACTTCATGAGTTTGGAAGGTGATATAGAATGTTCTTGGTACTTAGGTGGATATGAGATTTTTTTTTCTCCTACCAAAAGGTGGGACATACAAACATACCATAGAGGTATTCCAGGACATATTGAGGTCATGTGTCTTAAAAATTAGATGATCTTGGGAGAATTAATTAGTTCTTATTGAATTATGCTATAAAAAATTTATTAGTAAACTATTATTATGAATCATATGAGGAGACCTACAGTAGTATATGGAAATCACTATTTTTTTTAATAGGTGTGAGATTTTTAGGGTTGTTGGGATTGAGTCTCATCTAGGATATTTTGGATGAGGTCCAGTTGGTTCAAAACCATATGGATATGAACCAGAGTAGAAAAATTTCATATGATGATCGATATCTTAAACACATATTTCTTATATAAGGTGACCATGTGTACCTTTAGGTGTTTCTGAGATTGGGTTCCTATCAAATTTAGAAGTTAGAAACTTTATCACCAAAATATGTGGAGTCGTTTGATACTGTGGAGAAGATCAGACCAGTGTAATATAAATTGTATCTTCCATAGTGGTGTACTGTTATGTACAATGACTTCCATGTTTCCCTTCATTGATAATATCACCCTAACCCATCTCATGTGGTTTATTTTGATGATGTTGATATTGAGGCTGATGTGTCCTTTAAGGAGAATCTAGATTTTATTGTGGGTTATAGTGAGAAGACTCTTCCGGGTTAGACTGTTCCTTTAGTCCAAGTCTTATGAAAAAATGTATTTATTTAGAAGGAAACTTGGGAGAGGGAGACATATAGGTGGTAATGGTGGCCCAATTTATTTATTATAGAGGATTAATGATTATTGTGAGTGAAGGTCGAGGATGATATGTTATAATTTGATGAGGTTATATGATCCAAAACTTACTAAGTGATACATCATGTTTACATTTTCATTATATAATCTTTTAAAGGGTTAATAAAACGACTCATAAGAATGTAAGGGTCTAGGGGTTTGTCCTAGGGGTCCAGGACGTGAAAAAGGTTGAAAAGTGTCAGTCCATTGCATAGAATGTGGTTAGGATTATCCATGGTCCATTGCCTATGTGACTATGTGGGCTGGACCCCTGGGATAGAGGTATGAATAATGCCAGTGCATAGCTTTTCAAACTGTGTGGGTACCCCAACCAGACTATGTGACCTAGCCCCCTCTTGGATAGAAGCTTCCACATGTTTTATGCAAGGTTTGGCCAATAGTGTATCCAAAATGTGCACCTCTAAAAATACAAGTTTTTTAAAACGATTTCCCCAACATGGGCCTTAAGAGTTCTTACTCGATTTTACACCTATTTCCACCTCAACTAGTAAGGGTTACAAACCGTGGCCACCCTCTTCATGAAAAGGTTATTACCATTATATTATTAGTCATTTTAAGTATCATTGGTTGAAAATAACATATCCTAGCGAGTCTACCACTCATCTTTATTCTATTTTCTAGGAGAATAATGGTTGATAGTTTTGATCTTTCTGAATCCCTCAGACGTTATTTTTCAAGAAGATTCTTATATTGGGAATTTAAGGTGGTTTGACCATGAAAAAAGGTTTGAGGTTTGGTGAGTACTTATCTCAAAGATTTTGGAAGGTGGTATAAAATTCATTTGCTATTGTCTTGATGTAAATTTATGTGATTATGGTTGTGGTAATTTTATTCCTTGCTATATATTAGATTCCATTATAAATAAACATCCATTGAGCCTCTAATGGAAGAGTGAAACCCTCCAAGGATCTTGTTGGTTATATTGTTGATTTTGAGACTGGACATGTGGTCACCCATGGGGAGTTCCATAACTATGAAAATAAATAATTGAGTTGTGGAATTGTGTAATTAATTGGTTTATGGGATTACACCATTTTTATTTGTTTTTTATATGTTATCATTGTATAGGGATGGTTTGGATTAACATGGAATGGTTAAATGGGATATGCAATGATTTAGGTTAAATATAGTTAAATGGTTAAAGGGGTATGACCATGTTGTTAAATGGTTTTAATAAATTATAATGGATGTGGTTATGTATAAATTGTTAAATTGACTTGCTATAGAATTGTGTTAAAGTTTCTAAATGGAATTTACCGTGGAAATTATGATTATTGAGGAATCTTCACCACTATTGTTGAATATATTTAAGAGGTTATGTATAATAAATGTTGAAAATAAAATGTTGATGAAATGGTAATGGTTGTTGGTCATGTAAGTCCACACCATGGAAATGATGATGGTCTTGGCATTCCACATTATGGAATGGGTGTTGGTTATGCTAGTGTACACCATGGTTTGGACCTGGACTAATGCTCCAAGGTATGATGAATTATATTTAATTACTTAATGAATTCCTCATGAATCAATGTGGTTAAACCCTCTTGGTATGGTTTATACTTCTAACGTGGACCTGTGAAGGTTTAGTGTGCTGGTGCTATTGTAAAACCTAAGATCCCTTGGGGGTTAATGAAACATATTTTATTTAAATTATTTTTTACTATTAATTCATACTTTTAAAACAATATTATTTGAATGGATATTTCTTTAGACACCATTGTTGGTGGCCTACTTAGTGGTACTCACACCCTACTTGCATTGTTGTTGGGTACTAGAGAAGACTTCATGGCTGCAGGTCAGGATAAGGGAAAACGATCTATATTAGAGGAATGATATGGGTGTCAGGATAGAGAATCGATTAGGGGACTAGACATAATGTTAGGACCTATTTTAGGATTGTCTTTAGGGTCTTATTTTTTTTTTCTTTTGTTACTTTAGATTATAATGACATAACATGTTTACTTATTTTGTTAGTGGGTACTTCCTCAGTTGATAATGTGGTATGTATTATTTTTGTATTTATTATTATTTCATCTCAATTTTTAACTTGATTTCCATCATTATTTTACTCTGGTAAAGTGATTATAGTCTCTGCACCTGTTACAATAGACCCTCACTGCTAATCCACATGCTATGGCGTATTATGAGGTGCTTTTGAGGTCATGGGGTGAATCGACTTGTCGAACCATCTTAGTTTCTATTGATCTAAGATGTTATAGGTTTACATGGTCATAAATATTCCTTTATAGGATGTGAGGATAAAATATATTAGGAAATAACCAATGAGGTCCATTACGTATTTTATAATAGTTTATTTTTTATATTGTAGCTTCCTGGACTTTTACTTATATGTCACTAAACCCGGTTGGCCACATGGCTTCAATAGAACCTCCCCATACACCAAAGGATTTAAACTATGCATGGGGGCCTTGGGTGCATCATTGGGGAGACTATGACCTTAGGTAAGAGTGTAGTATATAGGTATACAATAATGATAAGTAGTGGAAATAGTATTAAATAAATAGTAGTGGAATAATAAATCATCCAGATAAACAAGGATCAAATAGAATCAATATCAAATAACAAAATGTTGACAATTTAATGTAATATACTAGAAGGTAAACATGGTTAATGTAATGTAAATCATGCTATACAAATATACAGAAAGGCTAAAAACTATCTCCACTAGCACCCCAAGAATAAGTTTGGTATGATTCTCCTGTACTCCATCAAAATCACACAATCAAGAATCCATATTTAGACATTTACCTTTGTACCTACCTACATCTATAAGATATATTTGGGTACCAACCAATAACCCAAATAGTGTATGAGATATACTCGTTAGGCCACCACCAATAGTGTCTAGTAAAATCCATCTAGTGTATATAAAATGAGAAGAGTGCATATAAAACAATGTATAATATATATATATATATATATATTTTAAATGGGTCAGGTCTGGTTCCTAAAGGACACCAGACTGACACTAACCTCTTTGGCCTTGGCTGGGATATCTCTAAACAAACGGCCATGGTAAATGTATATATATATAGAAATTTATATATATATATGGACTAAATACATAGTGATGTTTGCAGCAATATATAAAAATAATACAACTATCCTTGACCCAAGTTATAACTCAGATGTCCATGGAAAATTGTATAAGTACCATATAATTTCAAGGGACTCCATGAGTGAGTGTTATTAACTATATAAGTCTCCATGCTAGTGTGTCATAATGTGGGACACCCTATCCAGTGGTCATAGTTAATTTTCGATTTCATGCTTGTATATCACATTTTATTTGGGATGCCATGTCTTTATGACACATTTTAGTTGGTATTTGCATACCTGTTTAGCTTAGTTAGGTTGGGATTCCATGACCATATATCACATTTCAACTAGGAATCCTTGATAGGATATCACATTTATATGGGGTTCCATGCCTGTATATCCCATATTTTTGAGAATGCATGACTGAGGATCACAAGTAGATGGGACACCTTTCTTGAGTATCACAAAATTATGGGACACCATTCTCGAAATTCATATTTCTATAACTAAAGATTATTATTATATAAAACATTAAAGGGATGAATTAAAATTCATTTAGAACACCATTTAATAAGGTGAATCTCCCTTATTCATGTGGGATTCATATGAAGTTGTCATACCACTCAGTCCCATTTAATTTTGATAACATCTTCATTTAAGAAAAAGGCCAATACCCCCCCCCCCCCCGAATAGCCCGAAAGCCGTATTTTTAATTGATTTTTGATAACACCCTTTTAAAGGGATGAGGGGGAACCCGTACAAGGCCCACAATCTTAGAGATTACATGACCCGTAGGACATAGGAATTATACAGACTATACTTGGAACTCCTCCTTCTAGCTTCTTCTTTGTGATATCATCTCTCCACATTCACATGTATGTTCAACTAGGATTCCCATGAAAGCACAAGCTAGTCCTGATGAAAATTTGATACCCTCTATTTCTGAAAAACCCTCTTAGCTTCTCCTATGTTGAATGTTTTTTTTATGATCCCCATCTAGTGTTTGCTCTTTGTAGATACTTTATGACCATTAAGCATAATTTTAGGTGGCCTGAATTCCTTGAGGTGGCCCAAAGGCCTTTATGTGGCCATAAGGGCTTGAGGTGGCTTGAAGGCCTTGAGGTGGCCTAAAATCAATACTGGCCTAAAGGCCTTGGGTGACCTGAAGGCCTTGGGTGGCCCAAAGGCCTTAAAGGACCCAGGAAAAAACTGGTGGCCCGAAAGCCGAAACAGATGAATAGATCCGGTTGAAATAGTACCAAATAGTTCCTGCTACAGTTACCACTATAGTAATGCTACATTACTTCTACAATACCCCATAAATATTTCTCCACCCGGTTTTGAACTCGGGTCTCTTGGGTGCACTTACCGAGTCCTCACCAACTGGGCTGAGGCTCTTGTGAGGGAAATCCAAGACCACATAGAATGTCTTTTTACCATATAAAGATTTAATAGTTAAACGTAATAACATAATAATTCCCTAAGGGGATGTTACTTATCAAGGTGGGGACCTCTAACCATAATCTCTAGGATAATTGGGAATTTCAAACATGGATAACTTTTTAGATAAAGTAATGTTATAAATTTTAGGGGACACATGGAATGTTCGACATAAAGGATGATGAAACATTTTATGAAATGACTAATATTTTATGAAAAGTACTGGACCACCCACATTATGTAAATTGAAGACACCTTGTCCATTGTTTTCCATTAAGTCAGGCTAAAATAGAAAAAATTAAAAAATGCCCTGAAAATAGGTAATATTAGCTCCCACTTAAATAAAGATGAATAATTAATGATAAATAGAGAAAGAAATGAAGATTAGTTAATCACATACCGATATGAATATAAGGAAACTGATGGTAAAGCAATCAGATATTAATAGGGCAGTCTATCTTAAAGCCTCTGTTGGATGATTGTGGAAGACTACAACTACTAGAAGAGGATCTGAATGAGAATGGCAAGGAAAAAGGTGGAGAAAACCTTAATTTTGGTAAGGGTAAACAAGATTCATTAACACATGTTAAATAGTTTCATGGTTTGGATGCACAGTTTTCAAAACTGTGCACCTAAATTGTGCATCAACACTCGTTAGGTGGAACTAAGAGTGCGACCCTAGGAACTTGGTTCGGGAAAAAAATATTTCCCCATATAGGCCCCTATAAATCCCACACTACTTTGTGTTCTATGGGTCATGAATAGAAATAATCATTCCCACCTCTAAATTTATATACAACACCCATTTGGTTGAGTCTCACAGTTATCACTAATGATGTGCTAACTATATAATTCAACATATATTTCTAGCTTTTTTTAGCTTTGGGATCTAGACGGCCCCCAGACCCTCCCAAACCACTCTTTACCATATTAATAACATTAATTTTATCAAATTTGAGTTTTTTTATAGTAAATTATGGATATATACTTCTTCAAAAAAATTTGGGATGTTTCAACATTCCCTCCTTAAACCAACTCATTCCCAAGATTCCCTTCTGAGGGTGTTGAAGCATAATCTATGAAAAGTTCCATCCAGTAAGGAAGTACATTTTCCTCTCTCTCCAACATAACATCCTATAAAATATTTTTCTTCCATAGAAATTTTACATGAGTATGTAACATTCCTTAGAGAGCCTTCTTGCTCTAAACAATGATACATAAAAGATACTCCTCAATGGATGCAACTACCCCTATATCAAAATCCTCAGTATCGAAGAATTGATAAGGTTTAGAATAATAATAGTGAATATGTGACACATAGAATATGTCCTGCATTTCCCATAACTTTGAGGTGAAGACCCCCTATATGCTACCAGCCTCAATCCGTCCAATACCTCAAATGCCCCGATGTAATGAGGAAAACGTTTTCCCTATCTATGAATCATTATATGACCCAATCAAGGAAAAAATCATAGAAATACTCGATGTCCCACCTCATACTCAAGAGGTCAGTAGTGAGGATTAGTATAAGACTTCTTCCTAGATAGATCTATATCCATATGATTATGAATAATATGGACCTATTATAATGTCTCTTTAATGAGATGAGGTAACAGTAGTGATTCCTCACGAACCACTGACTATAATAAGGATGAACGACATGACATACAATATGGGGCCTCCTAGGGATCCATTTGAATAGTTTTTTTTTGGAATTTTCTATTGTATTAAAACTCAAAATGTGATTTTTATCTTTCCCATGAACCTCTAAATGTAAGGACACATGCTCAATGTGTGTAATATAACAGGAAGATCATACACTTGGACTAGTCGTCAGTTTGAGGGTGGTATATTGTACTTAGAAACACCTATAAAACTAGTTCTTTTTTTGTGCTCCGTAATATAACTATGACATAAACTAAGAATCTCTATCTGATAATATAGAACTGGGAACACCAAAAATGTGAACCATATATCGAATGTAAATGCAACCATTCCCGTATAATAAAAAAGGTCTCCTTTATCAGAAGAAAGAATATGAACTTAAATAAAACTATTGATGATTACTAATACCTTATGGTTACCATGAAGGTATTTTAGAAATACTATAAAAAACATGGTGAACTTTTCTGATTTCCACTCAGGAATGGATAGAGGATATAGAATCCAAAAGGTCATGGGTTCCCTGCCTTCACTTGAAAATAGGTAGAACATCTTGTGATAAAACCTATAATCAAGATCTACATAAAAAACCACCAATACTAATGACATACATCTCATTATATATTGGTAATACCAGGGTGATATTCCAAAATAGAGTCATTATATTCCTGAATAAATTCATCATTTTGGTCTTTGGGAGCCCAGACATGCCGATGAATGTACATGATATTATCTTCAATAAGGAAACTTTTTTGTGGGTCTTCACCTGATACAACTTCAATTAGAACTAAGCCAACATGATCTATAATGTTTCTCAGACATAACCTTTCTAGAAGGAATTATTTCATATATAAATCTAAAAAAATAGTATTCCCATGATAAATCAAAACTTCCATGTGCATTTGAAAAAATCATGCAATCAACTATCAATTAGTTTTGGCCTCTGAAACATTTGGTGTTTGAGTCATCTAGCTCAGTGTGTTACCTAATTTATTTACATTCCTTAGTGTATAAGTGATATAAAAGTAGAATGACTATATAGATTCCACCAATAGACATAGCCATAGACTGAAGTCACATTGTGTGGAAATTTATTTGAGACTTAAATGGTTCGTGTAAACAATGAACCACTACCCAATAGATAATTACACCAATAATGTAATTCATGAACCACAAATTCTAGATAGAGGTCATGTATAGTGTAATTTATCTCATGAGGTCTCACATAGTGGGACCTGTATGCTAAAACTCAGTCTCCATACATTTTAACAACTCCATGCCTAATTCCACACACATCGAAATAGAATGTATATTTTCTTCCTGACCCTAAGAGAATCTAGATTATTGTTAGAGTTAGTATCCCTTTCATCTATTGAGGGGATACATAATAGGATTTAGAATATAAGAAGTTTACACCATTTTTAGTCAGGACCATGAGAGTCACACCTAGGAAAGATAAATCTTAAATAAAACTATTGTAGTATCCAACTAGCTGTAATAAAATGCATTTTTCAATGACATTCTTGGGTATTTCCAAAGAAACCATAATTCTCACTAATTCTTGGTCGACTGACACTTCTGACTTTGAGATGATGTGACCCATGGGGTGTACCTTGTCGATCTAGAAGTAGAATTTGGTGATACTGGTATATATCAATAGTTCACTCTTAGTTTATTCATCATGATATAATGATGTTTGGCATGGTCGTGTCAAGTATAATAATACACCATGATGTCATCCATAAAGACTTACAAAAAATAATCTTGATATAGGTGGATAAAATAATTCATATGATCCATGAAGACTGAGGATAAATTTATTAGACTAAATTTCCTAACAAAATACTCTTAAAATCCATATCTACTATGAAAATATATATGTGCTATGTCTGATGTCCTGACATGAACTTGATGGAATCATAACCTCAAATCAATCTTAGAGAAACCTATTTCTTCTTAGATCTTGTCGAAGAGGTATTGTATATGTGGAAATGGATATTAGTTCTTAATCATAAGATGGTTTAACCACTAATATTCCTTAAAAAACCTTAAGGTTCATGTCCTCATTCTTGGTGAATAGTACATGCGAACCCCATGGTGAAGTAGTAGGTCATATGAAACCATTAGCTTCCAAATATATTAATTGATTATAGTGTTCCTGGATTTCAATAGGTTCAACAAAATAAAGAGGAGTAGACACTAGTGCCACTCCAGGAACATAAAAAATGGCGAACTCCACCTTTCGCAAAGGTGGAAACCCATAATGTTTTCTCTAAAACATCCTTGATATGATCCAAAACAAGATGGAATTATATACGTTAGGTTCCATTGTTTGTAATAAAGATACTATCCATTGGGGTGGTCAATCTACCCAAACCGCGATGATCAAGTGCAAATTGACTCGCTTGGAAATCCCATTCACCATTATGAACATATATACCACCCTCAACTGATATGAAGGACACACTCTTGTGATATAAATCAATGGGATCACGGTAATATAGTTTCCAGTATATTTTGAGTATGATATTGGAACCCATAATGTTGAGTAAAAAGAGGTTCCATAAGAATTAGTACCCACATATCTCAAGGGGAAACCCCTTTCACTAACATACACTCTCCAATTAAACCCCATAATGGTGGGTTGAGAGTCATCACTCCAAATAAATACACTATCTATAAGTCCATAATTTTCATAATTTCCACATATATAAAAGAATGTGAGGTTATTGCATCAAATAAGGTAGATTATAAAGTTGAGTCCACCGAATATTACCACTAATTATAGAGGGTGAAACAATCTACTCCTCTAGGATAGGCCACATTTCATAGATGTGGATAGATTCATGGCCTTAAGATACAACCTAACTACATAGAGCTGGTCCAATCTACTGGTGCTGAATGTCCATATCCTATCTACCTTATCCATGACCACCTCCTTGGCCTGAATGGATAGTATTATTCCATATAAATACCTAGTAAGGTGTTTATTACCCTATTTCTAATGATTGAACTAATACAAATCCACTCCCACTAGTCATGGATTGGAGAGTCCTATAGAAGTATTAAATATTACACAAACTTCCCTAACCATAGAACTAAATGAGATCTTTGGGATACCGAGGATTCTTATTCCCATTATTTCCACACTGGTGGAACACTATGTATCTATCAGAAGGTTTCATATAGATTCTACTGCCCCCACATGTAGACTCAAAGTTATGGTTCCTTCCACTCATCAAACCACATCTATATCTCAGTACAAAACCACCTTGACCCACACCATCATCTTCCCTCAGGTTAGTCTAGGAGATGAGGGCAAGATTTACTATCTCATAAATAGTGGTCATCTAAAATTCATACACCAATGATCGAATAGTGTATATAATCACATATTTTAATTTCATCATAGTCATTAGCTCATCAATGGTAAGGGTTGGTGTAAAACTCTAAATCTTGGTGAAATGAGTTGAATATTCCATAATAGACATAAATCCCTACTATAGATATATAAACTCTCTAGAGCAATCCACTCTCAGTGTTTGTGGAAAAAAGTAATCATAGAAATATATCTGGTAGTTTTCCCATACCATACCCTCATGAAGACAAGCCTGGATAATCACATCCCACAAAAGATTGGTGTAATTGTTAAGATGATATGTCACAAGCTTGACCGTCCTCTCTGGAGGTCTCTCTAGTTTCACAAATATGGATAACATGGCCTCTATACTTGAATCCATAACCAAAGGGACACTACCTCCCGATAAGGTTGGGAAATTTTGGTGCTGAAATTCTCATGTCAACTATACCATTATTAGGCTTGGTCATAAAGAACCATGCATAGACTACATAAATCTCTCTCAAAATTGAGAATCAGTGCCCGGATGGGGGATAAAAGGAGGTGGATCATGTGACACTACTGAAGGCAGTTATATGGTCTTAGGTCCCACCACCCGAAAAGAACGATCATCTCCAACTCATCCAAACATGAATAGCTGAGGTCATGGTGGCATAGTTATACAATTGAAATATTCATGACTCAGTCAAGGTTCAACAATATACATGATCAAAGATATTAGTAGAGAATATGTACATAAAATTCCTATAAATGAGTCACACCTCTTTTAATTCTCTGAAAACTTTGTCTAGGTGATAAGAAATATCACAATAGATCACAAGAGACACTACCTACTGCCCACTATAATAGTTGGGTCAGTGTCAGGTCTCACATCACACAATATAGGTTTTAGTATATGGAGTGTCAATTTCATGGTATAGAGGAAAACACCCTTTAATTTTCAATTAAAATCCCAATTCAACAGTGACAATTTCTTTTATGTTTTTAAATTTATTTATGTGCATACTTATTTATATGTATATAAATATCATGGTCCAGTTAGATTCATCATCATTACCAATTTATATAGGTCTATACTCTTTATAAATCATAGTTAACATATCTTATAACTGTGAACCGAACCTCATATCATGTATTAGGATGTAATAGGCCTTGTAAAATGATTTTATTAAATGAATCACCATTACCAATTTAAATAATTACATGCTTTAAAAAATAAAATTTTATTCATCTAATCAAATCAATAAATGTTTCATCCCCTGGAACCAGTGGTCCATGGATCAGACATGAAATAAGTGTTTAAATAAGGTTTCATCATTAATATATATTAGAAAAACCATTTCTATTGATTAAAAAACATTAATTATTAAATTTTTTATACATATAGAAATGTTATCACATTTCCATATATTATAGTCAAGAAAAATACAATAATCACATGAAATATAGGAAATGAATCTGACAAAATAAAACTTTATTGCCTTGAATGATACATGTCATGTGAAATCTCAGGTTTTTATAATGATGAAAGGAATGATACCTCATTATACTACTTGGAAAAGGAATCAAAAGTCATGAATAATAATATCAATTATTATAATTCCATAAAACATGTGTGTCACCCAATGGTGAAATTGGAACAACTGCAACATGCACAAATGAAATTAGAAATATCCCATCCTAGTTAATTTGGATTTCCCCTATACATGGGTTAGATACTCCCAGACACATTCTCATTATCAAATTATCATACAATTCTAGTTTCATTTCTAATACCCCAATAGTAAGACAATGAGAAATGATGATTTGATAACACTTTTTAGTGTCATGAACCAGATTCACTCATATGTAAGCGAAACTGGCTGTCCACATGGCCTCAATAATTCCTTCACATATGCTATAGGCTATGGACTAGAATTAGGGGCCTAGGGTGTGTTAGTGGGGAAACTATACCCTCAGTTAAGAGTGTATCCCAACAATGTACAATAATTAAAATATATGGAAATAATAATTAATAACCATACTTAGAATAATAAATCACCTAGATAAATACAGCTACAACATAATCAATATCAAATACCCAAATGATGTTGATGTCATGAGATATAAAAAAATGGTAACATGGGTTTTGACATATAAATCATGTTATAAAGAAATAAATAATGGGAAAAAACTATCTCCACTAGCATCGTGAGCATAATCATGGTCCTCTACTCTTGAACTCCATCCTAAGAAGAGAATCATGCATCACTAGCTAGAAGTTTCCATTTGTCCCTACCGTATACATACATTTTTTTCAAGTAATAATCTGTGGCCTGAATAAGTTGTTAGAGATACTTAGTATAATACCCCCAACGGTGTCTAGTAAATACCAATCGATTCATATAAAATGATCAGTGTGGATATACAACAATGTAAAAAAAATATAAAATGTAAACAATTCTGATCTAGTACCTTGAGGACACCTTGCTGGCACTACCTGCTTCTCTATAAGACAAGATGTATATGAACATAAAGCCATGTGTACACACACACAAACATATATATATATATTGACATTCATTTTTATGTATGGTCTAAATATGTAGTTCCGTTTATATCCATACATATAAATACTACTATTATTCTTGAACCAAGCACAAATCAAGCATTTATAGATAGTATTATGAGTATCATAGAATGTCAGGGGACACCATTCCGATGTTTCATGAATCATATGGGTTTCCATTCCTGAGTATCAAAATGTTGGATTCCCTTCCTGGCTATCACATTTAATTAGGGTTACCATGCCCATATATCACATTTAATTTGGTATTCCATGCCCATATATCACATTTCAGCTTAGTCCCCATGTCTTGTTATCAAATTTACATGGGACTCCATTCCTGTATGTCACATTTTTATAGGACACCATTCCTAGGGATCATAAGTAAATGAGATGCCATTCCTGAGTATCAAAAATATGTTAGACAAAATGCCTGAAATTCACATTTATAAAACTAAGTCTAGTTATACCTTAAAACATTCCAAAGATGAATTATAATACATTTATTACAATATTTACTAAGGTGAATATCTCTTATTCATGTGGGAATCTTGTGAAGTGGTCCTATTAGTCACTCCCCTTAAATTTAGGTTGTCTCTTCACATAGGAATCAATCCAAAACCACATAGAAGGTGGTTTGACCATATAAGAAATAAAAAATTCAAGGGGTAGCATAATAACACACTAAGTGGGTGTCAAATGTTGAGGTTGGGGGACTAAGACCATAAACATGGGGATTATGGGGGAATTTATAACATTTGGAACATTTTATATAAAGTGAATTTATAATTTATAGTGATATGTGGCATTTACGGTGCATAGAATAACGACTCATGTTATAGAAAAACTCAAATTTTAAAAAAAATAACAAGAAATACTACCTTATAAGGGTATTAAACCCTCATCCATTGTTGTCTTTTAAATTAATATAGATTGGGAGAAATCATTAAATTGAAAAATTACCAAAAAATGGGGCATATTATCTCACACAAAAATAATGTTGAAGATAGAGAGTTAAACATAAAATTTAAACAAGTGGAGTGAATATCCTACTGATATGCATTGAACACAATTGACAGAGAAGGAATGGGAGCTCAGATGAAGATCGTAGCTCAAAGCCTATATTGTAAGATGGTGTATGACTCCCATAACTGGGAGAGGAGGTACAGATGAATGGGAAGAAAAATGGAGGGGAAATAATTTAATGATGGAAAGGGAAAATATTCATTCCATACATTTTTAAGAGGTTCATGGTTTGGCCACAAGGTTTTCCAAACCATTCACCTAAACTATGCATAGACACTGGTTTTGTGGCACTAGGGTGAGTCCATTGGTGCATGGTTTTGGAAAAATGTGCAGCCCCCTCCAAGGAAGTTGAAATCCCAGCAAGGGTGTGAAACTAGAGGTTCAGGGATAGAACTAACCAGACACACCTTTGTAGTTTAATACATCACTGGCATAGTTTAGGTTCATAGTTATCTCTAACCACATGATAACCATTGAACCCTGTTTTTCTTTATAATTTTTTTGGAACTCTGGGATCTAATTGGGCCTTAAAGTATCCCAAAAAGATCATTAGCCTCTTAATCACATTAATAACATCAAAATATGGATTTTATATAGTTTAGTATTCATACACACCACTTCTAAAAATCTGAGGATTTATATAAATATATGAAATAAAATAAATAATTAAATATAATATATAACCGATCTCATTAGTTTATCATGTGCTAACCATGACATGATGAAGCTAGAACCCTATACTCTGGAAAATTACACTAATCACATTTACCATTGACAAATTGTTTCCAAAATGCATTTGGGATAAGAATAACATAGAAGAAACTGCATATAGAAAACCCATATGGGTAGAACATGACATAGCATAGACCTGGTACACCAAGAATATATAAGAGAGGTGTAATGTCGCCAAAACCATTTATAGAAAAACGATATGGGAATGACATAACATAACTGAAATTGGGGATAAATGTTTTTATCATATTGGAAACAAAACATGTAAAGTATTAAGATATCTATAACCATGAATGGTAAACCCATCTGTGAAGGGAATAACATATCCAGATCTGGGTAGTAAGCCTCTCGGTGGTATAACATGAATACCATGAATCTTAGGCCTCCATGAAACTATTTCATCAATAACTACATACATAGACACACTTCATAAACATAGTCAAGAATAAACAACAATTACATGTAAACATAACCCTACATCATATCTCTCTATTAGATATCCATCCACACCTAACACTATATTAGGGGATTTCAATAAGCACATCAATCGAATCCCATCTCACTCTATCCCATCCAATACACATAACCATTACCTATAACCATCATCTCTAATTATTACCATGATTTTGGGCTATGATCAATCAATAAAACCCTTTTTACTAATCGTATTAGAAGAATCCATCAACTATACCGATCCAATACAAAGGAACATCACAATTTTTCAAAGGGATCTTCTCATTCTTCTTTCTTTATTAGCCACCATAAGATACCACTCTATGTAGATCCTAAAATTATATTTATACATTCCAAAAATTGATGATCAAAGAATGTGGGTAAAAATCATCTACAACAGATCATCCCACCAACATTTATGTATCACATTTATCCATATTAGTCAATCCATATAATGATTTTGAATATATTCCATTACCAAACTTATTCAAATTCCTTTCTCATAGAGATTATATTAGTCAATGGAAACCAAATTCATATTTTTTCATCTTAGCAACCCTATATACCCTAAAAATTAATAACTACATATTTGAACCACTTTTAGTAACCTAATCATCAAAACACTCAAGGCCTTTCCTAATAATCACGGTCTATAACTCTATATTCCAGTAATCTATCCACACCCTAGGTGTTCTAAGGCTCATGCCCCCCACCTATTTACATACCTACATAACCAGAAAGGTTTCACCCTAATTTTGATTCATTACCCTATGGATTACCCACTTGAGAGTCCTTTTACCATAACTCCTCGGCTCATTCCAAAAAACCAATGTTTTATTATTCAAACCCTGTATTGGATTTGGGGACCTAAAACCAACTAATTTTTAGATTAGATAACCTATATATTTAAATTCATGAATATTTATATATATATTATCACATATTAATTGTTCTTAAATATAAAATTAATGTGATAATTTACAAGATAATATTTTCCATTGAATGTTCATAGAAATTCCCCACTTTGTTGAGATCCTTGAAGTGATATATCAATATTTTTAAACATATGTTATACTATCAGGATAAAATTATATAATGAGGAATTTAGTAAATTTAATATAAGGTTCCTGATACTGATATATGGAAAATACTTAATTTCCTTATTCTTTCACATAGTATTCTATAATACAAGATATTCTGAGGGAAAAAATAACAATTGGAATTCCACATGTCAACATGTCATTGTACATTCATTATGAAAATATGTATAATGATCATTAAACAAGAGATTATTATTAATAAAAATATTGAGTTTCATACTCTAATGTATTCAAAAAAACATTATTATCTATGTTCAATCAGAAGTAGGATATGCAGGGCGTGTCACTAATGATAGGGTTTAATGAATAAGTCAAAAAATTATTTTTACCTTTTGATTTAAGATGATGGTATCTCATGGATTTTGATTGGAATGGATCATTGAATATAAATTTTAATGGACATAGTATATTAATAGGTTCATTTTAGTATGATAATGAAATATATATCAAGCACATAAGTTGATGATACAACTATGAAACCTTTTTGATTAGATATATCATGATAAATGTATTATATTACATGGAGATATTTTTAAGTGTTTGTTTTCATTGTTATATTAATTTATTCTTCCATGGGACTCGTTATGTGTTTATAGATGTAGATATTCAACTTTAGGTAAGACCAAATAAATAAATCAATGAGTAAGACTATAGAGTCACACACATAGTACACCCCATAAAATCAATTAAAAAATATTTATATTTTATTATTGAAATAAAAATTATTCATAAATTCAAGAAAAAATATTTATTTAAGATTTTTGATCATAATTAATAAGTAAATAATTATATGTGAACTAAATATTCTAGAAAATATTTATTCATAAGACCATAGAGTAGAATATTTATTTACCTCTCTCTTATTTGGAGGGTAATAAAAAACATTTACTATTAAATAAATATTTATTTAGTTTTGTGTATATTAAAATAAATATTTATTCTTATAACTATTAAAATAATATTTATTTCTTTATCAAACAAATAATATTTATTATTTTAGGTTAAGTAGAAATTGGGGAAGGTGACCAGGTCAAGTTTAGTACCCGATAATAAAAATGATATAATCTTAAATATCATTAATAAAATAATAAATTATTTATTTTATTAATGATATTAATATATGCAAGAAGACAAATGAAATTATATAATACTATATTTATTTTTGGGATTATGTATGTGTCAGATTTATTATTTGAATAAGGCATATTGTGCAGTTAACTATAATAAACACAAGATCTATATAAACCCTATTAGTTCATTTTAGAAGATGTGAAAGAATCCTATCAATGTGCACACTATTAATCCTCCTTAGAGAATTTTCTTTATGAATAATATCTCTATTGTTTTTCCCAAACATGAAGAATTATTCTACTTTCTTCCTCCCTTTCAAGATGGAGATAATGAGAAAAATAGATATAATAATCAAGAATTCATGTTTTTTTTGATCAAGTCTAACGATTTATGATGAACATATCATCTATTACAGAATTGTAAATTTCATCAATGTCATTAATAGATCATGGTGCACATGTGGAAAATTACTAGAGGTATTATAAATTGTATCCTCTTAGTGGAATAATGATATACCATGAAGGAGAATCAATTTATGAAAATCTAAATTGAATAAAGAACTTAAGGGAGAGTTTTTTTCCCAATATAAAATTAACAGTAAATTTAATTTAAATGATCCTATATGTGGTTCCGATATTATTTAGACTTGTTTCTTTATATAAAACCATTATACTAGTTGTTATTGATGAATATCTGTAGTTCATCCCCTTTCAACATCATTTATCCATTATAACATGAATCCCCATCATTTTAGATAGATTTCACCATGATTTTGTTAAATTTATCCAAAATAGCTTCCTCGGAATCACAAAAAGAAAGGTTGAATCATGAATGAGAAGGCCAAAGAAATATAAGGAGGAAACATTAAACAATACAATGAAATGAGCCCCTCTAATTTTACCTATACCAAAATAGGTAATGATTTAGAAATGAGCGGGAGATGAATGGCCATAATTTATTCCTCTCATATACCTACATGGGAAAAACATAATATCACTATCCATGAAAGTATTTTCCTGATTTACATTTTTTAATAAAGGAACTATGTTTTATTATGTAAATGGTGGTTCTCCACTGGATACATAGTGTTCCGCTTTGTATATAGTAAATTTCAACTAGGAAACTCATGGAATAGATAATAGTAAAATATTTATGGCCCCATTAGTCAGTCTCCATGAGAGAAAACCATCTATTCTAGGACTCCAAAAACCACATCACACTTCTTATTTCTTTACTAAACACTCAGAAATCATATCGGGGCCTTTTCAACCTAGACTTCACAACATCTTTTTTTGAAATTAACCAATAAATCATAGCTAATTTCTAATTTCTATGATTCATATCCTCAAAATAAAAATTCAATTATATTATAATTCTATGATACCCATATTCCCATTAATTCATTGACCCATGGAGATTCACTTTTTTACTATGTCAGTTAGAGTAAAATTAGTCCTGAATAAGTTTAGGACCAACAAATAGGATTTTTTCATGGGCTAGATAGTGTGATGGTTCTATAAATATATAAAAATAGAACTATATGAAGTCTCTCCTGATTTATAAATATTTTATGATCAAAAGTTATATGAATTTCATGTGGAACATGATAATTGAGTGATATTTACTAATTATGAACACCATACTAACCAAGAGTGATTTTAGATTTTTTATTTCATGATAATTTTAAAGGCCATGAAATATGAGACAAACTCTTTGTAAATTAGTCATGTTTGGGACTTAGTGAATGAACTAGAATGAATGAGAAATTTAGAGTGAGAGCAGATTTTCAGAAATATAATTGATATATATTGTTAATTTCAAACCTATAAATATAATTTATTTTATACAGGTTTAAAAATAATTCCCTGTATTGATTATGATTAGTATTTCCCTAGTTTTTGTGACTAATTAAATTTCAAAATTTATTTTCATAATAACCCATTAAGATTATAAGATATATTAAATGGATTTTACCAATTGTTTATTTAAAAAACATTTATTAAAGGAGATGAATGTTATATAATCCAATGTTTTTGATGTTTGAAATGATCATTCCAAGGTTTTAAAATTTCAACAGTCCTTTTGTGGATTTAAGAAATCTTCATTGATTTGGACAAAATATATGATACTATAATTAATGGGTGTAGTTTATTTAATAATGTGGTAAATTATTCTATATAAAATAATTTTATTTGATTTATTAGGAAATTTCTAGGGTTGAATATATATACCACACAACTTATTTGAAATGGTGTCTTAACATTACATTCTATAAAGTTGTGTTTGAGAAAAAGAATCATGGTGAAAGACACTCTTGATGAAGTATACATACAAAGTATGAATATAAAAAGATATAGATCAATTAGATTAATTTTAATTATTCCAAACAAATATATTGGTAATTTTTTAAATACTTTATTTCATGGAAAATAATACATTGTGGTCATTATCCTTGTTTTACATAACGAATATTAAAAATATTCCTAATCTGTATAAAGAGTAAAAAATTAATGGATATGATCTAATATGTTTGTAAAATCTGATTTATCAAGAATGAAATGTTATCTACATGAATAAATGTTATTTATTCACTGAGTATAACAAGTATATACCAATCCAATCTTGGTGAAGTTAATTGGATTACTGTGAAGAACATTCCAAATTACTTTAGAAGAATTAAGGATATATTATTAGTCTTTATAGGTGATGATAAGGTAATTTTAAAGGGGTATACTAGTTTTTGTTTCAAAAAATAGTTGATATGAGAACTCAATATTAATTAGTATTTTTATTAAATTATATAACTATTAGTTTTAAGAGTTCAAAATATGCTACTTTGTTGGACTCAAAAACTAAGGTAGAGTAAATAATTTCCTTAAATGAAATGAAGGAATTTGTTTGGATCAAGAAGTTCATTACGTAAATTGGTGTAGTTACTAGAATCTAGGGATACATTTATTTTTACTATGAAAATAATTATTCTATTTTTAAGATAAGAAAACTTGATCTTACCAAAGGACTGATCAAATAATTTAAAACTAGCTTATTATGCATGAAATAATTGAGGGGGATAATGTGAATTTTTTTTGGGTGGAAACTAATGAGAATGTTGTTGATGCATTGAAAAAAATTACAATAACAAAAATATGGGGGACATGTTGAGTATATGGTTATTAGATATGTATTAAATTGAATTTAATGGTTATGAATTTTATCATTGTTTTATAATAAAGGGAATATAATTTTTCTGCTTATTTATGTGTGTTATATATACTAAATTTGAATAGTCGAATTTAAAAATACACTAAAAGTACGACTTTTATTCTCCCCAAATTCAATTACATCGTAGACTATTATAGTATTTATAATAAATTAAAATTATCATGATTATAGAAATAATAGTATTATAAACCCCAAATAAAAGTATTATGTTGGGTTTTACCTATTAAGATATAACCATTTAGTATTATTTGTTTTAATAAAATATTATGATTATAATGAGTATATGTCTTATATACAATATAGTCTATACTCATGAGATAATAAGTAGAGGCTTATTATTTATGATAGCCCTTAAATTTATATCACAAGGAATGACATACCATCATTAATTCACATAGTGGTATATACTTATTATGAATTTATATTACCTAATGTTGAGTATATTTTTAGCATGTGAACCTTCAAACATTTATACATTTTTACACCAAGCATAATTTTGAGATTGAGCTAATAAGTGATCTTTTGGAAAATTCACTGATCACTTTATCTGTTTATTTTAACCAAGATGGGAATTTTCCACTTCTATGAAAAGAGAATTCATATGGTCATTAAATTGGGTGGTTAATGAAATGCTTGTTCATGTATATATGGGAGAAATTTGATGTGATTTTCAATAACAATTGTTAACATTTGATTTAATTATTCTATATAATTAATCTACTTGAGGAATGAAAAATAAATTAGTTAGCCTATAATATTTTTACATGGTCAATGTATAATTTCCACTATATGTCATTGGAAAAGTTATTAAATAATTTTTAATAAGATTTATGGTATTCATATTATGGGGAACTTTTTCAGAAAGATATATGAGTATGTTTGATTGAGATCATAACATAACCCTTTATATAATGAGTTATAATGATTTTTTGTAGTTTTTAATCTTATAATTAATTTATGAGTTGATGAATTTATACCTATTTTCAATTATAAAAAGGTCTATATGGTCACAGAAATTAGATATAGAATAAAAATTAAATTTTTGACAAGCGATTTTTAAAAAAATAAGAGAGTATGATAAAACTATATCCATAGTAGTTTAGATGGATTCACAAGTATTTGTGGAGATTTTTATAATATCCTTTAGGGATTTTAGTGAAAATGGGAGATCTGTGGGTTTTCAATAAAATCATATGAATCATATTGTATGATTCATATATTTATAATCAGTTATACACATGTGAAAGATATCACATGTAGTGATATTAATCTTGATCAAATATTATGATAGGAATTAGATTCCTATATCTCAACATATTATAGACTTGTGATATGAAATACATGATATTACATTATATTCCACATTTTTAAATGTTTTATCTTTGGAGAAGAGTCAAATATATGATTTATTTATGTCATGATAAACTTTTTATGATCATTGAAATGTTCAATGATCATAAACCTAAAAAATTGTTTATGTTTTGTGTAATATATGGAGGAAACTATGTATTTATAGTAATTATTAATCTCCTTCATTGATTAATGTTAGTTTATATAAAGTCTGATATCTATATTGTTTAGTATTGTTGATATGGTTGAGACATGTTGAAACTATATTCTTCCCTAAAATCCATTAATATTTAAGGAAATGTCATTAGAAAATGATTTATAGATCAATGGATTTTTATATAAGATACATGGTTTCTAGTGGATGGTGTAATACCTTTAAAGGAACGATTTTGAGTGATGTTTATTTGTGATATTTATTATGCACACTATATAAATATAGAGAATACATGAATTGATCTTTGCAATTTTATTTTATTTTCTTCATTATGAATGTTGATTTTATGAGGTTGAATTTGTATTTAAAATATTTTATTACAATATTTATGAGAATATGATGTTTTTACAAAAATTATCAAAACTATATGCTACTTATAGAAATTATAAAATGATAACCATTTTACTATATTTTCAAAGGTAAAAAAACATCTTTATATTTGTGTATGTGTGTATATTAATATATCACATCCTATTATACTAGTAAGTGAACTCCAAATATATTCTCCCAGAATACCTAGAAAGAGAAACCATTTTGGAGGTATCCAGTCACCTAAGTTGATCGATTACCTCTAGATGTTTCTTTTCACCTCATATAAAAAATAATAATTCACAAGGACATTCAAGGAATTCCAATGCATTTTTACACTAATATAAGGAGATTCAGGGTATGGAAATGCATTGTTAGATTGATCTTAGGTCCTTTACGATTGTGAGGATTAAATATGGGGGTGCAGATGTCCTTGGTGTTCATTTCTTTACACATCCCTAACATTAGGACCCTCGTTTACAATTTTATTGTTCCCTTTGGTCTTTTGTAATTTTTTTCTTTAACAAAAAAATAAATATATTTTATTTTAATTCAAAATAATATAGTTAAATAGTAATCCATAAAATAGAACTCATGAATATAAGATAAATATGTCTATAATATAATATGAAATTACAAAATAAAACCCCACAATAAAGGAACACATTCCAAACTAATATAATTTAGAAGAGGTGTGACATTAGGGTGGATAACATAATGAATAATATATTTCATCAACTACCACAATGAAGATCCACCTATAACCTCAAGGTTTATCAAATATATACATCTATAAATCTATATGGACACAAGAGAAAATAATTCATGATTAAATATATAGGGGTGATAAATATTACTCAGTATGGTTGTCTAAATTTTGATCCAACCCCATAAACAATTAATTTCAAACATCACCTTCAATTATCAAATTGAAAAAAAGTAACAAAACAACACAAAAACATTAACAATGATAATAATTGAAATATATTATTAGCCTACTCATGTATCGCCATATTTATAAACACCAAATAAAAATGATTATACATAACTATACATATACTCAAGAACTATAATCTAAAAATATAAAGGCCTCCCATGATCTATATCCACCTAGAAAGGCACTAGGAACTCATATACCAACTCAGTAACCCACTAAAAAGAGAGGAGGTCCCATTCATAATTCTCAAGCTATCATTTCGTACTAGATCCAGTATATTGAAACTCATCCACCATAATTTCTTATAGTACTCAGGAAGTAAAAATTAAAAAAATTGAAATAATAATATCCTCCGCATACCTTCATAGTTTTCCCACCCAATAATCCACCATAGATGAACCATCTTATGATGCATGGAGAATATATCTATAATTATATTATACCAAGCTCACAAATGAAAATCTACTATGAATCAGACACAACACTATTATTGAAATATGAATAAGTATTCAATGAATTATTTTCCACCTAAAATCCAATATCGTGGGTGAGAAAGTGTATAAAACCTTATCTTTAAACACTATGAATCTCAATATCACATATCAAAAATAGCCTATTAGCCAAAACTATGGGTGAATATGAATTTATTAACCTATAAGTCACTGTTAACCTCTACCAGTGTCACTGTTAATAAGGGTAAATTCTTAAAAGTTTATATATAACTCAAAATCTAGTCGAAAAGTGATTATGAGAATAATATTTTTAGTAAACCATTTCAATAAATTTCTAACAGTCACAAAACTACATTAAATTTCAAATTATATTGAAAACAAAGTAATCTCAAAACCCAATCAATGATCAAAATTTTAGTAATATGAATCATTCAATATAATAATCAACATACCTTGTCAAAAATTGTTCCAGTAATTTCTACATCTATAGATTAAGAATAAATATAAATGGGGTATAAATGAGGAAATACATAATTATACTAGTTTTAAATCCCAAAGATGCAACTAGGGGTTTATATATGGGATGATTAATGACATGATTATTGATGAACCACAAATTCTAGATAGAGGTCATAAAGCCATGTGTACACACACACAAACATATATATATATATATATATTGACATTAATTTATATGTATGGTCTAAAAATGTAGTGCCGTTTATATCCATACATATAAATACTACTATTATTTTGGACACAAGCACAACTCAAGCATTCATAGATTGTATTATGAGTATCATAGAATTTCAAGGGACGCCATTCCGAAGTTTCATGAATCATATGGGTTTCCATTCCTGAGTATCAAAATGTGGGATTCCCTTCCTGGATATCACATTTTATTAGGGTTACCATGCCCATATATCACATTTAATTTGGTATTCCATGCCCATATATCACATTTCAGCTAAGAACCCATGTCTTGTTATCAAATTTACATGGGACTTCATTCCTGTATGTCACATTTTTATGGGACACCATTCCTGGGGATCATAAGTAGATGAGATGCTATGCCTGAGTATCGAAAATATGTGGGACAAAATGCCTGAAATTCACATTTATATAACTAAGTCCAGTTATACCTTAAAACATGCCAAAGATGAATTATAATACATTTATTACACTATTTACTAAGGTGAATATCTCTTATTCATGTGGGAATCTCGTGAAGTAGTCCTATTAATCACTCCCCTTAAATTTAGGTTGTCTCTTCACATCGGAATCAATCCAAAACCACATAGATGGTGGTTTGACCACATAAGAAATAAAAAATTCAAGGGGTAGCATAATAACACACTAAGTGGGTGTCACATGTTGAGGTTGGGGGAATAAGACCATAAACAAGGGGATTATAGGGAATTTATAACATTTGGAACATTTTAGATAAAGTGAATTTATAAATTTATAGTGATATTCAGAATGTACGGTGCACAGAATGACGACTCATGTTATAGAAAACTCAAATTTTTAAAAAAATAACAAGAAATACTACCTAATAAGGGTATTAAACCCTCATCCATTATTGTATTTTAAATTAATATACATTGGGAGAAATCCTAAAATTGAAAAATTACCTAAAAATGGGGCATATTATCTCACAAAAAATAATGTTGAAGATAGAGAGTTAAACATAAAATTTAAATAAGTGGAGTGAACATCTTACTGATATGCATTGAACACAATTTACAAAGAAGGAATGGGAGCTCAGATAAAGATCGTAGCTCAAAGCCTATGATTTAAGATGGTGTATGACTCCCATGACTGGGAGAGGAGGTACAGATGAATGGGAAGAAAAATGGAGGGGAAATAATTTAATGATGTAAAGGGAAAATATTCATTCCATACATTTTTAAGAGGTTCATGGTCTGGCCACATGGTTTTCCAAACCATTCACCTAAACTGTGCATAGACACTGGTTATGTGGCACTAGGGTGAGTCCATTGGTGCATGGTTTTGGAAAAATGTGCAGCCCCCTCTAGGGAAGTTGAAAGCCCAGCAAGGGTTTGAAACTAGAGGTTAGAGGTTAGAACTATCCAGGCACACCTTTTTAGTTTAATACATCACTGTCATAGTTTAGGTTCATAGTTATCTATACCCATATGATAACCATTGAACTCTGTTTTTCTTTCTAATTTTTTTGAAACTCTGGGCTCTAATTGGGCCTTAAAGTCTCCCAAAAAGATCATTAGCCTTTTAATCACATTAATAACATCAAAATATGGATTTTATATAGTTTATTATTCATCCACACCACTTCTAAAAATATGAGGATTTATATAAATATATGAAATAAAATAAATAATTAAATATAATATATAATCGATCTCATTAGTTCATCATGTGCTAACCATGACATGATGAAGCCAGACCCCTATACTCTAGAAAATTACATTAATCATATTTAACATTGATAAATTGTTTCTAAAACGAATTTGGGATAAGAATAACATAGAAGAAAGTGCATATAGATAACCCATATGGGTATAACATGACATAGCATGGACCTGGTACACCAAGAATATATAAGAGAGGTGTAATGTCACCCAAACCATTTATAGAAAAAAAATATGGCAATGACATAACATAACTGAAATTGGGGATAAATATTTTTATCATATTAGAAAAAAAACATGTAATATATTAAGATATATAGAACCATGAATGGGAAACCCATCTGGGAAATGAATAATATAGCCAGATCTGGGTAGTAATCCTCTCGGTGGTATAGCATGAATACCATGAATCTTAGGCCTCCATGACACTATTTCATCGATAACTACATACATAGACACACTTCATAAACATAGTCAATAATAAACAACAATTACATGTAAACATATCCCTACATCCTATCTCTCTATTAGATATCCATCCACACCTAACACTATATTAGGGGATTTCAATAAGCACATCAATCAAATCCCATCTCACTCTATCCCATCCAATACACATAACCATTACCTATAACCATCACCTATAATGATTACCAAGATTTTGGTCTATGATCAATCAATAAAACCCTTTTTACTAATCGTATTAGAAGAATCCATCAACTATACTGGTCCAATTCAAAGGAACATCACAATTTTTCAGTGGGATCTTCTCACTATTCTTTCTTTATTAGCCACCCATAAGATACCACTCTATGTAGATCCTAAAATTAAATTTATACATTCAAAAAATTGATGATCAAAGAATGTGGGTAAAAATCATCTACAACCAATCATCCCACCAACATTGAGGTATCACATTTATCCATATTAGTCAATCCATATAATGATTTTGAATATATTCCATTACCAAACGTATTCAAATTCCTTTCTCACAGAGATTATAATAGTCAATGGAAACCAAATTCATATTTTTTCATCTTAGCGACCCTATATACCCTAACAATTAATTACTACTTATTTGACCAACTTTTAGTAACCTAATCATCAAAACACTCAAGGCCTTTCCTGATAATCACGGTCTATAACTCTATATTCCAGTAATCTACCCACACCCTAGGTGTTCTAAGGCTCATGTCCCCCACCTATTTACATACCTATATAACCAGAAATGTTTCACCCTAATTTTCATTCATTACCCAATGGATTACCCACTTGAAAGTCCTTTTACCATAACTCCTCAGCTCATTCCAAAAAACCAATGTTTTATTATTCAATCCCTGTATTGGATTTGGGGACCTAAAACCAACTAATTTTTACATTAGATAACCTATATATTAAAATTCATGAATATTTATAGATATATTATCACATATTAATTGTTATTCAATATAAAATTAATGTGATAATTTACTAGAGAATATTTCCCATTGAATGTTCATAGAAATTCCCCAATATGTTGAGAACCTTGAAGTGATATATCAATATTTTTAAACTTATGTTATACTATCAGGATAGAATTATATAATGAGGATTGTAGTAAATTTAATATAAGGTTCTTGATACTCATATATGGAAAATACTTAATTTCCTTATGTTTTCACATATTAATATATAATACAAGTGATTCTGAGGGAAAAAATAACAATTGGAATTCCACATGTCAACATGTCATTGTACATTCATTATGAAAATATGTATAATGATCATTACACATGAGAATATTATTAATACAAATATTGAGTTTCATACTATAATGTATTCAAAAAAACCATTATTATCTATGTTCAATCAGAAGTAGGAAATGCAGGGCGTGTCACTAATGATATGGTTTAATGAATAAGTCAAAATATTATTTTTACCTTTTGATTTAAGATGATGGTATCTCATGGATTTTGATTGGAATGGATCATTGAATCTAAATTTCAATGGAGATGGTGTATTAATAGGTTCATTTTAGTATGTTAATGAAATATATATCATGCACATAAGTTGATGATACAATTATGAAACCTTTTTGATTAGATATATCATGATAAATGTATTATATTACATAGAGATATTTTTAAGTGTTTTTTCTTTGTTATATTAATTTATTCTTCTGTGGGTTTCGTTATGTGTTTCTAGATGTAGATATTGGACTTTAGGTAAGACCAACTAAGGAAATCAATGAGTAAGACTATAGAGTCACACACATAGTACACCCCATAAATTCAATAAAAAATTATTTATATTTTATTATTTGAATAAAAATTATTCATAAATTCAAGAAAAAATATTTATTTAAGATTTTTGATCGTAATTAATAAGTAAATAATTATATGTGAACTAAATATTATAAAAAATATTTATTCATAAGACCATAGAGTAGAATATTTATATACCTCTCTCTTATTTGGAGGGTAATAATAAACATTTACTATTAAAAAAATATTTATTTAGTACTATGTATATTAAAATAAACATTTATTCTTATAACTATTAAAATAATATTTATTTCTTTATCAAACAAATAATATTTATTATTCTAGGTTAAGTAGAAATTGGGGAAGGTGAACAGGTCAAGTTTAGTACCCAATAATAAAAATTATATAATCTTAAATATCATTAATAAAATAATAAATTATTTATTTTCTTAAATGATATTAATATATGCAAGAAGACACATGAAATTATATAATAATAAATTTATTTTTGGGATTAGGTATGTGTCAGAATTATTATTTGAATAAGGGATATTGTGCAGTTAACTATAATAAACCCAAGATCTATATAAAACCTATTATTTAATTTTAGAAGATGTGAATGAATCATATCAATGTGCACACTATTCATCCTCCTTATAGAATTTTATTTATGAATAATATCTCTACTGTTTTTCCCAAACATGAAGAATTATTCCACCTTCTTCCTCCGTTTCAAGATAGAGGTAATGAGAAAAGGAGATATAATAATCAAGAATTCAGGTTTTTTTGATCAAGACTAAATATTTATGATGAACATGTCATCTATTGTAGAATTGTAAATTTCATCAATGTCATCCATAGATCATGGTTCACATGTGGAACAATACTAGAGGTATTCTAAATTGTATCCTCTTAGTGGAATGATGATATACCATGAATGAGAATCAATTTATGAAAATCTAAATTGATTAAAGAACTCAAGGGAGAGTTTTTTCCCAATATAAAATTAAAAATAAATTTAATTTAAATGATCCTATATGTGGTTCCTAGATTCTTTAGACTTGTTTCTTTAAATAAAACCATTTTACTTGTTGTTATTGATTAATGGGTCTAGTTCATCCCCTTTCAACATCATTTATCTATTATAACATGAATCCCCATCATTTTAGATAGATTTCACCATGATTGTGTTAAATTTAACCCAAATATCTTCCTTAGAATCACAAAAAGAAATGTTTAATCATGAATGAGAAGGCCAAAGAAATATAAGGATTAAAAATAAAACAATACAATTAAATGAAGCCCTCTAATTTTACCTATACCAAAATAGGTAATGATTTGGAAATGATCGGGGGACGAATGACCATAATTTCTACCTCCCATATACCCATATGGGTAAAACATAATGTCACTATCTATGAAAGTATAGTCCTGATTTACTTTTTTAATAAAGGAACTATGTTTTACTATGTAAATAGTGGTTCTCCCCTAGATACATAGTTCTCCACTGTGTATATAGTTAAGTTCAACTAGAAAACTCATGGACTAGATAATAGTAAAATATTTATGGCCCCATTAGTCAGTATCCATGAGAGAAAACCATCTATTCTTGGACTCCAACAACCACAACACACTTCTTATTTCTTTACTAAACACTCAGAAATCATATCGGGGCCTTTTCAACCTAGACTTCACAACAATTGTTTTTTGAAATTAACCAATAAATCATATCTAATTTCTAATTTCTATGATTCATTTCCTCAAAATAAAAATTCAATTATATTATAATTCTATGATACCCATATTCCCATTAATTCATTGACCCATGTAGATTCACTTTTTACTATGTTAGTTATTGGAAAATTGGGCCTGAATAAGTTTAGGACCAACAAATAGGAATTTTTCATGGCCTAGATAGTGTGATGGTTCTATAAAAATATAAAAATAGAACTATATGAAGTCTATCATTATTTATAAAGATTTTATGAACAAAAGTTATATGAATTTCATATAGAACATGATAATTGAGTGATATTTACTAATTATGAACACCATACTATCCAAGAGTTCTTTTATATTTTTTATTTTATGAAAATTTTAAAGGCCATGAAATATGAGACAAACTCTTTGTAAATTAGTCATGTTTGGGACTTAGTGAATGAACTAGAATTAATGAGAAATTTAGAGTGAAAGCGGGTTTTCATAAATATAATTGAAATATATTATTAATTTCAAACCTATAAATATAATTTATTTTATACAGGTTTAAAAATAATTCCCTGTATTGATTATGAATAGTATTTCCCTAGTTTTTGTGACTATTTCAATTTCAAAATTTATTATCATAATAACCCATTAAGATTATAAGATATATTAAATGGATTTTACAAAATTTTTATTTAAAAACATTTATTAAAGGAGATGAATGTTATATAATCCAATGGTTTTGATGTTTGAAATGATCATTCCATGGTTTTAAAATTTCAACAGTCCTTTTTTGGATTGAGGAAATCTTCATTGATTTGGAAAAAATATATGTTAATATAATTAATGGGTGTAGTTTCTTCAATAATGTGGTAAATTATTCTATATAAAATAATTTTATTTGATTTATTAGGAAATTTCTAGGGTTGAATATATATACCGCACAACTTATTTGAAATGGTGTCTTAACATTACATTCTATAAAGTTGTGTTTGAGAAAAAGAATCATGGTGAAAGACACTCTTGATGAAGTATACATACAAAGTATGAATATAAAATGATATAGATCAATTATATTACTTGTAATTATTCCAAACAAATATATTGGTAATTTTTTAAATACTTTCTTTCATGGAAAATAATACATTGTGGTAATTATCCATGTTTTACATAACGAATATTAAAAATATTCCTAATCAGTATAAAGAGTAAAAAATTGATGGATATGATCTAATATGTTTGTATAATATGATTTATCAAGAATGAAATGTTATCTACATGAATAATTGTTATTTATTCACTGAGCATAACAAGTATATACCAATCCAATCTTGGTGAAGTTAATTGGATTACTGTGAAGAACATTCCAAATTACTTAAGAAGAATTAAGGATATATTATTAGTCTTTATAGGTGAAGATAAGCTAATTTTAAAGGGATATACTTGTTTTTGTTTCAAAAAATAATTGATATGAGAACTCAATATTAATTAGTATTTTTATTAAATTATGCAACTATTAGTTTTAAGAGTTCAAAATATGCTACTTTGGTGGACTCAAAAACTACGGTAGAGTACATCATTTCCTTAAAAGAAATGAAGGAAGTTGTTTGGATCAAGAAGTTCATTACGTAAATTGGTGTAGTTACTAGAATCTAGGGATACATTGATGTTTACTATGAAAATAATTATGCTATTTTTAAGATAAGAAAACTTGATCTTACCAAAGGAATGATCAAATAATTTAAAACTACCTTATTATGCATGAAATAATTGAGAGGGATGATGTGAATGTTTTTGGGTGGAAACTAATGAGAATGTTGTTGATGCATTGAAAAAAATTACTATAACAAAAATATGAGGGACATGTTGAGTATATCGTTATTATATATGTATGAAATTGAATTTAATGGTTATGAATTATATCATTGTTTTATAATAAAGGGAATATAATTTTTCTGTTTATTAATGTGTGTTATATATACTAAATTTGAATAGTGGAATTTTAAAATCCACTAAAAGTATGACTTTTGTTCTCCCCAAATTCAATTACATCGTAGACTATTATAGGTTTTTATAATAAATTAAAATTATCGTGATTATAGAAATAGTAGTATTATAAACCCCAAATCAAAGTTTTATGTTGGGTTTTACCTATTAAGATATAACCATTTAGTATTATTTGTTTTAATAATATATTATGATTATAATGAGTATATGTCACATATAAAATATAGTGTATACTCATGAGATAATAAGTAGAGGCTTATTATTAATGATAGCCCTTAAATTTATATCACAAGGAATGACATACCATCATTAATTCACATAGTGGTATATACTTATTATGAATTTATATTACCTAATGTTGTGTATATTTTTAGCATGTGAACCTTCAAACATTTATAAATTTCTTACACCAACCATAATTTTGAGATTGAGCTAATAATTGATCTTTTGGAAAAGTCACTGATCACTTTATCAGTTTAGTTTAACCAAGATGGGAATTTTCCACTTCTATGAAAAGAGAATTCATATGGGCATTAAGTTGGGTGGTAAATGAAATGCTTGTTCATGTATATATGGGAGAAATTTGATGTGATTTTCAATAATAATTGATAACATTTGATTTAATTATTCTATATGATTAATCTTCTTGAGGAATCAAAAATAAATTAGTTAGCCTATAATATTTTTACATGGTCAATGTATAATTTTCACTATATTTCATTGGAAAAGTTATTAAATAATTTTTAATAAGATTTATGGTATTCATATTATGGGGAACTTTTTCAGAAAGATATATGAGTATGTTTGATTGAGATCATAAGATAACCCTTTATATAATGAGTTATAATGATTTTTTATAGTTTTTAATCTTATAATTAATTTAAGAGTTGAAGAATTTATACCGATTTTCAATTATAAAAAGGTCTATATGGTCACAGAAATTATATATAGAATGAAAATTAAATTTTGGACAAGCTATTTGTTAAAAAATTAGAGAGTATGATAAAACTATATCCATAGTAGTTTAGATGGATTGACAAGTATTTGTGGAGATTTTTATAATATCCTTTAGGGATTTTAGTGAAAATGGGAGATCTGTGGGTTTTCAATAAAATCATATGAATCATATTGTATGATTAAAATATTTATAATCAGTTAAATACATGTGAAAGATATCACATGTAGTGATATTAATCTTGATCATATATTATGATAGGAATTAGATTCCTATATCTCAGCATATTATATACTTGTGATATGAAATACATGATATTACATTATATTACACATTTTTCAAATGTTTTATCTTTGGAGAAGAGTCAAATATATGATTTATTTATGTCATGATAAAATTTTTATGATCATTGAAATATTCAATGATCATAAACCTAAAAAAATGTTTTTGTTATGTATAATATATGGAGGAAACAATGTATTTATAGTAATTATTAATCTCTTTCATTGATTAATGTTAGTTTATATAAAGTCTGACATCTATATTGTTTAGTATTGTTGAGATGGATGAGCCATGTTGAAACTATATTCTTCCCTAAAATCAATTAATATTTAAGGAAATGTCATTAGAAAATGATTTCGAGATCAGTGGATTTTTATATAAGATACATGGTTTCTAGTAGATGGTGTAATACCTTTAAAGGAACGATTTTGAGTGATGTTTATTTGTGATATTTATTATGCATACTACATAAATATAGAGAATACATGAATTGATCTTTGCAATTTTATTTTATTTTATTCATTATGAATGTTGATTTTATGAGGTTGAATTTGTATTTAAAATATTTTATTACAATATTTATGAGATTATGATGTTTTTACAAAAATTATCAAAACTATATGCTACTTATAGAAATTATACAATGATAACCATTTTACTATATTTCCAAAGGTAAAAAATCATCATTATATTTGTGTGTGTGTGTATATTTATATATCACATACTATTATAGTAGTAAGTGAACTCCAAATATATTCTCCTAGAAGACCTAGAAAGAGAAACCATTGTGGAGGTATCCAGTCACCTAAGATGATTGATTACCTCTAGATGTTTCTTTTCACCTCATATAAAAAATAATAATTCACAAGGACATTCAAGGAGTTCCAATGAATTTTTACACTGATCTAAGGAGATTTAGGGTATGGAAATGCATTGTTAGATTGATCTTAGGTCCTTTACCATTGTGAGGAAAACATTTTGGGGTGGAGATGTCCTTGGTCTTCATTTCTTTACACATCCCTAACATTAGGACCCTTGTTTCCTATTTTATTGTTCCCTTTGGTCTTTTGTAATTTTTTTCTTTAACAAAAAAATAAATATATTTTATTTTAATTCAAAATAATATAGTTAAATATTAGTTCATAAAATAGAACTCATGAATATATAATAAATATCTCTATAATATAATATCAAATGACAAAATAAAACCCCACAATAAAGGAACACATTCCAAACTAATATAATTTAGAAGAGGTGTGACATTAGGGTGGATAACATAATGAAAAATATATTTCATCAACTACCACAATGATGATCAACCTATAACCTCTAGGTTTATCAAATATATACATCTATAAATCTATATGGACACAAGAGAAAATAATTCATGATTACATATATAGGGGTGATAAATATTACTCAGTATGGTCGTCTAAATTTTGATCCAACCCCATAGACAATTAATTTCAAACATCACCTTCAATTTTCAAATTGAAAAAAAGTTACAACACAATACATAAACATTAAAAATGATAATAATTGAAATATATTATTATCCTACTCATGTATCACCATCTTCACACACAGCAAATAAAAATGATTATACATAATTATACATATACTCAAGAACTATAATATAAAAATATGAAGGCCTCCCATGATCTATATCCCCATAGAGAGAAAATAGGAACTCATATAAAAACTCAGTTACCCACTTAAAAGAGAGGAGGTCCCATTCATAATGCTCAAGCTATCATTTCGTACTACAGCCAGTATATTGAAACTCATCCACCCTAATTTCTTATAGTAGTCAGGAAGTAAAAATTAAAACATTGAAATAATAATATCCTCCGCATACCTTCATAGTTTTCCCACCCAATGATCCACCATAGATGAACCATCATACGATGCATGGGGAATATATCTATAATTATATTATACCAAAGTCACAAATGAAAATCTATTATGCATCAGACACAAAACTATTATTGAAATATGAATAAGTATTCAATGAATTATTTTCCACCTATAATCCAATATCCTGGGTGAGAAAGTGTATAAAACCTTATCTGAAACACTATGAATCTCAATATCACATTAAAAAAATAGCCTATTATCCAAAACTATGGGTGAATATGAATTGATTAACCTATAAGTCACTGTTAACCTCTACCAGTGTCACTTTTAATAAGTGTAAATACTTAAAATTCTATATATAACTCAAAATCTTGTCAAAGAGTGATTATGAGAATAATATTTTTAGTAAACCATTTCAATAAATTTCCAACAGTCACAAAACTACATTAAATTTCAAATTATAATGAAAAAAAAGTAATCTCACAACCCAATAAATGATCAAACTTTTAGCAATATGAATCATTCCATATAATAATCAACATATCTTGTCAAAAATTGTTTCAGGAATTTCTACATCTATAGCTTAGGAGTAAATATAAATGGGATATAAATGAGGGAATACATAATTATACTAGTTTTAAATCCCAAAAATGCTACTAGGGGTTTATATATGGGATGACTAATGACATGATTATTGATGAACCACAAATTCTAGATAGAGGTCATAAATCCATGTGTACACACACACAAACATATATATATATATTGACATTAATTTATATGTATGGTCTAAAAATGTAGTGTCGTTTATAACCATACATATAAATACTACTATTATTCTGGACCCAATCACAACTCAATCATTCATAGATAGTATTATGAGTATCATATAATGTCAAGGGACGCCATTCCGAAGTTTCATGAATCATATGGGTTTCCATTCCTGAGTATCAAAAAGTGGGATTCCCTTCCTGGATATCACATTTAATTAGGGTTACCATGCCCATATATCACATTTAATTTTTTATTCCATGCCCATATATCACATTTCAGCTTAGAACCCATGTCTTGTTATCAAATTTACATGGGACTACATTCATGTATGTCACATTTTTATGGGACACCATTCCTGGGGATCATAAGTAGATGAGATTCCATGCCTGAGTATCAAAAATATGTGGGACAAAATGGCCGAAATTCACATTTATATAACTAAGTCCAGTTATACCTTAAAACATGCCAAAGATGAATTATAATACATTTATTACACTATTTACTAAGGTGAATATCTCTTATTCATGTGGGAATCTTGTAAAGTGGTCATATTAATCACTCCCCTTAAATTTAGGTTGCCTCTTCACATAGGAATCAATCCAAAACCACATAGAAGGTGGTTTGACCACATAAGAAATTAAAAATTCAAGGGGTAGCATAATAACACACTAAGTGGGTGTCACATGTTGAGGTTGGGGGACTAAGACCATAAACAAGGGGATTATAGGGAATTTATAACATTTGGAACATTTTAGATAAAGTGAATTTATAAATTTATAGTGATATGCAGAATGTACGGTGCATATAATGATGACTCATGTTATATAAAAACTAAAATTTTTGAAAAAATAACAAGAAATACTACCTAATAAGGGTATTAAAACCTCATCCATTATTGTCTTTTAAATTAATATATATTGGGAGAAATCATAAAATTGAAAAATTACCTAAAAATGGGGCATATTATCTCACAAAAAAATAATGTTGAAGATAGAGAGTTAAACATAAAATATAAATAAGTGGAGTGAACATCTTACAGATATGCGTTGAACACAATTGACAAAGAAGGAATGGGAGCTCAGATAAAGATCGTAGCTCAAAGCCTATGATTTAAGATGGTGTATGACTCCCATGATTGGGAGAGGAGGTACAGATGAATGGGAAGAAAAATGGAGGGGAAATAATTTAATGATGGAAATGGAAAATAGTCATTCCATACATTTTTAATAGGTTCATGGTTTGGCCACAAGGTTTTCCAAAACATTCACCTAAACTGTGCATAGACACTGGTTATGTGGCACTAGGGTGAGTCCATTGGTGCATGGTTTTGGAAAAATGTGCATCCCCCTCTAGGGAAGTTGAAAGCCCAGTAAGGGTTTGAAACTAGAGGTTCGGGGTTAGAACTAACTAGGAACACCTTTGTAGTTTAATACATCACTGGCATAGTTTATGTTCATAGTTATCTATAACCGTATGATAACCATTGAACTCTGTTTTTCTTTCTAATTTTTTTTGGATCTCTGGGCTCTAATTGGGCCTTAAAGTCTCCCAAAAATATTATTAGACTCTTAATCAAATTAATAACATCAAAATATGGATTTTATATAGATTATTATTCATCCACACCACTTCTAAAAATCTGAGGATTTATATAAATATATTAAATAAAATAAATAATTAAATATAATATATAATCGATCTCATTAGTTCATCATGTGCTAACCATGACATGATGTAGCCAGACCCCTATACTCTGTAAAATTACATTAATCACATTTAACATTGATAAATTGTTTCTAAAACGAATTTGGGATAAGAATAACATAGAATAAACTGCATATAGATAACCCATATGGGTAGAACATGACATAGCATGGACCTGGTACACCAAGAATATATAGGAGAGGTGTAATGTCGCCCAAACCATTTATAGAAAAACAATATGGGAATGACATAACATAACTGAAATTGGGGATAAATGTTTTTATCATATTGGAAACAAAACATGTAATGTATTAAGATATATAGAACCATGAATGGAAAACCCATCTGGGAAGGGAATAACATAGACAGATCTGGGTAGTAATCCTCTCGGTGGTATAACATGAATACCATGAATCTTAGGCCTCCATGACACTATTTCATCAATAAATATATACATAGATACAGTTCATAAACATAGTCAAGAATAAAAAACAATTACATGTAAACATAACCCTACATCCTATCTCTCTAATAGATATCCATCCACACCTAACACTATATTATGGGATTTCAATAAGCACATCAATCAAATCCCATATCACTCTATCCCATCCAATACACATAACCATTACCTATAACCATCACCTCTAATGATTACCATGATTTTGGGATATGATCAATTAACCTTTTAACTAATTGTATTAGAAGAATCCATCAACTATACTAGTCCAATTCAAAGGAACATCACAATTTTTCAATGGGATCTTCTCATTATTCTTTCTTTATTAGACACCCATAAGATACCACTCTATGTAGATCCTAAAATTAAATTTATACATTCAAAAAATTGATGATCAAAGAATGTGGGTAAAAATCATCTACAACCAATCATCCCAAAAACATTGAGGTATCACATTTATCTATATTAGTCAATCCATATAATGATTTTGAATATATTCCATTACCAAACGTATTCAAATTCATTTCTCACAGAGATTATAATAGTCAATGGAAAAAAAATTCATATTTTTTCATCTTAGCGACCCTATATAACCTAATAGTTAATAACTACATATTTGAATCACTTTTGGTAACCCAATCATCAAAACACTCAAGGCCTTTCCTGATAATCACGGTCTTTAACTCTATATTCCAGTAATCTATCCACACCCTAGGTGTTATAAGGCTCATGTCCACCACCTATTTATATACCTACATAACCAGAAAGGTTTCACCCTAATTTTGATTCATTATCCAATGGATTACCCACTTGAATGTCCTTTTACCATAACTCCTCGGCTCATTCCAAAAAACCAATGTTTTATTATTCAATCCCTGTATTGGATTTGGAGACCTAAAAACGACTAATTTTTACATTAGATAACCTATATATTAAAATTAATGATTATTTATAGATATATTATAAAATATTAATTGTTCTTAAATATAAAATTAATGTGATAATTTACTAGAGAATATTTCCCATTGAAAGTTCATAGAAATTCCCCAATTTGTTGAGAACCTTGAAGTGATATATCAATATTTTTAAACTTATGTTATACCATCAGGATAGAATTATATAATGAAGAATGTACTAAATTTAATATAAGGTTCTTGATACTCATATATGGAAAATACTTAATTTCCTTATGTTTTAACATATTAATCTATAATACAAGAGATTCTGAGGGAAAAAATAACAATTGGAATTCCACATGTCAACATGTCATTGTACATTCATTATGAAAATATGTATAATAATCATTAAACAAGAGAATATTATTAATACAAATATTGAGTTTCATACTGTAATGTATTCAAAAAAACCATTATTATCTATGTTCAATCAAAAGTAGGATATGCAGGGCGTGTCACTAATGATAGGGTTTAATGAATAAGTCAAAATATTATTTTTACCTTTTGATTTAAGATGATGGTATCTCATGGATTTTGATTGGAATGGATCATTGAATCTAAATTTCAATGGACATGGTGTATTAATAGGTTAATTTTAGTATGTTAATGAAATATATATCAAGCACATAAGTTGATGATACAATTATGAAACCTTTTTGATTAAATATATCATGATAAATGTATTATATTATATAGAGATATTTTTAAGTGTTTTTTTCTTTGTTATATTAATTTATTCTTCTGTGGGTTTCGTTATGTGTTTCTAGATATAGATATTGGACTTTAGGTAAGACCAATTAAGGAAATAAATGAGTAATACTATAGAGTAACACACATAGTACACCCCATAAAATCAATAAAAAATTATTTATATTTTATTATTGGAATAAAAATTATTCAAAAATACAAGACAAAATATTTATTTAAGATTTTTGATCGTAATTAATAAGTAAATAATTATATGTGAACTAAATATTATAAAAAATATTTATTCATAAGACCATAGAGTAGAATATTTATTTACCTCTCTCTTATATGGAGGGTAATAAAAAACATTTACTATTAAATAAATATTTATTTAGTTCTATGTATATTAAAATAAATATTTATTCTTATAACTATTAAAATAATATTTATTTCTTTATCAAACAAATAATATTTTTTATTCTAGGTTAAGTAGAAATTGAGGAAGGTGACAAGCTCAAGTTTAGTACCCGATAATAAAAATGATATAATCATAAATATCATTAATAAAATAATAAATTATTTAATTTGTTAAATGATATTAATATATGAAAGAAGACACATGAAATTATATAATACTAAATTTATTTTAGGGATTAGGTATGTGTCAGATTTATTGTTTGAATAAGGGATATTGTCCAGTTAACTATAATAAACCCAAGATCTATATAAAACCTATTATTTCATTTTAGAAGATGTGAAAGAATCATATCAATGTGCACACTATTCATCCTCCTTATAGAATTTTATTTATGAATAATATCTCTACTATTTTTCCCAAACTTGAAGAATTATTCCACTTTCTTCCTCCCTTTCAAGATAAATATAATGAGAAAAGGAGATATAATAATCAATAATTCATGTTTTTTTGATCAAGACTAAATATTTATGATGAACATATCATCTATTGCAGAATTGTAAATTTCATCAATGTCATTCATTGATCATGGTGCACATGTGGAACATTACTAGAGGTATTCTAAATTGTATCCCCTTAGTGGAATGATTACAACCATGAATGAGAATCAATTTATTAAAATCTAAATTGAATAAAGAACTCAAGGGAGAGTTTTTTCCCAATATAAAATTAATAATAAATTTAATTTAAATAATCCTATATGTGGTTCCTAGATTCTTTAGACTTGTTTCTTTAAATAAAACCATTATACTTGTTGTTATTGATTAATGGGTATAGTTCACCCCCTTTCAACATCATTTATCGATTATAACATGAATCCCCATCATTTTAGATAGATTTCACCATGATTTTGTTAAATTTATCCCAAATATATTCCTCATAATCACAAAAAGAAATGTTGAATCACTAATGAGAAGGCCAAAGAAATATAAGGAGGAAACATAAAACAATACAATGAAATGAGTCCCTCTAATTTTACCTATACCAAAATAGGTAATGAGTTGGAAATGAGCGGGGGATGAATGGCCATAATTTCTACCTCCCATATACCCATATGGGTAAAACATAATGTCACTATCCATGAAAGTATAGTCCTGATTTACGTTTTTTAATAAAGGAACTACGTTTTACTATGTAAATGGTGGTTCTCCCCTGGATACATAGTGCTCCACTGTGTATATAGTAAAGTTCAACTAGGAAACTCATGGACTAGATAATAGTAAAATATTTATGGCCCCATTAGTCAGTATCCATGAGAGAAAACCATCTATTCTTGGACTCCAACAACCACAACACACTTCTTATTTCTTTACTAAACACTCAGAAATCATATCGGGGCCTTTTCAACCTAGACTTCACAACAATTGTTTTTTGAAATTAACCAATAAATCATAGCTAATTTCTAATTTCTATGATTCATATCCTCAAAATAAAAATTCAATTATATTATAATTCTATGATACCCATATTCCCATTAATTCATTGACCCATGGAGATTCACTTTTTTACTATGTCAGTTAGAGGAAAATTGGTCTTGAATAAGTTTAGGACCAACAGATAGGAATTTTTTCATGGCCTAGATAGTGTGATGGTTCTATAATGATATAAAAATTGAACTATATGATGTCTCTCATGATTTATAAAGATTTCATGATCAAAAGTTATATGAATTTCATGTAGAACATGAAAATTGAGTGATATTTACTAATTATGAACACCATACTATCCAAGAGTGCTTTTAGATTTTTTATTTTATGAAAATTTTAAAGGCCATGAAATATGAGACAAACTCTTTGTAAATTTGTCATGTTTGGGACTTAGTCAATGAACTAGAATGAATGAGAAATTTAGAGTGAAAGTGGATTTTCAGAAATATAATTGATATATATATTATTAATTTCAAACCTATAAATATAATTTATTTTATACAGGTTTAAAAATAATTCCCTGTATTGATTATGAATAGTATTTCCCTATTTCTTGTGACTAATTCAGTTTCAAAATTTATTTTCATAATAACCCATTAAGATTACAAGATATATCAAATGAATTTTACAAATTTTTTATTTAAAAAACATTTATTAAAGGAGATGAATGTTATATAATATAATGGTTTTGATGTTTGAAATGATCATTCCAAGGTTTTAAAATTTCAACAGTCCTTTTGTGGATTAAAGAAATCTTCATTGATTTGGACAAAATATATGTTAATATAATTAATGGGTGTAGTTTCTTCAAGAATGTGGTAAATTATTCTATATAAAATAATTTTATTTGATTTATTAGGGAATTTCTAAGGTTGAATATATATACCGCACAACTTATTTGAAATGGTTTCTTAACATTACATTCTATAAAGTTGTGTTTGAGAAAAAGAATCATGATGAAATACACTCTTGATGAAGTATACATACAAAGTATGAATATAAAAAGATATAGATCAATTAGATTACTTGTAATTATTCCAAACAAATATATTGGTAATTTTTTAAATACTTTCTTTCATGGAAAATAATACATTGTGGTCATTATCCATGTTTTACATAAAGAATATTAAAAATATTCCTAATCAGTATAAAGAGTAAAAAATTGATGGATATGATCTAATATGTTTGTAAAATCTGATTTATCAAGAATGAAATGTTATCTACATGAATCAATGTTATTTATTCACTGAGCATAACAAGTATATACCAATCCAATCTTGGTGAAGTTAATTGGATTACTGTGAACAACATTCCCAATTACTTAAGAAGAATTAAGGATATATTATTAGTCTTTATAGGTGATGATAAGCTAATTTTAAAGGGATATGCTATTTTTTGTTTCAAAAAATAGTTGATATGTGAACTCAATATTAATTAGTATTTTTCTTAAATTATGGAACTATTAGTTTTAAGAGTTCAACATATGCTACTTTGGTGGACTCAAACACTAAGGTAGAGTACATCATTTCCTTAAATGAAATGAAGGAAGTTGTTTGGATCAAAAAGTTCATTACATAAATTGGTGTAGTTACTAAAATCTATGGATACACTGATGTTTACTATGAAAATAATTAGGCTATTTTTAAGATAACCAAACTTGATCTTACCAAAGGACTGATCAAATAATTTAAAACTAGCTTATTATGCATGAAATAATTGAGAGGGATGATGTGAATTTTATTTGGGTGGAAACTAATGAGAATGTTGTTGATCCATTGAAAAAAATTACAATAACAAAAATATGAGGGACATGTTGAGTATATGGTTATTAGAAATGTGTGAAATTGAATTTAATAGTTATGAATTATATCATTGTTTTATAATAAAGGGAATATAATTTTTCAATTTATTTATGTGTGTTATATATACTAAATTTAAATAGTGGAATTTAAAAATCCACTAAAAGTATGAATTTTATTTTCCCCAAATTCAATTACATCGTAGACTATTATAGGTTTTTATAAGAAATTAAAATTATAATGATTATAGAAATAGTAGTATTATAAACCCCAAATCAAAGTATTATGTTTAGTTTTACCTACTAAGATATAACCATTGAGTATTATATGTTTTAATAATATATTATGACGATAATGAGTATATGTCACATATACAATATAGTGTATACTCATGAGATAATAAGTAGAGGCTTATTATTTATGATGGACCTTAAATTTATATCACAAGGATTGAAATTCCATCCTTAATTCACATAGTAGTATATACTTATTATGAATTTATATTACCAAATGTTGAGTATATTTTTAGTATGTGAACCTTCAAACATTTATACATTTCTTACACCAACCATGATTTTGAGATGGAGCTAATAATTGATCATTTAGAAAAGTCACTAATAACTTTATCAGTTTAGTTTAACCAAGAAGGGAATTTTCAACTTCTATGAAAATAAAATTCATATGGGCATTAAATTGGGAGGTTAATAAAATACTTGTTCATGTATATATGGGAGAAATTTGATGTGATTTTCAATAATAATTGTTAACATTTGATTTAATTATTCTATATGATTAATCTACTTGAGGAATGAAAAATAAATTAGTTAGTCTATAATATTTTTACATGGTCAATGTATAATTTCCACTATATGTCATTGGAAAAGTTATTATATAATTTTTAATAAGATTTATGGTATTCATATTATGGTGAAATTTTTAGACAGATATATGAGTATGTTTGATTGAGATCATGACATGACCCATTATATAATGAGTTATAATGAGTTTTTATAGTTTTTAATCTTATAAATAATTTATGAGTTGATGAATTTATACCTATTTTCAATTATAAGAAGGTCTATATGGTCACAGAAATTAGATATAGAATACAGATTAAATTTTGGACAAGCTATTTGTTAAAAAATAAGAGAGTATGGTGAAACTGTATCCATAGTAGTTTAGATGGATTCACAAGAGTTGGTGGAGATTTTTATAATATCCTTTAGGGATTTTAGTGAAAATGGGAGATCTGTGGGTTTTCACTAAAATCATATGAATCATATTCTATGATTCATATATTTATAATAAGTTATATACATGTGAAAGATATCACATGTAGTGATATTAATCATGAACAAATATTATGATAGGAATTAGATTCCTATATCTCAGCATATTATAGACTTGTGATATGAAATACATGATATTACATTATATTCCACATTTTGAAAATGTTTTATCTTTGGAGAAGAGTCAAATATATGATTTATTTATGTCATGATAAAATTTTATGATCATTGAAATGTTCAATGATCATAAACCTAAAAAAATGTTTATGTTATGTGTAATATATGGATGAAACAATGTATTTATAGTAATTTTTAATCTCCTTCATTGATTAATGTTAGTTTATATAAAGTCTGATATCTATATTGTTTAGTATTGTTGAGATGGATGAGCCATGTTGAAACTATATTCTTCCCTAAAATCTATTAATATTTAAGGAAAAGTCATTAGAAAATGATTTCGAGATCAGTGGATTTTTATATAAGATACATGGTTTCTAGTGGATGGTGTAATACCTTTAAAGGAACGATTTTGAGTGATGTTTATTTGTGATATTTATTATGAATACTACATAAATATAGAGAATACATGAATTGATCTTTGAAATTTTATTTTATTTTCTTCATTATGAATGTTGAATTTATGAGGTTGAATTTGTATTTGTGTGTGTGTGTATATATATATATCACATACTATTATACTAGTAAGTGAACTCCAAATATATTCTCCAAGAAGACCTAGAAAGAGAAACCATTGTGGAGGTATCCTGTTACCTAAGATGATTGATTACCTCTAGATGTTTATTTTCACCTCATATAAAAAATAATAATTCACAAGGACATTCTAGGAATTCCAATGAATTTTTACACTAATATAAGGAGATTAAGGGTATAGAAATGCATTGTTAGATTGATCTTAGGACCTTTACCATTGTGGGGATAAAATTTGGGGGTGCAGATGTCCTTGGTCTTCATTTCTTTACACATCCCTAACATTTGGACCCTCATTACCTATTTTATTGTTCCCTTTCTTCTTTTGTAATTTATTTCATTAACAAAAAAATAAATATATTTTATTTTAATTAAAAAATAATAAAGTTAAATACTAATCCAAAAAATATAACTCATGAATATATGATAAATATCTCTATAATATAATTTGAAATAACAAAATAAAACCCCACAATAAAGGAACACATTCCAAACTAATATAATTTAGATGAGGTGTGACATTAGGGTGGATAACATAATGAAAAATATATTTCATCAACTACCACAATGACGATCCACCTATAACCTCTAGGTTTATCAAATATATACATCTATAAATCTATATGGACACAAGAGAAAATAATGCATGATTACATATATAGGGGTGATAAATATTACTCGATATGGTCGTCTATATTTTGATCCAACCCCATAAAAAATTAATTTCAAACATCACCTTCAATTATCAAATTGATAAAAAGTAACAACACAATACGTAAACATTAACCATGATAATAATTGAAATATATTATTATCCTACTCATGTATCACCATCTTCACACACACCAAATAAAAATGATTATACATAATTATACAAATACTCAAGAACTATAATCTAAAAATATGAAGTCCTCCCATTATCTATATCCCCCAAGAGTGGCACTAGGAACTCATATAACAACTCAGTAACCCACTCAAAAGAGAGGAGGTCCCATTCATAATGCTTAAGCTATCATTTCATACTACAACCAGTATATTGAAACTCATCCACCCTAATTTATTATAGTAGTCAGGATGTAAAAATTAAAACATTGAAATAATAATATCCTCCGCATACATTCATAGTTTTCCCACCCAATGATCTACCATAGATGAACCATCTTATAATGCATGGGGAATATCTCTATAATTATATTATACCAAAGTCAAAAATGAAAATCTATTATGCATCAGACACAACACTATTATTGAAATATGAATAAGTATTCAATGAATTATTTTTCACCTAAAATCCAATACCGTGGGTGAGAAAGTGTATAAAACCTTATCTAAAACACTGTGAATCTCAATATCACATATCAAAAATATCCTATTATCCAAAACTATGGGTGAATATGAATTGATTAACCTATAAGTCACTGTTAACCTCTACCAGTGTCACTGTTAACAAGGGTAAATACTTAAAATTCTATATATAACTCAAAATCTAGTCGAAGAGTGATTATAAGAATAATATTTTTATTAAACCATTTCAATGAATTTCCAACAGTCACAAAACTACATTAAATTTCAAATTATAATGAAAACAAAGTAATCTCACAACCCAATCAATGATCAAACATTTAGTAATATGAATCATTCTATATAATAATCAACATATCTTCTCAAAAATTGTTCCAGGAATTTCTACATATATAGCTTAAGAATAAATATAAATGGGATATAAATGAGGGAATAAATAATTATACTAGTTTTTAATCCCCAAAATGAAACTAGGGGTTTATATATGGGATGATTAATGACATGATTATTGAAATTTAAAGATATAATTGGTTATATTGTGAATAAACATTTTCTATTATAAAAATGTGATGAGAATAGACAACATATAGTGATATTAGTGTTATACTATGACATGGGATGATGATATATAATCAATGGTGTCTTCATATCCTTATGTTAAGTCCAAGATTATTTAATATTCAATGTTTTTGTTAGAGACATACTCAATTCGATGTCTTTAGAATTATTATATATGGTCTTTGTGTTTGGTAAGAACATAATTTGTTTATGTTCAGTGTTTTAATCAACATTGAACAAATTAGGAATAAGTATTCATAATTTACTTGTTTATCACCAAATTATTTAAAATCAATGATTTAAATGATATAATAAAATCATTTAATATCATTAAAAAGTTATATATAATCATAATAAACATGAATTTATTTTCATGGTTGTGGTGTTTTTTTCTATGAATTATTTCCCACTCCATGTGTGTACATATCTTATATGCATGAAGATTTAATGTGCAATGATCATGATAAAGGACTTGGGAATAAATATGCATGGGATAATACTGAGTGATATCATGGAGTTGATTTTCTAAAAAATTGGAGTCATGTTGAATGGTATTACATATTTTTTTATATTTTAATTTATGTTGTAACGTTCATTATTCTTTGTTTTGGGTTTATTTTGTAGAATATCTGAAAGAATACAATATTTAGAAATTTATGGGGTATAGTTTCAAATTATATGATGATTAATCCTTGTTATTTCTCTTGTATATAACTATTGAGTTATATATTATTATATTTTATTAGTATGGTTTTTATTAAACATATTGTTTCAGAAGTGATACTTATTGACACTTAACAGTAATATCCAATATTTTGTGATCAGTGTAAGAACATGAGGCCGTATAGTGTTTTCTATCATTATAACAGTCATGTCAAGGTAGTATGTTAAAAATGGTAATAAAGAAGTTTCTTTTATTATTTTTTTATATTTTTCTAATATAATGAATGTTAGATTAGATAGAGATACACTTTTTTGTGAAACTTTTATTTAAGTGATAAATGAATATCTTTTGTAAATAGGGGTTTTAGAAGTGGGAATGAGGGTCTTAGTGGGTTTTAAAGAATCTAAAAGTAAAAAAAAGAGAAATATAGATGACTATTAAAACATCTTTGATTAATCATAAGTACTCTGTAAGTCACTTTCTGCTCATTCATATAAAAGAATGGGTACCGTGGAGTTTAATTTGTGTTCCCAGAATAGTCATACTAGAGTTTTATATTCAAGGGAGTTAACAGAATTACATTACTACGATTAAATAGAGAATAATTATATATTAAAATACATGAGGATTGAGAGGGGAGTATTATGAGAATCTTCTCATCCTCAACAATCTCATTTATGGGAACATATGCTATTAAAGAGTGATATGTAATGCCCACCAGATCATATGTATGTTGCAATATAAGATGGGTTTGAATTTAATGTTGGTCTAGATATCTTTAGTGAATGGTGGTTGAAAATGTGAAATTTGGGAGAAGGAAGTCCCAACACACTGTTGATGCATGGTTAGCACTAACCAGGCTGCAACCTTATGGTATGGATCTATGAGTTTACAAGGAGTTTTTCATGGTTTGACAATGATTGAAAATCAATGTGGGTTTCCATAGAAACTGTTCATTGTCTTGGGTGATTTTTATAGGGTTCCATATGGTTAGAGTAAACTGTGTGGCCTCTATCTAAAAAATAGTTAACATATTTCCTTTAAGGGATAGAGACCATGCATGACTAGACCATAGTTAGACTAACATTGTTGCCAAACCATGTATGACCCTCTAAACCGTTATAATGTTTTATTTTTACCTTTGTATCTTGATATTTTATGAATAATCCCCTGTTAATCTCCCTTAGTCTTGACCAAAATATTTCCTAATTCAATAGGGGAATATCTCCTTGGATTCATAGGGATTTTTATTCATTCTTAATGGATCACTTCATGGAATGTTTCATTTTTATCCTTTTCCCCCTATTCATTGTAGATACTTTCTAGTTCGCATCTTATCTCAAATCTTTTGAACTAAAATCAGACATGGATACCATAAATAATGGGATTGATAGTGTTTTTATGTCGATTATTATGGATCTACGCTCATGAGGACTGGATCTAATCTTCAGAATATCTATTTTTATGGTGATTGGTTTTGTCCTCTATTAATAAGGTAGGTGTCTCTATACAAATGATTAATTAATGAATTTCATTATGTTCTTATAATTTATTTTGGTTTATTAAATGACACTATTTTCCATTATGGTGTTTTTTTGAAAGTGATTATTTTTTAAGGATATTTTACATTAAAAAAATTTCCCCCCAAAATAGTGTCTGATGAAATGTTTAAAATTTGGTTTTTGTTCAAAAATATTTTTCAATCATTGGAAAAAATTTGGTTTTCTATTAAAATAATTAATAAAGATGTGAGAATTTTTAATTTTTTTTGGAAAACATAACACATTTGGTGGGCCGGGGTACATTGGGAATTGTACATTCCTATTAGTGTGTGTAATTCCACTAGAGGATTTTTTTTCAATTTAATCTACATAATCCCACTAGAGGCTATACCTATTAGATCCACCATAGGTCTATATTTTGGATATCCTTCCATGTTTAGAAAGTAGGCCCATATGTTAGAGACCAAATGGTGTGATTTTTCATTTAGTATTAGTATATCACATGACAATTAATTTAATTTTTAAGTATACACATGTTTATATTAGGATGCATCCAATATTTATTTTTATTTTTATTAAATTATATATCACTTGTAATCTGCATATTCCCAATTATACGAATATAAAAAGATTCTTAAGAGAACCAGTGGATGATTTTGAAAAATTTCTTTATTTCAATAAAATTATTTATAAAATATATTTATTAAGCTAGAGCTAATGAATTCTGGATATAATACCTCATATAATTTTTATTGAAATTTCCTATTGGGATTTGAGATCACACCATAAATTTTTCTTTTGGAAGTTTTAGATGTTGTTTTACATGAAACAATGTAACATACCAGGTACTTATAAAATAAGACATTTTCATACCTGTTATCATTTATTAATTAGATATAAGAAGTAAGAGACAATATATTCAAAAACTTATATGATAAATCTTGATTTAGTTTTAAAAACATAGTTTTTCTACAAAAATGTATTATTTAATTTTGAGGTTGAAACCAATTTAAATATTATTTTTTAAACTTTAATAAGAAATATTATAAATAAAATCTTCTTATATGGAAGCATTACATAACAATTTACTTTGGATGATTTTTTTTGTATTTTTATGTTAAATTTCATATTTTATTGAAAAGTGAAAAATACGGCATTTTAATTCAAAGCACTACTAAAAAACAGGCTTTATCAGCACTCAATATGGGCTTTATTAGCGCTAAAATACTGTTGTAAAGCTCATCGATGATAAAGGGGGGTCCCCTTTATCAGTACGCAATAATAACTAATAAAGGGGTACTTTATCAGCACTAAAAAAGCACTGATAAATGAAACCTTTATCAATGTTAAAAAGATGATGATAAAGGCAGACTTTATCAGTGCTAAAAAGGTGCTGATAAAGGACCCCTTTATCAGCACTAAAAAGTGCTCATAAATGTGTTTTTATCAGTTCTCTTTTAGCGCTGATAAACTGATCCTTTATAAGCGCTTTTTTAGCGATGATAAAGGTGTCTTTTATCATTGATTTTTTTTTTGTGCTAATAAAGGATTCCTTTATCAGCGCTAAAAAATAGCTGATAAATGCCCTGTCTACTGCAACAAAAAATTCTGTAGTAGCACAACAAAATAACTCCTACAAAAAATTCAGCATCTTAACAAGTAAGTATACCCATACAAAATTAAAACATAAATTATAAGGTAATTACACCAAGTATACCCACACCACAAGTATACTCATATACCATTAACACATAATTCATAAGTTAATTAAATACATAAAGAATTCGATTCAGAATTTAGGGGGTTGGGTGGTTGTTCAGGGGTTTGGGGTGGCAATCCAAGTGGGGGTAGGGGTGTCCGGGGGGATAGGGGTATCAGGGGGGTGGGGGTGGTCCAGAAGGTTGGGGGTTTTGTTCAAGGCGAGGTGGGGGTGTCCAGGGGGGTTGGGGGTGTCTAGGTAGTGGGGTGGTGTATAAGAGGGGGGTGTCCAGGTGAGGGGAAGGGGGAGGGGGCTATCCATGGGGGTGTCCAGGGGGGTGGGCTGGTGTCCATGGAGTTGGGGTGGATATCCACAGGGGGTGTGGGTGTCCAGGGGGTGGGGGAGGTCTAGGGGGTTGGTGGGGCTATCCATGGGGGGTGGGGTGGTGTCCAAGAGGGTGGGATGAGGGGTGTCCGGGGGGATAGGGTGTCAGGGGGTTGGGGGGGGGGGGGGGGTCCAGGGGGGGGGGCTATCTACAGGGTGTCCAGGACGGTGGGCTGGGTGTCTAGGGTGTCGGGTGGCTTTCGAGGGGGGTGGGGTGTCTGGGGGTGGGGGCCTTCCAGGGGGTTGGTGGGGCTGTCCAAGGGGGGGTGGGGTGGTGTCTAGGAGGGTGGGATGGGGGTGTCCGAGGGGATAGTGGTGTCCAGGGGGTGGGGATGTCTTGGGGGGGGGCATTCCAGAAGGTTGGGGGGTTTTCCAGGGGGGTGTCCAAGGAGGGGGGTGTACTGGTGGGGGGGGGGGGGGTGTCTATGGGGTGCCCAGGGGGTGGGCTGGTGTCCAGGGTGGTGGGAGGATTTCCAGAGGGTGGGAGGGTGTCCGGGGTGGTGGGGGAGGTCCAGGGGTTTGGTGGGGCTATCCAAGGGGGTGGGGTGGTGTTTGGGAGGGTTGGGGTGGTCGTTCATGGGTGAGGGTATCTAGGGGTGGGGTGTCCAGGTGGTGGTGGTGGTGTCTAGGAGGGGTGGGGGTGCCATACTAGGGTGGGGGTGTCTTGGGGGGTTGGGGGGGCTGCCTGAGGTGGGGGGGGGGGGTGTCCATGGTCATGTCAGGGGGTGGGGGTGTACAGGGGGTTGGGGGGGCTTTCCAGGGGGAGTTCAGAGGGGTGGGGGTGTCTAGGGGGTGGGATGGTGTCCAGGGGGTGGGGGGGTCTAGGGGGTTGGTGGGGCTGTCCACAGGGGGTGGGTTGGTGTCAAAGAGGGTAGGGTGGCTGTCCATGGGGGTGTGGGTGTCCAGGGGTGTGGGGGGAGGTGTCCAGGTGGTGGGTGGTGTCTAGGGGGGTGGGGGAATCTAGGGGCTAGGGTTCTATCAAGGGGGTTGGGGGGCGTCCATGGTTCATTCTCCTAAAGAATCAACACAATCCAAATTTGTTTGGTCTGATTTGCGTATGTTAGTTGTTGTTTTCACTTAAGATTATGTCCATTTTAAACAAAAGAGAGACCCTTTGAGTGATATAGGCCACACCATGCCTCATATTGAGGTTGTGTTGACTCTTACACGTCAAAAAGGACCCAAGGATCCTTCTCCTATAGGATCAATGCAACCCGAATGCATTTGATTGGATTTTCGTAGGTCAGTTGTTGTTTTCACTTAAAATTGTGTCCATTTTAAACAAAAGAGAGACACTTTCAGTGATACCGGCCACACCATGCCTCGTATTAAGGCAGTGTTGACTTTTAAATGTCACAAAAGTCCCATGGATTGTTCTAATAAAGTATTAACACAATCTGAATCCGTTTGGTCAGATTTCCGTAGGTCAGTTGTGGTTTTCACTTAAAATTCTATGCATTTTAAACAAAAGAGAGACACTTTGAGTGATACTAGCCACACCATATCTCAGATTAAGGCAGGTTTGACTCTGAAATTTCAATAAAGACCCATGGATCGTTCTCTTAATGGATATACACAATCCAAATGCGTTTGGTAGGATTTCTGGAGGTCATTTGTTGTTTTCACTTATAATTGTGTCCATTTTAAACAAAAGATAGACACTTTGAGTGATACCAACCACAACATGCCTCATATTGAGTCAGTGTTGATTCTTACACATCACCAATGCACCCATGTATCTTCCTCCTAAAGGATCAACAACATTCAAATTTGTTTGGTCGGATTTATGTACGTTAGTAGTTGTTTTCACTTAAAATTGTGTCCATTTTAAACAAAAGACAGACACTTTTAGTGATACTGGCCACACCGTGCCTCAGATTGAGGCATGGTTGACTCATACACATCAAAAAGGACCCATGTATCATTATACTAAAGGATAAACACAATCTGAATGTGTTTGGTTGGATTTCTTAATGTTAGTTGTTGTTTTCACTTAAAATTCTCTCCATTTTAAACAAAAGAGAGACCCTTTGAGTGATACCGGTCAGACCATGCCTTGGATTGAGTTGGGGTTGACTCTTACATATCAAAAATGACCCATGGATCATTATCCTAAAGTATCAACACAATCCGAATGCGCTTGGTCAGATTTGCATTGGTCAGTTGTTGTTTTCACTTAAAATTATGTCCATTTTAAACAAAAGAGAGACACTTTGAGTGATACCGGCCACACTGTGCCTCATATTAAGGCGGGGTTGACTCTTACATGTCAAAAAAGACCCATGAATCATTAAACTAAGTAATCAACACAATCCAAATGCTTCTGGTCAGATTTTCATATGCCAGTTTTATTTTCACATAAAATTTTGTCTATTTTAAACAAAAGAGAGACACTTTGAGTGATACCAGCCACATCGTGCCTCAGATTGAGGTAGGGTTGACTCGTACACATAAAAAAGTACTCGTGGATCGTTATCCTAAAGGATAAACACAATTCGAATGCATTTGGTCAGATTTTCATATGTGAGTTGTTGTTTTCACTTAAAATTCTGTCCATTTTAAACAAAAGATAGACTCTTTGAGTGATACCGGCCACACCGTGCCCCGGATTTAGGAAAGGTTGACTCATACACATCTCAAAGGACCCATGGATCGTTATCTTAAAGGATAAACACAATAAAAAAATTTTAGGTCAGATTTTCGTAGGTAAGTTATTGTTTTCACTTAAAATTGTGTCCATTTTAAATAAAAGAGAAACACTTTGAGTGATACAAGCCACATCGTGCCTCGAATTGAGGCGGGGTTGATTCGTACATTTCACGAAGGACCCATTGGTCGTTCTACTAAATAATCCACACAATAAAAATGCGTTTGGTCAGATTTGTGTACGTCAGTTTTGTTTTCACTTAAAATTCTGTCCATTTTAAACAAAAGACAGACAGTTTGAGTGATATCGGCCACACCGTGCCTCAGATTGAGGAATGGTTAACTCATTCACATCACCAATGCACCCCATGAATTTTTCTCCCAATTAATCAACACAATCCAAATGCGTTTGGTTGGATTTACATAGATCATTTATTGTTTTCACTTAAAATTGTGTCCATTTTAAACAAAAGACAGACACTTTGAGTGATACCGACCACATCGTGCCTCAGATTGAGGCGGGGTTGACTCGTAAACGTCACCAATGCACCCATAGATCATTCTACTAAAGGATCAACACAATCTGAATGTGTTTGGTTATATTTCCGTATGTTTGTTGTTGTTTTCACTTAAAATTCTGTCCATTTTAAACAAAAGAGAATCACTTTGGGTGGTTCATCATTCTTGCATGTTGCTAGTGAATATCATCTATTGAAATGAGAAAATGACTCAATGGATAAATGATGTTTTATTTAATAACAATTAAAATTTTCCTAAGAAAATTTAAATACAATAATGTTTCATCTTTTGATCCCCTTAACCCCTCTAAAAAATTACCGCCAATTGTACAAGTCCCCAAGTCAGATCTTTATGCTATTTGTGTACAGTCTTTTATCAGGTATGCGGCCCACTTTTTTCTGAACAAATCTATATTGTATTGTGAGTATGAGGCTTTTCAGCAGTCATAGTAGAACTGAAAAATATAAAAATATAGAATAAAAAAAATAAATTAAATTAAATAGTAGTTGTTTTTGAAAATACCTCTTTACGGATGCTAGTTTGTTGGTGAAAAACAATCTCTTTCATAAATTTAGAAACATAATAACCACAATCATTATTTTTTATGGCTCTAATTTCGTTATATTTGTTGATGTGGTATGACGACTAATGAGTCTAAAGTTTGGATCATGAAAAAATTCCTTCAATTGTTTTTCATATATATGTATTTCAACAATATAAAATGCTTTTAGTCATAATTTTAAAATTAGATCAGCTTTTAGAAAATCAATTCATGAAAACATACCTCATATATATATTTACAACTCTAACACCTAGCCAACCGTTTTCAAGGATCTCATTTACATTTTCATCCGCAATGAAATTTTGACTTTCCTCTCCGTATATATTCTTTTCAAAAACCACTATATGACCACTACCACCTCATAGCTTCGTATCCACATGAGTCTTCAAGGATATTAAATTTGGATAGAGAGCAGGTGGTGTTACTGTGCTTTCAGTAGCTCCTTAGGATCGTTTGGTCGATCCTTTAGATGTTTTTGAGCTGGCGTTTGTCACCCCCTTCCCTTTCTCCATCTATAATAACATTCATTGGTTCAGACCCTTTTTTCATTAATTGTTCAAGGTTTAGTTTGAAAGAAAGGAAATAAATACCTTTTTTGTCCGCATGTACTCTTACAAGTTGTGGTTTCCATGCAATGAATGCCCCAATAGCCTTTTTGACCATATGAATATCATCATCATCAAGTGGAATAGTTAGCTCTGCATTTGAATCATGATCTACAGTAATCATCACTTTCAGATGATCTTTTGGAAGTGGTCTATTATGCAGCTTGTCATCTGGGATGTCGAACACTATAGCCCTCACTAAAAGGTGATAGGTGGGTGTTGACATATATAAATCACAATCATTATCATCCTGCAGAAGATCAGTATAAGAAAAGTATCAGTGTTTTTATGATTCACATTTCATGGGAAAAATTATTAGAATATTGATTACCATGGCTAAGATAGATCTTTGAGGGGAATGGCTCACCTCAATGCTGGTGGGGTTTTGAGTGGGATCTTCGCACGTTGGTTTTTCCTGAGTTGTGTCATCTCCTTTATTCCCACCCATGAAAGTTTATAGAAACTCTCCATGCCATTGCAATCATTCTTCAAGAGTTTCTAGTATTTTTATCATTTATTTCTATTTTGCATCTATATCATCCATTTTTTTCTCAAAATATACTCGTGGTGTCACCCCAATCCCCGCACCTCTGACACAACCATATTGTTCTGCCTGCTTCAAACCTGTCGATAATAGGTTTGCATTTGCTACAGGAGTTGCTAATTCATGTGACTGTGAAATATACAAAAATAACTAATTATTTTTATGTTATTTAAATTTAAAACGAATATTTTTATCACCGTGTCGTACTTACACATATTTCTCACACTTTTTTGTTTTCTCATCAACCAACTTTCCTTCCTTATTCACACGTGCCTCCTTCCATAGCACATAACGTGGGATGGAAGTGTCTTTGGTTTTAGACTCATCAATCTACATATAAATATAGAAAGATAATTATGATGTTTTTTATTGGAACCTAAAAATATTACTATAAATTTAAAATATGTACCATTTTCTTTTATAGTATATCATACCCCATCTATGATTTACGATAGATGTATGTTATTTTTGATGCACGTCCCATATTTTCTTTACAGAGTTGTTGTTTCATAAATGAAATATTGACAGTCAAAGTGATGAATAAACGTATCCTCAAACAATGTATTATCACCGACAATGTACCCAAAACTTTTCATCCCCACAACCACCAAGAAATTCATCCCATGCTTCTTGGGATATTAGGTGAGCGTAGAAAATGGGTTGGAGTGGGTTTATTTTACCTTTTCAAATTTTCAGGTGAAATTTTGTTAAAATAGTGTGAAAACCATGATGAATACTTTATGCAAGCCTTAGTACATAATCCTTGTGTGAATCGTCTACTATAAATGTACTCTAAAAGAGATTGAGAAGAGTAAGACATTGTTTCATTATTTTATTTGCTAGTAAATTAAATAAATAATATCATAATGTTACCATAATTTCTTCCCTGATCACAGCCTTCAGCCCGGACATAACATGGGGCCATGAATCTATGTCAATCTTCATGCATCACTGAGTTAAAACTCTAATTCAACTAATACACATAGGCTCGTTGGGATTCACATGTTGGCCTCTTGCATTCCATCCAACATCATATTTGATTCCTTTGCTTTTCACATTAAGAACTTTTGCTAACACCGTCAAACTACGACGCACCTGTGTTTTCTGCGACGTCGACCCTTCATTCCCAACCATTTCATTGATATCAAAATCATATATATATTCATCTAAAATGGTAGCAATGGAATGTGATGATGGTTGTTGGAACTCAACACTAGGAGAAACAACAAGTTCAGAACCTCGTTGTTTCTCTGCACTGTGAGCAGCCGCAACAGCAGTCGCAACAACAACAGCTTGAGAGACATGTTCAGCATCAAGGTTAAGAGCACCGGTGTGTGTAGAAGTCATTATCTACAAAATTGGTTGAAAAATAAATTTGGATTAAATAAATTAAGTAATGATAAGATAATAACATGAGATAAAAATATCTATAATACAAACAAAATATAACCTATTTATTTAACTCCCTTTGTTTTTTTCAAAGGCTAAAGGGATTTGATACCTCTATCGATTATCCAAATCCCATCATTGTGGTCTCCTATAACATAAAAAACATAATCTATATTGGGACCACTATGAAATGATTGCGATATACCATTGAAAGCATCGTTCAAAACTAAATGTTTATCAAACCCTTCAGTAGTTTTGGATGATAACAAAATAATCGACCACTTTCAGGTTGTGGGATCTGGAACATAAAAAACTTGTACTACTTGTGATTCCATTATAAACTATTCGTCTTTGTACCCTTCATTACTAAAATGAACTTTCACAAATCTCCATTCATCTATTTTAACACCATAGTTGTTAACAACCAATTTGCATTGAAAAATCGGCAATTGGAATGTCGTATAATCCAACTCCCATATTTGTTTGATAATTCCAAAGTATGACATATTTACATAAATTGGATTTCTTTCCATAATACCAAAAACAATCATCACTTCAGCCACTAGTGTAACTCCACTATTTTTCTTGGTAGTATCTTCATCATGTTCTTATGTATAGAATGTATAGCCATTAATTACATAACCATTGTAATATAATACATACACACTTGTTCTGATGGCTAGTCATCGAAGTCGTTCTAAAATTGAATTTGGATTTTTATCCAACTCCTTAAAAATATGGTCCTAAAACCATCCTATAAACTGGTGATTATGTGTATTTGATAACCATTTTTCTGTCCTTGATGGATTCAACTGCCTACAAATTTCTTTCTGAGATTCAATATATGGAGAAACCTCCCAAATGTTATGAAAAACATAAAGGTGGAACTACTCCCGATCTTTAATACTAATTGTCAAAATATCTCTTCCAGAAATCCCCTCACCCTCAATGCGTCCAGTGTGACGAGATTTCAGGAGACCAATGCTTTCCACATAAGACAGGTATTTGGCGCAAAATTCAATGGCTTCCTCAACAATATATCGCTCCACTATAAAACCCTCTGACCGACATTGATTTTTGACATACCCTTTCAAAATATTCATATACCATTCAATGGGGTACATCCAAATATAGTGTATACGACCACTAAGTAGAATCTTTCTCACCAAGTGAAACATCAAATGATCCACCTTATCAAAGAATTTTGGGGGGAAGGACATTTATAATTCACATAATATGATGACATTTTTTTTCCATAACTGGAAATTTCGCCAGGTCTAAAACTTTGCTACATATAGATTTGAATAAGAAACAAATATTGGTTAACGTATGACGAATATTCTTGGGCAAAATGCAACGTAAATATATAGGAGTTAGATCTTGCATCAAAACATGGAAGTCATGTGATTTCAAACCTTTTATCTTCATATAATTAGTTGACACAATGTTCTTGATATTTGATGAATACCCCTTCTATATAATCACATAACCATATATCCACACATACACATGTCACACACACAGAAAAAACCATATCCACATCACAACCACACATCACATCCTCATCACAGTATGATATCGAGAACATGAATGACATAAACATCAAAGTCTCCTCCTATAATGCACAACCCCCACTATGTATCCACACAAAATACACATAATCATGTCAAAAAGAATATATATATACCAAAAACTAAAATCGTTATGGGTCATATATATACACCCACTGTGAGGAATTACAACTCATACTAAGTGTGAAGGGGGAGAAGGGAAGAGGGAGTGGTTCTATATGTGTTCCCTATATAACCTAGATATTGAAAAAAACACTCAAAACCAAAGTACCCATATGGATTTAAATCAGGTTACTTGACTAAAGTGGTGGTGTGTAAGAAATAATAAGAAAATATAGTAAGTATATTATCCCATAGAAATCATTAGTAATGGTTTACACCAAAATAACACTACAAAAACCCTCACAAACCATTGCCTTATTACTACCACCCTCTTATAACTGCTTCCATTATAATGCCAAAAATAATCCCCAAAAAATCACATACACATCCATATCAAAATTACCAACTTCTAATTTCATTTAACATTATCATTTCTTGTATTTTTATTACCATATGAATTTCAATTGTTAACTATTTTAATGTAAAACCAATCATTAAATCACTACCCACTATAATACATTCATTAATCATTAATAACATTTATATTATCCTTAACCATTTATTAAACATAATTATTCCAATCATTATCATTAATCATTTAAAAAACCATCATTTATCATTTCCAACCCATCACCCATTACTATTTTCATTTATTCCAACCATATTTCATGCCAAAAGGAAACTATAACACCACCAAATAACAACTAAATTTTCGTGACATAATATACTACTAAACAAATTCTAAAATCCATAAAACCCCTTATTTTATGCCTAAATAGCCAAATCATTGCTATCATAACCACACAATAATCCATTCATCACTACTGTATTAATAACCACACCATATGCTCACAACCACATCAATTAACCATCACCCTTATAATCATAGTGATAAATACCCCATACATAGTAGAATAAAAGGGAAAATATTTAAGAAATTCACACTAAAAGTCCTATGTATGACCATTAACCATTAAAACCATAATAAAAAACAAAAAAACCGAATCTGCATTGTTGTCACATCCTTCCTAAAAAGAAAGTTCAAGAAGAGAATCAAGAACAAGAGAAAAGAAATTCTCCTTAGAGGAGGAGAAGAAGGGAACCTTCTACACTACGTCAGGAGGGGAAGGCGTGACGGCCAGAGGTGGAGGTGCACGAGAGGAGACGCCAACCATTGAGAAATTAAGGATTAGGATTTTAAGGGAGTAGGTTGAGTGGAGAGGAGGAGAAGTTGGGTTTTCAGAGAGGAGGATCCGCAGAAGGGGTTCGAGGGGGTGGATTATGAGAAGGGATAAAGGCCTTGTTCTGGAAATGTGAAGATTGGGGGCAAGTGGAGGTCTGGAAACATAAAGATCGAGGGGTGGCAGAGGGGATTCGTAGGGTTACAATACCATAAGATCTTTAGGGCGTAATAAACCGAGGACACTATGCTACCGATTTTATAAAATATGGGACTATGATTTTATCTGCGCTAGAATTTTAGCACTGATAAATCCTTCATGAATCAGTGCTAACATTTTAGCTCTGATACAAGCCTTATTTATCTGTTCCTTTTTTGTGCTGATAAAGGGTCTCTTAATCAGCACTTTTTTAGAGCTGATAATGTTTACGTTGTATCAGTCCTAAAATTTTAGCGCTGATATAAGGATTCTTTATCAGCAGTTTTTTCTTAGCACTGATATAAAGTGGCGCTTCCCGTTCCCATTTTTGTAGTAGTGAAATTTCTTTTTTGTCTAATTTGTGTACATTTATTGAATATACATTCAATAGGTTTTAAAGTATATTTAGATTATTTTTTATCATCTAATCTATTATTTTTCATTGGAAATAATTTCAAAATGAAATTATATTTTAGAACATTTATAACTTATGAATATTTAACTTTTAAACCCGCTTTTTAATTTTTTGTGGAATCAATTTTAAATCAATTTATTAAAAATATATGAAAATAATTAGGTAATTTTTTTCTATATTTGGAATCATAATGTCAAAATTATTTTTTTAGGTTAATTTCATTTTTTGGTTTAAAAAAATTCACCACGGTAAAAAAATTATGAACCGCGTTATAGGTAAAAAATGAAACATGTTAAAGTCGAAAGGGTAAAGGATTAAAATACATAAAAAATACAACATTTAAAGGTTTTTTGATTTTTTTATCGACCATTTCAAGAATATAAAACATTAATATAATTTTTTATTCATTGAAGTTAATGCCACTTCAATGTGGTTTGCTCTGAATACAAAATAATCAATAATTAAATCACTTGAACCTGCCTCTCCTCAAGTTTAAATACCACCCCCACCTCCCCATTTAGACCAAAAAAGAATTTTAGATCATCAAATATATTCCCAAATCTATCATAATCACTCTCACCACGTCCAAGTACTTTTGGTCTCACCAGAAGACCAAATCCAAGGTCCTCAAGGGTATTTCAAGGAGGGGATATTCAAGAGGTAATTTTCTCAAAGTACCTCTCTTAATTTATTGTATTTTTATGAATTCTCCTCACCTCATTCATCCATAAATTCATGATAAGTAAAAATACTTTATATAATCTATTTTTATGTTTCTAATGTAATATCTCACATCCATTTCATTTTTCAACTCTTCTTATTTAAAGAAAAGTTATTTTTGTCTAAGTTTTGTCGGTTGATCGCCCCTGTGAATAATGTTTTTAATATTTTTCCATTACCGCGTTCATGGCTTCTAACCAAAATATTTTTATTTTCAAATAATATTTTAATATATATATTATAACCTATTTAATATTCTGGAAATTTTATATTAAACATACCTTCATTATTTCTATACTGTGGTTATACGATAACATAGTTTGGGGATGTGTGGACTACCGCCTACTCAAAACGATGTGATTTGTTCACAAATCACATGTAATGTATTAAGGATTTTTGTTGTAAAAATATAATATATAAATGATATATTAATTATACTATAATTATATAATATATATATATATATATATATATATTTACATACATTTAATATAATTTTATTCTTTCAACATAACATGAAAAATGAAAATAACGTTCATGTGTATGTACGACCTACCATCTCCATGAAATATATTTTTTGTTTTTTTAAATATTATTATAAATATATATATAATTTATATGTAAGATATATATATCATGTTTTATTCTTAAGATTAAGGGCTTATGACTACATGGACAGTTGAAATCTTTTCATGTTCATTTTCAACTCAAGAAAAAAATATCGGCAAAGCATTAGACATGAACTTAAATAATTATATAATTTTTATAACAAGGTAATAAGTGATATAAAAATAATAATAAACATGAAAAAGGTTATAAATAAATTATAAATTTAACTATGTTTATTATTCAAGAATATGAAGATTTTATGTTAAGATTAAGACTCATGGTAGATGATTCTCTTAACCCAATTTATATACATTAGGTTAAACATATACATATTGACTGTTTTATTCAAATATTATGTGTGAAATGAATTATTAATATCTTATATTTTATTTCTAATTATTTTATGTGGAGTTATAGTGAAAACATGTAATCAAAATATTTTATTAACAAAATGATCTTTGTAAGGTACTTCATCTAAATATCCTTTAATTGAGGCATATTTTTCATGGTATAAACCACCTTCTTTTATGAGGCATATAAATAGATCATTTTCTTTGTATTTTTGTATTAATAATAGTTTTAAAATTGTAATGATTATTTCAATATCTTTAAATTATTTCTGGTGATTTCAAGTGATATTTTATAAGTGAAATATTTGTAATTCCAATCTTTTTTGTGTTATGAGTATATCATGGTACTTGGACATTTGATAGTAGGTTACATGACATACCATAGACAGGTGGTTCCCTAATGAACCAAGTATGGATGGTCACATTATAAACTCCAATGCATTGGATATGGAAGTCAGTCATATAACTATTCCATTTTGTAAGAGTGTCAAAAATGGAAGTTGGTCGCATGGTTTTTATATTTAAGTATGATTATGTCCCAAGTTACCTTTATATTATATATGTGGTTCGTATGGTTTCTATAGTAATATTTTGATTAAAAAAAAGGGTTATAAAGGAGCTCGTATTCAATGTAGTGTATTTACCAGTTCCTAAATGTGAAAAATATTTCATTATGATAAGAATTAATTTTATATTTTTTTTCACAAGACCAATAGTTTTCCTTATTTGCGTATCCTTTCCTAAGATTTTTATGATCATTAAATGTTTTAAAATGTATTAAGTAGGATATAAGGGAGAATATGAATAAGAATGGAGTTAACGTAACAATTGTGATGATTCAACATGAAAAGAAACCATGTTCCTTTTTAATAATTATTTATTTTTGAAAAAATGGTCAGTGAGTAGAAGTGTCTACCTTATAATATTTCTATTGTTTTTTAAGAAATATTGTCTAATTCCAATAAAAAAAGATTTTCGGAATGTAATAGAGTGAATTCTAAATTTAATTTACTATGTTATGTAATAAATAATTCTAGGTCCTTATAGTTGGGATCATAGCATCATTTAGATAAATTTAGAGGTTAGAGTAATATTTATAACTTCACTTATAAGGAGTTTACCTTATGGTAAATTTAAAATGTTATAGAATTTTAAGATTACCATGTTGATTCATCTATGAATTGGCTATTCAAAATGGTTTTCCATCAAGGAAACATGATAGCTGATATGAGTAAGAATCCATAGGTAAAAAACCTTCCAAATTAGCATCCTAAGATGGTTTGAATCGAAGATGAGTAGTTTGATGTAGTGATGGATCAGTTCAATCAAGAAATAAAATCTGGAGGTGTTCTTTCTATATAGAAACTAGATAAACCATAGAGTACCATGATGACAGATGATCATTTTTGAGATAAAATCACCCATAATTCTGAGGATTATCTTTCCTCGTTCAAGATGGAAGATGAATTAAATCCCTAGAAAATATATTCGAGATCATGGGTTTTTAGGATCCTCAAATGGTTAGTCTTTCTATTTATCATTTTGAAGGTGAAGACGATCAGTGGTGCTCAATGGTTAAACATATCAAATGAAGTGAAGATATTGATTCCATGGAAATGGATGAATTTAATAATATCTTCCTTAAGTAGTATTTTCTAATGTTTATTGAACTTAGGATGGAAAATAAATTCATGGAATTGAGACAGAAGGTGGAATATTCTATGGCTACGTATTAAGATAATTTTACCTATTTTGAAAGGTACGTCCTACATTTTATCTGAGATATTTATTATACGATAAATTGGTTTTACTCAGGATTGAGGCTGAGATATTTAAGGTAATTATCTTCTCATGAATTCAAAATCTTCGAGAAACTATTTGAATTTTTTGAGATTGTAGAAATGGGGCGTTTTGAGTATCATTTGTTCCAGGAGACTTAGAATAAAATGGTCTAGTTGGAAGGCAATGGGAAAGAATTCATCAAAATGTTTGGAGGTATGAAAATTTAATTTCTATCTTGTGAGAAGTGTGGTAAACAGAATCCTATAGAATGTCTCTCATAGTCTAAGAAGTTATTTGGATGTTGTAAGACTAGTCCTATTTCTCATGACTTGGAAGATGATAAATCAGTAAATGAAAATCCAAAAACAAGATGTTTTAGTTGTAACGAGTTAGGTAATTCTGCCAACATGTGTCCAATGTTGATTACATAGGGGGGAAACCTGAAAGAGGAAAAGAAATAAGGAAGGGAAAAATCAATTTTCTACTACTATAATTGACATGGGACCATAAAATGGACTGGTGAAATATATGTTATGGGTTTCTTCAAAATATTCCAATACTCTGTTTGACTCTAGATCTTTATATTATTTCATTACTGCGATAATTTCAAGTAAATTGGAAATATAAAATCAATAATTTGAAATAAAACTTTGGGTAAAAACTCTGGGTGGAAGCATTCAAGAAACCCAGATTTATAGGAATAAAAATATCATTAGTGGTGGAATATTCTTTCCTACAAATATTGTTAAAATTCTCATAGAAGAGTTTTATATAATTTTAGGTATGAATTAGATTTTAATTTATCATGCTAAAAAATATTTCAAAGCCAAGAAATTTTTGTTGAATGATATATACCATTGACAGCATACCATAAAGTAGAAATATCTATTAAATAAGGAATTCAAAGTTATCTCACTCATGTTGTTGAAAATAAAGAAACAATTTTCATTAGTTATATTCTAGTGGTGAATGAATTTACAGGTGTTTTTCCAGATGAATTACGTTGTATTATTAAAAGTTCAAATGTTGAATTTAATATTGATTTAGTACCTAATGGTAAGCATTTTTCTATACTCCCTTATCAAATGGCTCAAGTAGAACTGATGTAATTGAGAAAATAGTTGAAATAATTACTTGATAAAGGTTTCATTCGACCATGCACTTCACCATGGGGTTCTTGTATTTTATTTATGAAAAAGATGGATGGTTTCATGAGACTTTGTATTGATTATAGAGCCTTTAATAACATAACTATTAATAATAAGTATCATATTCATCATATCAATGATTTTTTTGGCATCTCCAGTGAACTTAGTATTTTTCAAAGATTGATTTCAGGTTCGAGTACCATAGAATCAAGGTCAAGGGGGATGAAATTGCAAAGATAGTGTTTCGAACAGGATATGAGAATTATGTGTTTGTGGATATGCCCTTGGGTTATCTAATACACCTACTCTATTTATGAATATTATGAATGGAGTCTTTCCTCAGTTACTGTATCAGTTTTTGGTTATATTGATATATGATGTTTTGGTATATTCTAAAACACTATAGGAACATGAACGTCGCATAGGTATTGTTTTTAAAAATATTAAAAGAAAATAGAAAAAATTAAAAGTTTATTAAAATGGATTTTTTGTTGAAATAAATTTCATTACGTGGACATATTGTTTCTAATGATGGAATAACTATTTACCCTTATAATAAAAAAGTTTTTGAAGAGTATTCAAGACCTACCAATCTCATAGAGATTCATAGTTTTCTTGGAATTTTAGGTTATTACTCAAGGGTTGTGGAAAACTTTTCTCATTTGTCTTGACCAATAAATAATCTAACCTAAAAGGGAGTAAAGTTTATCAGGACAATATATTGTGATGATTGTTTTCTGGAATTGAAAATAAGATTAGTAAATGATGCAGTTTTGGCCTTGCCTTCCAAAAAATGAGACTTTGTTATATATAATTATTCTTAATTAAAAGGGAATATTTTTTTCCAAATGAAAAATGATCTGGTAATTTATTATGATTCACCTCAGTTTAAATGAGATTATTTAAATTACCCTAAACATAATTTTTAATTTTCCTCTATTGTTTTTGCATTAAAAATTTTGAGGCTTAGTTTTTATAGAGTAAAGTGTGAAATTTATTTTGATCAAAAAAGTTTGAAGTATATATTCACTCAGAGAGAATAGAACATGTGGTAAAGGATATGGATGGTACTAATAAAATTTTATGATTGCACAATTCTTTACCACTAGGAAAAGAAAATAAAGCGGCTAATGCTTTGAGTCCAAAAAGTAATTCTACATTAACCATGCTATATTTGGAATGAAATCCATTGATTAATTATTTAATGAATTATGTATTAGAAGTAGTTTGTAAAGGAAATTCATCTATTTTTTCGGGTGCTAGTACAATAATCTCTATCAGACAGAATTAAGAAAGTGGTGAAGGAAGAAAGTGAGTTGTAGAAAAAGGTAGAGTTAGTTAAAAAAGGTTAATTTACCTGAATTTAACATTTATAATGATTGTTGTTTGAGGTTTTTGAAGAGGTTATGTGTGCCTTGTGTTTCATAGTTGAATAAATATTTGTTAAATGATGCTCATAATTCTCCTTTTTTTTAGTTCATCAAGGCAACAATAAGATGTATGGTGACCTTAAGGAATATTTCTGGTGGGATGGAATGAAAAGTGATATTTCTGATTTTACTTTGATATGTTTGACCCATCAACAGCTTAAAGAAGAGCTGAATTTTATAAAAGGGATTAGTTTCCCTTTTATAGTTCTATTTTGTAAGTGAGAAAATATATCTATTGAATTAATAATGGGATTTCTGAAGACTTCTCAAGGATACAATGTGATCTGGGATATTACTGATCGATTGAGTAAATCTACTAATTTTCTTTTGATTCGAGATATATTTTCTCTAGATCAACTTTCTAAACTTTATTTTAAAGATATATCTAGGTAACATGGAGTTCCTATCTCTATTGTATCTGATCATGATCCCTGGTTCACTTCTATCTCTACAAAAGGCCTTCGTAAGTAATTGGTTACTGAATTAATCTTCATCACAACTTTTCATCCCCAATCAGACAGGCAGTCAAAATGAACAATTAAGATATTGGAGGATATTCTATGTGCTGGTTCAATGTATTACAAGTGATGTTGGGATCAATATATTTCTTCTGTTGAGTTTTCTAATAATAATAATTTTCATTCTATTATACAGAAAGCACCATTTGAGGCATTATATGGAAAGTAGTGTCAAACCACAACTTTTTGTGATGAATTAGGTGAGAGGAAGTTTATGGGACCAGAGTTAGTTGAGGAAATGGTAGAGAAATTTCTATTAATTAAACTAAACCTAATAATATATCATAGAAAGTAGAAAGCTTATGTAGATAACTAAAGGATGAATCATTCTTTTGAGGTTGGTTATCATTTCTTTCTCAAAGTTTTCCATGGGAATATATGATGCCTTTTGGAAGTACGGGTAAGCTGAGTTGATGGTTCACTAGAACAAATGAAATACTAGAGAAAGTTGGATCACATGCCCAACATTTTTATTTTCCTCTGATTTTATCCTATTTATAATTTTTTTTTCATGTTTCAATTTTAATAAATTATATGCCAGATCCATATCATATTTTGAGTCTACAAGTAGTTCAATTGGAATAGAATCTTTATTTTGAGGAAAAGTCAGTCTAAATTCTTGACCAAAGAGAGGATGTTTTGAAGAGTATGTTTATTCATCAGGTTATGTTTTTATGGAATACCTACTTGGTCAAAGTGGAAGTATTTGAATCTAAAAATGTTATGAGGGTGAAATACCCCCACTTATTAGATAAGTGAATAAAAATGCGATGAATCCATTTCCAAAAGGGGGAAGGATATAACAACCTAGGTACTTATAAAAAAAATTCATTTTCATATATATAAATTTTTTTTAATTTTATATATGTTAAAAGAGACAATATGTTCATCAACGTATATGATAAATATAGATTTATGGTTAAAAACATTGTGTTTCTAAAAAAACAGTTTTACAACCTTTTTTTGGAGAACCAATTTTAAATATATTTTTCTCACATTTATAGGATATATTTGAATAAATTATATTCTCATTTTTAATAAGGAAATATTAATTTAATTACAATTATTTTTTTGTTATCTTACTAATAAAATTCATATATTAATTAAAAATGAAAAATACCGCATTTTAATTCAAAATTTATTTTTCTTCTGATTTAATTGTATTATTAGAATACCCTTTTAATAGGTTTTAAAAAATATTTATATTCATTTTTTATCATTTAATACAATTTTGGTCATTGGACACAATTTCAAATTGAATATTATATATAAATACATTTCAATCTTTTGAATTTTCCACTTTAAAAACTTGATTTTTTAGATTTGTCCATAGAATTAATTTTAAATATAATTATTCCAATTATATGAATTTAATTATGTAAAATAGATCAATAATTAGGAATCCTCAGGTTAAAATTAGGGTTTATTTACAATTTCATTTTTTGGAACAGAGAAATATACCATGGTAAAAAAATTATTTTTCGTAGTATTGGTAAAAAATGGAATATGTTAATGTTAAAAGGGTAAAGCCTTAAAATACCTAAAAAATACAACCTTTAAGGGTGGTTTGAGGTGTTTATAGACTTGAAACATCCTAAAATAAATTAATTTAAAGTCTAATTCATTTAAATTAATGCCATATCAATGTGGTTGTCTTTAAATAGAAAATAATTAATAATTTACTCACTTTAACCCACCTCTCATAAAGTATAAATACAACCAACACCTCACCGTTGAGACCCAAAAATCCATTGAGGTCCTCAAATATCTACCCAAACCTATCCCCTAAGTCTACCCATGTCCATGTTCTTCTGGTCTCACCAAAATACCTAATATATGGTCCTCAAGTGTCTTTCAAGGAGGGGATATTAAAGTGGCAATTTTCTCAAAGTACCTCTCTTAATTTACATTCTTTTTCTACTTTATCCTCACCTCCCCCATCCATAAATTCATTATAAATACTGAATTATGTATTAAATATAGTTTTATGTTAATAATATAATATATAATATCCATTTCATTTCTCACCTCCTTTTATTCAAATAAATGAAATTGTTGTCCTGGTTTTACTTGTAAATCACCTCCGTGAATAATATTTTTGTTCTTTTTCCATTACTGCCTTCATGGATGGTCTTAAAACAATTTTTCTGGTAAAATAATATTTTAATATTTATATGATAAACTATTTAATATTTTGGAGATGGTATATGAAACATACCTTCATGCTTTCCGTATTGTGGTTATACGATAACTTCATTTTGGGAGGTGTGGACAACCACCACCTCAAAACGATGTAATTAATTCAAAAATCACATGGAACGTTTTAAGGATTGTTTTAGTAAAATATATTATATTAATGAAATATTTATTCAACTATAATTATATAATATATATATATATATATATATATATATATTCATACATTTTATTTAATTTCCTTCTTTCAATATGATAAGGAAAACGAAAATAATGTTCGTGTATATGTAAAACCTACCAACTCCATGAATGTTGTTTTTAGTTTGTCATCAAATATTATTAAAATAATTATATAATTAATATATAATATAGTTATATCATATTTTATTTTCTGTATATTATGGACTTATAAACACTTGTACTATTGAAATATTATCATGTTTTTTAACTCTTGTACAGAATATTGACAAACCATCTAACATGTACTTAAGTAATTTTTTAATTTTTATAACAGGGTACTAAGAGATATTAAAAGAAGAATAAACATTAAAAAGGATCTAAATCAAATATAAATTAACCTATGTTAATTATTCAGGAATATAAATATTGTACGTGAAGATTCAGACTCAAGGTAAGGGAATTTCTTAACATAATTTCCATTCATTAGGGTAAACTTCTACATCATGATTATGTTGTTAATCTCTTATGACTGAATTTTTTGGAAAATATTATCATTTATTTGTACTTTTTATGTGAATTTATAGTGAAAAGGAATAATCAGACAATTTTATTATAAAATGATCTTTGTAAGGGACTTCATCTCAGTATCATTTCATTGCGGGATATTTTGATGTTATACACCACCTTTTTTATGAGGTGTATAAATAAATAATTTTTTTTTGTTTTTTTATTTAGAAAGGTATTCAAAATAGAATGATTATTTCAGAAACATGAAATTATTTCTTCTAATTGGAAATGATATTTTATTAGTGAAATTTTTATAATTGAAATATTTTATGTGTTATGATTTTATCAAGGTGCTTAGACATTTGAACGGTGGTTACATGATAAACCAAATAAGGGTAGTTCTATGATAAAGAAAGGATGGGTAGTTACTCTATAACCTCAAATAAATTTGGTATGTATGTTGGATGTATGGCTATTCCATTTTGTAAATGTTAAAAATGTAGAATTTGATTTTATGTTTATTTCATTTAAGTATGATTATGTACCAAGTTACCTTTTTTATGTTATATGTGATTTTTGTGGTTTCTATTGTAACATTTTTATTAGAAATAGGGAAATCGATGATATTTTATTCATAGTAAAGTATTTACTACTTCCTAAAGGTGAAAAGTATTATATTATGATAAGTATTCTTTATTTATATTTTTTCACAGGACTAACAGTTTTACTTGTTTGTATATCCCTTAATGAGATATTTGTACTCATACAAAGTTTAAAAATGTTTTCTATAGGATATAAGGGAGGATATATAAATTTGTGGGACTAAGGTAATGGTTTTTATTATTAAACTTGAAAAGAAACCATGTTTTTTAATAGTTTTTGTTTTGTTAAATAATGGTTAGGGAGTTAAAGTTTCTACCTTATAATATTTTTATTGTTATGTAAGAATTATGGTCTAATTTAGTAAAAATCGCAACTGAAAAGATTTTTGGAATATAATAAAGTAAAATATAAATTGAATTCAAAATTTCATGTAATAAATTAGGCCAGGTCCTTATAATCAGGTATAGGGAAAGGAAATGTGTAACTTGCTTTTTTCCCTTATTATCATTTCCTTTCTATCATGATGTTTTTGTGGTGACAGATATTTTAATGGATACATGTATATTATCATTTGGTTTTATCTTATGGTTTAGGTTGTTTATTTTTTATATTTATTTACTATGTATATTTATTATTTCTTCCAGTTTTTCCTTTGATTGGTCTTCTATTATAAATGAGACTTGTTTGGTTCCTTGTTTCCTGTCACTTTGTGGTGGGCCCTCTCAAGTGTCTTGTATAATTTACTCAAGATGGTTAATTAAAAATAGGTATTAGAGGTAATACCCCAGATGAGGTGTTGCGACACTAATTGGGTTCAGTTTAGTATCTTTGGTAGACTATAGTTAGGACAATCAAAATTCAGATAGTATAAGCAGGAGGGGCCTATCTAGATTACTTCTTGGACTGATCCGAAGTTACCATGGGTGATCAAAAATTCTTTAGATGATGGTGATGTTTTGTTTGATTTAATTTGAACATTGTAGATTTAATTTAGATTTAAATGTTATTGGGCCTTTCTAAATCATTTACTTTTTTTCATGGAATCCATGGTTGCTTTAAATTCTTAATATTTAGAGGCATTTGTTTATGGTTTTTTTGAGAATGGTATTTTGATTTGGGAATTTAATTTTAAGATGAATGGTCATTATATTGTGATTAAATAAAAATTACTCCAATTAATTCCCTACCAAATATGAGAGAGGAAGTTGTGAGGCCAGTATTTCTGGAAAATACTCAAGTGTGACCTTATTTATTGGAATATGTAATCTCAAAAATTTAGACTCTGAGTCAAGAAGGTGTTGAGAACCTAGGATGCGTGGTGGAATAAGGATCAAAATTTAATATGCAGAATAAACACATACTTGATGGTGAAAAGGTAATGGTACTGGGGTTTGTAACAATATGAGGATCTCACATGAATTGAAAATATCATGAAAATTAAATAAAATTAGTACCACTTTCCGATTTGAAGTGAACATGTTTGTTGCAAGTTGCCAGTGACAATTTTCTTGAAGGATCCAATGTTGGAATCCTCAAGATCATTAATATTGGATACAAGAATCTTTTTGTATGTCATTAATCAAATTTCATGTGTTTTCATGGATCTCTTAAGTCCTATTTGGCATCATGACAATCAGTATGATCCTGCACCATTGATTAGTTGATAGTACCTTGGATCAGTCACTCAGAGAGAGAATATCTCTCTTGAAGGTTTTAGGAGAGAGAGGATTTCATTCTATTTTAATGAACTCGACTCTGTAAATAAACCACTCTCCTTATAATATAGTTGGAGAGTCACAATACCCGTAATGGTTCCCTCACCCCAAAAATAAAATTCCCACTAAATAAGAAAGAAATAAAAAATTATGACAAACTAAAAAAATCATAAGTATTATTTATATTTAATCTAATTACTTTAATACATATTAAGTATATTTCTTGATAATACTGATTCATTTAACTTGAAGCTTCATTCCGATTAATACAAAATGATCATAGATGACTAAAATAAGATTTGTTTGTATAATATATTTCCTCACACTTACATAAATACTTGGAAATGAATTTCACAAATTAATTCAAATAAATTATGATTTTATTTTATAATAAGTAATTTAATAATTTATTGGTGATCCCTGAAATAAGGACCACAATCATACCTCATGGTGGGGCCCACCATATTATATATACCTATTCACTAGAACCTGGAATATTTTTTGTTATTCTATTGTATGTGACCTTTTTTTCCCTTATCTTGATAATAGAAAATAGTATTCACAGACCATGTGCAGAGTTTAGAAACCCATCAAGGCCACTAAATAGATTAGGAAGCATCATAGTAACAAAAACTAACCTACAAAAACGTACTGTGAAAAATAATCTCTTTTTTATTAAATATATCATAAATTAGGATGAAAATGTGTGCCCTTTTACTTCTCTTGATTAATTATTTGTTGATCTAAATGGATGGATTTACCTTTGACTCCCTTGAGAAAATATTTATGAAGGTAATAAAATCCTGATCATCCAAGACCAAGATAGATTACATCCTAAACTTAGTAATAAAAAATTCTATCTTAACTATTCATCTAATGCCATTCCTCCAATGGTGCACCCAACAAGCTACCTCAAAATGATTTTATATTAATAATGTTTTACTTTCATTAAAGTATGCGATCAAATGGAACACATTGTTAATTATCTCATGTAAAGAGACCAATACGCATGCCCATAGATATGAACTACCAATGATGCTAAAAACAAGTTGTGTTCCAATTGGTGGGTTTTCCACCTTGATCTAAAAAACATGAGATGATAAAGTGTGAACTTCTTGAGAAGAAGCCTCAATGATTATGATACAAAAAAAAAATGATATTCAGACATTAGCTGTTCCCAGTTTGTGTGATGTATCTAGACCATATGAAAATATTTTTGATTAATTTCATGGTTTCTTGAGGTAATCATTGTATATTGGGATGTGATGTAACCTTTTGATACAAAAAATAATCTATGGAAATTTCCATTAAAAAAGTTGACGTATAAATGTATGATATAATGGTATTTGAACATCATTCATATCTTACAGTATAGATGAAGTGGTAATCGAAATATACTATTTTGTCAGTTCTAGGGAACCCACTATTACAAAACTTTAAATTGCACTAGATCCAACAAGTTATGTATGATTTTTAGCTCTCACATGTTTAAGAACAAGTATCTACTACGTAATGGATTTAATTTCTGGGTTGAGCATATCTCATCTGCATGGTTATTCGACTATATTACAACTCATCTCCTTGAGTAAAACTCCCCAAGAGATAAAATCCTAGAGTTTATACCCTTTATATACATTCCAAACAAGAAAGCATGGCTAGTACTTATAATAGAATTATCACATGAATTTTTTTATAAATAGGTATGATTCGAAGAATGGGAACAACTATTTTTTTAATTTGCACTTATTCTTTTACTTCCTTATGAGCTGAAATTTTCTCGGTATTTGTAGATATTACTACCACTAGATTATATAATCATGTCTCTACCATTCCCTAAGCCTTAAATTGATATTATATCACATTGATGTAAGGAAATATAGTTTGGGTCCCCTAAAAACATGCATCTCTTCTTATATACATACTAGTTATATATCCTTTGTACTTTCTCATGTACTATTGGATACTTTTGACTTCTTCCATTGCAATTATCTTAGATGTAATTGATATTTTACTATAATAAATTATATGTTTGTAATATCTTTTCTTGTATATATCATTGAATATATGACTGATCCATCATAGAATTGTATATAATTTCAACCCATCACATTAATATCCTCCAATGTTCCTCACATGTCTTCTTGGAAATATTTATTCCGTGAGACATTGGTAAGAATAATCTCAATTTTTTCATGATTTTATTTTCAATACCATGTTAGTATATGTACAATTCACTTTTTATAAGTAATCATAAGATCTACCTCAATAAATATTTCTCCCTATAACAAAGGTTCATACTTTAAGATAATCTCTAGAGATTTACATTTATCCTTTTCTTAAATAACTATAATAACAATTTATATTTTACATATTTCATCAAATAGTTTTCACTTGGATAACAATGGGGATCCCACTAACCGCTAGTAGATATGTAAAAAAGATTCAATGTAAATGAATAATCTAAGATCTTGTTTATTAACTTAATCCTAAACTGAATTTTGGTAACCCACACCCTTATTTGAATTATATGATTCCACCATTCCTTTTAGGTTTTGTTTTATAGACACCCTATATAACTGGTGATTTTGACATCCAATTCTCAATAAAATGATCTTAAAAATTAGATATAATAAGTAAAATGCTAATGGATTTTGGAATAACAACATGGTATTACCAATATAGCGTTATTGGTAGGAATATTTACCATCCATGTATAGTATCAATTTAATATCTACCTCATTATCCAAAATTATAATCCCTTTATACTTTGACACATGGAATACAACAATGAATTTTAATTTCTCTTGTCAATTTTAGCTAATTAAAATATACTTCCTACTTGTAGGTATTATTTTTCTTAATGCATAATGTATCACTAACCATGGTGAATATAAAACCATTGCTATAGTTTTAACCTTTCTACATAATATGTGTCTCTAGAGCATTCATTTTCAACTAGGTCTTGTGGAACTTATTCCTATGACAAATACATGTACATCTCTAGAACTGAATAAACCCAGATAAATATTTATCTCTCTATATTAAATATAGATGTGATTCCTTATATGGAAATATAGTCAAGAAATTTAATATACCATTTCTATGATAGGGATTTCTATAATATCCTAATAAAATTGATGCTAATTACCTCAAATTCACATTACGTTTCTCTTGATGCAAGTATGTTTATATCCAAAACAAACACTTTTCATTAAAGTATAATGTTATTATGAAATAATGGATTTCCAAAATACTATATCACATATGATATCCTTTTTTCATGATATTTGGCATATAAAATAATTATTCGTGATAGTTGTCTTGATAAATGGATGTATATGAAATGGTTATATGTTTTACCATTGGTACACCTTTTATATTCATAATGACTCTAATGTGTATAAAGAAATGTGCATTTAGGAATTACTTGATGCTATGTTTTTTTAATAAATTTTAAAATGTGAGACTCATCATCGACTCTCATCAATAGCCTAACAACTGTAATGTGGATAAGGTAATGTGCATTTAAGAATTACTCCATACTCTATTATTGTTACAACTCAATGCTTGGTCATGTTATTCTTCGACACAATAGCCTGAAGAATCTTATATCTTTGGACCATGTGTTTACCATACTTCACTTCATCATTTTTTAATACTTAATGTAATATTATGATGTATGTTTACCACTTTCTTACCCCTGTAATAGTTCAATCTATCAGGTTGAACTAATTCCAAAAGCATTGTGGATGACTGTTATTTCTAATTGTTTTTTTGTCCAAAAAATTAGTATATACACTGAAAATACCTAAGGTCTCTAGGTACATTGGTTCTAAAAAAATAATAGGTTTATCATTAACTTCGAATTTTTTTTTTACTTGATAATGATAAATCATTCCATAGCTTGGTATTTTAGTATTACATTTTATGTTTATCATGTATTGCTTATGACTTAGGTACCACTGAACTATTGGTTGAGTATGAAAACTCACAAAAAAATCCTTCCCAAACCAAAATAATGTCTCATTTTGTACGAAGGAAAAATAATATTATTGTTTTGGTGATACTTAATTAATGTTAAACTATAATCAATAACTTTTCAATTAGAACTTGTGTACTTATTACTACTAACTTAGGGACCATCCTTTCTTAGAAACTTTTAGAGTACACCTTAATTCTTATAATATTTATATACTTGGTTATTTTACTCAAAAAAACGTTATAGGCACATTTTATTCAATACCCAAGAATTATAAAAGAAACATTAGTTGAAATTTATGAATATTCACTAAATAAGAAGGGGTTACTTTCATATTCAATCACATTAATTTCATTTAAACATCCATTAATATATTTAATGATATAAAAAGATAATAACCTCCTATTTAATACCTATTTCATTGAAGGATATTGTGAATGTGAATTTGGAATCAATCATTCCATTTCCATTTTTACTTTGTATTTCAACTTTTTCCCCATAATAATTAAATATTATTCTTTCTATAAATTCTTATTTTCAGGGTGAAACCTACCAAAAAGGTGATCGTGTGTTTTATCCATAATGTTGAATTTATAATATAAAATGAAACTAGAATAAATAGATGAAAAATATATGATAATGATGTATTTAAAGACTTTGGTAATCCTTTTAAGTTACACCTAGATAGTGTAATAATCAATTATTATGTCTTTCTTTACTTTCTCTATGTAATCTTCTCGAAGATGAGACAAAATGTGTAATCATCCATGTCCCAATGTTGTATCCACAAATAAAAACAATCATTGATGGTAAGACAATAAAAAATCAATCATATGCTTTATACATGAGTCTTCTGTAATCATTTTTACACCCACCCTTTTTTATATGGATTATCTAGTATTGGGAAACTAGTACCTAGAATTTTCTATCTCGTTGTATTGGGTGCAAGAAGTTGTTCTAATCATTGCAATATGTTGCTATATATGAAATTTAATTTTTTCAATAATTATCACATTATGTATTATGGTATTAAATTAATTTTTCTATATAAAAAAAATATTAAATATTAGTACTTTTGTCATTGTTATCAATTTGGAATTTACCAATTATTAAATCATTAAATGTATTTCACTATTTTTTCCAATTCTAAGAAACCTCTATTCTAGAATTAGAATACTCTTCCACTTAGTTATTCTAGTGGTAAGAATCCTTGAACCGCCCCTCATAGAGCATAATATTTGGATATTCCATAACTCAAAAATTTCAATGAAGTCATTTAACAGGACAACCACATTAACTCACGGTTCCAAGATTTGTTGAGTGAAGTCCCAACTTCTAAAACCACAAACATGATTTTCCAAATTCTTGCCTCTATATTTACAATATGATTGATTTGAATACTTCATTTTTACAGAATTCAGTTTAGTCAACCCATCACTCTCATAAGAAATCCCCAATAGTATGAGGCACCCTGAAATTTGGATTAAAAGAATCCCAAGAACATGGTTTTGTTCTAATTCAAATGATGAAAGTTGTTTAATGACCTAATATTTCATTAAAGGTTTTTTATTTTTTTCAGTGAATGTAATCAATTTTTATTAAATATGTCCACTCTATGTTGTCATGAATGTAAATAAGCCTGTATTAAAAGAAAAAAATACGTCACACCTATATACATTTTAATTTTTATTTATTTTTTGTGATCTCATAGTAAATATTCACTCGCATAAAATAAAAATAATAATAAAGGAAATATAAAAATTTCATATTGGTTTTGAGAATAAAATACTGGTTGATCCATTTATACTTGATGGATCAACAATAACCTAAGGAAATCATACCTAAGTGGTCTCATATCTCATGATATAGATTTCCCCCATACAGTGTGTCCATAGATCATCAACATTCCACCTTCAGTTGACATGGTCCACATATTACAACGTCCTCATCTTCTATACATGTATACATGCACACTGGTGAGGGTTTCTCAAGAGTATGAAATAGAGACAGGTAAATTGGATGCACTTTCCCTTTTACATTTTAAATATGAAAAATTGAAGACTTGAAAACCATTTTTTTAATTATAATCATTCCATGAAATGAAATAATTAAATAAATTAAAGCATACATACAGAAGTCAGTCAATTTATGAAGACCAACCATCTAGTAGAATAAATTTACGATAAAGTTAAATTTTTATAATATAATTATGAGGTAATTAATAAAATTAAGTGAATTATTTAAATTCAAATAATTTTATTCTGTTCAGTCTTAGTATTAATTTAATTTTTATACCTAAAATTAAATTTATTTAATTAACTAAACCTAATACACAACGTTAAATTAATTATTCACTGTATTGAAATTATTATTTTTAAACTAGAATTAATTTTATTTAATTTAGTTTTATACTCAAATTAAATTAATTACACAATTAATTTTGTTTATTTAAATAACTGGCCAGGCCCTGAAACTCCGTGTAGTGAGATCTGACCACGATGGGAAGTGGCATGCATTGAAGGTATCAACACTTTGAGATTGGTATGGAGGCCACATGATTGGGTGGGGGGGGTCATAGATGACTCTAGGAGGGTCCGAAAAAGGTGCTCAAATAATGAAATGGTTACAAAATAGTGATGTTAAAGACCATTAGGGTGTTGTGGGATGGGTTTTGTTTGAGTACTAGAGGGCGGCTACCTACATCTTGAGGCACCGATGGAGGAGCGACCAGACCTCAGGAGGGAAGCGACAAAGGAGGCGGGTGGCACCAAGAAAAAGTTAAGCGGTCGCTCAACATGGAGGGGTTTTTCTATAGTGGCACACCTTTATGAATGTTCTAGAAGGTGCACTATCCAAGAGTAGGTATACCATGAGAGATGGTGTCCTGCTTGAGCATGCCATTTTTTTTCTTTTTTGTGGTTGGAATTCCACACACGATACCCCTTTTTTGTTTATATACTGAAATAAAATGTCCACTTCCACCAATAATTTGAGACGTTATGATATCATTTATTATTATTATTATAACAATAATTAAAATAAAATAATAATACCATAATATTGATTGTTATAATAAAACAACCACAATACTGGGGTGCGAAAATTTGGACAGAAAACACTATTTTAGTCACTATGTCTTGCCAGAAAAGCTTGGATTAATTAGAAACATTGTAAATTGAAAATTTTGAAACCAAAAATAGAACAAAAACACATATATATATATTGTGTTTCTATATTAATACTCAAAAACCACAAGTGATCTATATTAAAAATTTGTTATGGAAAAAATTTGGTTATCCAAAATTGGATCGATGCATGCTCTATTTCATTGCGATCAAAATTCATCCCTCTACTTAGTTTAATAAAAATCCATTTTTTCTTGTATGATAAATTTAATGTGACCCATATGATACCAATTATAGGTACTGAGGTGTGTAGTGGAATCCGGTGGGATTGGAATTCTAAATTTTTTCTTTACCTATATGATAAAACTTGTCATCTATAGTGATTTGAGCCCCGGTACAGTCCAAAGATCTCTTAAGAATTAAATTGATCATGAGAATTAAATAAAATGAGTACCCCATTCCAATTTTATGAACACATGTTTTTCGATAGTCTTTGATGAATTTTTATCGGATGATTTAATGCCAAAACCTTCTTGATTGTCCACAAAAGATTCATGAAGCTGCGCATAAGTCATTCTTTGAATTATGAGTGCTAATGTGGAGCTCTAACGATCTCTTAGATGTCATAATGATCACCAAGATCCTATACCATTGATATCATGAAGTAAACATAGATCAATCATTTGGGGAGAGGCTCTCTTTCAAGAGGATTAGAGGAGAGAGTGACTATCATTCTATTGGAAGGAACAACACTCCAGAAATGAACCTCTCTCCAGCTTATATAGGAGGAGAGTCAAAATAACCTGAAGGTTTCCCCCACCCATAAAAATAAAACACCCACTAAATAAGAAGAATTAATTTTTTATGTTGAACTACAATGAATAATAAAAATTATTTTTGTCTCATCACACATCTGTAATACATATTAAATACATTACATGATACTACCGAGTCATTTTACTTAACTTTTCATTCCTGTTAATATTAAAAAATCATATAAAATTAAAATAATATTCATTTGTATAATATTTTTCCTCATATATAATAGAACACTTTAAAATAATTTCAATAAATAAATTCAACCTAATTATTCTTTACATGAATGATATTGATTTTATTTATTTATTAGTGAGTCATAAAACATGGACAACACTCAAAACCCATGGAAGGGAGCACCATATCCTATATATGTATTCACCTAAATAGGGAAGATTATGATTAAGATATTGTGTGTGACCCTATAGGACCTTATCTCTATAGTAATAAATATTATTCACATACCAAGAGAAGAGTCCAACAACCCATCAAAACCCCTAAAGAGGCAAGTAATAGTCATAAAATCGACAACCAACCTTTGAACTCATACAGTGTAATATATTCTATTAGTGTTTTGATATAATATATGTAGGTAGGAATCTTGTTCTATCCTCCTTTCATGATTTATTATTTACTGATCTATCTAGATAGATTTACCTTTGAATACCTTATCTAAGCATTTATGAAGGTACTACTATCCTGATCGACTAGTCCTAAGATATATTACTTCCTCAATTTGGATGAAATAATTCATTTCTTCCCCATTCAACAAATGACATACCACCAATGAAACACCCATGATACGATACCTCTCCAGGATTTCGTTATCATGATTTTCCCTTGAATCAAAGTACTCAGTCAAATAAAACACAAGGACAATGATCACATATAAGGAGACTGATACAGAATTCCATAGATACAAACTGCCAATGAAACTTGAAACATGTGATGTTTCTATTGGTGGGTCTATACTTATGATCTCACTTACCAAAGATCACCAAGTTAGAACTTCATGAAAAGATGTCTCAATGTGTAAGATCCCCCAACACGTGATAGTCAAACATCATCTGTGTCCAGTCAGTATGATGTATCTAGACCACATGAAAAGCATTTATGATTAATGTGATGGTATCTCGATGATCTCATCATAGAATGAGATATTTTATAACCTTTTGATATATTAAATAATTTGTAGAAATTACAATTTAAAAATTGGAAAAAGAAATTTATACACTATAATGGTATATTAACATCATGGATATCTAACTGTATACATGAAATGGTAATCAAAAAGTTCTGTTTAGTTGGTTCTAGGGAACTCACTATTACAATAAATGATCCTTAATAATTAAATGAATTAATTAAAGAAATTTAGAGGATCATTAACATTCTAATGTCTCCTATGGACTCTAAGGTGGGTTTTTCTAAGTACATGCATAATAGACTAGGGAGGATATGGTGAGAACCTATTATTTTAGAAACTTTTTAGGATAATATTTCCCAGGATTCCTTCATGAAAATTATTCAATTAATTTTTTTATCCTGATATGTTAGTTGTAGAAATACCTAGTATTTTATAATCATGGTGTAGGGGGAGTTTATTTTTTTTGATTATTCCACTAGTTTCCTTGAGTTGGTGAACTTTGTGTAAAATCATTTTTCCAAAAATTAGATTATAGCCCAAAGGTTCGAGATGGGACTGAGGGAAGTTATTTAGTTGATTCCAGTTCTCATATAAATTAATATTTTTTAAGGTAATTGAGAAAGTTTCTATGGAAGTGGTAGAAATTGATGAGAAAATAGGTTTGGGTGGATCGTTAGTTGGTGTATTTGATAGATAGGGTGTGTCTTCTAGAAATAAAAGGAAGTGTAAAGGTAGAAAATTTAATTTTTGAATAGATTTTGGGGAACTATCATGATAATATCTAGTTGAATTCTATTAATGCAGAAGACTTGGTAATACGATGCCAAATTGTGTTGAGAATCCTAATAGTTTTCATCATTGTGTATAATTTGGAAATATATGGTGTTTTTTTGGAGGTTGTGCCAAGGTAGAAAGGTTGGATCCAATCTCCCTAATCATTTTTTGGCTTTTTTATTCTGTAAATTTTAGTGATTTTTATGGATATGAATGATTAGGGTGGAGCTAAGATAAGATTTATTTATGCAATAGAGTATAAAACTGAGGAATATGAGGTAGGGTTGTGTAGTGTTAGAGGTATTATATTTATTTCATCTTTAATGGTGCAACCTTTATTTGATATGGGCGATACTCATTATTTTATATCTCCAAAGCTAGTTGAAAAGTTGATCTTGTGAATATAGATTTTTTCAATTGTTTCTCATCTTTACATACCTTTGGGATAGAGGTATGCATAAGGTTTCAAGTGACCCGCCTGTTGGTTGATGGAATTCAACATTAAAGAGTTATGTGGTTTATTTTTTTTGAACTAGATAGCTTCAACCTAATTATTGGTATTGATTGGAGGATCAACATTAAGGCCAAAATCTAAGATTATCATTATTTTTTCAGGTTTTTGTTTCTCTAAGGGGCCACTCATATTATTCAGGGATAGTGGTATTCTATATTTTGAAGGGAAAATGATTTTGTTACTCATGATGGGATATTATTATGCTAGTTTTAAGAGATTCTATAGGATAACGTTTACCCTTTTATGAGTAGTCAAATTACTATAGTAGTGTGTGCATTACTTGAGGTATTTCTAGATGATTTTTCTTATTTACCACAATATAGAGTGTTTGAGTTTACTAAAGAACTATTCTTTGTATAAATCCCACTTCTATACCATCTTATCACATGAAACCTTCGGAGTTGATGGAATCCAAAGGATGTTAATAGATTTATTCATTCTAACACTTTTCCTTGGGATTCACCTATCTTATTTTATAACTTGGAATAAGGGAGCCTTAGAATTTTTATCAAATATAAAAAGATAAATTTCTTAACTAATAAGAATAATTACCCATTTACTAGGATTGATCATCACATTGATAAAAAATATGGGTGCATCAGTTATTAAAGATTGACCTTCGATCATGGTACCGCCAGTTGAGATTCTTAGAAGAAAATATACCAAAGATAACTTCTAATTATGGTATGATCATTTTATGTTTTTATTTATTCCATTCGGTCTCACTAATACCCCTATAGTATTTTTGAAATTTATGAACAAAATATTTCCTTGGGTTTTGGAATCATTTTACATTGATTTCATGGACGAAATTTTAGTGTGCTATAGGATAGAGGAGGTGTAACACCCCGAAATTTTATAAAAAATATTCTTTTTAATTTCACTAATGTATTGTGTTGTACGCTACACCAAAAGGAGCTTGCACAACACGCATCCTTGATTTTCCTTGCATTACACGCAATCGCGACCTTCCTCGATAGCGTGTGTTGTACGCAATACCGGGTTTTAATAAACAACGTTATATTATTATAATATTGTCATGAACTAGCCGTTATGAATAGTAATAACCACTTTTTAAATTTTAGAAATTTTAGCTCTCAAAATGGACTTCATTTTTGGATTCGGAGTATCGAATTTAGCCTAAGGTGAAATTTTGGTACTTTTCGGATAACTTTCATATTCTGATGAATAGTGAAAATTACTAAATTATAATTAAAAACAACTTTTTTAATCGAAATAATTAATAGTGATAAATCATTAATTTGAGTGGTTTTAAAGTATATTTATAATATATTTTTACAATTTAATACAATTTTGTTCATTCGATGTAATTTCACATTTAAACCAGACATACTCAAGTGTCAATCTTTTGATAGATATTGTTTCTTAAAAACACGCTATTTGTTTTAACAGCGGGATTTAATTATAAAATTAATTAATGCAACTTTATGTTATGAATTTGGTAAAATAAACTTCATTTTTGAATTCGGAATATGAAATATAGCTTAGGATGATATTTTGGCATTGTTCTAAAAAACATCAATTTTTGATGAATAGTGAAACTACTAAGTGGTAGTTAAAAAACTGAATTTTTCATAAAACATAATTTTACCGCTTCTGTGAATGGAATTTCAAAAATCCGAGAGACACGATTGATGTCAGTAAGTAAAATGTGGTTCAATGAGATGAAAATAATTTTTGGTGAATAGTAACTTTTTACTTTTATTTACCACGGTTAAAAGTAAATAGGGTATCTAAGGGTAAATATGATATTACTATTACCCTAACACATGTCCTAATTCTGTTGGACAAGTGTATCTCGACCAAAAACAACCTTAAGTGTAAAATATTATCATTTAGGCCCACTTGGATTAGATTATGACATTTAATATTATTTTATTTAATGAATAGTTAAAATAGTTAAAATCAATGTTTAATAACTAAAACATTTTTAATATGGGGTTATACAAAAGATAAATTCGACTATAAATATTCATTAGAAAGCTAAAAATATTTCCTACATAATGATATTTTATTTATAATTTTTAGACTTTAAATAAATTAATTTATTTATGACACAACGATGATGCAGTAATTACCCTTTTAAGGAAATATTAACATAATTGATGTTATAAATGCTCAAATGAATGTAATTTGAGACTTTTTATGAATTAAACTAATTTTCTAGGTTACTATGATATATTAGTGTTGATTTAATCAACTTGGTTCGAACATATAATTCTGTTATGACTTTCACAAAAATCATATATCAAATAGTGTCAAAATTGACACAAAATAGTTTTTAAATCTAATATTATATTATTAATTGTTATTTTATTCCTAAAAATCTATGGTTCAGCCAAATGACTTATATAAGGATATATATATTAATAATAAACAATTTGGGGTTCTTTTGGCATGTTATAGTAAGTGTATTAACCATATAGTGTAAGAAAACAAAAAGACACAGTAAAAGTTAAATTATTTAACTTAGAGTTAAATCTAATTGATAAGGTTAAAATAATGACCTAAACTTGTCTAAATCCTATTGGTTGATAGGATTTCGACCCATCCCCACTTTAGCTTCGAAATAAGACCCTTTGGAACCATTATAAATCTATTTGGACTTTAATATAAAATAATATTTTGAGGTATTCCTAAGGTGCCCCTCTCCTCCCTTATAAAAGGACACCTCCTCCCCCTCCTCCTCACACCAATTTGAGCACTCAATCTCGGCCAAAACCTGAATAAATCTCTTCTCCACTTCCCTAGAAACATCCTAGAGGTTCTGGTCTTCCTCAAAGACCAATTTTAGTGCCCTAAGAGGAGGTCTCAAAGAGGCGCTTCAAAGAAGAGGTAATTACCGTTACCAATTCTTTCATCTTTATTTCTTCTTCCACTTCTTCTGCTTAGGTTGTTTCATTATGAAGTAATAACATCAGTATCACTCATATAATGATATGTTATTATAAGTATGAAACAACCCTATTTGACCTTCTATCCATCCTACGGAAAAATGAAATCACCGCGCGTGCGTACGTACAGAATACCGTCCCCATGCCGTGGTGTAATCTATTTTCCGCCACCACCTTAATAGGGTGGGTATAATGGTGTAATGAGTAACTATATATGATTATTATAAAATGATATTGATAATGAAATAATATTCATACACTTTAACACAATTCCACGACCATGGGAACGATATCATCGCTCGTGCGTACGTACGGACTACCGTCTCCACGACGCGATGAGATTCATTCTCCATGTTAACCATTTAAGAATGATTAAAAAGTATATATAAGAAATAATAATGAAATATATGACATTATAAAGATACTTGATTTATGTATATATGTATATTTATGTCATCTACTTACTTCCATTCAAGACAATAAGGAAAGGAAAACAGCGTTCATGCGTACGTACGGACTACCGTCTCCATGAACGGTGTGTTTTCATTTCATTTATCTATCTTATATATATATATATATACTGAATATATATGATATATAAATCATATTTTATATTCTGGAAGTAAGTAAATCATGATATAAGTAATAATAATGTTAAGAACTACAAGTCAAAACACCTACGATAAATGAAACGATTTTACCCAAAACGCTTCTTTAACTTGGAATTTACAAAAGAACGGGTAATATAAAGTCATAAGTGAACCATATATGATATCATAACAATGAATATGATTCTTTAATAAGTCAATGACATTATTTAAATCATTATACAGGAGGTTGGGACACATACGAAGCAAATCGGACCTAAGGTAAGGGAAATATCACAATCTCATTTTTATCCAAGATTGTTTATACATTAGTATTTACTGGGGTGTATTTTATCATCCATATTTCTTCAATATATAATATTATTTCCATCCACCTACAATTGTTTAAATACAATTTTACCCTTCGGTGAGTTTTTAGTAAATGATATGAAAATAATCTTTTGTCGCTTTTCGTACGAGGTACTTTTTTGACTTTTTCGAAAAAGTACGAGAAGAATGTTTTTTTAACTTATACGGAACGAAGAGATTGTTATGGTTTTATAAAGCCTTATTTTCATGAACCTTCCTCCAAAATATTTCATGACTATTTTCAATAAAATCTATTTCTTTTAAAATTGAATGATGTTTTGTGAAAAGGAATTGATTTTGAAGAAGAAAGGATATTTTCTTCAAGAATTAATTTCAAGTGTTTTATCAAAATTATTTTCCATCTAAGATAATAAAGGGTTCTGTTTCTATCCATAATTTTACATTGATTTGACTATGTTGTGATGGAATTATGTTTATGAATTCCTTTATATTATTTGAATTTTTTTATGATGTCATGTTGTTTAAGAATCCCATTTTTATTACATGGGTTATGCTATGATGTATGGTTTATGATTATGTGGCACACATAAGAAAGGATTCATTAAGAGATGGGTGGGACCTATATATCCCTCCAATGCATTGGGTAAAGATTTTATATCTCATGAGATAGACAGGGCTGGAACGGTAGGTTATACCGGTTCAATGAAACAGGACTGAAACGAGGGTTACTCGATTCAGAAAGGGACTTTGTCCACTAAGATAGTCTTGGCAATAAGTCTTGACTAACAAGAAATGATTCTCTATGATTATGTGTGAATGCCACAAAATTTCATGTTTTAAGTTATGATTATTGTGATTACATTTCACTGCCATGATTTACCCCATGTTATGAAATTATGATCTCTTTTGTAGGTTAAGATTTCCAAAAGTTATGTGCTTATGTATATGATGTGATTGATATTTCTTTTGTTTACCCTTACTGAGCATTTGAGCTCACCCTTTTATGTTTTCTTTTCCCTAGGATATAAATAAAGGTTTTAGGTAAAAAAGAAGAAGATCTTTATGGAAGATTTTGAAGATCTTTCACCACGATTAGAAGATTACGTTCTGAGTTTCCAAAGACACTAAACTATTACGATCCTTGTGTGTGTTTTTTTTGTTATGTACTATGTATTCCGCAAATGTAATGTAATGTCCATGTACGTTAATCTTCGGGTCTCTACAGTTGGTATCAGAGGAAAGGTTTAGTCAACCTTTGGAAACTAGGATGCGAGAACTTTAGTGAGATCCCTAGAGATATTTCTAAGGTATGTCTAGGGATGTCCCTAAGGTTAAGTATACGTATAGGTTATAGTACTAGAATTATGCTAAAGATCATAGAATTAAATCTAAGATGTTAGATATTGAAGGTACTCCCCCTTTATTATGTTGTTTTCCCTAGCATGATTTTTTCCTCTCACACTATTCTTTTTGGGTTTTAGACGATGGATGGAACCCGAAGGAACCGTGTTGATCAATGCAATGGACAATGCAATGATTGCCCTCCTGAACAAACAAATGTTATGGGAGATGGAGTGAAAAATCTTATTGCTATACTTACACAAGCTATGAATCATTCTGGACTTCCAAATGAGCAGAGAAGGGAACAATATTCTATTGAGTCCTTCATGAGGCAACGTCCACCTTCTTTCAGTGGGTCTTCTGATCCACTTGTTGCTGAACAATGGATCAGTACCACTGAAAAGATATTTTTAGTTCTTCAATGTTCTGAACATGATAAAGTCATCTTAGCAGTATATCGTTTGGAAGGTGAAGCTGATCAATGGTGGAATCTTATCAAGAATACGAGGAAAATAGATGAAATTGAGTCCATGGAATGGGACGAGTTCAAGAACTTATTTTTCAATAAGTACTTCCCTCGTATTCTTCGAACAAAGATGGAGAAGGAGTTTCTTGAACTAAAGCAAAAGGATGATGAATCTGTTGGTATATACGAAGCGAATTTTACAAGACTGGCAAGGTATGCATCTGGCATTATCATCCAACCTAAAAGTAAAGTTGATCGATTTTTCAGTGGCTTAAAACCAAGTCTTCGAAGGGCATTAGCTATAAGAGACTTCAATAGCTATGAAGAAATTGTGCGTTATGCTATCAAGGTAGAAATGGAAGTTGGTGTTATATATCCATCTCATGGTTTTGACAAGAAACGAAAGATGGAGTTCAAGGAGAAATCCCAGAATAATGGTGAAAAGAAGATGAATGTTTCCTTATGCACAAAGTGTGGAAAGAAGCATGGTGGAGATTGTATTAAAGGGACTAGAAAATGTTTTAAGTGTGGAAAAGAAGGTCATCGAGCAGCTGAGTGTCGAAGTAATGGAAAAAGGGTTTCTAATGATGTGAATAAAGCAAACACTGCAGAGAACGCACCACCAACACTTCAATGCTTCAAGTGCAAGGAAATAGGGCATTATGCTAATAAATGCCCTAATCCAAGGGTTAATGATGATCGACATGAGCAACCGCTTAAGGAAAAGGACAAAGGGAACTCACATGCAATCACCATTGGCAATGTTGAATATGACAATGATGTGGTGGAATGATTAAGTGTTTATGTAATGAGATTCCAAAATAATGTTGTATCATTGAGTATTGCAATATTTATTTATGTGGTATTCAAAGTGATTGAGATATTTTTTTTTGGAAATAAGATGATATGCGCATAATGAAGGGAAAATGAGAAAATGAAATGTTTAATAGTATTCATGAGCTCATGATTGATATAAGGACTAAGTGATATCATGGTTTGAGTATATAGAATTTGGAGGATTTTGGTATGTGGAAAGTGTTAACGTTTAACTGCATTCATGTTTTCACTAAGGTTCAATGGGTATTCAAGAGAATACATGATTAACGACTTTGAATGTTTAGAATGTGACCAACAAGACATATCTTATGACATATGGGGATCAACGATGGTATCAAATCTCTGGTAATCGTTTTCACTATGTTATGAGAGTGGACTGTAGTATTATGGATAAGCCTAAAGATTGAAATGGATTTTGTTGGACATAAGTGAGTATTGTTTAAGGATAGAAGTTTTTTTTCGATATTATTGATGGGATGTTATAGTAATGTAGTTTTAGAAAAAGGAAAACCTGAAGGACGGGTGACAGCCCATCGCTTCGGACAAGGCTGTGGGAATCGAACCCACAACCGAAGTGCGACTGGCCTTTATCGCCTACCACTGGCCTACAGGAAGTCCCAGTTTAATAGAAACTAGTTTTATTATATTAAGCAGTATGATATATGAAGTATAAGTCCATTTTAGGAACCATATGTGATTAATCTCACTATAGATCGACTTATGTATATAAGTTTTTCTAACCTTTTGTTTGAGACAGATGGAATGACCTGTCATTCTATCACATGATCTGCTAACACTTCACGAATAACAAATTCAACTTAATTTATTTAAGAGATGAAGTGAAAATTGTTCAAGGCATGAACAACAGTGATATTATACCAAAATAAAGAAAGTATTTATTCTAATTCAAATTTTCAACTTTAGGGAAATGATCATGAAAACCAAAAATGTTGTCCTAGTGATATTATACATGATGAATCAGATGGTACCTTAGATCGTCACAAATTTATGGATTTTTGATTACTGGCTTTTCCATCGCCATGTTCTCTACCACTCTCCATCAGAACATGATGGTTAGATTTCTCTTCCATATCCATATTTTCACCTATGTGAAAACCCAGTGATTAGTTTATTTGGGTAACCGTTACGTTTCATACCTTTGTTTTTAAAGATTGGTTTTGGTATTCCTTTTTACGATGTGGGTTTCTATTAAAGAAACTTTCGAATAGTAAACCAGTTATAACCCCGACGAATTTCGAGGGCGAAATTCATTTTAAGGGGGGTAGAATGTAACACCCCGAAATTTTATGAAAAATAATCTTTTTAATTTCACTAATGTCTTGTGTTGTACGCTACACCAAAAGGAGCTTACACAACACGCATCCTTGATTTGACTTGCATTACACGCAATCGCGACCTTCCTCGATAGCGTGTGTTGTACGCAATACCGGGTTTTAATAAACAATGTTATATTATTATAATATTGTCATGAACTAGCTGTTATGAATAGTAATAACCACTTTTTAAATTTTAGAAATTTTAGCTCTCAAAATGGACTTCATTTTTGGATTCGGAGTATCGAATTTAGCCTAAGGTGAAATTTTGGTACTTTTCGGATAACTTTCATATTCTGATGAATAGTGAAAATTACTAAATTATAATTAAAAACAACTTTTTTAATCGAAATAATTAATAGTGATAAATCATTAATTTGAGTGGTTTTAAAGTATATTTAGAATATGTTTTTACAATTTAATACAATGTTGTTCATTCAATGTAATTTCACATTTAAACCAGACATACTCAAGTGTCAATCTTTTGATAGGTATTGTTTCTTAAAAACACGCTATTTGTTTTAACAGCGGGATTTAATTATAAAATTAATTAATGCAACTTCTATGTTATGAATTTGGTAAAATAAACCTCATTTTTGAATTCGGAATATGAAATATAGCTTAGGATGAAATTTTGGCATTGTTCTGAAAAACATCAATTTTTGATGAATAGTGCAACTACTAAGTGGTAGTTAAAAAACTGAATTTTTCATAAAACTTAATTTTACCGCTTCTGTGAATGGAATTTCAAAAATCCGAGAGACATGGTTGATGTTAGTAAGTAAAATGTGGTTCAATGAGATGAAAAATAATTTTTGGTGAATAGTAACTTTTTATTTTTATTTACCACGGTTAAAAGTAAATAGGGTATCTAAGGGTAAATATGATATTACTATTACCCTAACACATGTCCTAATTCTATTGGACAAGTGTATCTCGACCAAAAACAACCTTAAGTGTAAAATATTATCATTTAGGCCCACTTGGATTAGATTATGACATTTAATATTATTTTATTTAATGAATAGTTAAAATAGTTAAAATCAAAGTTTAATAACTAAAACATTTTTAATATGGGGTTATACATAAGATAAATTCGACTATAAATATTCATTAGAAATCTAAAAATATTTCCTACATAATTATATTTTATTTATAATTTTTAGACGTTAAATAAGTTAATTTATTTATGACACAACGATGATGCAGTAATTACCCTTTTAAGGAAATATTAACATAATTGATGTTATAAATGCTCAAATGAATGTAATTTGAGACTTTTTATGAATTCCACTAATTTTCTAGGTTACTATGATATATTAGTTTTGATTTAATCAACTTGGTTCTAACATATAATTCTGTTATGACTTTCACAAAAATCATATATCAAATAGTGTCAAAATTGACACAAAATAGTTTTTAAATATAATATTATATTATTAATTGTTATTTTATTCCTAAAAATCTAAGGTTCGGCCAAATGACTTAGATAAGGATATATATATTAATAATAAACAATTTGGGGTTCGTTTGGCATGTTATAGTAAGTGTATTAACCATATAGTGTAAGAAAACAAAAAGACACGGTAAAAGTTAAATTATTTAACTTAGAGTTAAATCTAATTGATAAGGTTAAAATAATAACCTAAACTTGTCTAAATCCTATTGGTTGATATGATTTCGACCCATCCCCACTTTAGCTTAGAAATAAGACCCTTTGGAACCATTATAAATCGATTTGGACTTTAATATAAAATAATATTTTGAGGTATTCCTAAGGTGCCCCTCTCCTCCCTTATAAAAGGACACCTCCTCCCCCTCCTCCTCACACCAATTTGAGCACTCAAGCTCGTCCAACCCCTGCCAAAATATCTTCTCCACTTCCCTAGAAACATCCTAGATGTTCTGGTCTTCCTCAAAGACCAATTTTAGTGCCCTAAGAGGAGGTCTCAAAGAGGCGCTTCAAAGAAGAGGTAATTACCGTTACCAATTCTTTCATCTTTATTTCTTCTTCCAATTCTTCTTCTTAGGTTGTTTCATTATGAAGTAATAACATAAGTATCACTCATATACTGATATGTTATTATAAGTATGAAACAACACTATTTCACCTTCTATCCATCCTACGGAAAAATGAAATCACCGCGCGTGCGTACCTACGGAATACCGTCTCCATGCCGTGGTGTAATCTATTTTCCGCCACCACCTTAATAGGATGAGTATAATGGTGTAATGAGTAACTATATATGATTATTATAAAGTTATATTGATACTTAAATAATATTCATACACTTTAACACAATTCCACGACCATGGGAATGATATCATCGCTCGTGCGTACGTACGGACTACCGTCTCCACGACGCGATGAGATTCAATCTCCATGTTAACCATTTAAGAATGATTAAAAAGTATATATAAGAAATAATAATGAAATATATGACATTATAAAGCTACTGGATTTATGTATATATGTATATGTATGTCATCTACTTACTTCCATTCAAGACAATAAGGAAATGAAAACAGCGTTCATGCGTACGTACGGACTACCGTCTCCATGAACGGTGTTTTTTCATTTCATTTATCTATATTATATATATATATATACTGAATATATATGATATATAAATCATATTTTATATTCTGGAAGTAAGTAAATCATGATATAAGTAATAATAATGTTAAGAACAACAAGTCAAAACACCTATGATAAATGAAAAGATTTTACCCAAAACGCTTCTTTAACATGGAATTTACAAAAGAACGGGTAATATAAAGTCATAAGTGAACCATATATGATATCATAACAATGAATATGATTCTGTAATAAGTTAATGACATTATTTATATCATTATACAAGAGGTTCGGACACATACGAAGCAAATCGGACCTAAGGTAAGGGAAATATCACAATCTCATTTTTATCCGAGATTGTTTATACATTAGTATTTACTGGGGTGTATTTTATCATCCATATTTCCTCAATATGTAATATTATTTCCATCCACCTACAATTCTTTAAATCCAATTTTACCCTTCGGTGAGTTTTTAGTAAAAGATGTGAAAGGAATCTTTTGTCTCTTTTCGTACGAGGTACTTTTTTGACTTTTCCGACAAAAGTATGAGAAGAATGTTTTTTTTAACTTATACGGCACGAACGGATTGTTACGGTTTTATAAAGCCTTATTTTCATGAACCTTCCTCCAAAATATTTCATGACTATTTTCAATAAAATCTTATTCTTTTAAAATTTCATGATGTTTTGTGAAAAGGAATTGATTTTGAAGAAGAAAGGATATTTTCCTCAAGAATTAATTTCATGTGTTTTATCAAAATTATTTTCCATCTAAGATAATAAAGGGTTCTGTTTCTATCCATATTTGTACATTGATTTGACTATGTTGTGATGGAATTATGTTAATTAATTCCTTTATCTTATATGAATTGTTTTATGATGTCATGTTGTTTAAGAATCCCATTTTTATTACATGGGTTACGCTATGATGTATGGTTTATGATTATGTGGCACACATAAGAAAGGATTCATTAAGAGATGGGTGGGACCTATATCTCCCTCCAATACATTGGGTAAAGATTTTATATCTCATGAGATATACAGGGCTGGAACGGTAGGTTATACCGGTTCAGTGAAACAGGACTGAAACGAGGGTTACTCGATTCAGAAAGGGACTTTGTCCACTAAGATAGTCTTGGAAATGAGTCTTGACTAACAAGAAATGATTCTCTATGATTATGTGTGAATGACACACAATTTCATGTTTTAAGTTATGATTATTGTGATTACATTTCACTGCCATGATTTACCCCATGTTATGAAATTATGATCTCTTTTGCAGGTTAAGATTTCCAAAAGTTATGTGCTTATGTATATGATGTGATTGATATTTCTTTTGTTTACCCTTACTGAGCATTTGAGCTCACCCTTTTATGTTTTCTTTTCCCCAGGATATAAAGAAAGGTTTTAGGTAAAAAAAAGAAGATCTTTATGGAAGATTTTGAAGATCTTTCACCACGATTAGAAGATTACGTTCCGAGTTTCCAAAGACACTAAACTATTACGATCCTTGTGTGTGTGTTTTTTGTTATGTACTAAGTATTCCGAAAATGTAATGTAATTTCCATGTACGTTATGCTTCAGGTCTCTACAGGAGGATCACTAGTAACATTTATATTTCATACTTAAAGTATGGAGGGTAAATATTCTTTATGGTAATCTTCCCAAATGCGAGTTTTGGATTCAGGTGGTGATGTTTTTATGGCACGTTATATTAGGGAGGAGTGTCATAGTGGATCCTGAAATGATTCTGGTAGTAATGTCCTTGAAAAGTCCTATAATTGCATTTGGGATATGATTTTTTTGGGTTTGGATAGTTATTACAGGAAGTTCTTCCAATAATTCTCCAAGATCACATCTTCGATGAAAACCTCAACCAGTAAGGATGTAAAGCTTGAGTGATGAGACAAGTGTCAAAAATATATTTAGGAACTAAAGATAATGTTGAATTCAACCCCTGTTCAGTCTCTTACAAACCTGTGTTTAGGGTATTATGTTTTCTATGATTTTTATGGTATGGGTATGTGGTGTTTATTAATGCAGGGAAGGTCGGTGGTGGCCTATGGATATTTAAAGTTACACCATAATGTGAATAAATAACTCAACCATGATCTTAAGTTGGTATCAGTTAATCAAGAACTCAAAACATAGTTTCACTATCTCTCTAGGATATGATTCATGGTAAATTATAGTCATAGGAGTCTGAAGTATATCTTCACAAAGAGGGATTTGAACATGTGATAAAGAGGTAGGGTAGTGTATCAAAATATGTTTGATTTTTATTTTTCTTATACTCACAGGAAATGGATTTTAGTCATTAACACATTAATAAAAAAATTTACAACCTAGGCCATGAAGGAATCAGTGGAGGGGACATTGATGAGTTTTCTTATTGAAACTAGAATATGAGTGGTAGAGGCTTGTGGGTAGGTTTACTTATTCTATGTGAAGCATGAATCATCATTTTATGATTGGGTTCTTCTTGATTAGGTTCCAAATGCTCATTTTTGATGCTTTATTTAATTCCTAAATTGTGGGGAGACCTCAATTGAGTGGTCTCGTTCTCCCATTAGAACCTTGTGATTCCAAATAACGATGGTCATTCTAATTTCTCTGAGGTAGGATTTGATTAATTGTGGAAACCATTAATGTTTTTCCATACACCATCAGACTACCAAAATATATCATGATTTTATATTCTAGTATTATTGTCCATGAGAAGATGTTTGACTATATATTTTGTATCGTTGTACCTTAAATGTAATAGAATTAAGGTGGTGTAACAGATATATCCCAATCTACGAAAACCCTTACCCATATTGGTATGGACGTGGGAAAAAATTTATATGTATTTAATCACTATTTTACCATGGAATCCAAGATGTAAGAATTTTATTTTGGGTAATCATTGATCAACTCAGGAAATCAATACATTTCTTCCATATTAAGGAGATGAAGAAGGTTAAAAAAATGGGGACTTATATTTGTGAGAGATCCAGATACATTGTGGGTTTCATATGTGGTTGTATCTAACAAGGAACCATAGTACACATCAAGGTTTTAGAAAGTATTGAAACACATAATGGGTAACAAGGTGAAGTTGAACGTGAAATATCATCCAATAATAGATTGATAGGCAAAGAGGGTAATTCAGGTTCTTGAGGATATGCTCTAAGAATTTGTTCAAGATTTTAGTGTCTATTGTGAAAATTATTTTCTATTTGTATAATTTCCCTATACCAATAGTTATTATTATTTTATTATTATATAACCCTTTAAAATGTTATATGGGAAACCATTTAGTTCTCCCCTATACTAAACAAAGTTAGTAGAATATTCATTAGTTGGAATGAGCCTTGTTCAAGAGACGATAGAGATGGTTTAGTTTATATGAAAGTTGTTTTTCATGACATAGATTCTAGAAGAAATCCTATGAAGATCAAAATCATTAGCCACTAATGTTTGAGGTTTATGATAAGGCCTTTCTTTAATTTTTTCCTTTCTTGGGATATCATCTGTTGGGTAAATATAGTATATTTAGAACATGGTTCATGGGACCCTTAAAGATTTTGGATCATCTTGTGAAGGTTTCATATAATTTAGAATTATTTTCCCTCTTGAAATCAATTCAATATGTGTTTCATGTTTCCCAATTTTGTAGTTATCAATGAAACCATTCTCATGATATTTAGTGGGAAGGTGTTTATCATGACCCTAACACTACCATTATTGAGAACCAATTTTAATTTGTATGTCTCCATGAAAATATACCATATGGTAAACAATTCCCTTTGATATGTAAAAATGGAAGTGTGGATAGACTATCCACTAGAATTGGGAGTCAGAGTCATTGATGAGGCTGTAGTTTCCCTCCCTTTTTTCATTTCCATGATCATGAAAACTTTTCGGGTTCAAGAATCTTTCATTATATGGATAATTTTAATCTCCACATGATCACAAGAATATATTGTTTTAATATTTTTTTTATTTAATTCCATTTTATCGGTTTTGGGGGAACAATGGATGAAAATGTGAAATTTGGGAGAAAAATGGTTAGGAGAACGGTTGACACATGGTTAATACTAGCAACAAGGTAACTATGCGGTATGCCATTTTGAGGTTATAGAGGTGTTTTCACAGTTTGAGCATGGTTAAAAAAATAGGTGGATTTACAGTGAAATTATTATTGGTATGGGTTATTTGTTTATGGGTTCCCTAGGATAAGATAAAATAGTGCTACCTATCTCTTGGAAACTATGTGCCTCTGTTATCTTAGGGAAAATGGCCACACACAGTTGGTTCATGGTTATACTAACCACGAGACCTAACCATGAGAATCCCTATGAACCATTAAAAATATATATTTTAAAATTTTCACTTTAATATTTTTATATATAATCCTCTATTAATTTTTTTAGGTTCTACCTAAACCTTCCCAAATTCTCTAGAGGATTATCTCATTGGATTCTTGGAAATAATATGTTATTCTTTATGGATCTATTCATGGTTTGTTTTGATTTTCTATGATTTACCCTTTTCATTATAGATCCTCAGCAGATCACTTATCCTATTGTATCCTTAGAACCTAAATAAGATTTAGATTCCTGATGTAGTGGGTTTTATATTGGTTTTATGGTTGTTCATTTGAATCTAGGATCATGGGGAAACTATCTACTCTTTTAGGATCTCTGTTTTCAAAAGCGATCTGTTTTCACTTTGTTTTTTAGGTTAGTGTCTATATACAAAAGATTAATTCATGAGTCTATTTAAATTCTTAAAATTTCCTTCAGGTTATTCATTAAAGATATTTTATTTGATATTATTGTGTCTTTTTTGGAAGAGAATCATGTTTGTAATGGTAATTTACTGTAAAATTTTGTTGTGGGCACCAATTATTTAATGAAATGCTTAAAATGTGGGCTTGGTTCAAAAATGTGTTTTCAATCATGGTAATATATTTTCTTTACTAGGAAAATAATTTATAAATATTTGAGAATGGTTTTAAAATTTTCCTTAAAAATATAGGACATTTATTGATTTTTAGTATGTTAGTAATTGGAATTGTCACTTTTGTTTGTTTAATGACACTAGAGGGTTTGTGTCAAATTAATGTGTGTAATTACACTAGATATTATACTAATTTGATCCAACATAGTCTTATATTTTGGATTTCATTTCACGTCTACCACATAGTCTGAATGGTTAGAGACAAAATTGCATGTTTTTTTCATTTAATACTAGTTTATTACATGATGATTTATTTCACAGTTATTTTATATCATGCTTATCTTATAGTATATCCACTGTAATGTTATCATGATTACATTATATATAACATTTACTTTTCAAAATATTTGTTATGATAATATGAAATGATTCTTATAAAAACCAGATGATGATTGAAAAAAATGGTTTTATTTTATGAAAATTATTTGTAAAATGGATTTGTTGTAAAGTTAGAGATAATTAATTATTGATATTATACCTTGAATAGATTCATCAATGGTATAATACTAGTATTTTTTTCTCAAAACATAAATTTTCCTTTTGGAGGATTTTCATGTATATTTGGGGGACTTAGGCATTGGGAAATCCATTTTGTAGCATATTGGTTTCTCTTGTTGTCATCATGTTTTTAGTAGGATGGTTTGGTGGTGACGGATGACCACATGGTAAGATGTATACTCTTATAAGTTTTTAAATACTTGTTTAACCACTTTGGATTGATCTTTTATGTCTCAAGGATATTAATTATCTCTTTATATTTGACTTTTATTTTTCTTTTGTTATACATAAAACTTCTGAAATTCATAATTTATTGTCACGAAATATCAAGCTAGCTCAGATTAAATTTTCAGTTGAATCATGATTGTTCATTACAAATTACTATATTTTTTCTAGAAGGTCTTATTATTGGATTGTATTTTTTTACAAGTGACAGGTCAAATGCATATATGTATATCAATAGAGTCAAGGGGACATAAAAGTTATTATTATGAACATAATATAGACTAATATTTAGTTTGTAATACATGAGAGTTGATCTTAATGAGAGGACTTCAATTGTGAGAAGAACTATGATAGTTATTATGTATATTGATATCAATGTTTCCCATTTATTTATTACACCTATTTTCGTATCTAATTTTGTTTCTAAAATAGATTTCATTCTAGAGTTTTGGATAATAATTATTTAGAAAGTAAAAAAAATTATTCTATTTGAATATATACAACATGGACATTTTTTATAAGTATATTTGGACATATTTTGGTTCTAATTAATTTTGAAAGAGTGTTTTTATGTTATTATAATAATATAAATTTTGATGCATTTCTAGAAAGATATTGAATATTTCCAATAAAAAGAGACCGTCATAACCTTTTATGATGAATATTTTTCCTTTCTATTGCAGTGATACTCTCAATAAAATAGGGCTAGCTTTGATTTTTGGTAGGTGATAATGATCATGTTTCAAGAAGTTGGGATGGTTCCTAGAATAGATTAGTTAGAATATAATGTTGTTTTATTCTTTATACAGTTGATGTATATGATGATTTGTTTTCGAAGTATTGTACACGATTACTAATAAAATGGGATATATATTTTTATATTTATTTGGAATGAAATATATTTATTATTTCAATAAATCCTTATAACATGGTTAAATATACATTCTAGAAGTATAAATTTCAAATAAAATATATTTAATCAAAGGGATTCATTGAGGATTTTTTCCATAGAGTAGTCTAATTATTATTTCAAGGAAGTTGGAAGATATATTATGTTTTTTGATTAATATCACTAGTTGAACCATGTTACCATTGTAAACATGTACACATTACAATACATTCATGATTTTTTGACAAACTATGTAGAGCTCAATGATTTTTGAATTATGATAATCAATAATGTTATCACTAGATTCATGTTCAAGTTAAATATATAATGAATATATATTTTTTATTCAATAATACCTATTTTGTGTTTATACAGATTGGTTTATGGGTATGAAATTCACCGGTCAATGTTAGGGATTTTGTGAGTAGAGTTTTCACCATTATCTAGATTTATTTCTTGTTATTTTCATTGAAGATATACTGACATAATCATATTTCAATCAGTAACATGGAAATCATGTGACCATTATAATTGAAACTTGATATCTCTCTAATTATCTTTTGGGATATTAAAAAATAACTTTTTAGTACAAGAGGTGAACTTCCATATACCTATTTTTGTAAATAAGGGATATCATTATAACATAAAAAGTTTGTATATGTGATTTCAAATATGTTACTTTATAATAATTTAGAGATACAATGATTTATGAGGCATATAGGTTACTACGAATGGAATATTTGAAATTTCTATAATCTATTAGTTAAAATATTAATATTTACAATGAAGTTAGTGAAGGTTTTCCTTTTATGATAGTCATGGGGTTGAATTTCTGGAATTGAAAATATTGTTTACATCAAAACATATTTTATTTCAACCAGGTTCGTGTAAACTCTCTATGATTATGGAACTATGATTTTCTAGATATTTTATATTTTAATATATGTTATATCCCTCAATTGATATCTAATTTTATGTTAATTTACATTTAAATATTTTATTTTATTTTTATTTTAAAAATGTATTCATCCCTATATATTTTTTTAATAAATAAAGATACATTTCATAATTAAATGAAACATTATCGAATTTACTGGAATTATTTTGGACATAATATATAAAAATATAAAAATATTAATTTTTTAAGATATTTTAAATGTAATTTCTTTATTCATTTTTGATATATCTAATTCTTAAAAATTTAATTTCTTTCACAAGTATAATAATTGAACTTTTTTTGTGGTCTAGTTAAATAATATTAAATCATTCAATGTAACCTTTGTATGGGAAAATCATTTTTTAATAATGTAATAACTGAAAGTATGTTTTTGATTGATTATGTTTGTGATTTTCTAGAAAATATTTGAGACATGTAAAAATTAATTACGAGTATTCATAATAAATATATGGGGAAATTTTCTTTCACATACTAGTATAAGAAATATATTCATAATATTTAGAATAAAAACAAATGGATCACATAATAACCAAAATTTCATGTTGCGTGTAATAAAATTACAAATTCAACAAGTTACATTTAAAATTTCTCCACCAGATAAACTTGTGTATTACTCTTTATAAGGGAATTATTTTCCATTAACCACTACATATAAAATATTTGGACGATAAATAAACTAGTGATAAATTTTTAATGGATATTTTTTTATTAAAATATAATATATCTAAAGTGTGAGGTTATCTATCATCATATAAGAGATGTATGAGTTATAAGATTCTAGGTTACAGGGAGTTGATTTTCATTGAAGTGGTGATGATTCAATATGAATTAGATGATGTGGTTGATATTGGTACCTTCGTAGATGAGGGTGATATTATTTAATTGTTAATTTTTTTAATTCAATAGGTGATCCTTTATTGAGATAAGCAGTTAAATATTTTTGAGGTGTCTTAGATCCCTTTAATGGTTTATCCCATTAAATAATGGTTTAGTTGAGGTTGTTTTGTTCAAATAGGTAAACCCAACCTAATGATGATGATTGGAAAGTTCTAGGATATCTAGTTGACCATATTGACTAAAAATTAGTGACAAAGAATATTAAAGATATGTGGATTTTGAAATGATCCTCTGATAGGAGTTTTTGATTTTATATATGAGACTAATCCTAGATGTTAAAAGTGAAAACTAAGTGCTGATAAGAAGTACTAGTTTGGGTTTTCTTGATTAATAATGTATATGTTGACCATCAAACAGTTTTTTATTTCATTGGTGGAAAATAATATAGTATTTTGATGTTGTTTTCGTATAATAAATGTTATCATGAATGTGTTCGATGAATTTATAGGAAGGGAGATTTTTTTGGTCCCATGAGTATTTTGAGGGTAATAATTGAAAATGGAGTATTTTGAACCTGAATTGAGTATAAGTTTATCCATTTTATATAGTGAAACAGTCTAATGAAGTATAGATCAACCAAAGAAAATTATAGTGTTTGGTATAGCTGGGGAGATCTATGAAATAAGAAAGATAGATTATGTATGATGAACTGATTAACACCATGATGTTGGAATATTGGGTGTTTATTATTATTGTTGTATTATTGGTCAAGATATTTTAAATAAAACTAATTTAGGTGATGAGGTATCTTGGGTGGAGATGACTTAATTAGATTAAAGGGATACACTTCTGTATTAGTTAATATTTAATGAGGGAAGAAGAAATATAGATATAAAGATGTGGATATTACTAACTATGATAAAACTAGAAAATGGTTAATGAAATAAAATTAAAACAATTTCCAAAATATTGAAAAAATAATATTTGATTAAAGGATATTAATGAATAAATTTATTTAATGTAGATAAAATGGTGAAGACTAAATTTGATCCAAACTGAAATTTTGTCAGAGAAATGACAAATAATATCCCCTGTAGGATCATCAAAAAAAATCCTTACAGGAATAAGTGAATATTGTACGTGGAATTAAACCAAAACTATAAATTTTTTGGATTCTTGATGATGCAGTATTGAGTTAGAACTATTTATTAGATTATATCATTTGTAAAGTAAGATCGATATATTTGTGTAATCAATAATAATAAGGCTAATATAAATAAAGATAATAAAAAAAATACCACAGGGATAATTGAATATAGTTAGATATATTTTATTCAATAATTATTATTTTTGTTTAAATAATGTTCAATGTCTACTCTAATAAATTTTCCAATTTCTATTAGTACAGAAGGATTGGTTATTTTTAGTTCTTTCTATATCTTTTTTATTTATAATTGATGAACTATGTGATGTGAGATAACTTCATTCCTTCAATTCCAAATTTATTTTCACCACGAGGAAAGATAACTAATTCTATTACTTATACATGGGAGGTCATAATGAATTAATTTGAGATGAAAATATATTTTATTTATTCTTATTATTTAATTTTGAGAATTTTGTGATAGTTAATGTGACTAGGATTGAAAATTGTGTTATATTCTATATAATTTTATTCTTCTCCCATAGATCAATTTTTATCTTTCCCTTCATCAAAAAAATATTAATGTTATTTGACTGGAAACAATGATAGTAAATGATCAAGATATTTTTACGTCATATTTAGGTAGGTGTTTTTCATGATCATTAGTGTTTTAAATCGATGATTAAAACCATAAAAACAGTACAAATGAGTAATGATTATACTTGATTAATTAATTGAATGAAAATAATAAGAATAAGTAAATTATGATTTTAATTATAATATGCTACCCTTTAAATCATCTTCAAATAATAATTTTCTCAATAATTCAACTATGTTTCACATTTAATTATTATACACATATTCATTATATGAATTTTCAATTCATGACCTCATTTCCATGTGTTTTAGAATTATTTTAATAATAAAATAATAGTGTCATTCTAAATAGTTTTTGTAGTTTCCTTGTTTAGAATTAAAAAAAGTTATATATTATATTGAATTTCTTAAAAAAGTAAAAATATATTTAAGATAAAATAATATAAAATTCCTTGAAGGAATTTATTTTTATTACCAGGGAGTTGAAATGAGTTTGATATATTTTTTCATATAATGTTAAAAAATAAAAAAATTCCTTAATGATAAACATTTTAGGTTGACATGAAAGATATGTATCATCATATTAATCTCATGTGCATGGATTATATTTGTTTAATGATACTAAAATTTCACAAGTGGTGGAGTGTTTTGATGATAATGAAATAAATTTGTAATAAATGAAATAAAAATAGTTGAGTGGGTATTTCTGCACCATTCAATAATTATAATGTCAAAAATAAAATCATTCCACTAAAATATAAGAAATTAATGTTAAGTGTATAGAGTAAAAAATAAATAAGGGTAAATAAAAAATAAAAGTTTTCCACAGAAAAATTACTACAAAGAACCAATTGAGGTATTTATAAAGGCCTTTTAGGATGAAAAAGAAAAAGAAATTATCCAAGATGTCCAGATAATGTCACAGATGAAACATAACATGGTTAGGAATTAAATGAGGAACTCTATGTTTATATTTCAGATTAAATGATGAAATAATTTCAATATAATAATAAAGAGAGAAAATATGTGTGTTTATATAAGGATGAAATTAGTCTTCTTGTAAAATATATATACATAATAGAGGAAGAAAATAAATAAGAGGAGTTCCATGATATTTTGAAGATTATTTTAATGATGGGTTTCATGGGACCTATTTTTTCCCAAAAGTAGTGTAAAAAAATATGAAACCCATTCCATGATAAAATGGGAGTAGAATCAACAAGATAAAATAATAAATCTATTAAAAAACTCACTCACACTCCACTCTTTTTTTCACATCTAAGAGTGATTTTGTAATAAAAACCATAGTATAAACTAATATTTATTTTCTAAGAAATTGTAAAACATCCATTATAATCACACAACTCATTTATTAGACTACTGCCCTACAATGATGTTCACATACCTCCACATTGAATTAAATAGAGAAAATATTAATTGGAAATGTCTTTGCCAAATGAGAATATACTATTTTGTATAGAATGTTTCCCCTAAATGAATATTTTATAGGCCTCTTTTAATAAATATATAATCCAATTATATTTTAATTATTTAATTCCCTATTGAAAGGAAATTTTTTTTTCTTCCAAATAATTGAATAAATCAAAATTTGACGCTCATTTGAAAATTTATTTAAATGAATCACCATAATATAATATTTCATCAGTAGAAATAATCCGGATAATCAGTATATGAGTTTTAATTTAGGGATAACATATATCATTCTTTACATGCCCCATGACATGGTATAATGAAATAAGAGGAGAAATTGACTATAGTTTAGTGAGTTTCACTATATCATGGTCTATTTAGTTCAAAATATTTAACACATCCCACTTCCATAAAATCCTCATATAATTTATTTGAAAAATCACATCTCTTTATGAATACATCCAAACTAATTTATTCATGAGTACTATTATACCTCTTAAATTCCAGATAAAAACATTTTAATAAGAATAAATCTTCATTGTAGGACCTTATAAGGAACATAATTTCCCATTGATGAATTGAAAAAGAAATAAATTCAGAAATAGATTATTATATAAAAATAAAATCCACTATTTTTTTTATTACTATTCAATATGTAAGTGGGTCAATTATGAACTTGATCAAGAACAATCATATCTCTATATGAATATTACTTCTATAGGATATGTCACTATACATCATATGAATGATTAAATAATCATATTTTTGATGGAATAGAGTTAAAATTAGACACATAAAATGTCAACCATGTATAATATATCTCAAAAAATCATGATTCTATAACTTAGACCGACTTTTTGTAATTGATACATCATATATAATTAATTCATGTAGTTGAGAATATAACATCTCTATTAAATAATACTGAACAGGAATTAACTTAATTTTAATAAATCATGGTCCCAAGTTCCACACTTTCCATACAGGAGTAAAAATATTGAAACTTGGTTAAACTCAAATGATGATGTGATCAATAACAAACCCAACAACCACATAATTTACTTTTAAAGAAGGAAAGTATGGGAATGTTATCAATGTATATAGGTAAACATGATAAATATAATTCCAACCACAAGTAATTGAGATTAATAATATATATACACTCAAAAATAAATCAATGATTATAAGACATTCCATATGATAAACATTCTTGAATTCATTAAGACAACAAGTCTAGATTATTATCTTATGAGTCTACTCTAAATTTTATAAATTATTTTACTCACTCTAATATATATACGTATCCTCATGAACCATAATTCAGGAAACCTATAGGTAAAATTGATAAGTGTATTTTATTCATACATTTAATGATGTTTTAGAGTATTATTTTTGTATTTAAATGAATAAACTTGAATTTGTTGGACTTCTTGACTTGTTTTGGGATTTATGGAAGGATACAATAAATATTTGGAAATGGAGATAATTTTTTTTCCATGTTGTGATGTGGAACTTTTCAAGATCAGAATATTGAATATGGAAGATTAGATCACAAAGAGGTGATGAAAGATACAAAATCTAAAAAGAAACATTTACATGTCATTTAATAAATACATGACATGAGTTCATCTGGGAGATGTTGTTGCTACTCCTTGATGGCTGTGAAGTAATGGAACATTGGGAGAATCCATTAAATAATGTGTACAGAATACATGTATAGAAACAAATATTTTCATATAATTTATACAATAATTAAATGTTTATAATACCATCATCATTTTATTGTATGTGTAATTATCACGTTTTTAGTTTTTAGTGGTAATGTGAGCTTAAATGAAAAAATGGCTAAATCTAGAATTTTGGTAGATTTCTATCAGATGCGTACTTTTTTCATAACATTTAAATTATTATTCATAATTATTTGAATCTTTTTTTGTTGAAATCCTTGATTTATCACATACAATGTTGTATCCTATATCATGGGATGATTAGAGAATCTCGAGGCCTGAAAGAATCATTAAATTTTTGAAACATTCGAGGATAACATGGAACCACCTCTGTAACAGAAGCTTAAATCGACCTACACACTTTAAATTGATTTAAATGCAACTGTAGATGGAATAATATTCAATAATCCACATCTTGATAAGTTTAAAATCTAAATAATATCATTAAGGCATTCTTTGAATTCTTCAAAAAACTGGAATATGAAAGGTCTTATTCAGCGAAAACATTTACATTGAGTAATTAATTCATACAATCAGAACCACAAGTCCAAATTTTTCATACTTTTTAGAAAGATGCTAAATAAAGTGGGGGTAAACTTTTATTACGGATCCAATGCAATAATGGATATTATAAAGGATCATAATGGTATGAGAATTTGAAGATGTTGAATCTAACATTGCACATGGATAAAATTAAATTCCTCAGTGTAAAATGGAAACAAATCCTATAGAATATTTTCAATGATTCATAAGTTATTGCTATGTGTTAATTAGATATAATGTAATACGTTTCATAAAAAAACCTATTACAAATTCGTCCAATTAATGTGTAATACAGATGGAAACATTTGGAGTGGATTTTTGGAGAGAATTATTTCACCTCCTCTCCTTATAAATATGTATCCTCACCTATTCTCAAAGCAATGGAACTTCTGTGCTACCATTTTCTATTTTTTGTAGTTTATTTCAATTGTAATAGTATTAAAAAATTTTAATATATTTATATCTTATTATTAATCTCATTCTAATTTTTTATCTTTTGTTTTCCACCCCATTCTTCACCACTACGATATCTTGTACTCGTAGTCATGAGTAACTTACCCGCGGATGTTCCTTGGGGATCAATCCGGTGTTAAACCCAAATAATTATAGATTAATGTTTTATGTTTCTTATTTTATTAGACTTAGGATGAGTGTGATATTAGTGGGAAAAGAACCTTTTTGTCTCCACTTACCACCGAAGTCTTTGCTTTATCATCTATAATATTCTCCCTCGACCGAGGAGGTGGATGTGCAGTCAAGCAGTGATCATTGAGTGCATTGTATATCCACACCAATAGGTAGAAGTGTATGTTCATGAACTTTATGGATCATGATCATTAATTATATTTGAATATAACAAAGAGATGATGAAGGTTCACTTTAGATAATCTCTTAAGAGGACCTCTTTTCTATATAACATAATTTTGTCTGTAGAGACCCGGAGCTTGACATACAAGGAAATTACATTACTTTTGCGGAATACTTAGTAAATAACAAAAACACACACACAAGGACCGTAATAGTTTAGTGTCTTTGGAAACTTGGAACGTAAACTTATAATCATGGTGAAAGATCTTCAACATCTCCCATAAAGACCTTCCTTTTTTTCTTACCTAAAACCTTTCTTTATATCCTGGGGAAAAGAAAACATAAAAGGGTGAGCTCAAATGCTCAGTAAGGGTAAACAAAAGAAATATCAATCACATCATATTCACAAGAACATAAATTTTGGAAATCTTAACCTGCAAAAGAGATCATAAATTCATAACATGGGGTAAATCATAGTAGTGAAATGTAATGCCAATAATCATAACATAAATCATGAAACGTTGTGTCATACACAAATAATCATATATAATCATTTATTATTAGTCAAGACTCATTGCCAAGACTATCATAGTGGACAAAGTCCATTTCAGAACCGAGTTCACTCCTAGTTTCAGTCCTGTTTCACTGAACCGGTATAACCTACCGTTCCAGCCATGTCTATCTAATGAGATATAAAATCTTTAAACAATGCATTGTAGGGAGATATAGGTCCAACCCATCTCATAATGATACCATTCTTATGTGTGCCACAAAATCATAAATCATACATCATTGCATAACACATGTAATAAAAATGGGAATCTTAAACATCGTGACATCATAAAACTACTCATATAAGATAAAGGAATTCATAAAAATAATTCCATCACAACATAATCAAATTAATTTAACAATAGGTGTAGAAACAGAACCCTATATTATCTTAGATGGAAAATAATTTTGATAAAACACTTGAACTCCATTCTTGAGGAAAATATCCTTTTTTACTTCAAAAACACTTTTCCTTTCTTGACATGTCATAAAATTCTAAACTAAAAGAATTTGATAAAAAATAAACATGAAAACTTATAAAGTATGCTTCTTAGAAATAATGTTTTAAAAATCCATTCATGCCGTATAAGTTAAAAAAACATTCTTCTCGTACTTTTGTCAGAAAAGTAAAAAAGTACCTCATACGAAAAATAACAAAAGATTTCTTTCATATCTTTTACTAAAGGCTCATCGAAGGGTAAAATTGGATTTAAACAATTTTAGGTGGATGTATATAATATTACATGTTGAGGAAACATGGATGTGGATGATAAAATACACCCCAGTAAATAACAAATTATAAACAATCTCGGATAAAAATGAGATTGTGATATTTGCCTTACCTTAGGTCCGATTTGCTTCGTAAGTGTCCGAACCTCCTATATAATTATTTAAATAACGTCATTTTCTTATTCCAGAATCATAATCATTGTTATGATATCATATATGGTTCACTTATGAATTTATATTACCCGTTCTTTTGTAAATCCCATGTTAAAGCAACGTTTTGGGTAAAATTATCTTATTTATCGTACATGTTTGGACTTGTTGTTCTTGATGTTATTATTACTTATATCATGATTTAATTACTTCCAAAATGTAAATAATGATTTATATATCATATATATTCATTATATATCCAGCATATACAATCATTTATAATAGTACATAACATATGGAGGTAAGAAATGAAGCGCACCGTTAATGGAGACGGTAAGCCGTACGTACGCAAGAACGCTACTATCATTTCTATTTCTTATTTTAATGGAATGAAAAAATAATGATAAATATGTATATTATAATTACAGTATAATATCATATATAATATTATTAGAAACATCCTTTATACATCCCACATAAGGTATTAACGAATCACATCACTTTGAGGGGGCGGTAATCCGCACTTCCTCAAATGAGATTATAGTATTTACCGACTTTGGAAACCATAAAGGCTTGATGTAATTGGGATGTGAAGAAGTATAAGGAAATCATAAACATAATATATATTATATATAAATACAGTTCCATCATAATGGACACCTTGAGAGACAGTAGGGGAACATCGAACAATCATCGTTTCGTGAGGCGTTAGTTTGCCATCACAGAAACATTATGTTCTTCATCCATTAGATGGAGGTCTGTGTAAGTGTAGTTCTAATACATCTCATAACAACATACTAGTATTTTCAGGATACTGGTGTTTTCACAAAATAAAGGATTAAAAAGATTTTATGGGTTGGAGAAGTAGAATAAAAGAAAACTACTTAAGAGAAACTATTACCTTTAATTTTGGTAACTTTATTTGGTTTGAACCAAAAGGACTTCTTAGAGAGTCTTCTGCCTAATGTAAGGCTTCAAGGGGAAGGAGTGGGATGTAGGGAGATTATCTTGGCAGAGTTTTGACGAGCCAAAAGGCTTGAAAGGTGTGAGGAATTGCATAGAAGTGGTCTCCTTTTATAAGGGAGTGGAGGGGCTCTTTAGGAAAGTGTGGAAATATTATTTTATTATAAACTTATCTTCGGTTTCAAATGGTAAAAAAATCATTAAGGATGAATATAAGATGACACATGGTCGAAATAAAATCATCCAATCAGAATTGGACTTGTTTTGGAAAATATTTTAATCATTATAATCTTATTTATTTAAATCATTTATTAATGAGGTAAATACTTCATCATTATTGTGTCATAAGTAATTTAATTTATTTGGTGTCTAAAAATTATAAAAAAATATCATTATGTAGGAAATCTTTTTATCTTTCCAATGAATATTTATAGTCGAAAATATAATTTATATAACCCCTTATCAAAATTAATTACTAAAATAATTTTGTTAATGTCAATTTTGTCTTTACATTAAATTAATTAATCCAAATTGTCCTTGTCACAACCAAGTGGATAAATGGGGTCCCAAAATCGACCCAAGGATGCCCATGGTTGGCCACTACTAATCAAATAAGGTTAGTACAAGTGTCAAGGTAATTTTAAATTATTATAATATTCTTTTAACCTTGAATTACCCTATTTACCTTTAACCGTAGTAAATGAAAAAATTATCGTAGTTACTATTCATAATATCAAAAAATAAAAGTAACCTATTAACATAATTTGGACCCACTGATTCCAAATATGGAATAAATTTTTCAAAATTCAAAACACAGAAGTTGCAGTAATTAATTTAAAATTAATCCCGCTGTTAAGCAAACCGGTTTTAAAAGTTAAAACATTGTCAAAGATTGAAATGTTTTTACCTATGAATTCAATGTAAAATAAATGATAATGACATAAATTATATTAAATGGTAAAAATATATTCTATTTATACTTTAAAAACAATAAATATTATAATTTAACCATATAAAGTATTGCAATGAAAAAAGTTGTTTTTAATTAAAATATAGCATGTTTTTACTATTCATTAAAATATGAAAGTTATCAGAATAATACCAAAAATTAGGCCTAAGATATATTTGATATTATGAATTCAAAAATGATTTCTATTTTACCAAATTCAATACATATCAGTTGCATTAATTAATTTAAAAAATAATTCCCATCGTCAAAACAAATAGCGTGTTTTTAAGAGATAATAACTATCAAAAGATTGACAGTTGTTTATGTCTGGTTTAAATGTGAAATCTCATTCAATGACAACCATTGTATTAAATGGTAAAAATATATTCTAAATATACTTTAAAACCACTCAAATTAATAATTTATCACTATAAATTATTTCTATTAAAAAATTTGTTTTTAATTAAAATTTTGTAACTTTCACTATTCATCAAAATATGAGAGTTATCCGAAAAGTACCAAAATTTCACCTTAGGCTAAATTCGATACTACGAATCCAAAAATGAAGTCCATTTTGAGAGATAAAATTTCTAAAATTTTAAAAGGTGGTTATTACTATTCATAACAGCTAGTTTTAATAATATTTTAATTGCATATCGTTGTTTAGTGAAACTCAGTATTGCGTACTACACATGCTATCGAGGAAGGTCGCGATTGCGTGTAATGCAAGGAAAGTCAAGGATATGTTTTGTGCAAGAATCCTTCGTTGTTTCGTATAATATAATCCAACCATATTTCATTTATACATTGAATGTATATAAATATATATACTCAATGTTGCGTAGAATATCTATTATCAAAATTGAGTGTAACACGATCCAAGATTAGTGTTGCGTATACTGCAAGCTGATACGGTGTTGCGTATAGCTCAAGGTAATCTTAGTGTAGCATACAACACAAGATATTAAGGAAATTAAAAGAATATTTTTTTTATAAAATCCCGGGGTGTTACATTCTACCCCCCTTAAAATGAATTTCGCCCTCGAAATTCGTCGGGGTTATAAATGGTTTACTATTCGAAAGTTTCTTTAATAGAAACCCACATCGTAAAAAGGGATACCAAAACCAATATTTAAAAACAAAAGTATGAAACGTAATGGTTACCCAAATAAACTAATCACTGGGTTTCCACATAGGTGAAAGTATGGATATGGAAGAGAAATATAACCATCATGTTATGATGGAGAGTGGTAGAGAACATGGCTATGGAAAATCCAGTAATCACAAAGCCATAAATTTGTGACGATCTAAGGTACCATCTGATTCATCAGATATAAGAGCACTAGGACAACATTTTTGGTTTTTAAGATCATTTCCCTAATATTGATGAAATTGGAATTAGAAGAAATAATTTCGTGATTTTGGTATAGTCTCACCGTTGGTCATTCTTTGGAAAATTTCCACTTAATCTCTTAATGAAATGAAGTCGAATTTTTCATTCGGGATGTGTTAGTAGATCATGTGATAGAATGATGGGTCATTCCATCTGTCTCAAACAAAAGGTTAGAAAAGTTATCAAAAAATACATAAGTCCATCTATAGTGAGATTAATCATATATGGTTCCTAAAATGAACTTATACTTCATATATCATACCGCGTAATAAAACAAAACTAGTTTCTATTAACCAGGGACTTCCTGTAGGCCAGTGGTAGGTGATAAAGGTCAGTCACACTTTGGTTGTGGGTTCGATTCCCACAGCCTTCTCCGACGCGATGGGATGTCGCCCGTCCTGCAGGTTATCCTTTTTCTAAAGCTATATTACTATATCATCCCATCAATAATATCGAAAAAAGATCTATCCTAACTTATGTCCAACATAATCCATTCCAATCTTCAATCTTATCTAAAATACTTCGGTCCAATCTTATAGTATAAAGAAAATGATTACTTGAAATGTCACATAACAATCACGTGAATGCCATCATTTATCCCCCATATATCATAAGATATATCTTGTTGGTCAAATTACAAACATGTGAATACCTTAATCATGTATTCTCTTAAAGAATGAATACCCATTGAACCTTAGTGAAAACATGAATGTAGTCAAAAGTTAACTCTTTCCACATACCAAAATCCAAAAATTCTATATACTCAAACCATGATATAACCTTCTCCTTATATCAGTCATGAGCTCATGAATACGGTCAAACATTTCATTTTCTTGTTTTCCTTTCATTATGCGCATATCATATTTTTTTCCAAAAATATCTCAATCACATTCTATGGTTACCAGTACCATTGAAGACCACAATAGAACAGTACATAAATATTCCAATATTCCACGATACTATATAAAACATTATTTTGGAATCCCATTACATAAACACTTAATCATTAAACCACATTGTTGTCATATTCAACATCACCAATAGTGATCGCATGTGACTTCCCTTTGTCCTTTGCCTTAAGTGGCTGCTCATGTCGATCATCACTAACCCTTGGGTTAGGGGATTTATTAGCATAATTCCCCATTTCCTTGCCCTTGAAGCATTGAAGTGTAGTAGGTTCATTATGTGTATCCCTTAATTTGTTTGCATCATTAGGTATCTTCTTCCCATCATTGCGGCATTCAAATGCCCGTTGACCCTCCTTTCCACATTTGAAACATTTACTTGTCCCTTTAAGACAATCTCCACCATGATTCTTTCCACACTTTGAGCTTAAGGAAACATTCATCTTCTTTTCACCATTATTCTCAGATTTCTCCTTGAACTCCATCTTTCTTTTCTTGTCAAAACTATGAGATGGATAAGTAACACCAACTTCCATTTCTACCTTGATAGCACAACGCACAACTTCTTCATAGCTACTGAAGTCTCTTATAGCTAATGCCCTTCAAAGACTTGGTTTTAATCCACTGAAGAATCGATCAACTTTACTTTCCGGTTGGACGATAAATCCATATGCATACCTTGCATGCCTTGTAAAATTTGCTTCATATATACCAACAGATTCATCATCCTTTTGCTTTAGTTCAAGAAACTCCTTCTCTATCTTTGTTTGAAGAATACGAGGGAAGTACTTATTGAAAAATATGTTCTTGAACTTGTCCCATTCCATGGACTCAATTTCATGTCTTGGCCTCGTATTTTTGATAAGATTCCACCATTGATCAGCTTCACCTTCCCAACGATATACTTCTAAGATGACTTTATCATGTTTAGAACATTGAAGAACTGAAAATATATTTTCAGTGGTACTAATCTATTGTTCAGCAACAAGTGGACTAGAAGACCCACTGAATGAAGGTGGACGTTGCCTCATGAAGGACTCAATAGAATATTGTTCCCTTCTCTTCTCATTTGGAAGTCCACAATGATTCATAGCTTGTGTAAGTATAGCAATAAGATTTTTCACTCTATATCCCATAACATTTGTTTGTTCAGGAGGAAAATCATTGCATTGTCCATTACATTGATCAACACGGTTCCTTCGGGTTCCAGCTATCGTCTAAAACCCAAAAAGAAGAGTGTGAGAGGAAAAAATCACGCTAGGGAAAACAATATAATAAAGGGGGAGTAACTTCAATATCTAACATCTTGGGTTACCGTAATTCTAGTACTATAACCTATACTTATACATAACCTTAGGGACATCCCTAGACATACCATAGAAATATCTCTAGGGATCTCACTAAAGATCTAGCATCCTAGTTTCCAAAGGTTGACTAAACCTTTCTTCTGATACCAACTATAGAGACCCGGATCGTGACGTACAAGGACATTACATTACTTTTGAGGAATACATAGTACATAACAAAAACACACACACAAGGACAGTAATAGTTTAGTGTCTTTGGAAACTCAGAACATAATCTTCTAATCATGGTGAAAGATCTTCAACATCTCCCATAAATATCTTCCTTTTTTTGATTACCTAAAACCTTTCTTTATATCCTGGGGAAAAGAAAACATAAAAGGGTGAGCTCAAATTCTTAGTAAGGGTAAACAAAAGAAATATCAATCACATCATATTCATAAGAACATAACTTTTGGAAATCTTAACCTGTAAAAGAGATCATAAATTCATAACATGGGGTAAATCATAGTAGTGTAATTTAATACCAATAACCATAACTTAAATCATGAAACTTTTTGGCATACCAAAATAATCATAGAGAATAATTTCTTATTATTCAAGACTCATTTCCAAGACTATCTTAGTGGACAAAGTCCATTTCTGAACCGAGTTCACTCCTCGTTTCAGTACTGTTTCACTGAACCGGTATAACCTACCGTTCCAGCCATGTCTATCTCATTTGATATAAAATCATTACCCAATGCATTGGAGGGAGATATAGGTCCCACCCATCTCATAATAATACCATTCTTTTGTGTGCCACAAAATCATAAATCATATATCATTGCATAACCCATGTAATAAAAATGGGAATCTTAAACATTGTGACATCATAAAACAACACATATAAGATAAAGGAATTCATAAAAATAATTCCATCACAACATAATCAAATCAATTTAATAATAGGGGTACAAACAGAACCCTATATTATCTTAGATGGAAAATAATTTTGATAAAACACTTGAACTCCATTCTTGAGGAAAATATCCTTTTTACTTCAAAAACACTTTTTCATTCTTGACATGTCATAAAATTATAAACTAAAAGAAGTTGATTAAAAATAAACTTGAAAACTTGTAAAGTAAGCTTCTTGGAAATAATGTTTTAAAAATCCATTCATGCCGTATAAGTTAAAAAAACATTCTTCCCGTACTTTTGTCGAAAAAGTCAAAAAGTACCTCGTACGAAAAATGACAAAATATTCCTTTCATATCTTTTACTAAAGACTCACAAAAGGGTAAAATTGGATTTCAACAAGTGTATTTGGATGGAAATAATATTACATATTGAGGAAACATGGATTTGGATGATAAAATACACCCCAGTAAATACCAAAGTATAAACAATCTCGGATAAAAATGAGATTGTGATATTTCCCTTACCTTAGGTCCGATTTGCTTCGTAAGTGTCCGAAACTACTGTATAATGATTTAAATAATGTCATTGACTTATTCCAGAATCATACTCATTGTTATTATATCATATATGGTTCACTTATGACTTTATATTACCCGTTCTTTTGTAAATCCCATGTTAAAGCAACGTTTTGGGTAAAATTATCTTATTTATCGTACATGTTTGGACTTATTGTTATTGATGTTATTATTATTTATATTATGATTTAATTACTTAAAAAATGTAAATAATGATTTATATATCATATATATTCATTATATATCCATCATATACAAGCATTATAATAGTAAATAACATATGGAGGTAAGAACTGAAGCGCATCGTTCAGGGAGATGGTAAGCCGTACGTACGCATGAACGCTACTTTCATTTATATTTCTTATTTTAATGGAATTAAAACATAATGATAAATAGTTATGTTATAATTACAGTATAATATCATATATAATATTATTAACCACATCCTTTATACATCCCACATAAGGTATTAATGAATCACATCACTTTGAGGGGGCGGTAGTCCGCACTTCCTCAAATGAGATCATCGTATTTACCGACTATGGAAACCATAAAGGCTTGATATAATTGGGAAGTAAAGAAGCATAAGGAAATCATAAACAATATATATATTTTATATAAATATAGTTCCATCATAATGGCCACCATGAGAGGCGGTAGGGGAAAATCCCAATCATCTTTTCGTGAGGCGTTAGTTTGCCATCACAGAAACATTATGTTCTTCATCCATTAGATGGAGGTGTGTGTAAGTGTAGTTCTAGTACTTCTCATAACAAAATACTAGTATTTTCAGGATACTGGTGTTGTCACAAAATAAAGGATTAAAAAGATTTTAGGGGTTGGAGAAGTAGAATAAAAGAAAACAACTTAAGAGAAACTGTTACCTTTAATTTTGGTAACTTTCTTTGGTTTGAACCAAAAGGACTTCTTGGAGAGTCTTCTGCCTAATTTAAGGCTTCAAGGGGGAGGATAGGGATGTAGGGAGCTTATTTGGGTGGATTTTGGACGAGCTAGAAGGCTTGAGAGTTGTGAGGAATTGCATATAAGTGGTCTCCTTTTATAAGGGAGTGGAGGGGCTCTTTAAGAAAGTGTGGAAATATTATTTTATTATAAACTTATCTTCGGTTTAAAATGGTCCAAAAATCATTAAGGATGAAGATAAGATGACTCATGGTCGAAATAATATCATCCAATCAGAATTGGACATGTTTTGGAAAATATTTTAATCATTATAACCTTATTTATTTAAATCATTTATTAATGAGGTAAATACTTCATCGTTATTGTGTCATAAGTAATTTAATTTATTTGGTGTCTAAAAATTATAAAACAAATATAATTATATAGGAAATATTTTTATCTTTCCAATTAATATTTATAGTCAAAATTATAATTTATATAACCCCTTATAAAAATTAATTACTAAAATATTTTTGTTAATGTCAATTTTGTCTTTACATTAAATAAATTAATCCAAATTGTCATTGTCACAACCAAGTGGATAAATGGGGTCCCAAAATAGACCCAAGGATGGCCATGGTCAGCCACTACTCATCAAATAAGGTTAGTACAAGTGTCAAGGTAATTTTGAATTATTATAATACTCTTTTAACCTTGAATTACCCTATTTACCTTTAACTGTAGTAAATAAAAAAAATTATCATAGTTACTATTCATAATATCAAAAAATAAAAGTAACCTATTAACATAATCTGGACCCACTGATTCCAAATATGGAATCCATTTTTCAAAATTAAAAACACAGAATTTGCAGTAATTAATTTAACATTAATCCCGTTGTTAAGGAAACGGGTTTTAAAAGCTAAAACATTGCCAAAGATTGAAATGTTTTTACCTATGAATTCATTGTAAAATTAATGCTAATGACATACATTATATTAAATGGTAAAAATATATTATATTTATAATTTAAAAACAATCAATATTATAATTTTACCATATAAAGTATTGTGATGAAAAAAAGTTGTTTTTAATTAAAATATAGCGTGTTTTTACAATTCATTAAAATATGAAAGTTATCAGAATAATACCAAAAATTAGGCGTAAGATATATTTGATATTATGAATTAAAAATGATTTCTATTTTACCAAATTCAATAAATATTAGTTGCATTAATTAATTTAAAAAATAATTCCCATCGTCAAAACAAATAGCGTGTTTTTAAGAGATAATAACTATCAAAAGATTGACAGTTGTTTATGTCTGGTTTAAATGTGAAATCTCATTCAATGACCAAAATTGTATTAAATGGTAAAAATATATTCTAAATATACTTTAAAAACACTCAAATTAATAATTTATAACAATTAATTATTTCTATTAAAAAAGTTGTTTTTAATTAAAATTTTGTAACTTTCACTATTCATCAAAATATGAAAGTTATCCGAAAAGTACCAAAATTTCACCTTAGGCTAAATTCGATACTCCAAATCCAAAAATGAAGTCCATTTTGAGAGATAAAATTTATAAAATTTTAAAAGGTGGTTATTACTATTCATAACGGCTAGTTTTAATAATATTTTAATTGCATATCGTTGTTTAGTGAAACTCAGTATTGCGTACTACACACGCTATCGAGGAAGGTCACGATTGCGTGTAACGCAAGGAAAGTCAAGGATGCGTGTTGTGAAAGAATCCTTCATTGTTTCGTATAATAGAATTGAACCATATTTCATTTATACATTGAATATATATAAATATATATACTCAATGTTGCGTAGAATAACTATTATCAAAATTGTGTGTAACACGATCCAAGAATAGTGTTGCGTATACTTCAAGCTAATACGGTGTTGCATATAGTGCAAGGTAATCTTGGTGTAGCATAAAACACAAGAAATTAAGGAAATTAAAAGAATATTTTTTATAAAATCCCGAGGTGTTACATTGTCTCTATTCATTCTGTCTACCTTATGCATCACAAATTTACTTTTCATTATCTTTAATCCTCATTTCTAAAATATCCATTTATGAATTTTTTATTTAATAATTAAAAAAAATTAAATTATATGTAGTGAATTATTGACCACAATAGATCTTTAATAGAATGACCTAAGTCATCCCCTGTGCTGCACTTAGTTATAAATATTTTTGAGAATGCGCACGACAATGGATCATAAATATGTAGTGAGAGTAACATGAAAAAAGTTTATAAATAAAATATTCCATTTCAAAATACATGAATTCTATAAATTACATGTCATAACCCATCAAAATTTATGAATTTTAATGTTCAAGAGACCAACAGTTTAATGAAAAACTTTATTTATACCCACATTTTGTCACCACTTTGGGAAATCGACATAAAGGGGACCAATGAGACTAGACCAAGGCTTGAGATTGAAAACAGACCACTATAGCTCGGTGGGTATTTTTATTCTTTTTCTCACCCTCTCATGGCTACATGAGTGCGTGATTTATTTGTGTTATAGAATGCACGATGAACAATGATTGAATGTGTAATTTATTTTATTTTTTATTTCAATATTTGTTGGGATTTTTTTTTCTTCATTGACATCTATTACCTGATTATTTTTACATGTCCAATATATGCAGGGTTGGGATGTGGGTTTAATTTCATTATTTTATTGAGCATGGAAATTTATTGGGTTAATTGAATGCCTTTGTTTAATGTCAGATATATGTTTTAGATTTCTTCCAAAACCATTAGTCTAGTTATTACCCTATATTTGAATATGTTTTCTGGTTACCCATTATTTTTCAATATGAAGTAATAAACCATGAGAAAGTAGATTTTAGGATTTAGAGAATATACCCAGATAATTGAAGTCACTAGGACCTGTTTCCAATGACTGCATAATTGTAATGAATTATTTCATAACTTATTTTACCATGATCCTAGATTCAATGCTTCTCGACACCCTTTTTCTATTTTCATATCCATAATTATTCCTCAATCACATCGTCCATGGATTAGATTCAATTTACCAAAATCCCAATTATTTTAGGTATTAATTATTTAATTAATATTGAATATAGCCACATCGTTTTGAGTTCGGCCTCAAACATCAACATCTATTACTATCATATAGGTTAGGGGTATTTTTTATTCATTTTATAAATTTATAAATTCATAATCTCTGTGGGAATTAATGATGCCCCATGGGATACCAAACATATATACAAATTTCAACATTTTTCATTTTTATCCATTACAAGTTACAATAAGTCACACCTCTAGAATCACTAAGTTTGGTAAAATTAGAGATTATTTATATAACCATATCATTACACAATTATGATTCAAAATTTCCTTAAAATTATCTATAAAATATATATTCCAAGACATGTCCATGTAATAAAGTTCCCTAAAAAATAAGAATCATATAAAAAGGGTGAGATCATGAACTTAGAAAAGTAAACTATGTTTTTGAGTGATAGAGTATGAAATCCATTTTTTTTGGATAAAACATGAACATGGTAGAAATTAACTATTAAATTAAAAATATCATGACATCATCAAATGCTATAATAATTGATAGAATAACCATAAATAATTTAATGAAAATGTGAATCCATAAATGTATATACATGAGAGAGTAACATATACTATACAATAGTTGTTGATAATCATAAAACAGTAGTCATGATCTATAGAGATATATAGTTGGACAATAACAAAAGCATAAGTGTAGGGAATATTAAAATATTTCAATGCTCTCTACTAAAACTGCAATAAAAATGTGTATTGGGTTCTCCTAGAGTCCCATAAATACAGTGGATTCGGTTCCCTCGCTAGTCCTATTATAAGATGCATGATCTTTCTATCTAATTAGATTATGAGTTTTTGGTGTCAAAGGTGTTTAGAGGAGTACATAGGAGGAGAGTTATTATTGTATATAATAACACATTTTCTAAATGGAGGTCATAGTGTGGTCATTTGAGTAATGGCATGGATATTTTTATACAGATGGATAGTTGGCCTACTTTTTGTGCATTGTGTTATATAAGAGGATTCACGAACCTGATGCGTAGGATACCATAGCTGGTGATGGAGCCTGAACATTGTTCATAGTGTGATAGTGGATTTTATACTACGTTGGGTATGAAGGGTTATTTTAGCTATGTGTGGATCCTTAAAATAGGGTGTTTGAAAACTCTTATATAAATTTTCTATTTATATTTTTTTTTGTCATGATGTAAAAGGTTGGTTTACAGTGATACACTGATTTGGGGAGATTTGATATTTTTTATGGATGAGATTCATAGTATGGAAATGTTTCCCACAACGTATAACATGGATGTCTATATTTTGTGGATCTATCAAGAGTATCATCACAAAATATTTCATGGGATCACAATACGACCCTTATTTGGTTGTATTAGATTGGAATATTTGGTTGAGTTTTAATAAATTGAGATATGGAGGACCATGTCATTGTTTCCTGGGATTTTGTGGAATCATCCACATTGTAGCATGTCTATGGTATATCTTTCCATGATTAAGGGTTTCTCTAGGCTTGATTTAAATTCAAAATTAACCTTGAATTATTCTAATTTCCAATATTTTACTATGAAAAACATGAGATCCAACTTGAAATTTTAGAGGCATTTCAATGACTTCTGAAATCTTTATCCCTTAAATTTAAATAATGATCCTTTATCATTTAAGGTGAGTTTCTTTATTATTTTTCTTCATTATCTCTATATTATTTCATTATGGAGGGTCTGTACATTGGGTTGTATTTTATTTTGATGATGGATAACTTTGGTTTAGGTTAATTGAGGTTATTATAACAAGGTTTAGATTATATGTCCATATTATTTATCATAACCTTGATTACATAATAGATTTTTAAGGTTTAGTTGAGATATAAGATCTCTAAAATTATTTTATATATTATGGAATAGTATGTGTGGTCAGTTTTTTGTGATCATTTATAAATATGTTTTATGGTTCTTCTATATTGTTTGATGTCACTTTACGGGTAATATTTTTTATGCATAGAGGGAAGAAAATATAGGAATTACTATTTATGAAGTAATTAAATTAAATGCAGATAATATATTTAGTAAGAGAAAATTATTATTTGAAGGGAATTTATTTTGATTTATGGATTCATATGATAATATATATGTGTTAATTTTCATTGATCTTGATACAATGGATTTATTTTTATTTAATTCATTGAGAAACTCTAATACCTCAATAATAAAAAACGTTCATCTAATTGGTAATGAAAAATATTATTTTTGAAACTATAATTTTATAACTATTATTGTTTTGGATTCTTTTAGTGTTCATGATACTATTTTACTTTTTATAGAAAGGAGTGTTGCGATTTTTTTAGTGTTTTTTATTTAACGTGACTAGATTGGTTTTTGAGATATAAATTGTGATAGGGAATTGAAATAGTTATCATTTTTTTGGAATGAATAGAAATTTCATGATATGTTAAAAAAGTAATGAGAGAAAAGATGATGGGAAAGTGGTTGTTGATGTGTGACATTTATCTCTCCTTATCTTTAATATTATTAAATTTGCAAATGTATTATGAAGTGAATGGGAATGGGCTTGAATTATTAATCTAATGGGTTGAAGAGGTAATATGTAAATTTAATGTGTAAATTATTAGAATTAACATCAATGTATTTTTAAAACTAAAATATTATAAAATATGAGTGAACGGATTATAAGTTGATGTAGGTTGATGAATAGTTTGGAATGAGGGAATGGGTGAAAAATAAATCTAACAAGGATGATAAATAGTAATTTAAAGGAATGGTAATGATGTGAAAATGTTAATTCAAGGCTTATGTGGTTTTATTTTTTATAAATCATGATGTACTACTGATGATGATATCTTTTTGCAAAAAAGTATTTCTTTATTGTATAGCTTATGTGATATTTACCAATGTTTTTGAAGTGGTTGTTAGAAAAGAATATAAAAAAGGGGAATTATGTGGTAGAAAGTTATGGGTTTTAATGGATCTTAGTTGGTTTATGTTTAAGGTATGTGACGGATCAATGATGGAATACATGTACCATATATATTGTATTGAAGTTATAAATATGAAAAATTCAGACTTGCATAGTAACATAGTGGTGAATGATGATTTGATGATATAAAAATGTTATGAGTTGTTAGTTTGAGTAGGAATTTTAAACTTGTTCCTTGAGTGATAGTTTTTTGGTGAATTGGGATTCATATAAGGAATACATGCACTGAAACACCATGCAGAGATGTTTTTAGACATGGAATTTTTCATAATTTGTTGTTATAGTGCTCTAATGAGCGTTATGGAAGGGTCAATATTTCATTATTTTTTTCTATAGGATATTTGGAAATAACTACAGCCTGAGGGGATATTCTATTGTAGTTCTTATGGGGTAAAATAGGCTAAATTCCATGGGATTCAACATGGTGGGATCCAATATTGGATTCCATACAAAATATTCTAGAGGGTCTATATAAAAAAGAAGTAGAGGGTTGTGTGGTTATCACTATGTTTTAGGGAAGGATTGTTCTATAGCTAAAAATTCCATGTTTAAGCATGGTATGAGAGGGAATCCCCACACTACATTATAGGGGAGACACCATTGAAACTCCTTACGAGGTAGGGTCAAGATTCTCCCTTGAGTTGAGCTATTCCATAGAGCCCTACTCCACATTTTATTCATAGGATAGAGGACGGTATTTACACTAAAAGGATTCCCTTTATTACGGTCCTTGTTCCATAGGCCCTATGACCACACAACAAAAGACTCTTAGATAGTTTTCTAGAAAGGGTATAATGGTAGTTTATGAGTCACCACCTTCAATTTTAGGTCAGGAGATACATGTGAGAATTCCATTTTTGTAGGTCCCCCCTTACTTTCATCCTTTGTATTCCCTATAGTAGTGGATGCTTTTTGGTGAATTTCTATGGGGTTTTTAGTTCATTATTCTATTATATATCCCCTTGAAGGCCACTAATTTTTATGTGATTTTGGATTGAGTTTCAATGGGAATTATATGTTATCATTATGGAATTATGAAAGGGTGATACAGATTTGATCTGGTTGAGGTAGAGGACATCCCGCAAGGATGATGACATTATGTGGGGAATTCTTTTAAAGAAATTGTGTTTTTAGTGAGATTTTCAATGACTATAACTCATTGGATTAATTTTAATAATTAATTATAAATGTTTATAATTAATTATTTGTATCATAGGGGATGATGAAGGAGATTAAGAGCATGGATGGGAATTGACAAATCTTGTTCAAGCATAGTGTGGGGTAAACACCATGTTCAATTAAGATCGCACATATCATAAAATGACTTCTATTTTTTTATTTATGGGTATGCATGAATGAACTATTTACTGGGTTTGAGTGCGGAAATTTGGGACTAGGGGTTCCTAAGTAGGAGATATACTATTTCAGTAGACCTTTTATACATTGAATAAATTTTATTTTGCTTTATGTTATAGTAAAATATCCTATCCATAATGTCACCAATGGGTGAAAATTCTTATTAAACTGTTTTTAGGCTTTTGGAAGGTATTTGGGATCGATAAGGTATATAAGATATTCATTATTGGTTATCTTGGGTTAGTTGAAAAATCTAAGTGTCTTGGGGATGAGATGAAAATTAAGATGATTATATGTATCAAAAGTGACAAGGATGTCCCTATTATTATCAGAGTAATGCATTTGCATGAATAGAGAGTAGGATGAGTCCATTTATACATGGTATGTGTGAAATAGAGGGTTTTACTCGAGGTAAAAGTTTGATATATCTCCTTCAGGAGATATGATACAGGGCCTAGGTGCAAGATGTGACTATAAGAAATTAGGTAAACAAGCTATGAGAGATATGAGTTTGGTATAATTATTAGTGAAGAAGGAACATTTCTGTATTGAAAAGAAATTTACTAAATATATAATGAGTTTCATGGTAAGATATGAGACTTGTTTGTTGGTTCATTCATGTTCTTTTGATCCGTAATAGATTTTGGTGTAGGTGATGTGGATTTTGAGGCCTGGTCACATCAAGTGTGAGATGGAATTCGTAGGATCACTATGAGTGATATGTGATCCTAGTTGTGCATAATGTATGAGCCTACCATGAGTTAAAAGAAAAAAATTTAGATAACTTTTCTTTAAATTGTATGATAAGGTGTTTATATGGACATTTATTTATGTGAAAAGGAAATAGGTAGCATAGTTGATAATTTTGACTAAAAATAATGTTATGATTATGATATGGTATGAATCATGGATGATGGAAAATTCCTTGGGTAATTAGGTAGTAGTAAAGATATGGATTTGTGGTCCTACTCTGTGGGATAAGGTAGAGACTATGGTTGATACAAACCCTCATTTTTATTGACAAGAGATAGTCAATGACATGAACATAAGGCCTAACCCTATTTCATTATATAGTTGTGGAGGATTGGTAAATGCCCTACCCAGAGTCGTCAAACACATGATGGGTTGTGGGTTTGGTAGGAGGTGGTGATTGTAGTATTCTGGAATGGTGTTGGAACACATATAGACCGAAACTATAGTAGTATAGTTAGCATATAGTGGGATGGTATGGGTTTTTGTACCTTTTTAGATGTTTCAGTTCCCTCCTATTAACCTAAAGAGGCGAAGAGATTTTTTATTGATATATTTTCATCTCTCATGCACAAAAAAGCATAATACAATGTATAATAGTTCTTCTTGGTGAGATCCTAATATGTTTTAAGTGCCGCGGAGAGTGGAAAAGTCTTGGGGATGAATTTAATTTTTTAAAATTAACCAATAAATTAAAATAAAAAAGGTTTCTAACTAATAAATCACATAAAGCAAAGAAATGTTTTAATTTATAATTTATAAATTCAATATTAATTAAATATTTAATATCAGTGTACATTAATCCTAAAAATTATTTTATCAAATTAATAGAATTACGTGGATTGATACTGAAATGACGTAATGTGATAAAGTAAGAAAAAGAAATAAAAAAATTTGATATAGACACCAATAGTAACACTAGAGGATCCTCTTCTTCTCCACCCAAAAATTAGAGATATGTGTCATATTAAGACCACCCCATTGTTTCGTTGGATATCCAGGAACCAAAATCTTCTGGATTTAACAAATACCCAACTACCAAATTTCACTATGTTTTAATGGAAACATGGGAAACAAAAATTTATTTGATTTAATAGAAACCCAAGAATCGATGGTAGATACCATGATGATAAGATATTATTTTAATAAAAAATATATTTTAATTCATTACTTCTATCTATCAATAATGATAGAAACCATTTTGAGATATTTATATATATAGTGACATAAGAGAATGCCTTAAGGATGAAGACCAGAAGGATGGATCTTTGAGAGAGGATGATGGTTTTGATGTAATTTAGATATGGATCTGATGTTAAAACAATAGTGGAAATGTTTTTCAATATTGTTATTGAATCTATTCCTCTTTTATCTTCTATTTATTGGGTCTAATACCACTAATAAAAGCATATAACACATTAGCTTCTTCTTAAATGATGGAGACTTCTATAATAACCATTTTGATCATATTAAATTATTCCTTAGAGAGCCTATCTCAATGCCATCATATACCATGTAGCCTCCATTGGGTAGCCATGGTCCAACATAGAAGTTTCTACTTCTAGAATTCCCCCATCAGAATGTCGACGCGCCTCTACCAGCTATCTTGTGGTATTATGGTCGAAAATAGGTATTCTATCCATGCTATCGGCTAGCCATTTCTACTTTTAGGTTAAAGAACCCCACCCAAACCATCTTTCTTCCTTCAAAGTTATTCTATGAAACCATGAAATTACTCCCATGGATTTAAATTATTCCAGATCCATTGATTTATATCACTTGATTCATGAATTGGATTCTAATAATTCTTAACTTCAAAACACAAAAAACAAACTTGAAACATGTTAGAAAAACATTAGAATACTTATTATCATTAAAATGACTACACAATGAGAGTCAATAATATGGTCACACCATGCACATGAACCCCAATGTGTGTGAAGACCACAACAATTCTTTAATGATAGACCATGAGATGTGTAGTGGTTTGGGATAAAGAAAGTAAAGGGCATATAGAAACTAAGAGTGTATTTCATCATGTTGATATTATTTAGGATCTTGTATATTTTTTGTTTGGTTAATTCTAAAATTATGGACAACCTAATGGAAAAATATTTGGGTGTTTATTTATGTGAACAATATCATTCTGATATGGAATCTTCAGTGACGTTTTATTCAAACTCTAATGTTTCTATTATATGAATATATTTTTGGGTTATTTTTAATATTTTTTTGACTCTTATTTGACGACATAGTATCTCCCTTGTACAAGATAAGAACTCACAACTACTCTGGATCTTCTATTATATAGGGATTCATTCTTAAAGTCATGTAGTATCCTCATTCCACGAAATTGAGAGTGGTAAAAAAATTGGGCTTTTACAATGTGTTGTTAGAGTGTATTTTCTTGTATTACTATTTTGAGTTATAGAAGACAAAAAATTTGGATGTGTCATATTTTTCTATGTACCACATACTAGTGATTCATGAATTTTTTTTTATAAGTCCAGGTTACTTGGGGCGTGGGATTTTTGTGTTTTATTTTCACTGTTGTAGTTGAGAGATTTATTTAAATATGTTGTGTTTAATAAATATTATTATTTATATTTTGGTATTTGGTACCATTAACAATATTATTGTATAAATGAATGATGTTTAGAATAATGGGTTCACAAGAAAATTTTGTTCATTTATGTGATTGATTTTCACCAATTAAATAGGGAAAACTATATAAAGATTCAATATAAACTTATATGAAAATTTCCCATAAAGTTATAATGAAATTATACTCATCTGGACTATGATTTTCAATCAATAATATATTTATGATGACATGTAATGTGGATCTTATGTAGGTAGGTTCTCTAGTAATGTTTGTATAGTCTCTTTATATAAGGGATGTTAATTGACCCTTAGTGGGTCCGTACATGAATTAAGTACCAAGGGGATAATCCAAGGATGGTAGTAGGTTTCCTTGAGGATGAATCTTCTATTACTTAAGGTATCACTGAAAACCTATATGGTGTTTTCCTATATAACTTCTTAGTATCATTTTATTTTAAAAATACGTTTTCTATGATTTTCTTGATACAGTTTTTCAAGGTCTATCCCATAGTGTATGTTTGAATGTGGATACCTTATGGGGTTGATTAAAGGCATTTTAGGTTCCTTATGATTGAAGTGTAGTGCATGTGATGTTTTCATGGTATTGAGGTTATGTGAGGGTGTATTATTGATAGGATACCATCACATTTCAAAAAAATATATTATTTCATGGGGGAAATTTGAGCATGAGTAGATGCTAATGATTTTGGAATGATACATGAGTGGTGGGTGATCATTTGGTTATCATTACCGTGAGTGATATGCCTTGGGTTTTTAAAGGAGTTTAACATGAAGGAGGTGAAGTTTTAGTGGGTTAGGTGCATGGGCCGAGGTTTGGTGGGAAGTCACTCATGGGAGTGTGTGTCAACCTGTGCAATCATGTTTTACAAGAGCATGAAACCATTGGATTTGTGTGAGAGAAAAGTAGTTCATGGGTCAGAGCCTATGTAAGGGAACTTGATCAATAAGTCGGACTAGGAAAAATGAGACTTATCATGATATGCATTCTCAATAAAATCATTAACTTTTTATAGAAGTCATATATTGGATATTCACGATGCCTATTAAGTTTCATATCAGTTAGTGTTAATGTGATGGCCATGAAGTGATGTGACCTGTGAGGTAAATGTTGGAATGGTACACTAATGGATCATTAAGAATGGGAGATATTTCTCACTGGTGGTAGGAGTCATTATAAATGGATCTAGGTACCTTTGTATGGTTGATCCATGAGGTCCTTAACTATGGTGACAAGGGTTGATAGGTTGGTGAGCATGGATGTGATGATAAAACCAATTTGGATGGTTCTCAATGAGTGATGTACGTGATTACATATATTAGGGGGAAAATAATTGTTGATTTATGTTTGTGGTTCTCATTGTAAGTGTATTGTTAAACATTGAGGACACCCTTCCCCATTAGCTAGGGATGTGTATCGTTTTTTATTTTCCTGTTTATTCTTATGTGAGAGTGGTAGAGTACCATTTTATCTTTATTTTTTATGATAGATAGAGAATTGGTTATAGATATTAGTGTTTCAGTTTCATGTATCGATGATAATGACACCCCCATGGTGGTGAGAATAATATAAGTTAAGATTGTATGACCCTCATATTGGATGATTGTTGGATGAGTGAGATTGGTCAATGGTTGATCAAGTTGGAACTGTTACTTTGGTTTTTGTTATAATATACTTATATCTTTTCTTTTAGAGAATACATGATTTGAGATATATATGTAGAGTAATCTAGAGCTGGGTTGTAAGAATATGGATAAAGGATGAGTTTTTGTGATCTAGGTGTTAGTTGGATCGAATGTGCATCGATTATCAATGTGAGGGAATGATGACTAGGGTAGGAGATTGGTTATCCAACTATGGAAATTTGTTGAGAGTTTAGTATATAAATTTGTGAGTGTATTTGGTTAATGTAAGTATACCTATTATAATTATGGTATTATTATGATGTTAGGTGACACATTAGTGGATGAGGTTGGGAATTTCTAATAAAGGTTGATTTGTGGAGGATAAAATAATTATTTGGTGTGGAGTCGGATGTATTGATGTGAAAACCACATTGACTATGTCAAGGGAACACTTTAAGTAATAATTGCCAAATGAAAATAGATTATAAAAGTTGGGGACAAAACTAGAAAAAAATAAGTCTTTTAAAGTAGTGTGTTTTTTTAAATAGCACCATAATACATGTGATAAATTTGTATAAGACATAATGTTGTCCTAGGATAGACCATTTTATTGAGCCCCATATTTGTGTTGATGAGGGTGGTTAGTGAGTGGTTCAACTCTAAGTGAATAGTGTTCCATTGTTTTTGGTTTTATCCCACGGAAGTATGATTGGTCTTTGAAGACATACTGTTGCTGATTGGTAGTGAGTTGAAAACTGAGGTAGGTCATGGATTGTGGTTATAGTACATTTCAATACTTCTGAAGGTTGAGAGTCCTTTTTATGGAGGGTTTATAATGTACCTCAAATTTTATAGGTTGTTAGTTTTGATGGGAATTTGTATTTTGATCTAATTGTAGGCGGTGTTCTGTGAATTGGGATTTAGATTGAGAATCCAAATAGTAGAACATAATAGGGGGATGTTTCTTCACATGGAATGAGGCCCTATTGAAGACTTGGGTGCTTGTTTGAGCATTGAGGTAGCATTTGGTGACCCTTTAACTGATTTTTAGATATAGTAAGGGGCCCCCAATAAACCCAAGATGCATCTCTATGGTTATAATTACAAGTGATAAATGACATTATAGCCCCAGGGATATTCTATAGAGGTAAATTTTTTTATATTTACTATGGCATTGACCTATAGGGTCACACCACAGAAGAAGAGAAGACTACATGGTCATACCTACCTTTTGGGGGATTGTTTCATTGTAAATGAGGAGGTAATGCTGTATCTTGATCTAGAAAGGAATCATATCATTGGTACCTAATGGATACATCCTAGAGGGCACTTAGGAGGTAGGGTTGTGCTTCCCGCAATGCATGTTTTGTTTCGTAGATCCTTACTTCACACTACTGCAGAAGTCCAGAGGGTATCCTTTCATTACAACCCCTTGTGTTGTTCCAAAATCATTCATTAATAGGGGAGCCGTTCGCTATGACCCCTAAAGATGATTTTTTATAGGGTACATAATTTTTTTATAGAGGGTATAATAGTAATTTACCAATCAGACCACTTTTTTTTAGGATGGGAGAGGCAGGAGAGAGAAAATTTTTAGCAGGACCTTCATATTTTCTTCCATCCTTATGATTCCTCATAGTGGGGTATGGTTTTTTGTGCATTTCTATGGTGATTTCATGTATGTTATTTTGTTCCTCCTCCATTATACCTCTCAATTTAATCCCTATGACATCGATATAATTTAGGATTTTTTTTAATTCCACTACAGTATGTTGGAATCTAGTTATGGTGATGGGGATATCATGTGTCTTGGTTAGAGGACATCCTAGAAGGTTGTTTGCGTGATGTTTGGTGTGGTTTTAGAGTGAATAAGTTGTGCTATAAATTTTTCAATTATTTCAAACCATTAGATTAATTTTAATATCCAATTATTAATGCAAAAAATGCTTTTTTCCATATGTAATGTGGTTGAAGATTGAGAGAGTGGATAATCCCAAACAAGGCTTGGTGGACCTAGGTAAGGAGTTAACACAATGTTCATGGTAGGTAGCCTCTATCATAGAATTTCATATATATTTTTACACATTGATGTTCATACATACATAATTTAATGGGTTTGCATATGTGAATTAGGGACTAATTGCGTCTGTATAGAATAGATAGGTTGTTTTTGTGCCCCCAATGTAACACCTCAAAATTCTAAAATAAGGAAACTGTAATTGATAGCATGTATTATACACAATACCAAGCATAGAATGGAATATTAAACCATAATATGTTGTGATATATTTATTTTTAAATAAACTAAATAAATAAAATATCTTGTATTACATGAAATTATGAGTATATATTTCCTAACTCACAACAACAAGTTTCTTTAACAGCTTGCATTACACAGAAAACCAAGTTTTACCGACCAATAATATAATGTAAATTTTATTATGATAGTCATCTCAAAAACATTAAAATTGAGGGTATGAATATCATTAAATAAATCATGAAAATATATATTTTATAAATTTTTATTAATTATCAATTGATTATAAATAAAATTAGAATCATTTAAAAGAAAGGGAAATGTTTTCTGAAAAATTGTATTTCTCAAAAAGATAGTTTAATCATGTGTTGCTCACATAATTTATAATTAATTTTTTCCAATTTTAGAAATTTATCTTGAGAAAAATATTTATTTTATAAATATGAATTCATAAATTATATTTCAATGATTTTTTTTATTTTGCAGTGAAATTTTATTTTTTGATGAATTTTGAAAAATTCAGAATTTAAATAGAAAATGCCTTTTCGTTTAAATAATATATTTCATAAAATTATTTTGTAAAATGGTTTTAAATTAAAATTAATTAAATTTTACATCAATTAATTAAATTTTGTTCATTTTAATATTTTTTATATTTAATTTTTATATAAAAACATTTTAATCTTTTGAGCATTTTCTCTTTATAAACCCTCTTTCACATCGCGTACGTGGGATTAATTTTAATTAAAAATTTTCCACTTATTTTAGTTAAATTTGGAAGGATGTATTTAATATTTGGAATTAGAAAATTTTATATTTCATAATAAGGTGAAATTAATTTTGGACCATAGGGATTAGTAAAAAAAATTATAATTTATTTGGACTACTAAGGTTAGAAAAGTGTTTTGGACATTTTTTTGCGTCAGTATTTAAAATAATTTTACACAAACATATCATATTTATTAAATAAATTTTATTTAAAATTTATAATAGTTAGGTCTAATTTATGTAATATAACATATTTTAAATGTATTCTTAAAGGTTAAATTAAATAGGTAAATAAAAAGAAACAAGTTACCATGGTAAAAACTAGAAGGGTAAAATTGTGTGAACATAAAGACTAAGAAATAACATAATAAAAATGTGAATTTTTTTGTTTGAGGTGTATATAAAACCCATAAAACATACCATAAATTATTGATCTATTTTGGAGTCGTCAAAGGTTACAGAGACCTCCCAAATGTAAATAAATTTGGGTATTTTCAGAAATCAAACACCTCCCCCACTATAAAAGGGCACTCATTCCACTAAGTTATTAACACCATCTATATACTTTTTTTCAAACAATACCTACCCAGATAAAGTCCCAAATTACCTCACCTAATAACAGAATTATTATTTTGTTAATAAATACAACCATTGAATGATTTATTGTAAACCTACAGAGTATACTTGAAGTAGAGGTAATATTCTTCAACGAACGTCTTTATTTTACTTCTTTCTCCACCATGATCAATTTTTATTAAAATACGATGATATAATAAGAACAATATATTCTATATACCCTTATTTTTTTATAACATGGTAATTACTTAAAACCATATACACTCCCATATAATGTGTCTTGAAATCATCATTTGTGTGTATGACGAACTACCGTCACACGAACCGTTGTATTTCGTTTTTCCATTACCACATTTTTCATTTAGGTATGATGATGCATATAATATATATGAATATGATATATAAAATATAATTATACCATTTGAGTCATTATATCATATATTACTTCTGAATTTCTATTTCTTAGGAGACACGAAAATGTCAGTCATGTGTATAGTGGACTACCACCTTGCAAAGCGATGTGATTCATCTTTCAAAAACTCTTTACATGGAAGGTGATAATAAATAAAATTAATGATTATATGAGATATAAATAATAATTATTATATTAATTACATAATTATAATTCTATAATGATTATATATATCATTTTCATTCTTTCGTTTTCACTTAGGTAAAGATGATTACATCGTTCTGTATGTATGGAATCCTGCCTTCATGAAGCGATGTGACTCTCTTTTTATCCCCAAAACACATGGATAATATATATATATATATAATATAATATGTTTTGTATGATATTATTTTCATTATTTAATGATTATATATTACTTATCTTATATCCAATATGACCACTGAAAAATAAAAACACTACTCATGTGTACGTACGGCCTAGCATCTCCAAAATCGCAACGAACTTCATTTTTCATAACCATATTTCATGATTGGTTTTAAAAGTATAATTAATGTTAAAATATGAAAATTATTTCTTGATTATTATTCATTAAATGATGTAACTACAGAGTGTAAACTGGAACATATACATTCACAACCATGAAAGAATGAGAAAAAAAGGTGATCAACTCCCTGGACATTGAAAATAATGACATATTTTTAACAAACAGTTGGTAAAATGTTATTATTGGATTGTATTTGATATTATAAATATTATTATGGTTTTTTGATAAGTTAATAACATGTTTTTAACCACTATATATGGGGTTAAACCAAGGTCACCCAAATGGACATGCGAGGTAAGTTATTTTTTTCAACTTACATTCCATTAATACATTTTCATTAATATGATCCAATTAACTTTTATGTTGTGTATGTACTTACCATTTGACATGTAATGTCGTGAATACTGAACTATTTAGGGTATTTTTAGATTAAAATTTAATTATTTCATCTATGATGTTTTGGCTTGAAAATTTTCTAGTGGTAAAAGTTGTTGTGCAATTTCACTTCCTTTTGTGATTTTCAATATTCTCTTTAAATAATTACTTTATTGGGAAAATTTTTAATTGAAAGATGCATTGTTATTAAATATAAACATTATTATATTATGGATTTGATTATTTCCTAAAATATATACTAGTTTTACATTCAGTGTTTACATTTAATGTTAAATGATTAACTGAGGAAATTTTGATAAATATATACCTTCATTGAATACAAATACTTTTCAATAAGTCACATTAATTATGAATTAAATAAAAAATTTTATATATGAGAAATTTTATGGAAATTTATTAATTGGACTGGGTAGTGTTTAATTAAATCCCATTGATGGATCTATAATCTCATAAGATGAATCAGCTGAAAAAATCATATATGTTTATTCCCATCTACATAGCTGTATTGAGGATAGATCATGACAATCACTTTCTTGAGGATATGTCTTGATTTTTTAAAATTCTAAAATTATGAATTACATCATTAAAAATGTTCCATTTTATTATTCTATTAATTTTAATATCCATATTCAAGTTTCAGGATCATGTGACTATTTATATGGAATTATTTGATCATATTTTATTCCTACCATAATATGCTCATATTATTTTTTAAATGACTTGTGTTTTAGTTATTTACCTTTCCATATTGATGATTCCTAATCTATTCATGAAATTACATTTTCTAAATGGAATGTATGTTCATTCATTTACCTTTACATTGATTCATGAAAGCATCCGATGTACTTAATCTTTACTGAGCTTTTAAGATCACCCTTATTTTTTTTCCATTCCCTAGTTTATGAATATGAACTCTTAGAATGAGTTATAAAGGATTATTATAATTTCTTTTGTTATGTACCATTTTTTTCATTTTATTTTCCAAATGTAAAATTACTATCATGTGTGAATATGGTTATTTAAAATTTCTAAACCGGTTGGCCTTTCTATATTCAACAATATTTATCTATACTAATGTAATAAAGTAAGAAAAAATCTATAGGATACTGTGGTTTGTAAGAGTTGGTTTCCTACAAAAAATTTGTTTTACTTTGATTACATGGATATTTAATGTACTTAAATATTAAATATCTTATTAAATATTGTTCATTGTTATCCATGACTATGATGTAATAATGTCCTAGATTATTTGTTGCATTGATACGGTCATGGTAGTTTCCTGCTATGATGGGAACCGTGAAATGCTATAACAATATTTTTAAATATAGTTCTATGGTTGGAAGGAATTATACGATGGGACACATATCATATAGACAGTCAGGTGTGAGTACTCATAAGTAGATGAGACTCCCTCTCATGAAGTTCTCACTTGGTAATCTCAAAGATACGAGATTAGGAGAATAGACCCGCCAGTAGGAATTCAGTGTGTTTTGGTGTCATAAAATATTAATATCTACGAGAATTTTCAATGATACTTAGACTTTAATATTATCTTCAATACATGTCACAACTCACACACTATGATTTACTGATGAAAACCGTCACATAGACAGTTGGCAGGAAGTAAGGAACATTGGGTGTGTCGCGAGTGGCATGCTATTAATTGATAATTCAAGGAAGGATTTATCCCATCCATTAATGTAATTTGATATCTCTACCCTTTGATTGAAATAGAAACGTCATGTGAAATTCCATGGGCATGCTGTAATGATGAGTTTATTTCTCTTGGGTGTGTTTACCTATTGGCAGACAATACTCTTGGACTTTAGGCAAGCCCAACTAATTACAATGAGAAAGAATCCAAAAGGGACACACCCTAAGTGCTTCCGGTGGTCTCAATTAAATTATATTTTGATTTAAATAATAAATTTTACTTTCAGGAAAATGGAATAATTTTATTCGAGTTAAAATGATTATTTAAGTTAAATAAATATTTATTCACCAGATTGTGGGTAAAATATATTTATTTATTTTATTGAAAATTTAATAAATATTTATTTACTAATTTTTAAATAAAATATTTATTTAAAAGAATAAATTATTTATTTATTTATTGAGGTGTTCAATAAATTGATGTGGAGTTCGAGTAGAGAAAGTCCAGGATGATAATAGAATAATTATTTTCAAGATGATAATTAATTATTTAACAAGTTGGCATAAATTATAAATAACACTGCTATTATTTTGTAACGTGAAATTTTATTTATAATTCAGTTTTTCACAAGATGGCACAATAAAAATAATGACACAGTGTTATTATTAATAGCATGGGTTTTCCTAAGTTAATGAATTTATTTAATTGATTCTATGCAGCTAAATATTGTAACTGAACCCCCCATTTCAATAAATAGACACGCATGTCTATTATGCCATGTATCGAACCGCACACCCAGTGAATTGAGAATTGTTGAGATAAACAAATTCTCTCTCAAATACGTTTTACACCTCTCTCAAGAATGAGAGACATTCTTCAAGTTTGAAGAACAAGTGATCAAGAAAGACCGATACAAGACACTTGCTTCACCACGCTAGCAACCGAAGAACCAGCGATGTTGATCCGAGGCCATCAGAGCATGTGTGGATCACTGCTAGAGGGATTCTATTTTGTATCCTTTCATGAGAAACATGATAATCCTAAAGGGTCATTCTGGACAATCGACATCATCTATGAATAAAATACTGAATATCTAGGTATTATTTTCTTAATGAAATTAATTCAATTAATTATAAACATGATGTGAAATATCCTCTAAATTTTTTTTTGTCCTCCTCTATCTATATCTAAATATTTGATTCTATTCTGTGGAGATTAATGTTAATTTTCATATTGATCTCGAAATAATCATTGGTAATGGTAAAAATCAATGTTGGGTGCCATCCCAAACACACTTCCGCAGCGCGCAGAACATTTAGGGTTAGGGTGGTTATAGTAGGTATCAGAGGAATTTGGGTAGAAACATTTCGAAATTAATTAAGAAAAACATATATTAGGGATAACAACCATATGATACACTTTGAGAGTAAGTATATTAGAAAATCACAAATTTTTTTTCTGGTCGACATTATATTTTTTCCCAAAAATAGATCATTGTCTGGATACTAATAGTGGAAATTGTTGTTGAATAGACTTACCTATGGGTAATAAATCTGAAAAGGGAGCATTGGACTTGACATGATTGTCATATTGTTCTTGATAATGAGCTTTACTGTACAACATGTTTGACATTCCTAGAGGGTATAAATTGAATAACTAAAAATATATTTTAAAACTATTATGAATATTATTTAATAGGGATGTCATCGAGGAAACAATGTTTATGATTATGAAATTATTTACGCATAAAATTACTATTTATAATTTGAATTTCAATATTTTTTCAATTATTAATCATATTTCATAGTGATATAATATTATCTAATGTATTCCATCATTTATAAATGTATTATAGGATAAGGAACGAGAATCACATCAATGCATGTAATCCAATGAATAAGAATGACAATTTACACAATCAGACTAAGACAGTTCTTCAAAGGGAACTAGTCTCCCAAAAATTACCCACCTATGAAGACATAATATCATTTTCTTACAAGATGGAAAAATAATTCTCTAATTATTATGGGTTTGGATGGAAGTGAGAAAATAAGAGGATGTTAGGGAAAATTATGGATAATGGAAAAAAAGAATGAATGATTCTCACACATGTGTTAATTGTGGAATGAAACACCCACATACATTCTTAAATAGAGTGGGATTTTTCCATTTGTGTAGAGAGAAAGGACACCGTTCTAATGAAGGAAATGGAATGACAAATGTTTCCAATATATAATGCTTCAACTCTAAGTATTTGGGGAAATACTTCAATCAGTGTCCCAAACATCAAATAAATATACCTTAGAAGAAGATAATGGGTCATGGTCAGGCTTATGCTACAGTCATAGATGAAGAGAAATGATTTATGTTCTTGTTTTTGGATTAAAAATTTATACTATTTCAATATCTTATCAATTATATCATTTATATTGGAATTATAAAATTTATTAGTTTTCTATTATAGTAATTTTTCATTAAGGATTTGAAGTTGTATGATGAATGGTATTGATAAATAAGTAAAATGATTTAGTGGAGATTTGAAGTTATTGTAAAACAAATAATTTAGGGAAATATAATTCTTAACATTTTCTTCATGTGGGGATAACTATTTTTGGATATGGAGTTGATTGGTATGGGTAAATAAAATTTTATATAAGTGATTACCTTAGAAATAGTAAATTATTTGTTGAAAAAACATTTACTCTACCCTTTTTGGAATTTAATTTCTTTAGATTTATGGAATATATCCAATAGTTTTTACCTAATTAATAATGAATAATGAATGTTTTTAATAAGGTTTTATGGTAAATTATATTATTACTATGTTTTAAGGGAATACATGATGAAGTAATTTACATGTTTCATTTGAGATGATTAAGTACTGGTTTATGTTGTTTGAGAGATTAACGATAAGTTCATTTTGGATTTTAGTGACCCTGTTTATTTATTTTTGGTTCAAAATCTTTTAGAAGGGTCATAAATTTAACCATGTATGAAATGGTCTATGGCATTAGGAATTAATTTATTAATTCAACATATAAATATTTATGCATATCAGATAAATTGGGATAACTTGTTTTCCATAATAATAACTAGAGATCAAGGGAATCAATTGTAATTTAACTATATATGTTAGGATCCATTAAATGTTGGTTATATTAATTTATAGGAGTAAGCGATGGATTCGAAATTAATCAAATAATAAAAATGTTGAAATTTTTCTTATGAAATAAAAGCATACCATGTAAGATTATTTACTTATATTTCTAGATAATGAAAAAATACTCAACTTTACTAAAATGATATTTAATGAACATGTTAGCTTAATTACCTAATTAATGATAAACCAACGATATTTTCCATCATTATAGATTGATTGATTTGAGGTCCTTAACTTTATGTTCATCATTCAATTTCATTGTATCAATGCCCATTACAACCCTCCATAATTATTTGTGATTTTCATCCATTTCTATATCTTCACTTAACAACAATTTTCTCTTATGTATAAACCTTGTTATATGTTTTCCCATATGACCTTTATAATTTTCTATCTCATTTATTAGGAGGAAATATTATAAACCCTTTTTAAGATGTGGGTTTTAAAAATATTATATTTTCAAATATCATACCCTTGATTACTAAGATCAAGTTTAAATTGTTAGGACATAATTTCTTTAAGGTTGGGAGAATGTAACACACTAAAATGATAAAATAAGGACCTTGTATTTGATAGCGTGTTTGACACACAACACTAAGTATAAAATGGAATATAAAACTATGATATATTACAATATATTTATTTTAAAAAAAATTAATCTCTTAAATTGCTTGAATTACACTCAATAGCGAGTTTATATTATTTTAATCACATTAACAATTTTATTATATAACTTTCTTTACCTGAAAGATCATGTTTTATCAAAAAAACAATATATAATTAATATTATCATGATAGTTATTTCCAAGCCATTTGAATGGAATGTATGAATAAGATAAACTAAATTAAGAAAATATATAGTTTAGTTATTTGTATTAATTTTCTATTGAGTTTAAGTAAAATACAAATCATTTAAAATATGAGAAATTTTTTCCGAAAATCTTTATTTTTCTAAAATATGGTTTAATCACGCTTTTCAAACATAATTTATAATTAATGTTTAAAATTTTTAGAAATTTTAATTTAGAAAATAATTTTTTAAAATATTAATACCACTAGTTGATTAGGGAGATTCTTTTGATATATCTGAGAATCTTCATTTTTGTATGAATAGTGAAAAATACTGAATTTTGATTAAAAATACCTTGCCATTTAAATAAATTATAATGACTAAATATTTTCTGAATATGATTTAAAGTAAAATTATTTCAATTTTATATTAATTAATTAAATTTAGGTTAGTGGAAAAAAATTAATTTTTAATTTTGATAAAAAAACATTATATACTTTTGAAGATGTTCACTTTAAAAAAACCCTATTTCTCATCACGTCTACGAGATTAATTTTAAATTATATTTTTCTGCTTATACGAGTGAAATTTGGAGGATTTTAAAACCTATTTTTAACAAGAATAATTTATATTCCATAATTATTTCAACTTATTTTTAACATTAATGATTAATGTAAATAATGAAAATTGATTAACATGATTATGGTTAAAATAGTGTTTTCACATTACATGAGGTTATATTAAAGTTAATTTTACAGAAACATATGACTTTTATTTAATATAATAGATTTCATATTTTAAATTAGTATTTCAAAATTATATAATAAAACTAATTTTAATTGTATTCATAAAGGTTGAATTACCTAGGTAAATAAAAGGATACACATTACCAAGGTAAAAACTAAAAGGGTAAAATGATGTAAAAATAAAGAATAAGGAATGACATGATAAGAAAGTATTTTAATGGGTTAGAGGTTTTTATAGACTTAATATTACCTAAATTCCATTATTTATCTATTTTAGAGGCAATTCAGGTAATGGAGACCTCCCAAAAGTTAATACATTTGGGTATTTACAAAACTGCCATTATTTCTAAACTATTAGAGGACACTCAATACACTCACTTATTCAAACGTTAAATCCAATATTTTTCTGACAATATCTACCAAAATGGAATCCAAACCGTTCTCTACTCATATTATAAGCCTTATTTTTGAATTAAATCCAACCTTTTAACGATTTAGTACAAACCTAAGGAGGATACATGAAGAAGAGGCAATGTTCTTCAATGAGTGTCTTTATTTAACTTCTTTATCCACCTAGTTAAATTTTTATTAAGAAATTTTGATATAATAAACATAGGATATTCAATATACTATTATGTTTTTATAACAAGTACATGACCTAAAACCATTTCCACATCCATCAAATGGGTTATGAAATTATTTTTCTTATGTACAACATACTACCACTTCATGAACTGATGTCATTCATTTTTCCATTACGAACTTTCATGGTCTGGTATGATAATGGATCTAAAGTATTTATATATATGATATATATATATAACATTATTATACACCTAGAGTAATTATATCATATATAACTTATTACATTCTAATCCATATGAGATATGATAATGTCGCTTATGTATATGGAGGACTACCACACGATGAAGGTAGTGATTCATATTTAACTAATGATTTACATGGAAGGTGATAAGGAATAAAGTTAATTATTATATGTGACATATATGAAATAATAATTATATTAATTTCATACATATCATTAGAGAAAGTAAATATATGCCATTATATTTCTTTCTTTTTCACCTATGTAAAGATGATAACATCCTTTGGGTATGTGTGGACTACCAAATTCACAAAGCGATATTACTCTATTTTTATAACCACACAACATGGATGATATATATAAGCATAAAATATGGTATATATCATATTATGAACTTTCTGGAAAGATAATAAACTATTTCCTTCTTTCCATAAGGACATTTGAAAAACAGCAGTGTTACTCATGCATACGTATGACCTACCATCTCCATGATCGTAATGTACATAATTTTTAATAACCATATTTCATGATTGGAATTAAAAGTATAATTAATATAAAAATATGATTATTGTTTAATCATTATTATTTTGGATATGATGGAACTATATAATATGCATAATAAATGAAACTTTCATAATAAAGCATGAATGAGAAAACATGGAGATCAACACTTGAAACAATGAAAATAATGAAATATTATTCACAAAAGGGTGGTAGATATTATAAAAGGATTGTATATGATATTATAAATGTTTATTATTCTTATTATATAAGTTATAAACTTGTTTAAAACCACCATACTAGAGGTTAAAACATGTTCAACCAAAAGGATCTCAATTTATATTCCATTGAGACTTTTTATGAACCAATTCATTTTTATTTGATATATATAGTTACCCTTTAACATATAATATCGTTAATAATTCATTCTTAACATTATTTTATATTTTAATTGAATTATTTCATCCATATATATTTTACCTGAAAATTAACAAGTGGAAAAATTAATTTTCTAATCTCACCTACTTGTGTGATTATTATCTTTATCTTGAAAAAATCACATTCTTGTAATAATTTTACATTAGAAATTAAATTTCTCTTAAATATCCATATTAGTTTGTGATGGATTTGTTTATTTACTAAAACATATACAATTTTTACATAATTTATTTACTTTGAATATCATTTTATTAATAATGGAAATACTGATAAATTCATATCCCTTATTAAATATAGATACATTATGATAAGGAACATTATTTATGAATTAAATAAATTTTTAGATATATGAGGAATAAGTTGGACATGCATTACATGTCTTGGGGATTGATTATAGAAATACACTTACTTCATCAGTAGACTATTGAGAAGAATCGGTTGGCCAAATCATAAATATTTCTCCCCATATAATAAAACGGTCTCGAGGATAGATCTTGATAGTAACTATATTTGAGTATAGATATTGATAGTTCATATGTATTCCATTATGAATTACACCATTATTGATATTCCAGGTGTTTATTATATTTGTTATAATATCTGCGGTCATGTTTCAAAATAATGTTATTATTTATTTCAAATAATTTTATTGAATTTTATTGCTTCCATATTATTCTCAATTTATTGATTAAATGTATCTTATTTCAGTTATTTACCATGCCATTGATTATACCTTATCCATTCAGGTAGTCATGTTTTTAAATGGAATTCGTGTTGAGTCATTTACCTTTCCATGTTGATTATGAATATCGAATCATGATAGCTTTCTCTATACTTAACAATTATAGATAATTTGATATCACTATTATTTTTTCCATTCCCATGGTTATGAAGATGATTTTTTTGAATTAGTTTTATGCATGTGGCGAATTATTTTTAATATTTCTTATTTTATATTCCCAATATAAAATGGGTATCATGTATATATATATATGGTTCTCCAAAACTGCTAAACTAATAGGATCTTCAAGAATTCAACTCATTTTATCTATGTTAATCTAATAATTTAAGGAAATAAATCTAGTATTCTTAGATTATGGTCTTTAAATCACATTCTTGGAAAAAGTGCAATTTTGTGTTTTGGTAAATTGGGATTTCCAAATGCCTAGGTTTTTAAGGGTTTATGGTGTTTATTTGGATGACAAGTGGCCTTTAGAAGGCATTGTGGAACGACTTCACATGCTTGATAACATATTTTGTATCCCATGGTTTAATGAATTAGTTTAAGAGGATCGATTATAGATTATTATGGGGGAGATAGTTTCATATCCCATGAGTGACACAAAACTCCACCTAATTTCTAGAGTATAGGCTTTTCATGCATAGAGAGTCGAAAGGTCCCCCCATAATTAGTATGTGAAATGAAGAGGGTTTTCCCTAGGTGTTGGGTTGAAATATCTTCCTTAGGTGATGTGAGACGAGGCATAGTTATGAGTCGTGGGAAGTTATATCATACTTGTAATTAGGATTCCATGTGGTGTTTGGATTATAATTAATCCCTTCCTATTAAGTTTAGGATTAGGATGTGCCTATAGATAGTGGGAACACTAAAGGATGATGGAAATTATTTTCAACCAATGATTGGAGACAAGGTTCTAGGTCTATAGTGACTAGTTATTTTCTATCAACCTAGTGATATGTGAGATGTGATACATGCATTTTTTTATTGCAATCATATACTGGTGATTGGTGAAATATTCTTGTGTGTTTGTGAATCACAAGGACTAACTGTTCCATGAGTGAGATGGTGTTTGAAGGATATCGATGGGTGAGTTGGGATCCTAGTTGTGGATAATTCATAGGCCTACCATGAGTTAGAATTATTAAATTGAGACTAGTTTGCTTCACCTTGAGGGTGAATGTGTTGTTTTGGACCTTTTCTTTTGTAATAAGTAAGTGGATGTGATAGAGGAAAATATAGGGGGAGAAGGATGGATTGGCTGAAATATGGAGTAATAATGTTCTGATGGAAATTTAATTGAGCAATAGGGTTGTGTTTAGGATGTGGACATGTGGTCCTACCTTGGGTGAAAGGTAATGTCCATGGTTGATGGAAGACCCCATTAAGTGATTATTGATGGCCTAATATTTTTACATACTACCTTACCATATTACATCAATTGGTGGTTAAGGCTTATGGAATTTCTTACACTATGTCTTTGAGTACGGTTTAGGTTTTAGGTTTGTTACCATGAGGTGCTGACTAGATTCTAGAATGGCACCGAAGCAGGTATAGTATGAGATAGTGGTAGCATAGTTAGCACATAGTGATATAGCGATCATGTGTACCTCTTAAGGTGTCATGTAGGTCTCATTATCACATAGAAATATTATGATAATGTTTATTTATGTATTTAATTTCCTCATTCATAAAATGTAAATGATGTCATATATTGGGGGAATTTAGTGAGGCCCTACAATGTTTAGAGACACACATCCTAAATGAGAGAACCTGTGCATTTGTAGAACATATGTTTTTTTTCAATTTAGTGCATAATATGTGTAGTGGATCATCATAGATAATGTTTAGGGCATCTAGATACCGAGATTATAGTGTGGCTAATGGATGAAAATAGGGTCCGTGGGTATTTTTTTTGGATTTATTTTCTATTTTTCCTAATATTGTGGGTGATCAATTGAATTTTTATCTTATACGATAACATCATTATGATATAGAATGTTTTTTTTATTTTTTAATCATAATTTTATATTATTATACTATTGATATTGTTTTCTTATATACATTTTTTCGTTGAATTTGTTTGGAGGGAATATTCTCCCCACTCTATAGATAAATACCTCACCTCTATTCAGCAACATCAAGTTTTTGAGGATTTGCACAAGAGGTCATATAGTATCCCCAACCTTGGGAACTAATAGAATTGTTATAAATGATAAATGGTGGGTGGTATTTCATGGTTTGAGTGGTGCATGAGGCTGATGTCCCATATATTGATGATACCATTTTTAAGGTGGAGGATTCAGGAATGTGGTCATGGGTGGGGAATTATGGGAAAGGTGGAGGAAAATATATTTATTCCCATCATTTTTACATTACATTACTGATGTATGGTTGGAAATGTGAATACATGATATGTGGTTCTAGGTATGGTATTGATAAAATGATTTTAACTTGACATGATAGACCTTGTGGGAGGTTGGCGTAGGTAGCACAACAATTTAACATATATTAGATGTAACAGGGTGTTTTTATGTGGGTTCACCTATGGATATGTGGTTTTTTTAACTTTAAACTGGGATTTATGGATGGTTGTGTAATAAGTGACAGTTGAGGATATATTTGTTTTGTAGTTTCATTCTTTCATCCCCGATTAGTTAGTGAGTAGAGTTACTATTGATTTGAGTTGGACCAAACCATGAGTTTATATTTTAGAGTTGTGGGAATCATGGGGCCCTTTTTATCAATTGATTTTGATAATGGTTATGGAGTTTAGGATATTCCATTTTTAATGATTTAATTTGGGTTTTTTTAAATAAAATGGTCAATTATTCTTTTAGAAAAATAGTAATTGGTGGTAGTGATGCTGAACATAGAGTTTGATGATTAATCTTCTTGTTATTTCCATTTATATATATGATTATGTTTTGTTTGGTTTATATAAGAATTTATATTCTTGAATATTTATTTTACATGAAAGGTGATTTGTTTTAGTTTGATGATCCTACTGAGTACTCATATCTTCTCACCACAACATATTTTTCCAATATTTTTAGTGAATGAGAGAGGGGGTGGAGTCTTTGAGAAAGTAATATATATGTAGTTTAGGGGATCATGATTCATAAATTTTTGTGATTTATTGTAAATGAAATATAAGTATAAATTGTGTTACTGAGTTTATTTTATGTAACAGAATTTCATTCATGTGGATTTTTATTTTTTAAAAATCTAGGAATTTAATAAAGGCAATGAATCCCATATTTAGGCTTTGTACACTTAGTGTTTTTCACCAACGTGTGGCCCATTAGTGAAAGGATTAGGGGTCACTATAAACTTGTTTTTTTCTCTATATGGGTTATAGTTGTGGTGGATACTAAATTATTAGTATTAGAGTTTTTAATTGAGATATAGGGTGGATAATAGAGTTAGGAACTAGTGAGTATTGAATGGGAATTTTTGGGTAATAGTGAATGTCTAGCCGAACATATGATGTTTACCAAGGAGGCCAGTAATGAATTTATTTGGGCCCATGTGATACAATGAAATGAATTAGATAACATAATAAAATTAATTTTGTAAATGTGTAATCATCATAGTGTTTAAATTATTGGGAGGCACACACATCATTTTCATTATTTTTATTTTTCATTTTTTATTATAGTTTTACCCATGTTCTATGATTATTATTTTTCAATATATGTTTTGATTTTTTAGTATTATCTTTCAACGAAATTTTAAATAACTATTTCTAAAGTGAAATGGTGATTAACTATATTATGTTGTGAAAATAAACCTTTTTAAAATTAGGATGCATTGTTCCCATGTTATACACTATATGTTTTCTCTTAATACAATTCACTTTTTATTATAGAAATATATAGAATGTTTAAATTCAATAATAATTTATATAATTTATCCTATAATTATTTTAGTAGATTCGATTCATTTGAAAATTTTCAATTTCAAAAATATTTCTTAAAAACAAGTTTCCCCTAACGAAATCAATGTTTTGGGTGGAAAGAATTTTTTTGGGAACCACACATTGAAGACTTTTTATTTACATAAATGTTTTTATGCCTTGTGTAACTTCCCACTCATTATATTTTGTATGAATATCTTCTTAAATTTAGTTCAATTATGGAATTTTGGTTATATGATTCATTAATTATTATTTAATGATAAATATTCATTGAGATAACCCATAGAAAAACAAGTGATAATTTTTACCTGAATAATCCTATCCCTTCCTTCTCAAGAATGGATAATGGTATGTGATATTTAAATATTTAGGTTTTATCTGTTGAATAATGAATTCCATGTGATGTATAGTTTTTAATTTATAGATAATAATGTTTATTGGTAAGATATGGAACAATATTTTTGTGAAGCATGTCTTAAGATAATGAATGGTTATGTGATTTGTTATAGAATAAATAATATGTATCACCCAAAGAATATTGTGTTTTAGAAATATTTTATATAAATATGGATTTAAAATTGAATAAATTTTGTACAATTTTTTTAAAAAATTCTATGGTTGAAGAAGGTTTTCATAAATTTTATTGGATAATTCCAAGAATAATGGATTAAATAATGTCATGTGTATATTTTTATTCGTAATTTGAAAGTATGTATAAGTGATTTTAATAATGTGAATAATATGTTGATTTAACTAAAATAAATTTAATGATATTTACTGTAATCCATGATTTAATATTAAATGGTTTACTACCTTTATGTGCTCATATGTTTGGATGAGATTTTGATTAAAAACAACAAATTAACATTATAATGTCCGACTAAAGTTAAGTGCTTATTTTAAATTTCGTTTTGAATTATAATGATTTTGTGTTGTTATTTTTATTTATTTGATTGAATCATATTCCATTAATGGTTAATATTTTAAATTCGGTAATGAAGAGGTTGTTTTAAAAATATTATTTTTTTGATGATGTTATTACTAGATACACTTAATTGATTTGAAGATAATAACGATCAAGGAGTTTTATTATTGTGTTTCATTGTTGATTCAAATATAGTTTGTTGTGTTTCCTTTTATGTATTCTTGGTTGTTTTTGTTAGGGACTGTAGTGGCTGGTTTGGGTGTTGGAATGTGTCATGTATTATAGATTTTAATATATTTACTTATTGAGTGGGGAAATGTTTCATTGTTGACGTGGTAGCGGTGTTATGGTTGCTTGTGTTGCATGAGGAAGTGTGTTGTGAATGTAGTTGTGTTAGATCATGAAACTCCTTTAGAGGGGATGGGTGATTCAGGGTGTAAACAATTTATTTTAATTATATAGATGTTGTCACCATATTTTTGGGAACATGTCAATTCTGTATGAAGGAATGGTGTATTCTCCCAACACCAATATTTTGATAGTGAAACCCAAATGACCAGTTCTACTTTGTTCACCATAAAGGGATAACCCAAGGTACCTACACTGATAGTGTGTCTGTCATAGGAGAATAAACTAAGATTCACTAGTACGGTGAAAAAATGTATTTTCTATAGTCACTCCCTTCCTAGATCATTAAATTGAAAATTTTTAGGGTTTGGTCTCACTTCACATAATCAAAACTGCTTCTTCTTTACTCCCATGTACTTCTTTAGTAAAGTAACTTCCAAGGTTTATACACATATTGGTCTCCTTAAAATATTTACAACACTTGGAATTTTCATTGAATAGAATGAGACTATTCTTGAATAATATTTCTTATTTGATCCTCCTTGAATGCAAGATTCACTATAAATATAATACTTAATACATGTTATTCAAAGAACTTTCTATTTTAGGAAATTTTTAATTTTCACATAACTCTTACTTTCAGAAAAACCATTTTTCAAAATAATGATCTCATAAGTTCTTATACATGACCCTTTATAATGGTTTTTATTTCTTGTAATAATAACCATCATTCCAAATAGGGTTTCATTCAAATAGTATATTTATAAAATATAGTGATTCACAAAAGATTGATTGTGGAACTAATGGGTTCTTGTAACACTTTCCATAACATCAGACCCTGGAAAATTAAAACCACATTAATCTAATGTAACTACCACCAAGAAGTCCCTATCAATTCATTCTACTTCCTCAGGGATTCAATATTTATAAGAAAAAAATAATCCTTCATGTAAGTTGTAATGTTTTACATTTCCTAACATTTGTCTGTGAATCTTTCTCCAACATTAATTGTTCATGAAATGAATCCTCACCATTCTTCTCAAATTTTATTAACCTTTGATTCTCAAATATTTAATAGTTCAAGCACATATTTCCTGAAACTATAATTCTCCCCAAAAAATTTCATCTTTTATTGTCCAATGTATTCAAATTCATGAATGATGATCTTTCTTGATTCTGTTGAAATTTTCAATATTTATCATACATTAATGGGAATTTTTTTTCTTAAAACATCATGAATATTTATGTTGGATAAAATATACTTTATTTAAAAAAAACTAGATGATACCAACTCCAATAGATATGAGTTAAGTCCATGTCTTCCATAAATCAAAAAAACATGTGAAACTTCATCTGGGTAATAATTATTCTAAAATGGAATAATTGTATTGTATTAATCATTCGTCGCCTAGAAAAGAACACTCATTATAGATTGATATATTAATTTAAAAAACTACTTCCCTAAACTAAGTCACTTTAGAAACTTTATATATATTCATTCATCTCCTCCTTCCTATAGCTACATCAGATTAATTATAACACTTGATCGTAACATCTGGATATGAAATTGATATCTTATATGATATTTTCATCACTTAAATATCTAAGAATGGGTAGTATCTACATGAAATAAATATATTTTCAATTATTTAAATTCTCAATATTGTTTCAATACATAATTAATTGTATATGAAATTTTGATTGACATGAAATTAAACCTTTAATGACCTATGTCTTAATAATATACCCCTCTTATTTTGGAATAAAATGGTAAATAATATCAAGTAAAAACCTTGAACAAAAAAATGAAAGTTATAAAATAACTAATCCATATCTCTAAGTCTACACAATTAAATCTAAATATTAGAAATAATAGTTCAAGAGATTATTTCATGCCATAATAGACGTGTCTTACAAAACCTTCAAGTGAATTTCACCTTTCTCCTCCTTTGAAATTTTTTACAAATACTAGTATTGATTTTATTTTCCTTTATCTCTTAAAGAACCACTTGGGTCTTATCTCTCCTTGAATCCTTTAAAACATTCAAAAAAATATTGAAATAATTAAAAAAATGAGGGGAGGGTTATATATTAACCTCCACACAAAATGGGAAGTGGATGAACATTGAGGAACAACCGACATTTCTCAAACATTGGTGTTTTCAATGAATTATTCATGATGTCTTCCATCATATATATGTTCCAAAATGATCCATTTTAATCATGAATTAATCTATTTTTTCATTGATGATGTGATATTTATTCTTGATAGTTTTAGCATGATATTTTCAAACAGAATTTTTCACAATGTAAATAAAATTCTTATTGTCATAGAATATATCCCTCGGCTATTTCACCTCATTAGCAATATTATTATGTTACTGCTTCATCCATAATAGATTGTTCAATTCCTTTTTTATGGAGATATACTCTCCGTTATCCATACGTAGTGACATGATTTCATTCTTTTTACTAAAATAATCCATACATTTATTTCCAATGAAGAAGTCACCATCACTTATAGACTTTAAAACAACCATATCACAATCAAAATTAACATAAAAAATGATGAATTTTTTTGAACATTTCCTACTTCATAGTATAATCCAAAATCTAGAGTACCTTGAATATACCTAATGATCCTTTTAAGTAAATATAAATGTTCTTTCATAAGATTAATTTGTATGTGAGGCACTAAATATGTTATAAAATCAATATCTGGTCATATGGAAATCAAATACAGGAAGACTCAAATTATCTTTCTTTACATGGTGGGAACCATATTTTTCCCACCCAATTTCTTCCCATGTTTTTCCAATAGATATCATAGTAGTCATTTTTTTTGGGATAATTCTTGTTGAACTTATATAACATCTCTATAGAATAATTATCCTATTAATTGATGTTTAATTTATATTTTTAAATCACTTATAGTCCTAAAAAGTTTTTTAGTTCACCAATCATAAAAATTTAAAATTTATATTTCTTGTCATTAGAAAATTATTCCATTAATAAATTATTTTTTCCGATAAATATTATATCATCCACATACACATGATCCATTAATATATCTCTGTGGGATGTATTCTTTTACAGATTATGGTCTCTAACTCACCTTTTAAATTGAAACTTCATTAGATAAGAATTTAGTTGATCATACCATGCTCTTTGTGCCAACTTTATACCATATACATCCTTATTAAAACAATAAACCATTTATTTATCATTTCCAATTAGAAATAACACTATCTATTTAATGTAATGTTCTTATTCAATGACATAATTTAAAAATTCCATATATACCCATCAGATATACATTGTAACCTCTTTTAGTTTTCATGGATAATAGGGGCTAATGGAATATATTTGAGTTACTCGAGAAAATATTTCTTGAACATCAACACCCCCAATCTATCCCTAGACATTAGAAAACAAGAATTAATTATTTATATGAATGTTTATATAGTCATCATATTTATTCTAGAAGATTATCTTTATTCCACTAACATTATGATTTTTTCACTCTTAACTAGATCAAAAATAATGTTTTTATTAATCTGATCGTGTTCTTTAATATTTTTCTTTAACCCATGACTCCTCCTTCAATTATTCACCTGTTTAGGTTGGTTCCAACATTGATAGGAGGGCATAAAATAATATGTTTCTAATTATCCTTTTCTATGTATTTATTTTACAATCCTTAATAATGCTGGGTAGACAAACTTGTAGGATCGAAATAATGATATAGATGCTCAATATACAAGAGGGGGGGGGGGGGGTGAAATGTATACTTTAAAAACATTTCCTTAAAGAAGGAAAGATATAAGTTTAAAAAAGTTAAACTAAGTAAATTCACAACACCTCAAACACCAATTATAGTATTGGTATAGAATATGAAGTTACAAAATTCTAGTTCTATGCATTTTCTTAAATCTAGAAAGTGATTCCGAAAAAGTGATTTTGGAAATATGGATCCAGAAATTGAAACGTAACTAAAGTTTAAAAAATGAGATTCTAACTTAAAGTTTATAGAATCTTAAATGAATCAGAGTACAAGTGTAAATAAATATAAGAATATTATACTTTCCTTACAATCCAATATGCAGAGGAAAAACAACTAGTACATCTACAAGTGACAAACAATAACTCTTTTAACCCAAAGAGAAGGGTATCCAACAACCTTTGATAAAGGTACCTTCATTTATACTTTCAAGAAAGTATGTCTTACCCACACCAGGGTAAGTCCACGATACTAATATCAGAGTCTCTGTCTTGCTATCCCCACAAGTCCTCAACTTCAAGGTAGTTGGAACCTCTGTCTTCCTCAGCAAGGAAGCCCTCGAACTTCAAGGAAGTCGGCACCTCTATCTTCCTATCCCCGGAAGCCCTAGAATGTAATCACCAACATTCAGAGTCTCATGAAGAAATCTAAATGAGTGGTTCAATAGGAACAAAGTATGAAAAGATTCTCTCTCTAGAAATCACCTTAACAACGTGTGGTGTCTAGAGTGATCAACTTCATATTGATCTCTTTCAAATGATCTCCTATTTATAGGCTCAGTTGGAATGATCAGCTCCCTCCTCCAACCGTCATATTTTCCTTGAATATCAGAGGGACCTCTACAGGTGTCACTAAACTAATGGTTAATTAGAAACAAAATGGAAAACATCGTTTTATAACAAAACATGTGTAACTGAAAGCATGACAACATTTTATAATGAAAAAAGTGTATGAATGAGAAATACTAGAATTCGGAATGTAAGTAAATAAAAGTTCTGAGTCTAATCAAAATGGAATTCGAAGTCTATGTTAAATATTTTTTTGGATTATATTTTATAGGAATTCGGAACCTGAAATCTATAGAAGTCCAAAGTCTGAATTTCTAAAGAAATTCGGAGTCTGGTTTCACTAGAGTTCAGAATCTGAACTCGCATAGTTCAAAGTCGAACTAGTAAAAGTTCAGAGTCGAAATTCATAAGAGTTCGGAGTCGAACTACTAAAAGTTCGGAGTCAAACTTCATAAGAGTTCGGATTCGAACTCATGAAAGTTTGGAGTCGAACTTCATAAGAGTTCAAAGTCTAACTCATGAATGTTCAGAGTCGAACTTCATAAGAGTTTGGAGTCAAACTCATGAAAGCTCAGAGTCGAACTTCATAAGAGTTCAGAGTCGAACTCCTGAATGTTCAGAGTCAAACTTCATAAGAGTTCAGAGTCAAACTCATGAATGTTCGGAGTCGAAATTCATAAGAGTTAGGAGTCGTACTCATGAAAGTTCGGAGTCCAGAATTCATAGTGGAACTTCATTACAGTTCTCATCCAGAATTCGGAGTGGAACTTTATTACAGTTCATATCGAGAATTCAGATACTAAAAACAGAATACTCCAATTCTTGACATTATATGATTTTGGGGTTTTGGGTATGAATCTGGTTTTTATACCGAAGAAAAAATATTTATATGTATAAGAAAGTCTAGGTTAGGGTAAATTTCCTTAAAGAAGAAAATATTCCTTATGAAAGTAAAATATTGATTTTCTTAAGTATAAGGTGTTTGTGATTTTCAAAACAAGAAGGAATGGAAAAGTCATAAGGAAAACCTTATTGACTCAACACAACATCTATAGTATCACTTATCTTGTGAGGTTTTAGTTGATATTCATTAGTAATGAGTTCCTATTCTAATCCAATTCTTAATCCTAATCATGTACAAAACCTTGAATGGTTTCCATGACATTCAAACATTGTGTATTTGAAACTATTCCATTTTTACCTTCTCCTTCATCTTAAAAAATATTAATATATATGCTTATCCATTTAATCATAATTTTATCCTCAATGATATTGATATCATTACTCTCCATAATAATTATACACTAATTTTTATAGCATTTAAAGGTTATAATATTCATTGAGTATATAATAGAAATTCATCACTCTATCATCACCATTCTTTTCATGATATAATTATTTGATTTAGAAAATAATTTTACTTCCCATAATATATGAATACTTTACCAAGGGATTCATTCAATGTCATTTTTTATAGGGTGTCATTTCCTATCATGGACCTATCCTTTGATGATTTTTTTGGATCACTATGAAATGAATGGATTTTTTCCCATATTGATGAGACACAATACTCTCAAATAGCATAGTTCTAGCCTTATTACTCACTTATTGATTTATTCATTCAATAACCCCATTCATAGGTGTTATTAGTGATGAATCTTCATTCATTATCCCTTGTTTTTGGAGGAAATTTTAAAATTCATTGTATGCATATTCTATTCCATTATTAGACCATAATATCCTGAATGTAAATTTAGTTTCATTCTCAACTCGTTAGAGGTTTCTCTTAACATATTCAATGACTTATTCTTTGCTAAGAAAAAATATCAGACATTCCATTACTCTACAATCATCCATAGAAAAATTGATGTACCTCTCTCCATATGTTCTTTACACATAAGTTGGAACACACACATATATGTGGGAAAAATATAGCATATTGAATAATATTTTCCTCCTCGACCAAATGGAATTTCTGACCATTTGTTCTCTCATGCCATAAATACAGGTAGTTTGTAGACCATGCATCAGATTGAGTATTTACACTATATCATTCATATTGGACAATTTTTCCATTACATTTTGATTAATTTTACCAATCCTTTGGTGCCAAAAGTTTTTTTACTCTTCAATTTTTAAGAAATAGTTTTTTTTATTTTCACTCCAATTAGTGTTAATTACCATTTATACTTTAGGATTTCATTAGAGAAATTCCTACCTTCCATTTTATAGTGCATTATTTTTTATTAAATAAAATAACCTATCATAATTAATATAGTTGAATCACACATAATTGATTTTGATGCTGACCATAAACATAAAGAAAATCTATTTTTACTAGTTCATAACCTACCAATTTTGGTATTACACTACCATTAAAATTAAAGTAACCATCACTATATAATTTCATCATTCCACCAATTATTGACTTTACTTTTTTTAAAAATTCAAATTTCCTATCATGCGGGATGACTATCCATTTTCATGAATCTAGGTGCCACTATTTTTTATAGTGTTGATTGTGATAACTACTAGTTTATCCTTCTCAATAATCTTCTCTTATTTCCATGAGATTCCAGGCGACATTAATGAATAAGATGGCTTCTATGATCACCTCTCTATGTGTGTGGTTGAATCATACTCATCCTTATCTTCTAATTGAGAGTACCTATTTACAAGGGAAATTTTTTCTTTGTTGACATATATTTAATTGTCCCCGTTCCTTTTAGTTACTATTTACACATTCCCTTTTCCAAAAAATAAATCAATTTGTTCCCAAAGTTTAAAAGAAATTTATATAAGATACTTCATCTATTTTATAGAAGATATAGTCTCATTCAACATTGTTTACTTATAGGTACTTCCCTATTAATATTTCTCCTTACCTCTTCATAGAAATACATTATATTGCCTTGGAATCCAAATAATTGAAATTTATTAATTTGAAATATATTCTCATCATTAATTATCCACATGAACCATACTTTAAAATATTCATTTTCCATTGATTATCTCTTGATGATTGTTGATTTTTTTCAACTCTCTTCTGGGTTCATTTCAAATCCTACTCTGTTTGATCATTAAGTACATCAGTATTTTCAAATATAAGACAAAATGTATTTTTCCCTTTTTTGTGACCCATCTCAATTCCATCCTTTGATGTTCCCCTATCATATCCAATTCTACTTCTTTCAAATAATTTTTTCCTTTTATCATTCAAATATTATTCTACTTCTTTGAATCCACATTTGACTTTCTCCAAAAGATGTGAATCTAAGAACATTATAATTTTGAGTTCCTTTTTTGGTTCCCCTAATTTTTGTATCATATTACATTTTAATCCTTAAGGTAATGACTTCTTTTACAAGGAGCTCAAATATTTATATATCTCATCCTACCCTGATGTAACATTATTAATAAATGTTTACAAATATTTAATATTCCCTTTAAAACCCATAGCCTCTTTTGAGGTTTCACGAGTTGATAAAAATTCATATAATCCTTCTTATAGTCGATTAATCTATGATTCATGTTGGTCCACACACTATAATGAATACTTCAACAAAGATACAATATTTTTAATTTATTTCTCTCAATGTATAGATCATTATGTGAACCCTTCAGTTTTACCTTGAGATAGGAAATTCTATGTGGCCGATTATCTTTTTCTTTTATAGGTTACACCAATTCAAATATAGATATCATGGAGTCTTTAAAAATATATTAGATACTGTTTATTTTTATCCAAAAATCATCCATCATAATGTTCCTCTTTTAAAACAAAAATCATCCTCTATAATTTCATTCTTAATTTGACGTCCCGTTTTTTCGGGAACCTACTATATGACCTCTTGATAATTTATACATCACTTTCATAATCCTAAAATAATCTTGATCGCCATAAAACAATGTAACCTACTTTATTATAATAAATTTCAGATAAATTTATGTTTCCTTAGAATCTCCCTTTAGATCTCTTTATTTTTTTCCTATAATAGAAATAAATTCATAATCCATGTATTCTCCATTATCAATTTCTTTAGTAATGTAATTTTTTTACATGTTGTTGAATTCCATCTAATTTGATGATGAAATTGGTGTCTATTATAGTTTAACATTCATTAAATAATCCGCTACAAGAATTTTAAATTGATCAATAGAATGCATTGATAAATTTGTTTCCTCATGGGTAGAAACTTTTATATTTTACAGTGCCGGGTGAATTTTTATAGATTTTCTTTGAAATATAAATATCGAAAATTTATTCAAAAAGACCAAAAAATAATCTAAAAAACATTATTAATTTTTTTAAATAAATTATTTTTATTTTCATTAGGGTTGATTTTTAGATATTCAAATTTACTATGAAAAACTGCGATTTTTTTTGTTCTTCACATTTTTACTACTTTCATATATATTTTCCAATTTCTTACACATTGACTTTTTTATAGTGAAAATAATGACCTTAAAATATATTTTAATGGATAGTTCTATTTTAAAATAATTTTTATCTTTGGAGTATACCTCAATTATTTACCTATATGGTTTATTCTAAGACAGTCCTAAGAGATCACTGAACAAAACCCCTTAAACAATGGAAGAGGGAGCTTTCATCCCAGTATATCACATATGGGATATGATACTATGATTTATAATATGTAGTTTTCTTATATTAAATGGGGGAACTCCAAAAACATTATAAAAAACCACTATAACAACCAAGATCGAAGTTAGATTTAATGGATACAAACCAATCCATTCGATAGAACTTGTTGAACTATGGAACACCCTATTAGGGGTGGTGTAATTTAGGGTGTAAAATTTTTCATTGAATTAAACATATATATTTCCCCATATTCATAGTAACATGTAAAACCCATCTGAATGAATTGTGGAATCACCCTATACTCATATGCTAAAATATAAAGACAACACAAAATTTTTACATAATTAACCACTTAGGGGTTGTCCGAGGAGTATATGATGAAAATTTATTTTCCTTACTAGAAACTATTATGCATAACTAATTTGGGGAGTATAATGTTTTGGGGTGTGGTCACTCTATTGATGATATTTTTTCTTTATAAGTTTTTGGGTTTGGTTACTATTTAACAATTCACATTACCTCTTATTCTCCTCCACACATAGCTTCAATGAATACATATCCAAAGTTTAAAGACTTAATGGTATCTTCAAAACATCTTTAACATAAGAATATATACATGATTATAAAGAGACTATATATTCATCATATCCCAATTTTAATACTCACTGAATTCACTATTAATAAGAAATAAAAGGTTTAATACATGCTACCCATGAAACACCCCTTTCATGGAACTATTAACTTTTAAAAAATACCTAATTTCATGACACACCTTATTACATGAAACTATGATATTTAAATTTATAATTCATGAAACTTTATCAAGACTATTCTTGAATTTTATACTCAAATTCAATCAAAATAGGTTTTCAAACATTAAATATGTTCCAAAAACATAGTGACTTGTGGAATAATTTTCATAAAACTCATTAAATCACATAACTCTTCATGTAACATCATAACTTATTGAATTAATAGTGTTTTTATTTGTATAAAATCTTAATTTCCACTATACAACTTCCTAATACAATTTTCATCATGTTCTGTACAGTTATAGGAAAATACAAACCCTTCATGAATGCTGGAAATATTTCATTTTTGTGTCTTTGGTTCATGAAACATTCTCCATTATTCTTCATTCATGAAACATTGCCTAAAAAATTTCTATTTTATATTGATACATAGATCCTTCAATGTATATTGTTTCTTCGAACACAATCGTTCAAAAAACACTATAGCTCCCATAAAATATGTCTACATAAATTTAGTAACATATACCTTTTCATGAAACTGGAACATTCATAACTATAAATTTTTTTTCAACATTTCATCATTCTTCATCAAGAAAATTTCTTTTTCAAAATCTCTCGACATTCATGAAGCCATCCATATTTTTTGAAACTCATTACTTTTTGAAAAAATATCTTTCTATCCTCTTGACCATGACATTCATGAAACATTGTTTTCCCTCCATAAGGTTTCGCCTAAAAATCTAGTAAACACCAGGGAATGAAGATAATTTATATAAACTATTCTAGGATTTTGTGTTTATGATCTATGATATTATGAACTCTTTTTTCTTATAAAAAAATAGATGAGACCAACTCATTGAGATATGGGTTAAGCTCATATCATCCATAAATAACAATAACATGTGAAACTTTTTCCTTGTGTGAAGAATACTACACTGGAATCACTTTGTTGCATTCATTATTCAGTATATATAAAGTAACACACACTATAGATTGAGAGATGAAAATCAATACCTACTCCCCTCAATGAATTATTTTAAAAATGTTTTATATATTCAATAACATCCTCCTTCCAATCTCAAATCCTGATCAGGAATAAGTATTGATCAAAACATTAAAATAATCAATAGATATATTCCAAGAACTTATCTTTTCATTATTCTCCTAGATTGTTGAATTTCTACATGTTTTTAATATATTATCGATGCTAGAAATACTCATTATCATTCCAATAGTGTATTTATACTATTTGAGACTATGATTGACAAAAAATAAATCCTTTAATGAACATAGTCCCAATAAGTGGTGGTTATTGTGGTAGGGATGGATGAGTTATGATATTATTTGGAAGTGGTGTAATGGTTTTCAATATATAAGGAGATTGTTTTGTGGCTTGTATAGGGTGTTTTGAGTTGTGATAAATTTTAATCATTTCAGTTTATTTTCTTAGATGGAATCAGGTTATATAGATAATGTGATAAAGGTGGTATGATATTGTGGTTGATGGGGTGAATGGACTTGGTTACGTGGAATTTCAAATAAAATGTTTTTTGAGATGAGTTGTTCATGAGTGGAAGTGATTTCCATGGTTTATGATAATATTTTGGTTGTTTTATTAAAATAAAATCCATTTAAATTAAATCAATACATTGGTTGTGGAAAGGGGACAGAGGAATATTGGGATAGATACTTGTGGAAATTGAAGAAAAATTATGTACCAAAGTTCTTTGATAGGTCATCTATCCTTAATTATAAGGATTGGTTGGATGAATTTGAGGTTTCCTTTTGGTTGTTAAAGAATCTAGATTAATTCCAAGTTGCATTGGTTGTTTGAATGTTTTAGAAGGTGGCTTAAAGATGGTGAGAGACAGTGAGGAAACTTAGAAGAGTTTTCTTGAATGAAATTTGTTAGATTATTAAATAAATATTTCCTTCATTAATTAAGGATAAATAATCATGTAGATGATATTACCGAGATTTGGAATGGGTATGAGGGTGTGTTTATCACTAGGAGATATTTTACAGATATGAGTAGTTTTTTATATAATTTTTTTCTAATGAGAGTAAAAGAGAATAGTTTATTGATCCTTCCTTATGGTTGGATACACAATGATATATTGTGAAACATTAGGTTATTTTGTAGGAATAGGTGAAAGATAAAGAAAGTGTTTTGAAGAGAGTTTTTATATGGTGTTGGGTTCTATTGCAGGCCCCTCTTGAGTAATTATAAAGGATGCGGTGAATGATCTGAGTTGTGGGACTTCATGTTTGTGGAAGATGAGTGTGAGGTTTTCCTCCAAAGATATATAGTGAACCTTGGGTTGAGTTGGTTTTGGTGTTCTATCTCTGGAGAATAGATATATTTTGAAATAATGTTGTGGGGAACTGTATGCATGAGTAACCCAATATTTATCATTCCACCAATCTTCATTGGGTAATTTGTTGTATGGATTTAATATGGTTAACCTGATCCTTTTAGTAGACCCTTACATCATATTTTGATCATATTTTAAAGTGGTTGTTTTGTTATATTTTGAATTTAATGTTCTTGTGCATTTGTACTATTAATACTATTTTATATCCACTAGTTTTTATATAGTAAGAATAGATGTTTTCAACGAGGAAACCATTTGGAATCATTTTTTAGAAAGAGGGAGTCACCACCAAGGAGTTTGATGTGAAATAGGATATCGGATGCGATGCATGTGTTTTTTTATATTGAGTTCCTTGTTTATGATGTATCTTCCATGGTAGTGAGGTTTTATAGGTTTATTATTATTATTATGGGATAGTTAGTTTTGTGGTTCATCTCTTTTCCAAATGGGGTTTATAGTGTGATTGTTCTGGTTGATTTTGTTCTCTTAGAGGAGTGCTTGGGATATACATGTTACTTTTCTTTTTAAGTTTTTTTCATTGATAATAACGATAATAATTTTGGATATATCTAATTTCAAGACCTAGAACATCCCTACCCATTACATTTTATGTATTGGATGTTGAAGGTGTAAGGAGGTGTTTATAGGAGGATATTCCCAATTTGAGATGAAATCGACTTTGAGAATATGATTTTTTGGGGTGGAAGTTTAGGTAATGATGTGGAGATTTGTAGACAATGTTATGATATAACTACTATCGAATTTTTTTGAATAGAGGGGCAGTTGTGGCCTTGATGTGTATGCCTCCAGAGAAATGTTAGGTAATGGGAGTTAGTTTTTGGTATGACCAGGGACTATGGTGCATGATGGGATCAAAGGAATATTTTAAAAATGTTTGTAACATTACGATTTTAAATTTCACAATTCATAAATAAATTTCCATTTTCTTTTTTTATGGTTTGTATATGTAAGATAGGTTTATGATGTGATGGTGTCCTAGAGTGTTTTTGAGATTTCATGCAGATTATCTTCATAGAGAGACCATGTCTATCATGTCACGTAACCTAGGTAATGAGATACTGTCATTTTTACTACTGAAATATCTTAATGTGATGTCTGAGGTTTTAGTGTGACCCATATTTGGTTGTGATAGATTATAATGTCATAATTAATTTTAGTACCCAGAGTTATGAGGGACCACAATATGATTTATAGGGATTTATTGGAATTATCCTAGTCCGGTTGTGACCATGGTATGTCATGATGGAACACATTATTTTTCTAGTTCATGTATAAATTACGAATTTAAATGAATTTCATTCAATTTAGTTTTCTTTTACTTGAACTTATAGTGATCCAAGGTACTATTTTGGATAATTTTAGTACACATTTATTGAATATAGCCATAAACATTAATATATTGATCCCTTATCCTTTTAGGTGATTTTCTTACATGTTATTATTTATTCATTCACTATACTCTCACCATGGAGGGACTATATTGTTATTTGGCCTCATTATTGATGAGAGATCACTATAGTTTAGGTTTAATAAGGTTCCTTAAATGTAATTCATATATTTTATCAATATTCTTCATATTATCCTCAATTGAAATGGATTTTAAATCATCGATTAAGGTAGGGTACTTCAAAGCTGAAATTCTATATTCTATAATTATATTCATGCATATCTTTTTGTGATACCTTCCAAACATGTTACCATATTCTTCTTTTGAATATTCTTATGTATATTTTTGAGTGATATTAATTTATATTGAGAGGAAAATACATATTGGATTTATTCATTACGGATGAATTAAATTAAATTAAAAATTTAAACCAATTAAAAATAAATAGGAATAGATGTACATTATAGATTTTTATGATATTTTTTATTTGTATATTTTCAATTATAAATTCTGAATGACATAGATTCCTTACTCTTTAAATCATTGAAGAGACTAGTCACCTCTATAATTGGGTAATTACTTGAATATGGTAACAAAAAAAATTTATTTTTTGGAATTATAGTTCGAGGATTATTATAGTTGATGATCCCTATAGTGGGATTTCTACTATTGTATCTCATATTGGAAGGGAGTGTTGAGAGGTATTTGTTGTTGAGAGAATACTGAATTTCTGTTTTTCAGGGTAATATAGTTAATACTACCTGCTATACTATAAATCAATTTTTACTTATAAACATTCTTAATAAAATATCATTAGAGTTCTTTACAGGATGAAAGTAAAAACTTTCATAGTTCATAGTTTTTGGGTGAAATTATTTATCCAAAATACAAGTGATAATACATAAAAATTTACTCTAAAAGAAGATTAAAGAATTTACCATCACTATTTTAAAAGTATTAAGAATTATAGAGTATTAAAAAAAATAATTACTTTTGAGGAAAATGTTTACGTCAAATCTGATGAAACAACTCGTTTTGGTTTTAATCAAAATAAAATCTAATCTTCATATAACTTTTCAAAATCTATTTTCCAACCCATGCTTGAAAATTATTCTCATGAATGATCAATAGAAGAAGTATTTTCTAATTATATAACTATAAAATAAATTCATCATATTTTTTAAGCATAATAATTAATAAACCCAAGGAACTAAGAAATCATAAGGAATCATCCCTATGAAAATTTTATTTAAGACATAGATAGGACATTCCAAACCATATGTTCATAATAAAGTAATGAAAAAATTATGCATTTTTTTCACTATTCAAATCAATTAATATTTATGAGGCCCTAAGTGATAAATATTTGACAAATGAAATATAGGAAAAATTTAAAAAATTTGATAGAAGTGTACTTTATAATTTGATTAAAAGTTGTAAATATTTTCCTATAATTGGAGTAAAATGGATAATTTGTATCAAACATGATGAAAATGTATTAATTTTTCAAAATAAATATTTACTTGTTTAAAAGGGTTATAATAAAAAATAAGTGAAATAATATAAAGAATCTTTTTCTCTAGTATCTATATTGAAAAGTTTATTTGTATGGTTTGAAATTTTTTTAGTATTAATAAATTCATTAACATTTTCCATAATAATATTCGGGAAACCATTCTCCATAATGAGTTTTTTTGGAAAAAAATCCCCTAAAAAATTTTCAGAAAATAATTTTCATTAAAAATATTTCAAAAGATCAATTTTCACAAGAAATTTATCAGAATAAAATTATCCTCAAAATTTTTAGGAAAACATTTTTCCTTAAAAAATATGGACAACCATTTTCCTATAAAAATTTTAGAAAACCATTTTTTCTTTATAACCTTTTAAACAGAAAATTATCATAATTTTTTAGAAAATATTTTCCTCTAAATTTATATTGGATTTTTTTTGGAATGCCAAGAAAGTCATTTGATATGAAAAACATTATTAAGAAATTTTATATTTTTCATGGAGAGTTAGACTCAATATATTTTGTTCTAATTTATTATTTCCTTTTTTATAAATCTTTATATGGTGTTTATAACTTTTATGAAATTTTTTCTTAAAACTACAAAATTTTAGACTTTATTATATATTTTAAGATAATTTATCCACCATTAATCTATATGAAGTGCCCATTCTGAGTTGTTGGATCTCTGTAAGATAAAATATTCTCTATTTATGTCAATGTAATGTATTAGTGGGTTTCCACAACTTCATCACTAATGTAATTTTAGAGAAAAACTTCTTCCACCTTGTTTTCAAGATTTTTCATTTTTTTCAGTTTCCCCAAATTAGTCTGATTAACAAGAATGTATTCTTTTAGTGTTTTCATAAATATATTTTTTCTGGACGGATGTTTGATTGTGATATATTGTAATGAAATGTGTGAATCAATGCTTAAATCAACTATAACTTTTTCATTGTTGGGAAAATATATTTATTTTTATAAATGGGATTATTCACACTTTCCTATATTCCTTAGATAATTTTATTCCTATAGTTAATTTATAGAAGTTTTTGGATTGATGGTTGTGAACGTGAATTTTTATTGTAAATTTATATATACAGAATATTCAACATGTGTCTAATTTGGTTTAGATACCATTGGTAGGTGAAGAAAATCTCATAACTCATAAATTTCAGGAAATGTAAGACTGTTATGAAAAAACAATCATTGAATCATTTTTTCGTCATATGATAAGGTAAATAATGCTTATAATGAGTTTCATGAAGAAATAAATTTTTATTTATGGGATTAGAATTTAATTATTATTCTAAGAAAAGGTGACAATGAAATCTTTAATTTAAAAAATAATCAGATTGTGGAATTTTTGTAATACGTGAGGAAATTATACATAGTGATGCTTTTATTCATTTACATTGAATTAGTGAAATTGATATTTTTTCAGAAAAATATCCTTCTATATCCTTGGTTAATAAATATTTTTTTAATCAAATTTATATTGGTTACTAAGAAAAAAAATAAAGAAACTCCAGTTTTGTTGAGGACCTAAAAGGTTATTGAGGAAAATGTCTACAAAATGAATCTCATATATGTTAATTCTTAAAACAATTTGGTTATAAATGTAAAAAATATACATCCATTGTAGAGAATGAAAATTTAAAGGAAAGATTCTTTGAAACGAGGATGTTTGTTGAGATGTCACCCCAAATTCTTGGGAAGAAGGAAAAAACCATGTTTGATGAATCATTTCATGATTTTCATAAAAATAAAAGTGACAATATCAATTATAGTCCTTACTTACAGTTTCCATAAAGTAGTGACCCTAAATATAAGGGATGAAACTTATAAAAAATTAAGATAATATTTAATGGAGAAAAAAAAGAGAAGGCATTAAGGTACTTCTTAAAAGGACAAAACCAAATGCATTCAAAAGTTAATAACGAAATGAAGGGAAAAGATCCTAAAAATATCAAATATATTTCCATTAAACTAGAAGAACAACCTATAAAAATTTATATATAAACATTATTATTTTTAAAAGTTAATGTAAAATGACTAGTTATCGAAAAAATTTAGTTATAAAATGGTAAATATGAAGATGAAAAACTTCAAAAAAAATTATTAAAGGGAAAACTATGAAAGGATGATGATATGGAAAAAGTGATAAAGAAAAATTTAGATGTTGAATAAATTGCTACTTCTTAATCCAGTTACCTATATAGTTGATATAAAATGTTTTGTGATATAGGATCTTCAAAAAAGTAACGTCCTTATAGTAAGAATAAAAATTTTCAATTTTTTTTTAAATAATATGGATTTGATAAAGAAGTCAAAATTAAGGAAGTTCACCAAACTCAACAAAAATAAATAATATAAGATGAACCATCAATAATGGATGATTCACCCAATAATTATGTTTTCTTAAATTCCACCAACATTCTTATGAGTATATGTATAAAGAGAGTAGAGGTGAGACTAAACAATTTCAATGAAGTAATTAGAAGACATGATGGAATAACACAAATTTTCGTCGATATACAAAGAAGGTTCAAATATATAGAAGGTAAAATTTATGTTTTGGAAAACTCATGTTTTTTTAAACAACTTTCTATGTTTTTTATTCCCAATGATGTTGAGTTTAGGCATTTGAAATAAAAATCAAAAGTAGAATGAAGAAAATAGAAGCAAGTTATCACACAATTGTAGAAAATTATTTTTCATGTTTTTTTATTTTTAAAATAATTTAGTATGATACATTTTTCTAAGAGACATTTTGAATATATTTTTTAATTTTTTTAAGAAATGTTGTTGTTTTAAACATTTTTTTCATCATTTTCATGTCTCTTATCAAATAATCAACATGGAACCCTACTAATTTTTAATTTTTCACATCAGTTATGAAATAACCAATATAAAAATTATTTTTTAATAAACATATTTATTTTGATTATTTAACTCCCGAGTATAAAAAATAATTAAACAGGAAAATAAAGGAACCTGAAATAAAACATCAGGTAACTTAAAATTTTAACATTCAAGATTATAATATATATCACAAAAAAAATCCAATCAAACATGTAAAATGATTTTTCTAGTGAATTTTTATGTGTCTCATATCCTATTCCTCTTCCAATGGCCCGAAGGCCTTCATTATTTACTTATTTTGATAATCCACCTTTCAAGGGGTGTGGTGGTTCCCTTGCAAGGCCTGTAGGCATAAGTAATACTTGGACCGTTTTCCTTAGAATAATTTAGTGCCCGTAGGCTTCAAACATTACATACAACCCAGAATAACTACTTGGAACTTCTCCTCCCTAGCATCTTTATCGTAAAAATTCTTTTTTAATAAAAATATTTACTTTGATTATTTAAATACATATTATAAACAATGATAAAACACGAAAATAATGGAACATGCCAAAAAATATCAGGTCACTTACAATATTAAATTTTAAAATTAAAATATATATCACTAAAAAAAATCCAATCAAATCTGTAAAATTATTTTACCACTAAATTTTTATCTGTCTCATATCCTATTACTTTTCCAATTGCCTGAAGACATTCATTTTTTATTAATTTTGATAATCCACCTTTTAAGGGGTGAGGTGGAACCCTTACAAGGCCTGTAGGCATAAGTATTTAATGTACCATAGGACATAGAGGAATTCAATGCCTGTAGGATTCAAACATTACATAAAACCCAGACTAACTACTTGGAACTTCTCCTCCCCAGCATCTTCATCGTGAAATCAGATCTCCATCTTTGCATGGCTCTTCAGAAAGGCTTTCCTGTACATACACAGACTTTTCCTAATAGAAGTTTCCATACCCTCTCATTCTTGCAATCCATTTAGCTTCTACACTAGTGAAATCTCATTTCTCATTTTATTTCTGAAGTGTGGTCCTTGTAGGTTGTTTGGTTTGTGTCTGCACATAAGGTGGCCTGAAGGCCTTGAGGTGGGATGAAGGCCTTACTGACCCGAAGGCCTTGGTGGCCCGAAGGCCTTAAAGGACTCAGGGACCAAATCGGTGGCCCAAAGTCCCAAACGGGGGAATATTCCCGGTTCCTACAATGCAAAATAGTGCCTACTACAGTTCCCTCTATAGTACCTACTACAATACTTCACAGTTTCTGCTACAGTACTACTACAGTACTACTATTGTACCCCCAGAAATTAGCCTCCGCCTGGTTTTGATCCCAGGTCTGTTGGATGCACTTAAGGAGTCCTCACCAACTAGGCTAAGCTCATGTGCATGTGTCTCATATCCTACTAACTATAATTATAAGTTTCATTAAAATTATAAAAATTGATATGAAATAATTTAACATTTATTCTGAATAAAATGAATGAAATATTAATGAAAATTTAATAAAGAAATATAAATAGAAAGAACTTCATTATTATCCCAGTTTAAATTTTTTCATACATAAATTTTAAGACCTAATATCCACATTATATTAAAATTACTTTTTTATGATAATACATTATATATTTTTTTCTACTCCAAATAATAATATTAAGTCATATATCCAAAAAATTTGGAATTAAAAAAGAAAATTCACCTTTACTGTTACATATTTGATCTTGGAGCTCTTCTATCTTATAACATCTCTAAAAAATTAAATTAACTATTTGAAAATAATATGAATAAAACAAATTTAAAGGTTATTATAATATAAAAAAATTATTTAAAAAATTCAACCTTACTTGTCAAATACATTCTTAAAATTTCATCGCACATCATCATGGATTGAGTGTAACTAGTAAAGTTTCCTATACCTTGGAAAAAACACCTAGAATCCAATTAGTAAGGATATAAAAGAAACTTTAATTTTATTTTTTATTCTTTTAAGAGATATATTATAATTTTTAAGATATATGTACCGTACTATTAAAAATAATTCATCATAAAAAAATGATTAATTTCATTATTTAGAAATATTTTAGTAATCTAAATTATTCTGTCTACATCATTCATTGTCATAAATATAGGTGAAATTTACTGTGGGTTAATAAATCCATATACTTATATATATTATTGATCCTTCAAAAATATAAAAAAATACAAATATAAATAAAACATAAGTATAAATTCTCACCAAATTAGACTTTTAGAAAAGTTTTGTTACTCGAATTATAGGGGAAAACATGCATAATATTAATTCCCAATCATCTCTAGTTACACGCACCATGATAAAATTTTCGAAAAATTTATATAGTTATTTCAAGAAACCAAACAAATAGCATAAATTGTAATATAATAAAAAACAAAAAATTTGAATATGTGAAAATAAATCAAGACTAATTCAATATGTATCTAGAGTTTCAACACATTGTATTTTTTATTTTCTATATAATATTTCTATACCTTTAAAGTATTCCAGTAGAAAAATGGAAAAATATTTTAATTTTAAAATGTTAAAACAAATTTAATAATGAAATGAAATAAAAGATGAAATTATACACATAAATCTATGGCGATATGTCGAAAAAATATACTTGGCTAAAATAAAAATTTGGCAATACTTTGAAGAATTTTACTCACCTCATCTGTAGGTAAATCTATTCTTGTTGATCTATCTATAACATCTGGTGTGATGAACCTATGATTCTCTATGTCTATCTATTATTGACTAATTTTAGTGAATATATATAATATCATCCTATATGAAACAATATGATGTTGGGGATCAAGATTGTATAACTCATAATAACTAGGAAGCTGTGGGGAGGGGGTGTATGGGTAGGATAAGAAAGAGTGGGGTCTGTTGGTAGAGTTGGTGGAGTGGGAGTTTCCAGGGGAGGTGGAGGAGTGGGATCATCATTCTGAAACTATATTTTCATAATTGAAAACATCGATTGTACCTATTATATGATCGTTTCCTCCACTACTAATTGAATATAAAAAACATAAATACCCAACGATTCTATTTTTTTTAAATATCCTACATTAAAGAAGCTTTAGAAAATGTAAACACTTTTTTCACAGACACACCTTCTGGGTTTCCATGATTATGACCTGGGTGTTTAGGATTTCCAAATACGGTTGCTAATATAACATTCATACCGTCATCTATAAAAACCTCTTGTTTACACTACTATTTAATAGAATCTTATATAATATATTTGAAAAAAATCTATAGTGAATTACAAAATATAAATAATTTCATTAATATAAATAAATAAATACTGTTAACAACTTACAATCCTATCCGGTATAACCCAAGTCTTTTTCTTATGACAGTTTCATATATTTTTATCCAAGTACTCTTCAATTTTTCATTCCTAATAGGGTGAGGGTCAACCTCTATAGATCCTAAAGACACAGCTCTTGGTTTTCAAAATTTTTCATCCATCATTTTTTTTCACTAATGCATACCCTCCCCGAGATAAATTATGAGGGTTTACATTTATATATTAGAACTATATATTAGATCTCCAAGATTTCTAAAAATTAATAATAATGATAAAATTAATAAATCCTTAATAATATCCTTAATATAAAAATATTTTAAAATGTAACATTGGACTTACCAAAAAAACTTATTGTCTTCTACTTTCAGAAAACTGTTTCCATTTATCATAATCTATAAATGGATATATATCAAATTGAATATAATGTTTAATAATCCCAAAAATGAAATATATGGTGAGGGTTTATTTTAAATCCCTCTATCTCCTTGCATCCACTGATCAAAATTTCCCCCTTACTCTTCTAGTATCAAGTATATCAAATGTCATCAGATTAGAATGTGGAAGACATATATTTCTATAAAACATTCATGATATGTAAAATAATAACAAATGATCATAAAAAACTTTTCTCGGATAACTAAGATATTTTCAATTTGTTATCAGTTTCACAATCATCATTCAAAAAATAACTTTTTGTTTAGCCCACACAGCTATAGAATTCATGAATTGTTTCAAATTTGGACCTCTCTGTATATCATTATCATCAAATTCTACCAATATCCTCTGGTACTAGTTATAAAAAATGAAAATATTGGTAAATATGTTCTTTCACTTTTACTAACCATTGAAATTTCATATGGCCCCTTGTATGTAGTTGTATCATGTAAAAAAAATGAGTCTCATCAATAGGAGCATGTGTATGTTCTTCCCTAGAGGTATGAGTATGATCTTCTCCCGAAGTATGCGGTGGATCAGTTTATTGAACAGTAATTATACTACATATCCATGTAATAAAAAAATAGTACACATATAAAAATAGTCTACTATTATATAACAATGTAAATAAAAAATGAAAAATCATCAAAAAAAGTAAACTAAAATAAACATAACAAATTTTAATTGATGTTAATTTTATTTATGAAAAATGATAAGAACATTAATGAGATATGAAATTACATATAAAAGAATGAAAAAATATAAAAAAATTATGCGTAAATAGTAAAATGATCAAACCAAATAAATATTTTTACACCAAAAAGAATATTTATTGAATATACTAATATAAAATATTTTTGTTTTTATTTAAAAAATTGGATTTAAAATAATTATACTAAACAACATAAATTAATATATTAGTTACATAAGGATAAACATAGTAAAATAAATAAAACTAATCTAATATGGAAAATATTTAATTTATTAGTTATAGAACATGTTTTAATAAAAAAATTAAAATAAAAAAATTTATTTTTTTTTTGAAATTATAAAAATAAAATGATAAATAAACATATGGTTCCTATAATATTAGTAGATTACAAAAGTATTTTTTCCCATATTCCTACATAATGATCATTCCTTATGTTATATACCATGTCTAAGATATTCTTGTCAATATTATGTGTTAATCTCTCCACGGAAGTAAAGATCTCACATAAATCAACATTTTTGTCATGTTTATAATCACCCCTTAATATTTTTATCATTGTGAAAAAACAACCATTACATATCATATTGATCAAGGAAATTGAAATTTTTTTCATGTGTTTTCATTTTAAATGAAACAACTATATATTACAATCTATTCTGAATAATAAGCTTCATTTCAAATTCTTTTTGTCTGAAACCGTTTTTACCAATAAAAAATTTGATGTTAAAAACTAGAACATGAAATTTAATGTAATTGACCGCCTATATTTCTGAAATGACTCTATTATATTAACATGAAGTGGAGATTGAGTTTTTTTCTTTGGCACCGAAATAACTTATTGCTTCTACGAACACAAATACACTTCTATTATAAACTACACTTCTGTCACCATGATCATTCTTATGAAATGTATATCCACTAATGTCATACCTAGACTATGTTATTAAATTTAATCTTATACAACCCACTAACCATATCAGTGTTTCCATTATATCTGATCTACCAAACACGATCTCTTTAAAACATGGGAAAAAGGTTTTGTTATGACCATTGAAAATCCAAATATATAACTTCTTTTGATAACATTGTTTCAGCCAATTAATATCAAATGTTATATATGGATCAACATCATCTATGTTGTTTAAGATGTATAAATATACCTTCTTTTTCTATTAACTATCCAATGATTTTATTTTCAAGCCAAAAATCACCATTCCCCCATAATAAAATCGTTTATATTAAGATGTAGGAAAACCAATGTGATCCACTCCAGAAAAGTATATTTTAGAAAATCCACAACCATCTCAGAAATATACTTATCGACAATGGAGGCTTCAGGTCTGTATGAATTCTTAACACACCCATTACATATTTTAATATAAATTTCATATTTATAAATAAAATATAGATATGTAGGTCTTTAATTTTTTATTTCTCATAGAAATTAAACCATTAAATACACCATGATATCAGAAAAAGATGGGGGAAAATACATTTTTAATTTACAAAGTATTGAAACTGCTTCATTATCCAAATTTACCAAAGCATTCAGATCAGTCACTTTAATAAAAATTTAATTGAAAAAATAAAACACCTTCATGATATTTTTTATAACATGAATGGAAAACATTCCACACAATGCAACACATAGAAGTTGTTACTTCATGACATGAAAATTATGGGATTTCATAACTATCAATTTCAAATCCTTTAAAGACACACATTTTTTTCATTTGAAGAGTAACCCTATAGAACTTTGATATCATGAACGCACATAAAAAGTTAATTTTCTCCCTCTTTGATATTGTATAAAACACTAATAAAAATTAATCCTTTACCAATGGTTTCAAAACGTTGGTAAAGGATTCCAAACCATTTGTTTATAGTATACCAACGGTTTGGAAAACCGTTGGAATGTAAGGCATGGTAGTAGCCCATTACCAATGTTTTTGGTAAAACCGTTGGGAAATGATGTTTGTAAAGAGCATTGCCAATGGTTTTATAAACCGTTGGCATTTTTGGAGGAATGCAGTTTGTAAAGATTATTGCCAAAGGTTTTAAAAACAGTTGGCATTACTGGAGTATTTCAATGTTTTACCAATAGTTTACTAAATCCATTGGTAAAAATATGTACAAAACTATACCAACGGTTTAGTAAACCATTGGTACAGTGTATTACCGGAATTTGACAGCACCTAAAATCCTCCACAGCACACTCAACTACACACCTTCATACACTCTTAGAAGCAACAAAAACACCTGATATAGCACACAAAAGGACATAAAAACATGATACTACTATAACCATGGAATTTACCACAATTATAATCATGTATATGAACCCAATTACCTGATGCAATATAGAATTCATAATTGAATTATCAATTGAATACATGAAGAATTAATTTTGTAATAAATTCTGAATTATGAATCAATAACACAAACAAAATTAATTATGTTGCATACAGTATTCTGAATTATATGTAACACATATAAAATATGACATACAAGGGGTTGGGGGTGTCCTGGGGGGTGGGGGTGTCCAGGTGTGAGGGAAACAACCTACATGTTATAGGAAGCACATGGGATGTTTAGTCATGGTCTTGGGTTGAGTATCTTAAAACCAACATAAAAACATGGGTAGAGTAGCAAGGATCATGATACCCATAAGAAAGTCAATTGTAGTACTCAGGTGCGTAGACCTAGGATGAGTTATAGTAAGTACATGGGATGTTTATATTCATCTAATGATTATGTATCCATTTATAAATAGTTCCTAATGTGTTAGTGGGAAACATTGTCCAAACTCGACATATGAGATGGGTTACTGGAATAGATTACATGTTTTTTATATATTTTTCAATTAGAATAAGGGGGTATGTGGATAATTGTAATTTTACCTCCTTGGTGTGATGTGAGAAGAATCCCCATATTGGGTAGTGGGTATGAATATTCAATTAATTATTTGGTATTGGGTTCCCAAAGGGACTATGGTTTGGTCTTAGAACCCACTATTTGATGATGGGATTGAGGTGATCCATGGGGATATGGTGTCACCATACGTATTCCTCACCATTGGGGTATTTTTATGAGACTTTGAAACTTATTCTTCAAGAATATATGTGTAGACTTATTGAAAATTTTTTATATGGTATTCTTGAGTGTTCATAGGTTTCATATGAAATCACTATATGATATTTATTTGTTATATGTTATTGTATAGAATGAATGACCCGTGATTGAGAATTATAACATGTGTTGGTGAATGTTCATGATGGGATGTCAAGACTGATTCCTAATACAATTCATGTTTTTATAACAATACTATGACCCATTGTGTTTCAATATATTCCTTATTAATATTTTCTTTTAATAACATATGACCAATAGACCATATTTTTTTTATCCCTTAATTTCAAGAATCAATATGTAGCCTTTTGAAGATTTTCCGTATGTCAGTTTTTGTTTTCACTTAAAATGTTGTCTGTTTCAAACAAAAGTGAGACACATTGAGTGATACCAGTCACAGTGTGCCTCAGATTGAGGTGGGGTTGACTCGTACCCATAAGAAATGATCCATGGATCGTTCAACATGCATTTGACTATTAAACACATGTTTTGACCATTTACGACACATGGAGTGTGTTTTCGTCCCACGCGGTCACACGAAACCTCTGATTGATGTGCCCTCTGATTGAGCATTTCACAATTCACCCACCCTTTGTTGTCATCCGATTTCATGGCATTCCGAGGTCATTCGGCCAGTTTCGACCACCCCACGCACGCTTTTCAAGCACCCTAAACACCTAAAAAACATATTCAGCTGTGCCGCGCAAACCACGCGTCCAAATGACATGTCATGTCCTTTTACACCTCATGAATAATAATTAGGGCATTTTGGTGTGATTTCAAGTCATTCTGATGTCGTTCGGCATGCACTTGACCATTAAATGCATGTTTTGGCCATTTACGACACGCAGAGTGCGTTTTTGGCCAGCGTGGTCACACGACACCTCCGATTGATGTACCATCTAGCCGACCATTTCACAATTCACCCACCTTTTGTTTTCTTCTGATTTCATGGCATTCTGAGGTCGTTCGACCAGTTTCAACCACCCCACGCATGCTTTTCAAGCGCGTCAGACACCAAAAAAACACATATTCAGCTGTGCCGCATAAACCGTGCTTCCGAATGATGTTCCGTCTCCTCTTACACCTCACAAATAATAATTAGGGTATTTTCGCGTGATTTCAAGTCATTTTGATGACGTTTGCCATGCATTTGACCGTTAAACGCATGTTTTGGCCATTTACGACACGCAGAGTGCATTTTCAGCCATCGCGGTCACATGACACCTCCGATTGATGTGCCGTCTAGCAATCCAATTCACAATTCACCAAACCAATGTTGTCGTCCGATTTCATGGAATTATGAGGTCGTTCGGCTGGTTTGGACCACCCCACACATGCTTTTCAAGTGGGCCAAACACCTAAAAAACACATATTTAGTAATACCACGCAAATCGCGCATCCGAATGATATGCCATATCTTTTTACTCCTCGCGAATAATAATTAGGGTGTTTTTGACTGATTTCAAGCCATTATGATGTAATTCAGCATGCATTTGACCGTAAAATGCATGTTTTGGCCATTTAAGACACGCGAGGTGCATTTTCGGCCAGCGCGGTCACACGACACCTCCGATTGATGTTCCATCTTGTCGACCATTTCACAATTTACCCACCCTTTGTTGTCGTCCAATTTCATGGAATTTTGAGGTCGTTCATCTTGTTTAGACCACCCCACGCACGCTTTTCAAGCCCCCCAAACACCTAAAAAACACATATTCAGCCATGCCGCTCAAACCGCGCATCTGAATGACATTCTGTCTCCTCTTAAACCTAAAAAATAATAATTAGGTTGTCTTCGTATGATTTCAAGTCATTCCGATGTTGGTAGGAATGCATTTGACCGTTAAACACATGTTTTGGCCATTTACGACATGTAGAGTGCGTTTTCAGCCAGCGCGGTCACACAACACCTCTGATTGACATGCCGTCTGGCCGACCATTTCACAATTCACCCACCCTTTGTTGTCGTCCGATTTCATGGCATTCTGAGGTCATTCGGCTAGTTTGGACCACCCCACGCACGCCTTTCAAGCACACAAAACACCTAAAAAACACATATTCAGTCGTGTAGTGCAAACCGCGTGTCCAAATGATGTGTCGTCTCCTCTTACACCTCATAAAGAATAATTATTGCATTTTCATGTGATTTGAAGTCATTCTGATGTCGTTCAGCATGCATTTGACCATTAAACGCATCTTTTGGCCATTTACGACACGCGGAGTGTATTGTCAGCCAGTATGATCACACAAGACCTCCGATTGACATGCCGTCTAGCCGAACATTTATCAATTCACCCACCCTTTGTTTTCGTCCGATTTCATGGCATTCCAAGGTCATTCGGCCTATTTCATTCCAAGCGCGCCAAACACCTAAAAAACTCATATTCAGCCATGTCATGCCTAACGTGCGTCCGAATGTTGTTTTGTCTCCTCATACACCTCACGAATATTAATTAGGATGTCTCAGTGTGATTTCAAGTCATTCTGATGTCATTCGGCAAGCATTTGACCGTTAAACGCATGTTTTGGCCATTTACGACACGTGGAGTTCATTTTCAGCCAGTGTGGTCACACGAAACCTCTGATTGATGTGCCATCCTACCAACCGTTTCAAAATTCACCCACCCTTTGTTGTCGTCCGATTTCATGGCATTCCAAGGACGTTCGTCCAGTTTCGACCACCCCATGCACGTTTTTCAAGCGCGCCAAACACCTAAAAACACATATTCAGCCGTGTCATGCAAACTGTGCGTCCAAATAACGTGTCGTCTCCCCTTACACCTCAATAATAATAATTATAGTGTTTTTGTGTGATTTCAAGTCATTAAAATGTCATTTGGAAAGCATTTGACCGTTAAACGCATGTTTTGGCCATTTACTACACGCGAAGTGCGTTTTCGGTCAACGCGGTCACACGACACCTCTGATTGACATTCCATCTGGCTGACCAGTTTAAAATTCACCCACCCTTTGTTTTCGTTTGATTTCATGACATTCCGAGGTCGTTCGGCCGATTTAGACCACCCCATGCACGCTTTTCAAGCGTGCCAAACACCTAAAAAACACATATTCACCCGTGCAGCGAAAACCGTACATACGAATGACATTCCGTCTCCCCGTAGTCCTCAATAATTATAAATGGGGTGTATTCGTGTGATTTCAATTCATTACGATGTCGTTCGGCCTAAAATTGACCGTTAAACGCATGTTTTGGCCATTTACGACTCGTAGAGTGCGTTTTCGGCCACCGTGGTCACACAACAACTCCGATTGACGTGCCGTCTGGCCGACCATTTCACAATTCACCCAACCTTTGTTTTCGTCCAATTTCATGACATTATAAGGTCAATCAGCAGTTTTCTACCACTCCACGCATGATTTTGAAGCGCACCAAACACTTAAAAAACACATATCCAGTCATGTCGTGCAAACCACGCGTACGAATGACGTACCGTCTCCTCATACAACTAATGAATAATTATTAGTGTGTCCTCATTTGATTTCATGTTATTCCAATGTCATTCAAAATGAATTTGACCGTTAAATGCACGTTTTAGCCATTTACAACACGTGGAGTGTGTTTTCGGCCATCGCGGTCACAAGAAATCTCCGAATGACGTACCATCTGGCTGACCATTTCACAATTCACCAACTCTTTGTTTTCCTCCTATTAAATGGAATTATGAGGTCATTTGGCCTATTTTTTCCACCCCACACACACTTTTCAAGCGCGCCAAACACCTAAAAAACAAATATTCAGACGTGCCGGGAAAACCGCACATCCGAATGATGTTTCTTCTCATCGTACACCTCACAAATAACAAATAGGGTGTCTTCATGTGATTTCAAATCATTCCGATGTCGTTCTAGATGAATTTGATCATTAACCACATTTTTTTTCCATTTAAGACACGCCGAGTGCATTGTCAGCCAGCACGGTCACACGACACCTCCAATTGATGTTCCGTCAGGCCGGCCATTTCAAAATTCACCAACCCTTTGTGGTCGTCTGATTTCATGGAATTCCGAGGTCGTTTGGCCTGTTTAGACCACCCCACGCACGCTTTTCAAACGCGCCAAACACCTAAAAAACACATATTCAGCTATGCCATGAAAACCATGCATCCGAATGGAGTGTTGTCTCATCATACATCTCATGAATAATAATTAGGGGGTCTTCGTGTGATTTCAAGTTATTCCGATGTCGTTCGGCATGCATTTAACCGTTAAACGCATGTTTTGGCCATTTACAACATGTATAGTGCATTTTCGGCCAGCGCGGTTATAGGAAACCTCAAATTGACATGCCTTCTGGCTGAACTTTTTACAATTCACCCACCCTTTGTTGTCGTCCAATTTAATGGCATTCCGAGGTCGTTCGGCCTATTTCGACCACCCCACGCATGCTTTTCAAGCACACCAACCATCTAAAAATAGATATTCAGCTGTGCCGCTCAAACCACACATCCAAATGATGTGTCGTCTCCTCGTACACCTCACAAATAATAATAATGGTGTCTTTATGTGATTTAAAGTCATTCTAATGTCATACGACATGCATTTGACCGTTAAACACATGTTTTGGCCATTTACAACAAGTAGAGTGCGTTTTCATCCATCACGGTCACACGACATCTCCGATTGATGTGCCATCTGGCCGACCATTTCACAATTCACCCACCCTTTCTTGTCATCCGATTTCTTGGCATTCCGAGGTCGTTCGGCTGGTTTAGACCACCTCACACATGTTTTTCAAGCGCACCAAACACCTAGAAAACACATATTCAGTCGTGCCGCACCCACCATGCATCCGAATGATGTGTCATCTCCTCGTAAACATCAATAATAATAATTATGGTTTCTTCGTGTGATTTAACGTCATTTCGATGTTGTTCAGCATGCATTTGAAAATTAAACGCATGTTTTGGCCATTTATGATAGGTGGATTGAGTTTTTGGCAAGCGTGGTCACACAAAACCTCCGATTGACGTGTTGTTTGGCCGACCATTTCATAATTCACTCACCCTTTGTTGTCATCCGATTTCATGGCATTCCGAGGTCGTTTGATATATTTCGACCACCCCACGCACGCTTTTCAAGCGCGCCAAACACCTATAAAACAGATATTCAGACGTGCCACGCAAACCGCGCCTCCGAATGATGTCCTGTCTCCTCTTACATCTCACTAATAATAATTAGGGTGTTTTGGGTGATTTCAAGTCATTAATATGTCGTTCGGCATGCATTTAACCTTTAAACGAATGTTTTGGGCATTTACGACACGCAGTGTGCATTTTCGGCCACCACGGTCACATGACACCTCTGTTTGATGTGCCTTCTAGCAGACCATTTCATAATTCACTCACCCTTTGTTGTCTTCCGATATCATGGCATTATGAGGTTGTTCGGCTAGTTTCAACCACCCCACGCAGACTTTTCAAGCGCGCCAAACACCTAAAAAACACATATTTAGTCGTTCCATGAAAACCAAACTTCTGAATGACGTTCTGTCTCCTCGTACTCCTCATGAATTATAATTAGGTTGTTTTCATGTGATTTAAAGTCATTCCGTTGTCTTTTGACATGAATTTGACCGTTAAACGCCTGTTTTGGCCCTTTACGACACAATGAGTTCGTTTTCGGCCAGTGCGGTCACATGAAACATCCGATTGACGTGCCGTCTAGCCGAACATTTCAAAATTTTCCCAGCCTTTGTTGTAGTCCGATTTCATGGAATTCTGAGGTCGTTCGGCCTATTTCGACCACCCCACGCACGCTTTTCAAGCGTGCCAAGCACCTAAAAAATAGATATTCAGTCATGCCATTCAAACCGCACATCCAAATTACATTTCATATCCTCGTACACCTCAAGAATAATTATTAGGGTGTCTTCGTGTGATTTCAAGTAATTCCGATGCCGTTCGGCATTCATTTGACCATTAAACGCATGTTTGGGCCATTTACGACACGCAAAGTGCGTTTTCGGCCAGCACGGTCACACGACACCTCCGATTGATGTGCCGTACATCTAAACATTTCAAAATTCACCCACCATTTTTTTGCGTCCTATTTCATGGCATTCCAAGGTTTTTCAGCCGGTTTAGACCACCCCACGCACGCTTTTCAAGTGCGCCAAACACCTAAAAACAGATATTTAGGAGTACCGCGCAAACCAGGAATCCGAATGATGTACAGTCTCCTCAAACACCTCATGAATAATAATTTGGGTGTCTCCGTGTAATTTCATGTCATTCCGTTTTCGTTCGACATGCATTTGACCGTCAAATGCATGTTTTGGCCATTTACGACACGCGAAGTGCGTTTTTGGCCAGCGCGGTCACACGACACCTCCGATTGAGGTGTCGTCTAGCCAACCATTTAAAATTTCACCCACAAATTGTTATTTTCTAATTTCATGGAATACCTAGATCATTCGGCCAGTTTTGACCACCCCACGCACGCTTTTCAAGCGCTCCAAACAACAAAAAAAATATATTCAGTCGTGTCCTGCAAGCCACACGTCTGACTGACTTATCGTCTCCTCGTACACCTCAGGAATAATAATTAGGGTGTTTTAGTGCGATTTAAAGTAATTCTGATGATGTTGGGTATGAATTTGACCGTTAAACACATGTGTTGACCATTTACTACACACAAAGTGCATTTTCGGACACCGCAGTCAAACGACACCTCCGAATGACGTGCCGTTTGGCCGACAATTTCACAATTCACCCACCCTTTGTTTTCATCTGATTTCATGGAAATTTGAGGTCATTCATTCTGTTTTATGTATGCCAGCTATTTTTACGTAAAAGTTTATCCATTCTAAACAAAAGACAGATGCTTTTAGTGGTACCGACCACACCGTTCCTCAGATTGAGGCAGGGTTGACTCGTACACGTCAAAAAGGACCCATGGATCCTCCTACACATCACTTGGGTGTATTGAGTTCCGTCAAGTGAGGATTGAAGATCCGGGTGTGTCTAATCCTCTCATTGCTTCCTCTTTTCGATTAGGGTTTGCACACTTCTCACATCTTCTTCCAAAGATCTAAAACCCTCTTTTCCATTGGGATTTAGGGTTAATCTTGAAGAGAGTTTAAATTGGGATCCAGGTTCCAGGGAGGAGGGTTGGGGGCTATTTGGGGGGCTGTCCGGGGTCGAGGGAGGATGGTGGGTGGCTGTCCGGGGGTCTGTTCGGTGTCCAGGGATGATGTGGGGGGGGGGGGGGGTTGTCCGGGGTCCAGGGAGGAGGGTGGGTATGGAATCTAAAACACTATCTAGGTATCATATATCGAATTCTTATAGGACTACAAACCACCATGGAGTGTCATCCTGGAGCAGGGCCAAATCACGGCATTACCGCGGCGTGACCGCGGCGTGACCGTGGAGTGAATGCGGCGTGACCGTGGAGTGACAGCAGCGTGACCACAGCGTGACCGCGGTGTGACCGCGACATGTTGGTTTAGTCCAGCGACATCCACAGGGAAGTATCTTCTGGCCAGGATTCCAAATAAATCTTTTGTAGTTGTACTTCACATTATAGAAACTGATCTTATTTTATAAAAAACAGACTCTTGATTCGGGATTGTGGTATGATAAAGATATATATTTTGTGTTATTTGTTTTTAAAAGTGGTACTTGGTAGTTGAAGAAACTGATCGAGAGTCAAATTATCACACCCTAAACTATCATCGTGATTTTTCAAACATTTTACTTTACTAATTCCAATTACATAATATATGCAACACCAACTTAGGTTTTATGAACCAATATATTAAAGGGAAAGAAACTCCGCACAGTAACCCATAAAATATCATATAGCGTCACTCAACTCAAAACCATTATAACATCATTAGGATTCCATATTTGGTCGAAAATAAAGAGTTATAATGAATTCAAAAAAATCCATACCAGAGTGAAAAACAAGGTTAAAAATAAAGAGTTATACAGAATTCAAAAATGTAATGGATCAATCTGCCCCTGATCACCATCTCTATAACCACTGTCATCATCAAACTCATCCCCTCTTCCATCTCTTTCCTCGTTTTCATCCTCGTCATTGTCCCCATGCTCATTGTCAGCCCCATTCTCACCCTCAGCCCCATCCTCGCCCTCGGCCCCATCATCACCCTCATCCTCATCCTCATCCTCGACCTCATCCTCTTTTGCATCCTCGTCATCACTAGGAGTTTCATCATCTGGACCGCCACTAGAACTTCCACCTGGTTCATTGGATAATGCACCCATCGATGACATAAATGTCTGACAAGACATACTAGCCTATGGTGGAAGTGATGAAGATAGAGCTTTCATCAGTTTCATGAATTCTTTTTCCCTCGTTTAAACTTGTACTTCAAACTCTGTGAAAGATTTATCAGACTGTCTTGCATGCTCCTTGACCTTTTCCAACTTGGTGGTACTAGAATGGATACATGGAAGGGACCAATACCTCGTAATGACTATATTCTTACCAGGTCGGCAGCATACTCCACCAGAGTGCTTATCTCCCAAAACCTGATATAAATGATCATGTGGCCCTAAATTGTCAGGATCTTGGGCACCAAGGGCCTCTAAAGCATCCTGTTAAAAATATTAATATATTATTAAATTTCAAAATAGATATTAAACTTTGAAATAAACAAATTAAAATATACAATCTTTTCTTGTGTCGGTTCATTAACCGTAGTTCCATAATTTTTCCTTCTACTCGAGCAAAACAATTTTTCTCGAGGGATACGTCCTTCAATATTCAATTAGTGATTCTGTAATGAAATTGAGACAATATAAAGTGAAATTATAATCATATATTCAATATTCAGTAAATAAAATAATTTATGTAGGAAACAATAAAAAGGGGAAGTCCTAAAGAAAAATTATAAACAACTATATCATACCAGCTGCCTCTCATGATCTGACATAGTCGTGCACCCCAAAGTGTGGAGTTATTGCTTTGAATAATTTTTTTTTGTTTTTTTCAAAATATTCCTGAATAATTTTTAATAATAAATTAGATAATATTAATACAAAATATGAAAACTGTCATTTAAATACCTAAAATGGGATTAATACCTTTAAATTGGAAGTCTCCCAATGGGTAATCATTTGGCGATATTGGTCTACCGGGCTGTCATCCATGATAGGTAATATCTCCAACTTGATTCCCACTCATTCACACTAGCCAACATACAAATCATGCTTATAAGCTCTCCAATTCTTTCCAAGCTCCTTTAAATGCACTGGTCATGCACCTTCGCCATCAGGGAAGTTATACCGAAGCTGACACCCAATAGATTAATTCATATAAATACAATAAATACTACATTAAATCCAATAGATTTTTTACCCATATTTGTCCCCACGCATTATCCTTGACATCGTGTGGAAGATGTCTCCAAGAGAGAAGGATGACCAGAATGATGTTAGTGTTTTTGGATAGCATCGCCAAAAAACCATGACATTTCTGCCCAGATTTATCAATAATCTGTCCATCATTATTGTATTCAACCATCAACTGTGTTTGGCGGTTCCATACCGCACCCAAGCGAGTATGCCCCCTCCCCTGCCTCCTATTAGTAGATGAATCTGTTATTAAAAAAATATCAGGTTATAAAAAAAATTTTGTATAAAAATTTGTCAGAGTTATATAAATATACCCATGGTAGTCAGATCAATGGGAGTCACTGGATGTGCATAAGCGGAAGGAATATCCTATACAGGTGGAGTGTCCCTCAGTGTTTTCTCCACATCCTTATACTGTGTTGGATAAGGAGTCAAAGAATGTGGAATATAATATCCCAAAGATAATGAAAAAGAAGCAAAAGATGATGGAACATATGTCTGGCCAAATGGTTGTGTAAAAATTGAAGGCCTAAATATCCTGTGTGTCCCTAAAGACACACCAGGATAAAAATGGGGTGTAGAAGATACGTCTGTTGTAGGGGAATAATCCAATCGGGTATGACCAGTGGATCGTCTAACTCTCTCACCATGAGCCCTCGTACCCCCGACCTTAGTACCAGGACCACCAGATGGTCGTCTGACTCTGAAACCACCCCACTCCTACCACCAGCCTCTGTACTGGGAGAAATATCAGGCTTGTCATCGGATATCTCTCATCTAGGGGGTGGATTCTGAAAATAAGTTTAACAAAAAATTAAACACATGATATTATAAGTTATGGAAATATATATAATTGAAATAAAATACTCACAATAGGGATGAGTGAAGGAATGCCCATCTGTGTCAGGTGCCGTTTATTTTCTATCATCTTTTTCTACCACCACTCTTCAACGGGTGTCATTTACTACAATGAAAACACATATGAAAGTAATTAGAAACAGATAACTAATGTGTAACCCAAAAAACAAAATATGGGTTCTTCCATTTAACCATGTAGTCTTCAATATCAGGGATGAAAGTGTTTTGACTGAGCTAATTAATACCTACTCTATAGTATGGCCAACACATCATGTGGGCATACCCATGAAACAAAGCCATGTGTAAATGGGATATTTTCAGCACCCCATTTGGCCAAACATACTTTTCACCATAAGGGATTAGCCATGTATATTTACATGGCTAACCAAGTCATGTACTGTGTGTACATTCCCATGTAAATTCCTAGGACACTAGATTATCATAGACACCATTTCAACCATTATACACACCATGTGAACCCTTATACCATATCGTCATTATTAAAACCATTAATAAAAACTTATTAAACAACATCAATTGTCAAAGATAATCAAATTGAACATAAATCAATAATAATATTGGATATATCATGTAAAATGAAGTCATACTATCTTACATCCTAAATGACCACAAACAACCATGATTAATGACCACAAAGCTCCCCTTTGTCCAAATCATAAGTGAATACAATAACACAGAGTTGTAGAAAACAATTTCACTTGTGTGAAGAATAATAATCCCATGGTCCTCTTGATATTTGATCCACACAGTCATGATTTTTGAGATGAACTTGAAACCACGAAACCATATGAGAAACACGATTCAATACACATGTTTTCTGATTTTCCCAAGCCTTTTGAACAACCCCAAATTAGGGAAAATGGTGATTGTTTTTTTAAAAGGTGATTGGATAACTCATGTATGATGTTGAAGGAAGAATGATTAATGGTTATATTAGGAAAACAAATATTCATCAATATTGCGAATTTGACATTCTTTGAATTAGTTTCATGAAGAAGGAAGAAGTACTACATGGGAAAAGGAGACGTCCCACCGAGAGTTCCCTTTGTAGATATTTTAATCATAAAGAACATTGGATTGTATGGTTAAGTATTTATTATTTCTTCTATGAAGAATAATTAGGGACAACATACTATTTTCCAATGTTCAAGAAGATACTCCATATGTTATATTGTTAAAAGGATAAGTGAATAGTGTGTCATTATATATATATATATATATTGATAGAAACATGATACATACTTGTTATGTAATACACATAGTGTACAGAAATTAAGATAAATAAGATCTTCATGTTTTACATGATCTTAATTAAAGGAGTGATTTTCTTGAAATACTATGAATAAATTTTACAAACAATTTCTTATCAGTTCATATACATGAAGCTGTAATATTTGAAGCATTGAGATTAAAAAAACTATGAATATTTAGTATTAGAACCCAAGAAAGAAACCCCATGCCCTTATAAATGTATATGTGTAATGAGAACATTAATTGGACAATGTGTACACCGACGTAGTGATTTGAGTACAAAATTTGTGGATTTAGTGATTTGAGTACACAATTCATGGAGTAGTGAATCATAAAATTTTCCAAAAATCCTAGAAATATGGAACAATGATATCCTTGAGAATAGAAGGATATACTTGAGAATAGGTGGAAGGATATAGTTTAGAAGAGGTGGAAGGAGTCTAACCTGGAAGCTGATCCGATGGAAGTGGTGCACCTCTGCTAGGGCTTCTCAAGGGATTCTGGGAGTCGGGAATGGTTTCTTGGAGAGTCGAACAATGCTTTTGGAATCAAGGGAGGGGGGGAGGGGGGTCTCTTATGTTTTTCAAATTTGGGGAATCCTTTTTCCAACGGTTATTAAAAATCATTGGGAAATCATTGTTTTCCCAACCGTTTGATGAAACCGTTGGGAAAACTCACTCAAAATCCATATTTACCAATAGTTTATGCAAACTGTTGATAAAACTCACTCTAAGTCCATATTTAACAATGGTTTATGCAAACCATTGGTAAATATAACATATACCAACAGTTATTTTGAACCATTATTATACAAGTGTTTGGAAACTATGATTTCTAGTAGTGAAAATCCAGAGGCATGAATGTTCTCCTTCAATTATGAGTGGGAGATGAATACAAAAGTGTTCCCATTGAGAGTTAGTCCAATCCTACATTCAAAAAAATTTTAGTATTTCCCTTAATATCTACCAATGATTTAATTAAGTTGTCAAAAATAGTCTCTACAAATTTATAAAAGCAAAGTTATTTCTGAAAGGATGATATATCCAATACAGTAGCTCAAAAAATATTTACTATTTATTTAAAACATCCATCTCCTTACCATATTTAAATATCTTTTGGAATTTCATAATAATTTTTTTCACCCCCTCAAGATATTGGTAATGGGATAATAGGTTTCAGACTAATATTAAATACTTTTTATCTATAAAATCCCATTTTAATATTCTATGATAGTGATCTATATAATTTTTTTGATGAAACATGTATACTATATATCTGCCATGATTCAGTTAAAAATTAGAAGTTTATTGTTCACAAATTGGACAACCTTTATTCAACTTAACAATATAGCTAGAAAATTTCCATATTATGTAGGCCATTTATATTAAACATAGTCATTCTATATAGTTGAAAATATTCCATTATGTAATAATCATACATCATAAAACCATCCTCCCATAAAAGTTTCAAATCATTAATTAATAGTGACAAGAAAACATGGATATCATTTCTAGGATGTTTTGGTATAGTGATCATTAAACTCAACATAAAATTTTTTGGCTTCAGAGAAAATTCCATATATATGTTTTAGATTATGAACAAAATACACCATAAAATACGTGTGCTACAAAGGATTAAATTTATATTCATTCTATCTATGAACAGTCTAAGTATAAGATTTATAACTTCATTTCAGAATGTACGAAACTGATGATCAATTTTCTTCCAGTATGGACAATAAACTAGATTATATAATTTTCGTTATCAAATATCTTCTTATATACATGATATATTAACCTTTTTTCATTTTATTAATTCTTAAATAAATTTTTAAAATGATAAATAATAGGATTATACCAATATTCTTTCATAGGGGTCTATGTAACTGCTAAATCAACCTATGTTTTTTCCATTCAACTTATACACTGATGTCCCAAATTTAGATCAACCTAAAATAAATTCACATTCCTTTCTATATATCACTCAATCATTTCGGAATGTATATATTTTTTACCATAATTTCATCATGAATAATATTTTCATCACATTATACTATAAATCTGGAAGACTATTGTCTTTTGGATGAATATATTCCGACAATTTTAGCCAATATTTAAAACTCTTCTCACTCCATCCATGTTTCTCCTTCATGTTAATCAATATAAAAATTGTTAATAAAACATTAAATTATATATAACCCATATACATTGGGTTTTTAGCATCACCATATAGTTGTTAAATTATTCGTTCCTTATTAATTATTTCTACTTCAATATCAAAAATAATTTCTTCAATTTCATTCATCTTATATTCTTTAAAAGATTCATCATGAATAGGTCTAATCTTTTACCAGGTTTTACCATGGAAAATATAAGGACTATAACTAAGATTAAAAAATAAATTTTTTAATAATATTTAGTCTTTTTTATTTTCAACTTATACATATTTAAATATTCTTGGCATTGATAGAAAAACATGTCATTATTTATAAATTTCATTTAGAAAATTACAAAAAAACATCAACAAGTTCTCTATATTCATCTCTTATTTGAAGTTCCATAATCTAAATTTGACTGATTATTAATTATAAAATATATGGAAAATTAATATAAAAAACAAATATCTTTAAAAAAAATATTTGTGACAAAAGTGACTTAGTGGGGGGAAAATAGATTTTTTAACTGATAATAATGTTTTTAATGTAATATAATATAACATTTTCTAACCAAATTAATTAATATATGATGTTAAATAACATAATATATTTCAAATATTTGGGTGGGATATAATTAATTCACCGATAACAAAATTATTAAAGTAATAAATTTTTAGATCAAAAATGATAAAATAATCACAATCTTATCATTACATAATGAACAAAGGATAAATAAATTTAATTAAAAAGGATTTCAATTTTTTTTATCACAATCCATACAAATAATAAATAAATTTGGTGGATTAATTCGATTATATATAAATTAAGAAACAATAAATGGTGTTGATGTAGATAAAAATTACATTATAATAGTAGTATAAATTTACATTTAAAAATAAATAGATATAACATTTAAATTTATTACTAACATTTATTTCATATAAAGTAAATTTATAAAATATTTAGATTGGAAATGATATTCAAAAATATAGAAAACAAATATCGTAAACATTAGGAGGAAGATATAAAATTTTAATGATAAAATTCATTCATTTAGAAGGTATTTAAAAATTGTTTCCATTCGAACATTTCTAAATTCAAATTTTATGAATATAACATTATTAAATTATATAAATATATTCAATGTTGTCTATAATAAATATATAGAATATATTCATAGAATAGAATGATTCTCATTTGAAAAAAATGAAATTAAGCGGTGTTAACACACATGAAAAAAATTAATTTTAGTTCTTAAACATGGGGATGAAAAATGATAAGATGAGATATAAAAATAAAATTGCAATGATTAAATGTGTAAATTGTAATGTTACATGGAATCCTTATATAAATACAATTATTTTCATCATTTCACATAGTTAGTATTGTTTCATTTATAATTAAATAATAAACAATATAGAAAATTTTCATTAATATATTTTGGGAAAGGTTCTCCATATTGATAATGGCAAAAAAATGTAATGAAATTGTTCTAATAATGAAAATATAAAAAGGAATGGTTAAAAATTCCATGAATATTAAAAATTCAATGGAATCATATACTTTCTTTCTATGAAACTGATGATAAATAAGGGAAACATTGAACATGATGCTATTTGTTTCGCATGTGTAAGAAAGTTTACATGAATAAAAACAACGTTAAATTGATCTATAATTAGGAATAATCACTATATTATTTAATATTAATCATTATATCAAATTTTTATACATTTTATCTGGATATTAGATAATTTTTGTGTGTGACTTGAATGAGTATACCAATAATGTATCCATGTATGTTAAAAACCATTTTAAATACAAAGGTGTTTTCCCTATATTTGAAGAAGGGTGATTCATATATTACTAGTGAGAAGTATATAACAACATTTTTCCATTTTGATTGATTCTAGTTGAACTAATGTTTACTTCAAATAGTATCAAAAAATATTACAATGTTTTCATTGGACATAGTGAAACATTTTTTAATTTTTTAATGGATTTTATTTATGATATCTTATACTCACCTAATATTTTAGTAATACATGAATCAAAGAAAATAAATGATGAAAATAAAATATAAGGATAAAAAATACTTAGTTGTGTAAAGTTAATTTTGATTCATGTAAATCCACTAAAAAATTCATTAAAGGGTGAAAATATTTATCATGATTTATAACTTTTAATTTTTCTACATTACTGTATATTGGGTATAAAATGACCAAGAATCCTGAAGCAATATAGATATTAAAGAAAAAAATCTATTATGACCAAATAAAAAATATAATGTTTCACTTTTAAATATGATCTATTTATAAATTTAGGTTCTATATTCATTTTATTTTCAAAATATATGGAATATAAAATTAATGAAAATAGTATACTTTGAAAAAATATATTTGAACCTTCATGTGTTCTTGTTAGAGACTAGGAAATTTATTTGAGCACGCAAAGATGTGGAAAATGAAAATTGAGGGTATATAAAGATGGTAATGCGAGAATAGTGTGCACTAGATAAAAAAAATATTGGCTAGGGATATGAAAAGATCTTACTTTGATGAGAAAGGACTAGGACAAGGAAACATAAGGGTTTATAAGGATTATAATATGATAATAATGTTTAGGGATTAATGAAACAAGAGAGTTGGGGATTCTATCTGAGAGAAGTTAGAGTTGTTGTCTCAAGAAAGTATGACTATAAAATAAGCACACCAATGGTTAATATAATTTTAAATGGTATATAACATTAGATAGTTAATAAAAAATGTGAAAAGTTTTAAAAAATACCATTTCATGTGGGTTATTAAAAAAAATTAAAAACTAATTTTGACATCAGTTATTCAGAATCAACATGAAAAATATATGAATTTTTATTTGTAATGTTAGTTCTTATATAATCAACATTAAAAAGGAAATGTGCAATTTTATTTCACTAGTTTCAAGAGGATAAAAAACACATAGGTTGATATAATGTATTATTATTAAGAAATTTATGTCATTAAAAAGGGAAACAATAAGTTATAATGATTTTAATAAGTATTAGTTTAGAATCCAATGAAAGTTCAAGGGATTTAGATTATCTCAAATATCTTGAAATAAAAAATATGATGAGATATCAAATAAATTGGTGAAAATAAAAGATAAGGAAGAATAAGTGTCAAAGATGAATATTGATAACACAGATATAAATGTTCATAAAGAATTATTTGGGAAGTGAAATTAAATATTTTTCAAGATATAAAAGTACTAGGAGGGTATAAATAAGATAAAAGTCATCATCAAAAATAATTCAAAGCAATTTTGATATTTATTTGAACTCTTGAGTGATCATGTAATAAATAAACTCAAAATTTTTGGATAGACTATTATTACTTTTATTTTGATATTAGGTTTTATAAAAAAAATGGTTGGTTGTCTTAATATTTTTTTTAAATAAACATCTTTCTTAATTTTTTTTGATTAATGATAGTATAAAAATTGTCTTATGCATATTTTTCCCAAAAAAATTCTGGTACACATTGAACCTCCTATTAATATTTTTGAAAATAATAAAGGGGGAGACAAAAATGAAATTTTTAAGAGGAAGGATATACTATTTTGGGATGAAATAATATAGAGGTACTTTCAGAAAAAGATAGAGAAATGAAGAAAGTCAAACCATTTCAAGAAAAATAGTATAAAGATAGATTATATAAGACAATGGTATTTTCTCCTTCTAAAGTTATTAAATTCAAATTTCTCTTTAAAATTTGTGTTTGATTCTTTTCAAAAGTGATATATTGTTGATTCTATAGGATAAAATTAAAAACTTTATATCCTTATTTCTAAAATGACAATAAAATCCATTAAAAGTTTAAAATCTTTAAACATTTATATATCCCATTTTTATTAGAGTTCTTGGTAGGAAGGAGACATCATTTTTTAGATGTAAAAATTCCTTCCCATCAGATATAGATTTCTTATTGACTCTTTATGTAAATTTTACATCATATAGAAAATTAATATTTTCATAAAATAGAGAGTTACAAAGTCCAAAATACGAAGGATTAAAAAGCCCCACCAGAATATGTTTTATAAATTCTCTTGAACAAAATTTATCAGATGGTGGAACAATTTAATTTCAGATAAATATTTATACATTATATCAGATAATGAAACTCCATTCATGTTTACTACGAAACAATATTATACAAGACATAAACCTTTAATAAATTTAATTTTGATTCATCAAAATAACTATCTGGTAAAGATGTTGTGTTAAACCATTCACGTGAAGATAACATTCATATGATAATTTTGCAACCAACTCCGTGATATCCAAAACATGACCATAGAGACTTCACTTATAAATATTATTGCATTTGTGGAGGGGGTATATTTTTACAAAACTTATGATCAAATTTTTCTATGAATATTTTGTGATGTGTTGATACTTTAATTTAAATTTATTTTAATATTTTAGAGTATCTTTTTCTCAAGGATTCTTTGTGATTGGATTTTTGAAAAATCCGTAAAGTGGTTTTTATTTTTAATAATAGTTTGTCCAATATGGTGGGATATATGGATTCTATTGTTATAGAAGACAATAGTTTTTGATCTTTTGATTGAGGGATATTGAAGGTAAGGAAACATAAGTTTGTATGATCATAGTATTAATGGATTTCTTGGTAAATTAAGATAAACCATTAAAATCTGGTTGAAATGATGGCTATAAAAATTCCTGTTAATATAATTCCTTAAAACATAAAAATAATATGTGTATATTTATTATAATTTTATGCAAGTATTAAATTAAAAAAATTATTATTTTTTTACTTTTTAAAAAATTTCTTATTTTTCATATCCACGTATTATGAAATTTTATATTTCTGGTTATGAAAACATCTATCTATTATAGTATAAAGTATATTAGCCTGATTCTTCATCTAATTAATTAAGAAGTATATAAAATGGTATATTTTATTTCATAAATTATAATTAAACCATTCTTTATTACAACACATAGTCCTTTAATCCATAGTTTAATATGTTTTCCTTATTCATTAGTAAACTATTTTTAGAGATAGTAATAGTTTTGAGGAATTGAAATGGAAGGTGGAAATCTAGATTAGATGATTAAAGGATGTAAATCAAAATAAACATTGAAAGATAAAATGATAGTGAAGTGGGTTTTGATTTTCTATTATTTTATATATCTTTCATTGAATGTTTTTAAACATTTTTTTTGGTTTTAAACTGTAACATGGACATGGATGAAATGTTAATGTAGTTGGTTAAATTGCTTAGATGGGAATTCAGTGAATCTATTCTTAACATAATGGATGATGGATTTTTCAAACTAAAAAATGATAAAATATAAATTAATAACATTGAAAAAGATGTGGGTTGATGAATGATTAAGCATGGCTAGATAAATGGAATAATATAATTAATGAGGATAGTAACTGGTAAATGGATGTAATGATAATAATGTTAAAATGTGAAATTTCTATTTATATAGTTAATGTTTTTCATGAGGATAGGTTTTGATGTTGAAGATGATACATTTTTTGAGAAAAGTGTTACATTAATGCATGATTTCTATTTTTTATTATAGAGATTTAGAAGTGGTTATGGAAAAAAAATGTGTAAAAGTGGGTATGATGATGAGGAATTATATTATCTACTATAAAATAAGTTGGTTTACATTTAAGGGATGTAAGGGATCAAAGTTTCTTTGAGCGTGCACCCTATAATGGAGGATGTTATAAGTAAAGAAAATTATAACTAACTTGGTTACATAATAATTGATAACGATACATGGTTGGGGACATGAATGGTTTGTAGATGGAATGAGGTTGATGCTATATAGTTTGAAGATATTCTCTTTGATGAAGATATTGTGAATATATTGTTATGAGTCGGGGAATATGAAAAAGGGGAGGGCACAATGTTGGTTCCCTTCATGTTTAGATTTCCTTATATATTTAAAATTAGAATGGTGGATTCGTGATATGTAGTATAAGTTTTCTAGGTATATACTAATTCTATCAAGATATTTGGGACCCTATAATAGATTAGGGAAGGTTGGGTTGTGGTATGATCCATATCAGACGTAAATTAGTGTATGTTATGTGGGTATGGTTATTTGTATTTGTTGTTGTGATATGTAGATGTGGGATTCATGGATAATTGTGAAGTAAGTGATCTATGGTGATATTTTGTTGTTGTTGTCTCATTTTTTCATCCATGGCCAGTTGGTGAGGGGTGTTCCTACTAATTTGACACTTGATTGAGTTAAAGAAGACCATGAACTAGTTGGTTGGAGTAGTGGGAATTAAAATATATTTTTATCGATTTCTTTTGATATTGTTTGTGGAGTTGATTATATTTTTAATTTTGGTAATGTTTTTGGATTATTATTTGTTGTTGAAAATGGTTGAGGATATTAGGGAAAATTGAGGAAATTATGATAATGAAATTGTACATGGAGTTCAATGATTACACTTCTTATGTTTTATACGTATATCTATGGTTATGTATTGTTTGGAATATATCACTACTATTAATATTAAATATATTTTTCAAATATATAATGATTATTTAGAGGGATGATATTACATAATTATCATAAATTCTTACCCACCACTATTTTCTATGTGCTTGAAGGATAGAAAAATTAGTATTGGAAATGGAATTTAGGTATCTTGGATATATTTTTTTGTTAAATTTTATATAATTTTATATTTGTTGAAATTGGAATATACATAGAATTTTTTATGAGAATTTATTTTATAAAATACAATTTCTTTTCAATTTATTGGTGGTTGTTTTATTATTCTTTGGATCTTATAAGGGCAATGCCTCTCATATTCTTGTTTTATACACATAGTCATAATATATAAACAATGAACTATTAGATGTAGGATTTGTGGGTAACTATTACCATTATTTCAGGCCTATGGTGGGTTCTTGTGGGGAAAGTTTAGGATACCCAAACCATTCATCTCAAGAGATAGAAATATTTAATCAAGGAATTCAAGTGCTATATATTCCTGGACCCACCCATCATAAAATGGTAAACTATATATTTGTTTTCTAAATGAAATTAATCATATATCATAATAAAATTATACCATGGATATGTAAAGGGCGACATATACTTTTTCATCATATATATAAACCATAAAAATTATGAAAATAATATATAGTTAAATACCTTTGAATTAGAATAATGAAGTATATGGTATTCACACTATATATAATAAAAAGATATATGGTAATGTTATTTTTTCCCAATCAGTCAAAAAGGATTACTATCTATGTTAACACACTATAATTCGAAAAAATAAATATTGGGTAGTCATAATGTAAAGGTATTGGTAAAACAATTATTAACATAGTAGCTTCTTTTCAAAAGTATATAATGTGTCCAAATATAAGGGAATATTTATTTTCATTGATGAATAAAATTTAAAATGAATAAAATTGATTTTATAATATTAAAATAGATTTTCCATATATTTTTCACTATGTTATATAAAAGAAAATATAGAAATGAATGGATTAAATATGAAACTAAATAAATGAATTAATAATTTGGGTATTTCCATAAAAATATGTTCTAAATATTATATAATTTATTTCACTGAAAAATACCTTTATAAAAGTGGAAAGAAGAAGTGAAATCCTAAAAATAGATTTCATTAGATTATGGTAGTGTTATCATAAAAGTGAAGATATACATTACATTAAAAATGATTTCCAAAAGCCTAAAAAATTATTTTCAAAAAATATTTTTAATATAATTCTACAGTAATGGAACCATTGAAAAACAAATAAATTCTTGAATGTAATAAAAATTCAGTTAAAGATACAATATGTAATGATACTGAAAGAAATATCTTTTTATATAATTTTTTTACAGCTATATAAAAAACTGTGTTAGTAAACCTTTTTCTAAAATTTCTTTTAGAAATTAAATATAGAAAAATAAGAATGTAAATTAATAGAGAACATATTTATGTTTAATGACAATAAAATATTTTTAGTAAAAAATAATATGTACATGGAAGAAAAATACCCTAAATACAGAGTTGATTGTTCCCTTTATAATTACTTATTTCTATAAATCCACAATTAATAAAAATGTGTAATTTTATAAGGAAATAATTTCAATAGAAATAAAGATAAAATAAAATATATTATAGATATTTTTCAGAAGATATCCATCATTAGAAATCATTGTCTGTGAAGAAATGTTTCAACTTAGTAAAATGATGATTGAGTCAAAGAAACTATAGAGATATGGTAACATATGAATCAAAAGAACATGCAATGGACTTATAAATCAAATGGATAAAAAGTTATCGATGTTAAAATAATATATTGCGGATTTAATTACATCATTTTAAAAAATAGTATGAGAATTATTTTATATTAATCTAGAGGACTAGAAAACATGAAAAAGATTCCTTACCATGGATTTTTTCTAGGTCAACCACACTCTAACACCCTATATAATCAATTTATGGTAATTATAAAAATATTTCAAAATATATTTTAAGGTTTTTTACTCAATATTATTATTTTACAATATAATATTTCCCATTTATTACTCAATCATTGTTAAAATTGTCTCTCAAGTATTAATTGTCCCATTTTTCAATTACATTGTAGAGTAGAACTGTTCCCATATTTTCTTAATGTTATTATGTGAATTAATTTTATAATTATCATGAAGATTATAAAGGCTTGTTTGATAGTGTTTTATATTTCTATTATTGTCGTATTTATGTTTCATTGATTTTTTTAAAGAATTATTTCCAAATATCAGTTTTTGTGAATTACAAATCAATATAAAGAAAATCATTTTAATTAAATTACATAAAGATATAATTTTTGAATTTTTGAAAAATTAAAATAAATTATATGTTATTTTGATAGATTACCATAATTTTTTTCTGAATAATTGGTGGTGGAATTGTTATAAATTCATTTATATAGTTGGTAAAAAAGACCAAAAAAAGAACATGTTATAAAAAAATAAATGATTTAGAATATGAATTTATATTCTTGTAATAACCTTTGTAAGGAATTATAATGATGATAAAATTATTATTATATAGGTGGATGTGATTTGTTAGTAGTGTATAAGTGAATTTAAATGGATTGGATGAATAAGTACACATTACTTACCTTGATAAAATCACTCCTTCACTGAAGTTATTTAAAGGGAAAAAATTAAATAACATAGGGGGTTAGGAGTGTTATGTGATTAAAGGACTTTTATAATTTTTGTGTTTTTCCCACACATAAGAATGGAATTAAGGAATTTCAAAATTTAAAATTAATTATAAAAATTTATTCCATATCAACTTACCCCATTTGACATTTGTTTACATTATTTAATTAATTACTGTGTTTTGACCCAAAATATAATATTATACCAATTAAATAATTTGAAAAAGTTGATTCCAAATTATAAATCTGTTTAATCAATATAAAATTATAAATAAATGATATTAAATATTTTGATAAAAACCTTTATTATATTAGAAAAATATATTTGTGAAAAATAAATTTTCAAATATTTTGTGTTTAGATTCATTTTTATTATCAATTAAAAAATTTTCCATGGGTGTTAATATATTTATTAATAGATAAAAAAATAATTTTTTTATTATCCTTCTTAAACCATGATATAATTTCTTTGAAAATAAAAATAAATAACACATACAATATATATTTTTTGGAAATATATCTTTTAAAGAGAAATTTTATTCTTAATTATAACAATTTGATAACCATTTTACTAGTTTAAATTCATTTTTTATCAACAAAAAAATAAATATATTAACTTTTATAATCCCAATTTTAGGAATTTAAATTTTCAATAATATCATATAACATATTAAAATATGTTTTAAAAAAATATAAAAAAATTACATTGACCATGTGTGGAAATGTTTTTATTCAATATAATTCTTTATTTATTTATCGAATGTTATTCTAAAAATCAATAATTTAATATGATAAAATAAATTGTATTAAAATCACTTTTTAAATTTAAAAAATATATCAAACGAAAATCAATAATAAAATTGAATCATAAATTAATAAAATATATTTAAAATAACTAAAAGTTTATTTTATATGAGGGATTACATTTCTATGTGAATTGAGTTGTTAAATATTTTAAGGATATATATATATATATTAATAATGTATAATCAAACATATAATATATCTTTTTATTTTTATATATTAATTAAATATGATGGATTAATTATTAAAAGAGTATTACAGTGAGTATACTTTGAGAATCACCATTATTGATTTATTTAGTTATTATATAAAATAACATTTCTCAATGGTTATATAATTTTTTAAATATATACCCATTAATAAAATATCATGATTCTCATACAACCATTATCTATTATAATTTATACTAACTTTTATTTTCTATTGAATTGAAATTCATCCAAGGAGATAAAATATTTTATTCATTTTCCATTATTACATATATTAATAATTTTTATATTTTCTAAAATTTATAATTACATTTTAAGTTAAATAATTTTATTTTTTCATATAATAATCATCAAAGTCATGATATCTATGGAAGAACATGACATGTCATTTAATTTTATAAATTTACTATTTTATCTAAAATAAAATATAGAAACTAAAAATTATTTACCTTCTTTTAAGGAAATAATGATATATTATTTTGTTCATTTATTTACCTATAACATTATTATATCATTAATTGTATTAATTAAAAATGAAAATAAAAATGAAATTATTCATAAAATAACTTGAATTCTTAATGAATTTATATTCAAAAAATATGTGTTTCTACATTCTCCCCTCCTTAAATAAAATTAATCTCCAATATTTTATGTTTCTCCCAATATTGAAAAAAGGTAAAGGTATATATAATATAACCATCAATCATATTATAATTCATAATTTTATTTTATGTTCATTATCTTGGGTAAGACTAAGAAACATGAAATTCTCCCTCATGATAGGCATATGTTGAGATTTTCAATTATCTCAACCAGTTGTTCCAAATATGTTTTTTTAGTTGTATGACTCATGAGTTTATAGTGGCATACCTTTTAGAGATTCATTTTCATGAATTGTTTTATCAAAATATTAAAAATATCATTTTTATATTTCTTGATAATATCGAATAATATTATGTTCCATATTCATATGTATACTTAAAATCTATAATAATATTCCCTATACTATTATACCTTCATTTTAACCAATCATTCTTTTAGTTTGACTATGAGACTATTTTTATAAAATATAAATCTTTTAGTTGAGCCTTGATTTATATAAGTTTTATCCACTTATTCTCCATAATCAAATAATCAAAAACATGAAAACCCCACTCTGATAAAAAATACGATGAACCAAGCATAACATACATATTATTTTCATTATTTTACTATATGATCCATTATATATCCTAATAAATTGCACAAATTGAAACTATTGGTTTAGTATCTGTATAGACCATCTACATAACCATATTATTACACAATATTTCTTCATAATATCCTATAAAATTCAATAAATATTATTTATTCATATACACATCCCAATATATAATCTAATGAGGAAATATATGTCTTAACATTATGGTTTTGTAAAATTATTATTAAAAGAATGATTATCATTGATTCATAGACCAAAATATCATAAACGTGTTAGAATACATGAATATGGGAGAGTAGACTTATTAAAAGAATAAGATCATTATAACAATAAATGTGATAATAAGACAAGATAGAAAATTTTTACCACAAAGCATGAAAATATGAACTCATAAAATGATAACTATAGGGGAGTACCATATATAATTTCATTAGAGTGAGAAACCTTAAGACAATAATTATGATCTACTGAAACATAAGATAAAAATATGACAAAATATTAAGTATAAAATATCATTACAAATGAAAATGCTCTATACCAAAGCATTATAATATAAAGGAATGAGTACAATATCTAGTATCATAAAAAATTGATTAGTTATCAAACACATAGGGGTTTTTAATTTTTGTTAATTAAATAGTATGTCTGATTTCATGTGGTATACAAAACCCTATGATTAAACAAATTATGATATAATATATAAATACTATTATTTAAATATGAATGTTCTGGCCAAAATTGTTGTATGGTGGGTATGAATTGGAGTAAAAAAATTAAAAAAAAATATATATTTTTCTTCCAAAATTAATGGAATAATTAATAATACATTGTTTATTAATTGGTTGCAAAAAGAGGTAAAATATTTTAACGCTAAATGAGATATTTTTCAAAAAAACTATTTTTATTTGTGAAATGTGTTTTGATCAAAACATATTAAAATAATAACTACTAATAAGTGTTTATAATAACATGATTATATATCCAATTTAATGAATTAAAAATCAATTAATTATGATTATTAGAAAATTAATGAAGATATAGTCATTTTATGCTTCACAATTACATATTCTTCGAAATTGGTCTGAAGTGGATTTTATTCATCGATATTATAATTATTTTCAGTCAATTATATGAAATTAATTTGATAAAATTTACTTAAATTTTTATATAATTATATCTAATGTATCTTATGGTGATTTTTTTAGTTTTTTCTGAAATGGATGGTTTTTGGATGAATAATGAAAATCAATTTTTTCAATTATTATTACATTTATGAAATTATTATGATGTAAGAAAGAATTAATAAAATTTGAAAAAAATTTATCAGTTTATTTATATTTTATGTGTGTGTAATAATGTTTTTAAACAAAATATTTTTAATTTTTGAACCAAATCATTACTTTTATGAACATAAATATTATTTTATTCAAATTGATGTATTCTTATTGGGGGGTTTTCATTTAATGGTTTGGTTGGAAGGATAAATTTAATTTTTCATGATAGAAAATTATAATTTTTTTACAAAAAAATTCATGGAAATAAAAAACATTATTAATTTCAATGTGAAGTTATTTAAATGCTAAAATTAATCATTTTCCTGAATTTAGTTTTTTATATGGTTTGCATAATTATATGAACTTTCATTTCTTCCACCTATAGATTTTGAATCTAATAAAGTGGATTCCAAATTTGTAGTCATTATTTATCAATATGTTTATAAGTCCTTTTTTTTCAAATAATTTTGTTATCATGTTAAAAACTTATCTAATCTATGTAAAGGATAAATTGGGTTTAACAGTGGTTTAATTCAAATATATGGATTAAAATATCCTCAAAACATATAAAAATGAAATTTGTTTAAGTTTATTTGAACATCTTAACTTCTAATATATGAACGTTTGGTGTCTTGGTGTCACTTAACCATTAATAAGCCGTATATTAATTAAAAAAATAGAATAATTACAATAGTACCACTACCCTAAATTATAAAAGGTAACCACTTTTATGATATTTTTAAAAGCTGCAGATATTCTTGGGTTAACATATCCTTATATAAACAACTTATATACCTTCCTTTCCATTACCTATATTCTCAGGCATCATCAAAATAACAACCTATATGGATTAATGTTTAACACAATGGTGGTTTTTTATAGAAAAGTTATAATTTTTAACCATGTGTGTTTATTTTATTTCTTCTAATATCTTCTTAAAATATTACTAAACCATTATTATATTATAAAATAAGTATATAAAATATAATATAAATATATTTTTTTCTTAAAACCCTAATTTATCACATTTTTCATCATATTGAGAATGAAAATATAATTAGTGTGTATGTGTAAGCTACCACCTTCATGAAGTGATGTGTTTCCTTTTCAATCATCGATGCTTATGGATGTTTAGAATTTTATATTTAATGTAAATATTTAATATTCAAGAAATAATTATCATTTTGAAAAAAGCAATACATCATAGTTTTTAACTCCCTTCTATCTATTGGGAAAATAAAATATTCATTCATCTATACTTGTGGATTATAACCTCTACAAAGAAATGTGATTTGTTTTTTTATTTACTCCATTCATGGATGATTATAAAGATTTATTTAATATATAATATGATATTTTTTATTAATATTGTTGATATCATTTCATAGAGACCCTTTTTATCCACTATTGACCTGTTAATGTTTTTTAAATCATTAACTGAACATAATCAAAATATCCAACATTTACTTATAAGTTTTATTAACTATATATGGATTTTTAATAAATTATATATATGGGAAAAAAATAATCCAATAATACATATTTTTTTTAAATATGTATAATATTAATTTAAAATATTTATATATGTTATAATGTACACACATGGGGTGTTAGACTTGTGGAAAAATGTTTTTCTTAAAAACATTATTTTACAAGTTATAATGTTTTTCTTCTATCTGGCCTTTATATCTCAATTATTTAAAAATATTTTATTATTTTAATATTATATGGAAATTTATTTTAGAAGTAATTTGCAATCAGTTTTTTACTTCATTTATGAAGGTTTTAAAATAATACATTAAGAAGAATTTTCCAAATTGGTTGTTTGATAAATTTTTAGAAAATTCAGGATGAAATAATTTTTTAACATATTATAAATGATTGGAATTTACCACCGACATGAATGTTATTATTTAATAACATTACTCTATAATTTTTTTTGGGTTTTTCAAAATAATATATATTTTCCCATTCTTCGATGAATTTTATTTCAATGAGTTTTGATAGAAAAATGATTGTTATCCTTATTTTTAGATGAATCCCGAAAACGCTTATTTATTATATACATTAAATGAAACAATTTGTGATATTTTATATGGATATTTTTTTGTGTTTTATGATTTTTATGGTCCTTTTATGTTTTACAAGATGATGGGTGAGCTTGATATTATAGATCTAAGGAATTTGGTATTGAAGAAGTTATCTAGGAAAGTATATCCTAAAAAACCAGGTGGGTTATTACATCTGCAAGAGTGATTATAAGGTTGGTTGTAAGAGTTATATATAGATTATTTACCAAGTTACCTACATTATTTTTGTATTGTTTTAATTTTTTTTCATGGAATTATTTGGATTTCATAAGGTAAAATAAAGATCTTGTGTTTAACAGAATGTTTTTTCCATTTTTAAGAGTGAAAATTATATTTCCAAGAAATTGTTTTCTGGGATACACATGGTTTACAGAAAATGCTCATTATTATGAATTTTTTTATTTTTCTTATGATATTCTCTATGAAATGTTATAGGAATAGAAGTTGGTTTCCTGAGTTAGAAAATGATTTTCTCTCTCAAAGATTATTAGGTAAAAGGGAAAATTTTATTTTCATATTTCATGATTTTGAAAATGGAGTAACAAGTTTATTTATTTATATATCCTGTAAAAAGATTTTAGTGCTCAACCTATGTTTTCATGATTTTTAACATATTTCTTATCATATATATAACCATGGTATTAAATAGTGATTTGGAAACTAAGTGACTAAATTATATTTTATGATGATTACTATTTTATAAACATTAATTTATTTAAAAAAGGACAAATTTTTTTTTGGAAAATATGGGTTGTTATTTATGGAATAAAGGTTCAATTATCCTTTGGGTGAATATATTATTTTATTGTGACTTTATGTGGATTCATTATTTTTATGTAAATTATAAGCATATTATAAATATTTTATGATTAGATAATATAAATTTTTTGTATATGAATTTGTGATTTATTTTTTAATAGATAATTGATTTTTGATAATATATGAATATGAGATAAAATCATTCTAATATTTGGATTTCATTCTTGGTTTTACATAATTTTAGGACCATTAAGGATAATGATTTATAGAATGATTTAAGTTGGAATTAGGGAGTTATTGTTGAGATTTTTGAGATTGATGTATGAAGGTTTATTCGTGTTGAATATTATATTCTGTTCTACTAACAGTTTCAGTTTTGGTAATTGTTTAGAGATATGAGGAATAGATTTTTACACTTTTATGTATTTTTGATCTATTAAAAGTTAATTTTAGTGGTTTAGGTGTGAAAAATTCATATTGAATATTAATTAATGGTAGTAATAAAAGAGTTATAAGTAGAAGATAACAAAATAATAACTAAATGATGAAAATTTTCTTATGAAATAGAAATAAATCAAGTAATTATATTATCTCATGTCTTTTTTCATGATAGTAAAATAATCTCTCAAATATAGGAAAATGATAATAAAATAAAAATGTAATCCCTTTATATTAGTTTTTCATGAATATTTGTTCTTATTTATCTTTTGCTTATTTATAGGGTTTTTATCATTAACATTCTCTCAATCATGTTCTTTATCAATGTGAATTTTTTATTTGATGTTATTTTTCTCCTCTAAGTCCATATTTTCAGGTCTAGATAATGATATCCTTATTTAGGAGCTTGATTTGGGGATATTTTAATTGACCATAATATTTCAATTTTACCCCTTCTAAAAGGATTATTTACTATACATTTTTATGAAATGAGTCTATAAAAATGAATTTTAAATATTTAAATGTTTTTTATTCAATATGGCATGTTTTATCTTGTAGTCTATTGAATTGATTTAAAGAAATATTTTAAACGTTATAATCAAGAAGATGTATAATTAAAGGGATTAAAATTCATTAAGGGTGAAGAATATAAAACCCTAATATTTCAAAATATAATTTATTTATGTAAAATATTTGATATCAGGTGGTATATTCTGTATCGATCTTAAATATAGAAGGTTATACTAGAGACATATTTTCATTTAAATGGGACATTTACGATATAGCCATTGGTTTGGTGGGTATGAATTGGAATAAAAATAGTATGAAATATATTTAGATTTTTTCTTACTAAAATTAATAATAAATCAAACATTTATTATCAATTTTTTAGAAATGATGATAATGAATTTTAAAGGAAAAAATATGTTACAAAAAATTATTTTTATCCATGCAATTTAGTTTTATATTAATAGATTTAAAGAGTAAATAATGATAAATGATTGTAATTAGTAGATTTTATATCCAATTTAACTAATTAACAATCATTTAATTAAGGTTATTAGTTATGTAATGAGAATAATGTAATTTAATGCTCCCAAAATACATTTTCCTAAAAAATGGTTTTATTTAATTATGTGTGTGGATATAATAATTAATTTATAAAAAAATTAGAAATTTAATTTTACAAAATCAAATTAATTTTTTATATCATTATATCAAATTTATCTTACGGTGAATTTTGGATATTTTTATGAAATTAATAATTTTTTGATGTGTAGTGAAAATATATATTTATGATATAATAAAACTTTTATTAAAATTTTAAGACATAAAAAAGACTTAATAAATCAAGGAAACACTATTTTGACCAAATAAATTTAAAAAGTGTTAAATAATGTATTTTAAAACAACATTTTGGATTTGGTAGACCAAGAATCACTTTTTTGAATAGAAACAATATTTTATTTAAATTTAAAACTATTTTTGGGTGTTTCATTTTAATGGCATGGTTAAAAGGTTCCTGTCAGTTTTTTATATATCCAAAATTAAAAAAAATTATTTGTTTATTATTTAACACAAATTGTTCATGTTAATCAACATAGTTCTTTATTTGAAGTTGCAATTATTTTTACCCATAAATTTTGTATTATCTTAATAAATGGTTTTAGGAATTTTTCATAATTATATTAAATATAATTTCATAAACCTATATATTTTGAATATGATAAAATATATTAATAATTTTGACTCAATATTTTTATTTTTTTTAATATGTCCCAAATTATTATTTTTCTAAATAATTTTGTTATTAGGATAAAAATTTCTTTTACAACAATTATTGTTAAATTGGTTTTAAAGGGGGTCCAATTAGTATATAAGGATTAAAATATCACAAACACATGTTTAAATGCTATTTATTTTATTTTATTTTGATTATATCACATATTATATATGAATTTTTGGTTCTTTGCTTCCGCCTTTCCATGGATAATATCTTATATTAATTTAAAACATTGAATAAATACTAGAATTCCAAATCTGTCACTTATAATAGGAAACAGTTATACTCAGTTAATATAAATCAGGATCATGTTTTCCCAAACAAGCCCTAAATAAAACCTTCCATGAAATTATCACCACAAAATATATTATTTTTCCCATAAAAATAACAACTAAGATGTTCTAATGTGTAATCCAAATGTTATTTGATAAATGATAGGTATAACTATTAACAGAGCATGTTAATTTTTTTATTCTACCTCTATAAAATATTATTAAACCATGATGATATAATAAAATATTCATCTCTATTATACTTAAATTTTATAATGTTTATGGTAAAACCCTTATTCATCTCATTTTCTACCTTATAAGGAATAAAACCATAGTTCTTGCATACTAGTGTACACCCCCTTCACTAAGGTATGTGATTCATTTCCATCATTGCCACTTATGGATGTTTTTAATGATGAATTAAAAGTAAATATATGATATTTATAAAAATAAATATCATTAATTATAGGTAATATTTCATAATTTTTAACCTTTCTTCTACGGAAAGAATAATGAAGTTTTTTGCATGTACGTGGGGATTACCACCTCAATAAAGCAATGTGAATCATTTTTTCTTTAAGAATTTTATAGATTGTTCAAAAATTTGATTTGATGTTTAGAAATGATTATTTTTATTGATTAATATTTTGTAATTATTTTTATTAATTATCCCATTAACTTTGATCGACCAACTGATGTTATTTTTGGAATTATGAAATAAAGGCCCTTAAAAATTTTGGTATGAACTTAAATAATTTAATAACTATATATCAAATGGTAATAAATGAAATATAATTTATAATAATATAGTAATTCATACGAAAAAGATTCTAAATATATTATAAATTTAATATAAATTTATTATATTTGTGTGGAAGTATATACATGGTTATTCGAGCTCATTGGAAAAAAAATTCTTGAAAAACATATTTTAAAATATATATATTTTTATTCTATTTTTATTTCATATCATCATATTTTAAATTCATAAAGTATTATTTTATTATAATGAAATTCTTGTTAAAATTTATTATATACCATGTTTGGTGAACATTTGAATTTTTACAAGGATTTTTGTAGAAATTTTCCAAATGGTCCATTTTGACATTTTTACAAAAATGTGAAAGAAATGTTATTTAACATATACGACAGGATAATAATATACCCAAATTATGAATTATATTCATTAAGGAGTTTCATATATATTGTTTTATATTTTTTCATCTAATATCCCATTTCCCCATCTTCTTGGGATTTTTTTAATATGTTTTCAAAGAAAAAATTATTTTTATCCTTATTTTTACAAGAAGCCAAAAAGTGATTCTGCCTATATGTTAAGTAGAATAATTTATGAGAATTTATATTTTAGATGAAATTTTATATTTTTTTTGTTTTTTATTTTCCTTTTTAATTGTTTATATAGATTTTTTTATCCCAATATAGGTATCCAATGCATTTGGTAATGAATATGTTCTTCGGGGAATTTTTTCAGAATTAATCAAGCAAGTTATTCCATTTGTAAGAGTGATTTTAAGAGTACAATTAATATGATATCCGAAGGTACTGAAAATAATTTTCAATTAGTTCCAATGTGTTTTCATAAAATTCTTTTTATTATATAATTTATGTTAATGATCTTATGTTTAAAGGAAAGATTATGCATATTTTAAGGGTATAATGTATGTCTCCATGGTGACCCATGTGTTAAAATAATAATTCATTATTATGAATTTTATAGTTAGATTTTATATTAATGTTTTTATGAAAATAATTGGTTTGTGACATTTTCAATTGAGTAATTAAATGATTTTTTAGTTTAAATTTTATTATATTAATTGGCCAATTTTTTACGTGATTTTAAGATTTTCAAAATGGGATGACAATTTTATTTAATTTTGTATCCCTTGTTGATATTTTTATTATCATACCATGTTTTAATTTTTTTCATAGGGACCTATAATGGGTAGGAAACTATAATAATTTCTAACATTTCATTTTGGAGATTCAATTATAAATAAGGTAACAATTTTTTAATAAAAATGATTTAATTTAAATATATATATATATATATTCAAAATCAATGATTATTATGAGGGAATATTTTTTATATATGGCAGAATATAATTGTTTTTACTAATTATATAAAACCCTAAACCTAATATATCTAGTAAAAGTACGAATGTGAAACACATGTTCTAAATCATGAAATTATTGGTTGAATATGTTACGAGGCATTATAAGTCCACTCCTCGGTCCCATCCATGCCATCTCATGAGATATAAAGATGCAACCCTTAAATTAGGGGCCTATATAGTTAATAACCTATTATTTTATGTCACCTTTATATTTTAAAATAACAACATTATATTCGATAGCGTATACCACAACCAACACTAGGCCAAAATGAACTATAATATAATATTTAAAAGTGAAAGTTATAACTATGATTTTAATTTATGAATTATGAATAATAATTTTTTTTATAATTGTTTAAAAATAATATTGAAGAATGAAATATTTTTTTTAAATATGGTCACAATTTTAAGAAACATATTATCATGCTATCAAAATATATTTTCCATCTTTTTTTATTTTGTTTTGTGGGAAAACAATATAATTATTTTATACCAATTATAGAAAACAAAATTTATAAACTGAACTTATTTTTTCTGAAATATTATTTCAAAATTAATGTAGGATTTAATTTTTGGAATTTTATGAATATAGTGATTCTTTAAGGAATTATGAAAAATATAGTTTTTTTTGTAAAATTGTAATTTCCTTTCAATAAATTAAGTAATTTAAAAGTACCATTATTATTTGAATTTTATTTCAAATTAAAATAATAATTTTTAGTGTTATTTTATCTAATTTATTACATTTTAATCAACACTATACTTTATTATGGTAATGTATATTTTTATGCTTCAAAATGTGTTTTTCTAAAGAATTATTTATTGTGCATAATGTTTCTCTAAGTTAATTAATTTAAACCAACACTAGTGAAAAAATATTTAAATGAAATGTATAGATTATATATATATGTATATTTAAATTTAGATAATTATTATTAAAATTTATAGAGCTAATGAAAGATCATCTTATGTTGGAAAAACAAATTTCCCAAAAAACAATTTTCCAGCATGTTTTGAGAGTTCATTTTTAAATTAAAATGTTCCAATTATTTAAATTTAATTTGATAAATTGTATTCTTTATTTTTAATATTAATAATCAGTATCAGGTAATACAGTCTGCTAATGTTTTGGTCATAAGAAATATTTAAGATAGTAAAATATTTTCACTATGGTAAAAGGGTAAATTGGGTTAACCTAGGTTAAAAATAAGTCACAAGTCCATCATATTTCATATTATTACTATTAGATGAATTTTTTTCCATATCACCATTGTCTTGGGATTAATTTACTTATTGGACACTTTTCTATGAAATAGTACAATATAATAATTTAAGTAACGAAAAAGGAAAAAGGTGTCTATCTTTCCTTTAAATATCTCTTTAATGATCACATTGAGATAAAAGTAAGTGATGAATGAATATTATATGTCATTTTAAGTATAATGAAATTATCTTCATAGTGGTAATTTTGTTTTGATTATATAATTATGTTCAATGATTATACAATGCCGACACAACTCTTATGAAAATAGTTGAGGACAAAAGGTAAATAATTACAAAAAACTAAAAGTTATGTATTTAGGATGAGATATGGTTCTAAAAAAAATTATTTCTTATAATTATGTATTATTGATGGAAAAATATTTTATTTTAAAAATTTATTATTGTGTTCATGTCTTCAATGTTGAATTAAAATAACAGTGTAAAAAATGACTTTAATGATATTATATATTAAAAAATATTATATAAAATTATATAAAATTATTAAAAATCAAAAAATAGGATGATATGTAGTCTATAATTTCTTCCATGTTCCTTATATTGTCTAAATTTTATCTTATATATAAAATTATATCACAATAATTTTGATTTTTTTATCACAGTATAGGTTAAAACATGATTACTAAGGGTGAAACTAATCGAAACAGGATAAATTCAAATAAAAATTTATAAATCCCAAATTTTGGGGTTATTTTGACTTCATCTTATTCCATAATTTATTCCACATCCTTTTTGGAGAAATTTTGTTTTAATATGAGCTTTTTATCATTTAATATTTTAAGAAATTCAATAATTTATCCTCCCCTCACTAATAAAAGGGAACCTATAATCCCATTTTCTTCACACCTGAAGTTACATTTTTTGTGAAGAACCAGACCTCTAAAATGTAGATATTAAATCATTATATAATAATATTCATTTCTTATTACAAAAAATGATATAGTATTACAGAGGTTTTGTGTCTTCAGAAACAAAAATACGTAAAGAGATGATTCATAAGTGAACTACATCATCTATCACAATTATTTTTTCATAACTTTCACCCTTATTAGACCTATCACACATAATACATTCATTATAAAATAGCGGATCAAAACATAGTAAATGGTGATATCGGATTTCTTAAAATGGGTAAACATTTGGGACATAATTATAATAGGAGAATAAGGGTATGAGAAGATGAGAATAAATTTGGAAAACCATAACTCTATATATAACAGATCATATACTTGATTCAAGAAAAAATCATGACAGTTCATAAGGCATGAATCATAATCTAGTCAAATAACATGGGCCATGAGAACATAACATTTTCATAAGCCATATATTTTTGGCATACACATAGAAATAAAAATATTCTGTCACAGATATCCACCAAGATATTTATAACATGTTAGGCTTGGTCTAACCACATGTGTACTGAATTCATATGTGGGATAAACACTAATGTTCCATATTTAGGATTAGTATATCCTCCATTTTACACTCTTATTTTTACCTTGGTATATTCTCTTTTTAATACTCTTATTTTGGGAAAGAGATAACCTCATGTGTACCCACTTGTTTTGGGATGAAGATAACCTCCTCTAAACCGTCTTATTTCAGGATTAGGATAATCCCATGTGTTTTATATTTTTCAGGACTAGGATAACCTCCCATGTATACATAGACCTCATAGGACATTAATATTTACCCAATGAATCGGATAGAGATATTGGTCCAACCTATTACATAATCTATATGTTTTTGTTCCACAAGTTCTTAAAACATTCATCATATCATAACACGTGGAAAGGAAAAAGATTTCATAAAAATTTTATCATAGTATAACCCATGGGAATGAATTGGGTTTCTTTAACATATCTTCATCATAATATTAAAAATAAAACATTTATAAAAATAATAATGTTTTTACCATTTGATCGTATCTTAAGTAAAATATAAGAAACGCATAAGTTTGTTGTCATTTATGAAGAAATATTCTATAAAAAGACCATTACTACATTCTGGAGGAAATTATATTTTCCATTTTGAAATCAATTCTTTCAAATCTAAAAATTTCCCAAATATTAAGGCTGTAATTTATTTTGGAAATAACCTTTAAAAATTAAATTGAATCCTTAAATAATTTAGTGGTCATAATAGTGGAAAATTACATCCATTCTATACATGTCAAAAAAATGATTCCTTTCACATTTTTGGGAAAAAGTCAAAACTATATCGTTGGATAAATGAAAAAAACTTTCGTTTTTTTACATTTTTTTTAAAATTTAAATTTGTCTAAATGTTTCTCTCAATAATCAATGGATAATAGTTAAAAAGTCCTTCAATTTGTTGTAAAAAACATTGACATTGACGAAAAATGATTTTTGACAAAATGGAGAAATATAGTGTTTTTCCTAAAAATATTCCCTTTTTATAAATAGTTATTAAAAAGAGGAAAATTATATAAAAATAGTATTCATGATAAATACCCATTGTTGGAGAAAATAAATGAGTTTCTTGATAGGTAGATTGTAATATTTTATTATCAGAAACTTAATTATAAATTATCATGATAAAAAATGAAATTGTAACACAATACATTTACCACATTGGTATCTTTTGAATCGTAATAATCTAGAAAAAAATATTCATATAAGGATATGTATATAACATAATTTTCATTATAATAATCAGAAAATACATTCATGGGAAGTACATATGCATAACAAAAATTAAACAATAGGTGTATAAGACATGTGTGCCAAAAAAATGTGAGATAGAATTCCATTACCACAAGTATGAAATTATATCCTGCATCCTCAAGCCTCCCATATAATAAATATATTTTTATTATACATATTTTAATGAACAATAATCTTATTTATTAAAAAAATAAGACTACTTGTAACCATTTATCACCCATTTTTTAACAATTCATTGTTTAAACCTCTATTTTGGGTGATAAGAACATCATTTTTTATATATGTTTTGGTTTAGTAGTTTAAATTATAGACCATTTATGATGGATAAATCATATAAATATTGTTAAAAATTATAATAATATCATTATATTATTTATATATGTATTTATGTCAATCTATAAAATTCAGAGATATAAAATGAATTAGACTGTACATGGTGACGGTTGGCCAAACGTACGCATGAGCAATGCTTCCATTTTCTCAAAATATGTTATGAAAGAAAGTTAAAAAATATAAAACCTCTAAAAAACTAATTTTTATGTCTAATATATCATGTATATATATTACATATATCATTATGACAATCCATGTGAAAATAAAATGAAAAATGCACCAACTCACTTCATGATGGTGGTAGTCCACACGTATACAAAAGCAATGATATCATTTTCCAACGTATTCAATGGTAAGAAGGTTTATTTCATATGAAAATTTTATAAATATAATAATTTCATGGAAATCATATATAAAATTGAAATAAACTATTATATCCACCATTGAGAGGCAGTATTTGAAAATTAATTACATCGGTTTGAGAGGAGGTTTACTGTACACATGATTGCCAATTTCATTTACTATATTGTTGGAAGAGTATATAGGTGTGGGTTATGAAACTAATTTAGTAAAATCTCCATATATTTGAGATAATTATGTTATCATAACATAATTTTTGAATAATAATTGATGGAGAAAGAGGAACAAAATAACAAAATATGATTTGCTAAGAACAATACCACTTCTTTAGACAACCTCCTTAGGTTGGATCCAAAAAGCCTTATTAAGTGAGTTACATATTACAAACAATTACTATATTATTTTTTTATGTAATTATGGAAGATATTTTTTCAGGTATAGAATAATTTATTTGGAAATTTAAAAAGGAGAGGAGAGGGGGTGTACTTTTACATGTGGGGGAGACCACACACTAGTATTATTTTCAAATGAAAAATTTATAATCATGTTTTTAACATGTGAAATTGATCCAAAATGGTTCAATATCTAAAATTATTTGAAATAAGGTCTAAATATTTATATAATGTATAATTTTAACAAATTTTTAGGTTATTTTATCCCTTATCATTTTGTTTAAAACCTCAGTGAACCCGTTTTAACATTAACTATGGTAATTTATATTTACTATTTTTAGTATTATTTATAGAAATTTTTTTTTTAATTATTATATGATATTAATTATTATTATTATTATAAATATGGAATATATTAATTCTAAATTTAATTTATATAATTGGAAGAATTTAATTTAAAATACAAGCTACAGATATGTGGGATAAGCAGTTTTCCAATGATAAAATTTTCATAAGTATAAAAAGTTTAATATAAAAAATAAATATCAAATTGATTCTGTTGAACTAAATTGTATTTATTTAAATATAATTCAATTTTTAACCTTATTCCATTTAAAAAAACTAAAATTAGAATATTATTTAAGTGATAAGTAATCTTTCATTTAAAATTTGTATTTTTCACAACTCACTGAACAATTAATCCTTCTTGAAAATTAAAAAAAATCACCCTAAGATATTTTGAAATGTTGATTAAAAAGAATTCTATTTTTTTTATAAAATATTTAATATTTATTCTCAAAATTAGAGGAAATTCATTTTTTTGAAGAAATATATTATTGATGTATATAAATACTTTAACAAAATTAATAACTTATTTATCAAAGTTGTTTATTTAACAAAAACCATTTTATTTTATTTTTAAAATTTGGTTATTTCTACTAATACCATCTTGTTTAATAGATAAAATATATTATTAATTTTCAAATAATATTAACAATATATTTTAGTTCCATTAGACTCAGTGTTGCGTGTAGAAAAAGCTATTAAATAAAAAAATTAATTATAAAAAAGTAATTCATAAAATATTTAGGTGATAAATTCTACCCTGTTTAAATTTAATTTTACCCCCAAAATTATATGACACTGATACAATGTTTTGGGATATTTCTTTCTCGTCACATCCTTAGGTTAGCATGTAACTTCATTATATTTTGTTGGTTTCGGAAAAAAATATTAACTAGGCTCTTGGTCTTGTTTAATAGAGATTTATCTGAATGATCTAGAATCTTCACAGGTATTTCCTCACAATATATATCATTCTCTTTTATGAACACTAAGATGAATAAAAGTTAACTATAAATAATTTTCATACTTTTTAGGTATAAATTGAATATGTAATTAAATTTATAGAGGTTTTGTGAAAGTTTAAATTGATAAGTAGCCATACATACTTGATCAAGAATCTCAAATGGGCCAATATACATAAGGATATACATTTCTTTATTTATTAATATCGTAAACATCATCCATTAATAAATTCATAGAAACCCCTTCTCACTAAATTCAAATTATAGATCATGTTGATAATTATAATTATAACTTTTCTGTTAAATTTGTGTATCCACTATATATTTTTGAGTAACTGTAACATTATTTACCATTTCATGAGGTAGAGTTAGTCCCAATAGATTTGTTTCTTTGACTCCATCCTAGTTTGTTGTTGTTTAAATCTTTTTTTCCATAGAGGGATTCCTAAGGACCCTTCTAAATAATTAAATGAAATATATTGTTATATGAAAACTTGACTAGTGGAAGGTGTTGATACCAATGACCATTTAAATCCACATAAAAATATATCAGCAAATCCTCCAGGGATAGAATTGTTCTCTCCAATTGACCATCTTTGTAGTTTGATATGATGCGCCAAAAAAAACACTCTATTTAGATCACACTGAATGATTCACTGTCTTGTGCTACCACCTATTCCATTTGGAAGTATATTTATAATATTTTTTTTACTACAGATGGATTCTCATTTATTAAATCAGCTTTCAATTAAAACGATGTGTGGAACTAGACTTCTTTAAACAAATCAAGATGCTCTTCCTCATTGCAGTTGTTGAACCCCTCCAGATGATCCGATATGATAGAAATTCAATTATTCACAACAATTACTCCTTCATTCTCAATGCAAGTAAGATGGGAATTCTAATTGCCATTAGGGATGATGTTACGATCCAAAAAGCTTATTGTGATAACACTGTTGGTGATTTTGAGATCCTCCTTCGACTTCAGATTGATGGGTTCTACAAACATTTGAGGCACACTTTTGAGGTTTTTTGGCAAGCTCCAATTCCAGGATGGATCAAAGTGAATGTGGATGTTGCATAAAAAGGAAATATGGTTCCCGAAGGAAGTGGTTCTATCTTTTTAGAATACCTTGGTCGGTGTCTTGGTTATTTCTTCTGCATTTGTGGTACTTCATCGTCTCTAGAGGCGGAAATGATGGGTGTGATACATGCCATCAACTCTCCAAGAAAAAGGTATGGAACAATAATTTGATTGAAAGTGACTCAACCAGTATTGTATATTCTATTTGGGAGGGTTTGGTTCATCTTACCTAGCCACTGACCACCCACTAGACGAACTTCCTTGATTCACTTATATGGAGTAACTTCATTAGAACACAAGGGTTTTGTGAAGCGAACATGGTTGCTGATGGTCTTCATAATAAGGGAATGAACTGGGGAATAACTTGGAAGGATTAATTAATATTTGAGATTCTATCTATATGTAATAAATATTGTAATAAGATACCTTATTTCAGACTCATGTAGTTATCCTTTAGTTTATTTAATAAATTGTGTCTTTGTCTTTGATCGTGGCACTATCCCCACTTAAAAACATCTTCAATTGGATAGATGGTTAAACACCAATATTATAATGATATGACTTCTCCTAATAAATTAATATATTAAGATCCATCCATTAAGAATACATAAATATTTTATATTTTGTGGTTCTCATGATTTATAAGCTTTCATGATCATTTCAACTCAAAGCATCAACCACCTTGTTTGCTTTCTCCGGGTAGAAATGTGTCGAACAGTGAAAATTATTAATTATTTCCAAAAAACATATATAAAACATATATATATCATGAGAGGTGAATATATAATTTAAAATATTTTGATCAGTATAGATATCAAACCTTTATCTAGAAATATTATGCCTCCATTTCTTTAATACAAATTACCACAGCTAACTATAAATCATGAGTTGGTTTATTCTTCACAAGAATATTCAATTTTCTTGATCCATAATATATAATGATATCATTTGGCATGAGAACATATCCCAATCCCTTATTTTATGAATCAATATAGATTAAAAATACATCTAAACTGTAATGTAAGAACATGTTCAGTATCTAATAATCTCTTAAGTTCCTTGAAATATTATTCAAATACATCTTTTAAAAAGAACTATTCAACCTTTTGATATAACATGGTGAGTGGATTATAAATTCAAAAGAATTATCCACAAACCATTGAAAATACCTATACAAGTCAATAAATATTTTGACCCCAGTAACAGTGGTTGGTCTGGGCCAATGTGTAATAACTTATATCATTGACGTATCTACCAATATATACTCTTTTGAGATTATATGATCCAAAATTGAATCCTTGAAAGAAAACATTCACACTAGCTAAACATTTCATAAAAATTATCCTTATAATATTTAGTACAAATCTCATATGATCATCATGTTGTTGCATTTTCTTGGAATAAATAATAATTTCATCTACAGAGACCACTAAAAATTGATCATGGTAACCTCTAAAGACTATATTAATTAAAAACCTGAAGATAGTGGTGTAATTAGTAAAAAAAATGAATCACTATATGTTCATCATGCCCAAACCCTATATAAAATGATGTCTTCAATATATCCTCTTTATTGACATCTAATTAATGCTATCCAAATTGAAGTTCAATATTAGAAAATTATTGATCCCCATGTATTTGATCAAAAAATTCATTAATACATGGTATAGGATACAAGTTCTAGATGGTGATTTTGTTTTGTTCCGGGTAATCAAAATAGATAAACATCAATCCTGATTTCTCATTAACCAAAATAACTAGTCCATTCTATGGGGTTATACATGGATGAATGAACCCCTTATAAATATTCTCATAGTGTTTCTTCTTCAATTATTGCAATTCAATTGGGTTCATTCTACAGGGAACCTCTATAATAAGTGTGGAATCTCGTATGAGTTCTATATAGAAATTAACATCTGGGATTGATGTAAGACTATGAAACTCTTATAGAAAGCCATTGGAAAACTTTATTAAAATATAAATTTGAACTATGTTGAGTTTATCCCTAAACATATGATATAAACACCCCTTTTTAATAGGAATTGGGACCCATATAATGGTTGAAATTTATGTTGTAAGTTTTTATTTATATTCAAACTAATAGAAAATAAAATTATGGTATGAAATACCAAACATGACTACCCTTCATTTAAAAGTCATGTGTTATTTATATATAGAAATATAATCCATTCCCAATATAACATAAAATTCATGTATTGAGAGAACAACAAGATTTATAAGAATTACATTCCCACAAACATAACTGGGGAATAATAAGGGAATTTGGGATTTGATCATCATACTACTAGGTTATTTCACTACTAATTCAATAAATAATCATTTTTGAGTCATTTTGACACCCTCTAAGAATTTTGCAGATATAGAAGTGTGGGTAGTTACCAAATCTAAAAAGATATTATAATTTTAGAGTGGATGGAATGTTTACCTTTCACCATGTCATTATCCTACCCCTAATCAGAAATAGTGAGAACAAGATATTTCACATTTTTCCTTTATCTTAAGAGGTTATTGAAATTTATTGACATCATTAAGAATTATATTTTCACATTGGTTAACATAATACCCATACAAATTCCACTTAAAACACTAGAGTGTGGGTGGTGAATTCTATGGAGATTTATATTTATTCACATCAATAGCTTACTTTATCACATCACTTCATCATTCACCCACTCTACAACTTTACTTTACTCTATTAAAAAAAACTAATAATTCCCTTAATAATATTTCCACCATGATTAAATATGTACTTCAAGAAATACATAAATATCAGCATCTTCTTCCCTTGGTTTTTAGAGTTTACTTTTTATTCCAAATCACTTTCCTTATAAAAACCATGAGATAGAAAGATATACCCATTCTCCATTTCCACCTTAATAGAACATTGAATGATTTCAACAAAGCTAAAAATTTCCCTTAATGGTAAAACCCTTCAGAGACTTGGTTATAATAGCCTGAAGAATCAATCAACCCAATTTTTATGTTAGATGATAATACTATAAGATTACCTCAAAAGTCAAGAAAATATTTCCACATAGGTACCAAAATATTCATCATATATATAATTTTTCTCAAGGAATTTATTCACCATTTCATATGAATAATTATAGGAAAGTACTTATTTAAAAATAAGATCTAAAATTCATCCCACCCCATGGAGTTAATTTTATCTAATTGCCTTATATTCTTGATATGAAACCATCATATTTCCACCTAACCTTCCAAATTATAATCAGACAAAATGAATTTTTCATGCTACAAAAAATTGAAAATGGAAAATGTTTTTTCAGTTGTATTGCGTAATTTCTCATAAATTGGTGGATCAGTGGACACCACTGTAAAACTATACTATACCAATGGTTGGAATCTATTGTGATAATACCCAAAACCATTGGGATAACCAATCCTAATGGTTTATGAAACCATTGGGGTGTTGGGAATTGCAATTGATATGTCCCAATGGTTCAAGTTGAAATCCCTATCCCAATATTTTGAAACCATTGGGATAGATTTATATCAATGGTATTCAACCATTGGTGTACCTTTATCCCAATGGGTTTGAACTGTTACATTGAACAATTCCAATATTTTAGCTTTATCCATTGGAAAAACAAGCAAGCATACTTACCTAATAGAAATGGTTTAGTTGAATTGTTGGTATACACAATCTTACATACTTAATTCCTATGGTTCAATTGAACTGTTGTTATACAGACATAGAAGGATTACAAAATCCTTCCTTCTATCCAGTATTAAGGTACTCACTCACCATCCTGTAGCAGGCAACTCACAAGGAAGCATATGAAGGAAAAAAACCTTACCGGTATGACAAATTGGAGAGAATCACAATATAATAACTATTCAAATGAAAAAATAGGTTATAGATGCTTAGATACTTAAATTAAGACATATATAATATTGGAACTATGAAAAAAGAAAAAAAGATACATACTTCAAAAAATTACCCACCATGCCAGAAAATATATCGTTAGATATAAAGAATTGGTGAACATTATTTTCTCTCTCAAAATGGAGGAACAATAGAGAATATTACTAGAAATGAAGTTTGAATAAAATTTAAGTAGATATAAACTCATATAAAATATAATGATAAAATATATAGATATATTAATGTAAATTTATATCTATCAAAGGTAAAAGAGAAGGTAAAAATTCCCTATATGGAATCCACAATAAGTAGAGAATTACATGATATAAATCTGAAAATTTAAAATAAAGGAAATATCTATAGGTTATCTATAAGAATAGAATCTAAAAGAAAAGATTCAACAAAATAATAAATTTGTGGATGATTTTGGCACTTCATTCGCACATGTGATTAAGATAAAAAACTCAATATTGGAAGGAAAATATTTATTTATATATATATATATAGAGATATTATATATGATGTATAAATTTTGTAAAAAATGATATATATGTTCTAATATCATTCATATGAAAAAAAGTGTGAATAAGAGCCTTACCACTACGGAGGTAAAGGAGCCTTACCTGTAAAGTGGAAATAATGTTCTAATCACACCAAATGAAGAGAATCGCAATCGATCACAAAGGTAAAATCCATAACAGTATAGTCAGTATCTCATACTACATAGTTAAGATATTAACCAATACGAAAAAAATATGAATCACCTCAATGGATTCATTATCCCAAAGACTACATCTTGTTGTCAAAATTTATTCATTTAACCCAATATATTCACATTGGTTAGACTCATTTCAATAAATTCTTGAAATAATAATCCTGAGAATATATTATGTGTGAATCCAAATAAACTAGATCATTATTTCACCAAGATAGAATCCAAGATCAACACTAAGCAATTAAAAAATTTCATCACTAAAACACCTAAATAAAGAAAAAAAAGATGCAAAAATGATAGGTTAATAAGAGGAAACCTATTTCATTAGAAGAAAAATAATAAAATCTTTACATATTAATCAATTTAAACAAGTTTTCTCAAAGGATCATCATAAGTGACACATTTATCTGTTTCTTTATTATAATCAATCCCTCTATTGAATCACTATGAATGGACCAAATGTCCACATGTATGAAATATTTATTAGAATCATAACAAAAAAGTTTCTTCTATCCCACTTTTTGGAACTAATATAAAACCAAGTATTTTATCCTAGAAGAAACCAGTGAGAAAAGAATAAATTTTTTAAACCACCACTTATAAGGTCAGACATATCACACTTTCTTATTGGAGATTCCTTCTTACACACACAAGAATTTAAGAAACATGAAACAACTCTGGAGATCCTAATAATCTTATGTCAAAAACGATAGCTTATCTCATAACCACTCTATAGTATTGGATTCCAAAGGAAGAAACACCTAGTGAAAAGTATAATAAAATTCTTTAATCAGACCACCCTGCCAATAAAGAATTTTCCAAATCAGGATTAGGAATTTATGGCACCAATTGGATAAAATGATTTGTGTACTCAAAAATTATTTCATATCATTACTATAGGATAGACAATTATATATCCATTGGTACCTTCACTTAATTATGAAATAATTTTGAATCAACCATGCCTTGAGACATTTCCATGAATAGTATTTATCTAGAATAGTTTGAATAAGAGACTTCCACCACATATAACCTGGACCCTTTAATAGGATGGTTACAAATATAACATTAAAAGACTCATAAATCTAAAGCTAGATAAATATATCCTCAAACTTCAGTACAAAAAACCAATTCATCCTATGAATTTTGTTACCTAGAGAAACGGGGAGGGTTCATGCTTTGGAACTCTCATAAATAATTCTTTCATTAAGAAAAGAGATTAAGAATGACAAGCTCTAAGATTGAAGAATACAAAACAACCATCCCCAGAATATCTTGATCATCTAACGAATTCATTAAATTCTAATGGGGATATACTCTAAAACAAGAAACATAAACACCATCAAAATTAAATTCAAATCTCCACCCCCACGAGATATAAAATACACCAATAAGTAATCTCAAGACATTATTTAAATAAAACTAAAATCCTATACATTATAAATTCTTATAAGAATATGTACTTTTACTTCATTGAATAAGTGATCCAAATTCTCCTGTTTAACCCAACATTGTTTTATAATAAAATTATTTAAAAATCACATTCATTTATTGAAACATAATTTTTACCCATAAGGTTATTAAAAACTCATCTTATAAATAGAAACAAAAATTGTTTATGAAACCCTTTTAACAAAAATATAGATTTTGGTTAAACATTCCTAATATTCAAAAAGATCAAAAGCATCTATTTTAAATGTATATTCGGCTTAAGTAATTTAAAATATTCAAATTAATCATTGTTAATATCACTTTCAAATATTTAAAATAATTAACTCTATCCCTTTTTCAAACTGAATTGACAAAATTTCCAAAAATTGGTTATGATTTTAAATTCAAAACATTTTATACACTTTTACAAATAAAAATATCAGTATAAAATTATTCCAAAGTTTTCTATAAGAATATTTGCATTTTTAAACTTTCCCATTTAAAAATTTCCATTTCAGATTAACCATAGTCATCGAAAACACACAATATACAATGATTTATGAGAACCAAAACATAAAGAAAATGATAATAACTCAAAATTAAAAAAGAAGAATTCCATGTTCACAAAAATAAATAACAATGCAAGAAGATATTGATGTCAATATTCATTCTAGAAAGAGGATATCTTTATTCATGAGTGTTCAAGGCAATAAGAGACCCATATAGTTGAATATATTATGTGAGTATTTAAGATGATTAGATCCAATCTTGTCTATCAGCTACTAAATATCTTGATGATTATGTTCGTGAGTATACTAGTTTAGACATTGTGTTCATACATGGATATCTACCTCAAGTGGGGAAGAAGAAACTTGGATACCATAAATATACTATTTATTTTAATCATACCTTTTTATTGGTTAGTGAGAAAATGCATTCATTAGTGGGACTCTAGAGTAGGAGCATAGTGGGTCTCTATTCTGATAGGATTGCGAGGTCCTTAGTGTAACCACTTTGGTTTATAGTGGATAATACTCAATTGGGGTCAATAACTAATCATGTAAAGGAGTGGGAATTTGATTTTTAACCTTTCAAAACCTTGGGACGTGATGGAAAATGTATTCAGTAATTCAAGAAGAAAACTTACCTGGTATTTTCAATCATTAATGAGATGATATAGAATGAATAACTTCATCGAATGGAGGAATATTCTAAGAATTAATATAGTGTGGAAGGAAGGGGATAGTTCCACAACACATAAATGTTAGAGAAAAGGGAAATTAAAACATGTTGAAGTGGGAGTAGGTCAGAAGATGATGGTCCCATGTGTTCGCAATATTGGATGAATGTACACGTGAAAAATGACTTCAATGAGTGGAGATTGAATTATGAAAGATACACTTTCGAATGTATATTTATTAATCTTATATTAGAAGATAAGAGTGGTATGTTATTGAGTATATCTAATTATCTTGAGTCTTCGCTATAGACTCTTGAGGTTCATTTCACATAACATATAGTAGTTGAAGTCTCAAGAAGTATACTTAGAAAAGATATAGAAAGGTTCAATTTGTAGATCATCTTGCTCAATGAATTATAGAAAAAAGTTACATATCATGAACAAGGGAAATAGAAGTATGTTTGAGTTTAGTGGTGTGTAGTGCATACTAGGGTTAAGGAAGACTTAATTTTCATTGTATATAAGATGTATATTTTCATACAGCATTCATAGATAGTGCATGGAAAATTTTACACCATTCCATTGTTGTGGGTGAACAATTTAAGGATGCGAATTTGTACCTCATTACTTTATAGAAAGTTGAAATTCATGCTAGATAATATTCTTTTTCAGTGTTATGGCATAGCCATCTAGGTCATATGAGTGAGATGGTGATAGATATCCACACTGTTAAAGGTATGTTAAAATTTTGAATTATAGATTATGGGATGTGTAAAGATACTATCATTAGAAAGAGGTTGAAGCTTTCCTTCAGAAATGAAGGTAAGGTATTGAAGTGCAAGAAGCTAGAGCTATTTTATACATATGTGTGGGGGTAACACCAGTTTATTCTAATACGGGATCATTGTTACATATAAAATTCATCAATATTGAGTCATTCGATGTGTGGGTGTTCTTTCTCAACAACATGTATGAGGTGTTTGAAACTTTTTTTTGATGGATAGACCTAGTAAATAAAGGATATTAGTTTTATGGTTAAGTTCCTATAGTCTCATAATGGTGGGGAGTATAAAAGTACATAGTTTCAAAGGTTCTACTAGTGGAAGGGAATATGGTTTTAGAAAACCATTCCATGTATTCTAGAATATAATTGATTTGTAGAGAAGATTAATCCGAAATTGGATAAAACTAAGATGATTAAAAGAATTTTAATAGGATTTACCATCATGTTTTGGGTAATGGTAGTGAATTGTGTGATATAATTGATCAAGAGGAATTACTTTTTTTCCACTTGGTCACAAAATATGAAAAGTTGTTTGGTTTGGAAGGAATTTTGACTTCACTCATCTCAAAGTCTATAGGGCACCCACTTATGTCCTTTCTACTTCCATGAAAAGGGATAATGTTGAAGCTAAGTCATAAGCATGTTACATTATAGGATATTTAAATGAAGTGTTTTATTTTTTAGCTCATGGATAATAATTCTTATAGGGTTTTCATAAGTTTTAATTATTTCCATCAATGAATAGATTATGTGAAGGATGTTAATGTTGCTGAGAATATTAACGAGAGAAAAGTATCTTTAGAGGATGATTTTCAACTAAATCGGCATTCAAAAGTTATGGATGTTCTAAAAAAATTAAAGAATGAAAATTTTAACAAAAACACCAGCCCGTGTAGATGTTTCAATGGATTTGATTCATGTTACACACGTGTTTTCAAAATTAGAAGAATCATAAATCCCTAGGCCTATAAAATATTTTGGTCATCTTCTAAAAGATAGAGATATGGAGTATATATCCATTTAAGTTACAATATCAAATGTCGATGAGCCACTAAGGTAGTTATGGAAGTCTAGTAATGTATGGAACAAAAGCAAAAGATATGGGAGTTATCTTCATTATCAGTTACTCATGGAAGATGGATTTCTAGAAATCCACAAAGTGGCTATAAATATGAAATAATAAAATAAATTGGATTTATCCATGAGAGATGTGAATTATTCCTCCATGTATATGGAACATGTGATCTGTTAAAAAATTCAACAAGGGAGAAAATTATTTATAATAAATGGGTGGATCAGTTGAAGGAGGGAGTGGATGTTAGACAAAGGTATAATGAATAGTTAGTCCAAAATGGGTTCCAATAAATAAAATATGTGTATTTCTCTTAAAATTTTCACAGATATTTAAATATATGACTATTATAATGATAATGATTATGGTTTTCATTAAGGTCTTTCATCTGGAATAGTTGAATATGAAGATTTCATAGATTCATAGGGACTTAGATGAGGTAATTTACATGTAGCATTCAAGATGTTTTATGGATAATGGGAACTAGGATTTTTTTCCTCGATAATGTAAATATGTTAAATCTTGTAACACAATTCAAGGTAGTTGAAGTGGAGGTGGATGTTTAATGACCTGATGATGCAATGGAAGTTCTTTTGGGTTAATTTTGATGATTTATATTACCAAAAGGTGTTTAGAGATGGGAGATTCAATATATTTCCTCTATATGATGACGATATGCTTATTTTTGATTTGGTGCAGTAAATGGTTTTGTATATGAAGATTGAAATGTATAAAATATTTGAGATATAGGATCATGGACAAGCTAAATGGGTCTTTAGGATGCATGCAGAGATTGGATTAAGTTAAAATAATTTGAACCAGACTTAGTTGGATTATATTTTGACTCTAGTGGAGTGCTTTAGCATGATGGTGGTGAGACCTATTACAATACCCCTGGATAGATATTCCAAATTGATCCAGTATAAGGAACCCCAATTAGTGTAAATGTACAAAATGTAAAACATATTTTCTATGCATTGGCATCTGAAATCTTGTGGTATTCAGGGAATGGAGCATGATCATGATAGATTGTTTTTGTTAATACAAGAAAAGTGGTGTCCAAGTGAAATATACATATGTTGTGTCATCTAGATTCATTCCCCAGCATTAGCGGACATGTCCATGATAAATGTGTGATACATATAAAATGGGGGATTCCGATATAAATGAAGACAAAAATAAAACACAACAATCAATATCTCCACTACCCTGATCTCACTCCTCTACAAAGAAAACCATGAATCTACCTCCAGTACCCTTCATGACCCCTTTGCAGAATATAACTACCATCTATCTATAGAAAGTAGTAAAAGGTCTAAGTGGCAGATGCGATTGTGAAAATAAAATAAAAATTAAACTACAACATACCTATCTCCTATGACTATAAATGTAACCACCCATCATATAATAACCACAATGCCCCATGGGTCAAATCACAATCCAGCTAGTAAGGGGAAATAGATCCATCTTTCAAAATGATACTAACAAATAGTATATTCCAATTAATTAACAATTACACTTCCAAGTAATATAATATAATACTTTTGGATTGAAACTTATATAGCGTATCGGTATATCATTTCTAAAAAATAAATAATGGAAACAAAAAATATATTAAATTCACTTTGATCAATTAAGATTTGTTTTGTTCTTTTTTATTATTAATTTTGTAAATCATAATATTGTTACTGCACATTATTTTAATTTGCTATTTATTTTTTCATATTACATCATATTTTATTTTGTTAAAATATATTTATTATTTGCAACGTCAATTGGTTCAATGAATGTTAGGATTAGTTGGGCCAGTTCTATTTTGTCTACTTCATGGTGATTTTTTATAGATGTAGTTAATTTTGTTTTACTATTTTGGGAAATATATAGTCAATTTTATGGTAGATTATTTTTTATTATTTTTGTTTTTCTGAATCAATTTCCTATAATTTTATTTAAGACTTTTTAATGCAATTCAAATTTTTAGGGCTCTAATTTTTAACTACCCATTACGAAAGATAATTCTTCATTTACATGAGTAACTCTGTATATACTCATCAATATACCTCAAGATTGTTTTCTCCGTTGATCTTTTGTAGCTACAAAAATGACTTCCCATCAAGACTGTAATTCTCTTGACACCCTAAATAGAATACAATAGGGTGATGTGAAATAATATGGATAAGATAAACTATAAATAACATATAATGTGGAATAAAAACAAATAATGAGAACACACCACACTCTTCTCTTTCAATTTATTAAGAGCAACCCTCTAGGATTTGAAAGATCTATAGTAATGGAACTGCAAGTAATTAAAAGAAAATATTGAAAGCATGATATAGGTTGAAGTGGAAGAAATGTATGTATATTTTTAAGGAATGTACTATTGTTCTTCTATAATACCTGGACAACAAAGAATTATAGAAATAATATATGCTATACACAATTATCAATATCTATTTTTAGCACTGGAATCAATAGTGTAATACTGGGAAATCATATTTAATAATTAACTGGATAATTTTACTTGAGGCTATATTATAATGTTCCTTTTAATTATGTTTTTAGCATCACTCAGAATCTCATTAATAAAATAAAAAATACTTTTAAATTTTCTTGATAATTTCATTTTTCTCAATTAACAAAACAACAACATCAAGAGGGGGTGTAATGAAGATGAAATAAAACTATATTTTTTCCCACCCGATAAGAAAATTTTATTAGAGGAAAAAATTTATAACCAATTAGAGTACATCATAGAATAATAAAAATTAAAAATGGGATATTTACTACAAAAAACTATTAGAAGAATGAAAATTAATAGTTAAATCTAATTAAAATTTGTATTGCAACTGCCTTATTTTTTATCACCAATTTTAACAATTTCAATATCTGAGTTAAAATTATAACCACTATCCTATAAAGGGACGATCAACAAGGTTAAACATAATGGTCCAAGGAAGGTTCCATGTATATGATAGAGTGGTATATTCCATTATAGTTGAACTATACCATTATAATGTTATCTTCACATATCTAGTAAGAATCTAACATACAAACCCTTTTTTAGATCAATTAAAATAGAAAAGTATTAATTTTAATAGTCGTTTATCTAATAGAGTTATATTTTAATGATCCATTAATGGGTCATGAATTCCACCTACAATCACATCCACAAGTACGATTTGAACCATGTGTCTTGTTAGGAGGTTACCATATATAGTACCTCATACAATCAGAAAATATAATTTATTTATAAGCATAAATATCTATATACTAATCTCTAACCATGAATAGGGTCACAATATTATTACTTGATTTAGTCTCAAAAATAATGAACTCATTACTATGATTGGTAAGATTTCCTAATAATTGATTCTCCAATATAATCCCAAATTTTTACTCAATATAATATTCTCTATAGTAGATAAGATTATACTTTTTTGTCGTCCAAGATGAACTTAGTATCATTTTCTCACCAATTGATGGTTCATGACATGTGATAATTTGATTATAGGTGAGTATCTAAAAATTATCACTAGATTAGATAAGTTAAAATTATTGAAGACTAGCATGATTAAAATAGTAGTGGAATATGATTATGAACATCAAGGGTGTTCAACTACATGTGAAAGCTAAATGTGTGAAAGATATTTATAGTTTAATATAAGATATTAACAAGATGTATAATGAATTAAATCCTAATATTATGAGAGATTAAAATTATTTGATATTGAGAAATATTCCCACATTATGAAGGGATTAGAGCTTATTTAGAATCATCCAATGATGAACCTCCCCAAAGGACTTATAAGAAAAGTGTTACCAATAAAATCACATTGATGAATTTATACTAAAAATAGATTCATAATTGTAAAAAATAAATATTTAGAACACATGGAGAGTCCTCGACATTATCCTCATGGAATAATGTATCCCACTACCCTAAGAAATTTATAATTTCTATGTCCTTTTTATTTTTAAGTGTTGAACGAAGATAAATGTCTTTGTAAAACCCAATGATATAAAATGTAACAAAACTCACCAATACATTAAGGGTAAACTTGAGAATATGTATAATTATTAGTTCCACAAACCAATCCAAACATTATGGTGAATCTATCTAGAGACCTCAATAAAATAAATATAAAAAACCTACCTCAAAGGAGAAAGAAACAATATTTTTTCTAAAATATTATTTTTGGTGGATGTTTGGGAGAATGGACATTGATTGTGGGTATAATATATATACTCATAAAAGTGGTATAATACAATAAGAAAATGAGATAATAGTTAAAACTGAGAAAAAAACTATTATGAAAAATTAGTTTTCATATAAGAAGGTAACTTTATCTCTTAGAAACATATTTGAAAGCCTTGATAATTTTTGTGAATATTGAAATGTATATGGTCACTATTATGTAGAATTTTGGAATATAGAAACTCAAAATGAGGCATATTTTAAGAAAAAGAGGTGTCCATGATTGAATAAGTATGGAAAAAATGAAAATAAGTCTACATTGAGGTGTAAACCAAAGACAAATGTAGAAAAAGACACTCCTAAGTGGTCATTAAAGAGACATTATCATCATGGGGTTTTATTATGGAGAATATTCTTTTAAAATGGTAGGAATGGCGACAATAGAGACTATTTAAAAAAATTTGAGGGTGTGACTTAATGGTGAAGGATGTTTCTGGTTGTTCTCAGTTACCCTTAAAGTGGAATTTCAATAAAATAAAAAATGGATCGTGGATATACTATTTAAGAATAGACTCAAATATCAACTAATTTAATTATAAAAATTTTGAAATGAAAATGTAAACTAGACAAGAAATAGAAAGTAGAATAGGATTAGTAGTTCTCATTTTTGTAGAATATCCAAAGAGAATTTCTACAGAAAATAAAAAGTAGTTGAAGATGTTTTTTGAAGGTGTAATTATGTTGGTAATGGAGCTATCATATGTATGAATTTGATTCCTAGGAAAAACCATTTGATTTGTGGTAATGGAAATGATCCAATGTTATCATGTTCTAAATCAGTTTCTACAAATGGATCCACACCTATAAAGAATGTTGACCCTAATTATAAATAACGAATTATCCTATAGTCTGATGATTTATAAAAGGTGAAATTAAAAAAACAAAAACATTGAGAGTTTTCTAATTGATCAAGTTAATATGAAATTTTCAAAAAAAAATAATAAACATGTGAAAGAATAGAAAACCATGCTTCCTAAACAAAACATGTTCAGAATGTTAGAAATAAGAATTTTCAAAGAAAACCAAACACTATTGAGATACCAAAAAAGTGATCTAGTGTTGGGAAAAAAATCCTTAGTCAGTGTTATAACATAAGGGATGATAAACCCATATTATTACTATACTTGTCGATATAAAAAACACTCTAATAGAAATTTCACATCACATAAACTTGACACACATATTTTTTTGTAAAGGAAAATAATTCTGAGAAATTAATCCTTCATGTAGTGTTTTAATTCTGCTATGTCACTTCCAATGCATCCATGAAACTCATATTCACAAATCACTAATTGAAAATTCCAATTCAATAACTAATAAAATTTATTTTGGGAAAACCCCCTTAGAATAATATTGAACATTGAATAACACAATGGATCAATGTGGAAAAATACGAAGTCATGATCTTTGGTTCCCCCATTCTTAATTATAGAAAACATTATATCATAAATGATTGAGTTCACCATACTTTAGTGAAATTGATGAATAACCCAAAAATAGACACTTTTAAAACTAGAAATGTCATAAGGGAAACAATATAGAAGGGAAGTGGAATACCTCTGTTCACGCCTTGCGGATGACACACGAAGTGAATAGTTTGTAATGGAGGAGTGAAAAATGGTTGATAGGGCTCAGGATGGGTGGGAGAGGAGAGTGATGAAGCGAGTGGAGATGAGAGAGGGGAGTGACCAGCGACGAGTGGTGAGGGGGAGTTGGAATGGGAGGAGGGGAGCACGAGGGTGATGAGAGAGGCATCAATGGTGAGTCAGGATGGGAGCAATGATGAGGAGGGGAGGAGTGGAGTAGTGCTAAAGGGTTTGAGAATTTTGGAATGAGGGGAATTCTGGATGGGAGATGTATATTTGTAAAGACCCATAAATTTCATGGAAATTTTTTTCTTCATTTTATTTGGGATTTTACAAGAATGCAGTTTCTGACGGCGCCTGATTCTGAGGCCCGGTGTGCCCAGAATCAATTTCCAAATTTTAGGTCAGGTACGTTCAGTGAACGAACAAGCAGGTTTTTCTATCTTTTGAACCGGTGCTCTAAATCGAAATCTGAGGGCACCGATGAAACCACAACACCGGTAATTGTTTAAAAATACCTTTTCTAGAGTTGCGTTTGCTTGGGAAGAGTTTTTTAGTTTTGTGGATGAAGACTTCTGAGAAATAAAATTTGTGCAACTAATTTTATTTCTTTAAAGTGGTTAAATCCTAATGATAGAGGTTGGGTGAACCGAACTACCTAAGTGAGGTTAAATATGAGGTGGGGCCCACACGAACCCCACCCCTTTACATTCCTTAAACCTCCTCTAACTCCCCCATTAAGTGGGAGACCTCTCATCTTCCATTACTCTCTCCAACCCCATTGACACCCCTTAAAATTTTAATGTGCCAAGTCCTTAATTCAATTTGTTGAATTGAGTTTTTAAATTTTAAACTCTTAGCATGACATAATAAAATAAGTGGAGCTTATTTTATTATTTGGTTAGTTTTGTGGTGTTAAGTTTGGGGAGAGAATACTCAAAAGCTAGAGGAAACTTTATCTTCTTCGTTGGAGAATGCGAAGAACGTCATGACCCCGATGAAGAACGCCGCCACCGCAAGGAGTGATCATCGTGCCTTTCTTCTCCTCTCTACAGCCGGTGTGAGACGTTGCTCCACCTCGGACGATCTCCATCAAGCGCATACAAATTTTTACCTCGCGACGCCGTTTCCACGACGCTCTTCGATCGTCAACCATTATTGAGGTAGGGGTTTGAATATATGTTCATGAATATTCGAGCGTTCTTCATAATATTTGCCGTTTTCTATCAATTAACGGGAGGGGGACAGACCGCACAAACACGTCCGACCCTCCTCCATTAATTCTGTTGTAGACCTTGTTGTGGTTTTGGAATGGAGATGGCGCGGTGTCATCGCACTGTGAAGGATCATGCGGCAAGGATGTGCGGCGCCATCATGCCACTCCATTGAAGTCGAACAAGGTCCCGGTGCTGTCGCGCCGCACCGAAGAATCACGAAAACACCGTTGCCGGAGCAGGGACGCGGCGAAGCAGGGAGTGGCGGCCGTCTTCCAGCCGCCGGCGACGGAGCAGGGGGACGAGACCATGCAGTTCCCGTGGCGGCAGCAGCATGCCAGCCAGTGCGGGTCGACCGATCAGGGGAGAAACCGGGGGTTCGTAACCCCTGGCTGGAAGGGAGGAGAGGCCCCCACATGTGGGGGCCACGTTTAATTGAACAGGGGGGCAGTGCCCCCCCTTGTCCGCCCAGCTCGGTCACGCCGAGCTGGCCAGCGGACCGCGCCCAGGCCAGGCCGGGCCGCGCCAACCGGGTCGCGCCGCACAATCCGGGCCGGGCCGCGCCCAAGCGCGCCAGACCTAGTCCCGGTTCGGGTCGACCCAGTTCGGGCCGACCCATGGGGTCTCGGGCCGGGTCGGTCCATGCCCGAAACCCCCATTTTCTGACCTCTTCTGGTATTTTTCCCATAACTTGGACAGCGGGCCTCCGATCAATGCACCATCAGCTGTGATGCGATCCTTGGATCGAGACAGTCATTTTGGTATATTATACTCAGGGTTTCAGAGAACTTTGGGTATGGCTGGGTTGGTTCAATCACGAAACCAACAAGGCCCTCAGAGCGGAAACGCTTATATCTCGAGCTTTTGATGTCTGATTGACGTGCCGTCGACATTGATGGATTCCTCTTGATGAAAAGAAACTTTTGACATGCTTCGCCTGAGTTTTGGATTCAGTTGGATAGTGGCCGGGTTGGATTGTACCCGAAATCCAACTGGGCCCCTGGAACGGAAAAGCTGATAACATTTAGACCGGACGTCTGTTTGATGAACCATCAGTGGCGTTGGTGATCACATTGAGAAACAGTCCCCATGAATATAACCTATGAGAGTTTGGGGTACAGTTGAGATACGGACGGGTTGGTTCGCAAATGAAACCAACCGGGCCCCTCGGACGAAAAGGCTAACAACTCACAGACCGGGCGTCCGATTGACGTGTCGTCTGTTGCATTGAGACCCCTATGACGAGGCGATCCTTTGAGATACTTCTTCATGGGACTTTGTGAAACTTGGAGTATCGACCTATAGCTCGTGGAGAGGACCCTCCCGGAGATGAGCGTACCGAGTACGGAGACCGTGTAGCTAGCGGAGACCTGATGACTGCTTGTCTGATTCAATTCGGAGTGACTAGCATAGCCCAGTGGGGAGCACTACTTTGTGAGGTGGAGGACCCATGGCAGAGGAGCACTACTTTGTGAGGTGGTAGACTCGCGGTACTCGACAGGAGGAGTACCTCTGTAGGCTATGATGTGGAGCACTACTGTGTGAGGTGGTAGACCCATGGCGGAGGAGCACTACTGTGTGAGGTGGCAGACCTGCGGTACTCGACATGAGGAGTACCTCAGCAGTCTTAGGTTAGTGAGAAGTACCTCAGAGTTGTGACAGGATCACTGTACTTTCCAGAGACGGAGCTCTTTAGCAGTTACGGTTTCGATAATGAAAATATTGGTTTGAGGTGAGTCAATGACCTTTGCATTTTCCTAATGATTGAGATGGGTCACATGATCAATTAGGTATATGTATGGGCATATACCTAGGTAGTAGTTATCTATTGATTTCATAACCTTTGTGTTTCCTCATGATTGAGATGGGTTACTTGATAACATAGGTATAAGTATGGGCTTATACCTAAGTAAGGGTTATCTGTTGAATTCCTTCTTTGTGGTTATCCTTGTTGGCTTTAGTGAGAGCTTGAGGATCTCGGGGTCCCTACTATGTATCGTATACTCACCCCTGTATGTTCTATGCCCGTACTTCGTTGTGTTCGTTGTATACGTCGGGCAGCAGTGACAGACACCGAGTGTTTGAGGACTGGACGGTACCCGGAGGTGGACCTCACAATGAGTCAGTATCTTGAGGTGGACTTCACGATGAGACGACACTTGGAGGAGGTTGACGTGTGAGAGCATTGTGGAGGCTATCTATACCTACCCTTCAGGTAGGATCCATGGTGGGTGATCCAGGAGATGCACTATCTGTACCTACCCTTCAGGTACGATCCGAGGTGGACGACCAAGGAGCTGCTTCTTTTCCTCCAACCGTTTTCCTTTTCTGTAATACTTCCTTTCAGTTGTAGCTGCACCTTTCAGATGGGTTTTTATTCTGGCCCACTTACTTTTCAGCACTTCCTTTTTGTACTTAGTGTCTTACTACCGCTTGTACTCTGTGGTGTTTTTTTACCTTTATAAAGGCAATGACTTCCCAGTTTATCGGGATTTACGCCTTTTGTGCTAGTCTCCAGCCCCTGGCCTATGGAAGTCAGGCTTGGGTTAGTCCTGACACGGGCCTCGAGGATGGGTCGTGACAAATTGGTATCCGAGGAGTCGGTTCTACCACAGAACTTATAACTCTGATATTTTCTTTTCTGAAGAAATAGTGTTTAGGGTACCGAGTGTGGTTTTCAGTTCAGGGAGTCCAGTGTTGGTGTGGGCGGCCGACGTATCCATACACCAGGAACCTGATAACTGATTTCCGACTTTGTGCACGAAAACACTGATTGCGTGTGTGTTTTCAAAATTTTTCCCTTAAAACAACTCAAACCTGGTCATCTCACCAGGTGTAAATCATTTGACCGTGTCACGTTTGTTTCTTTCAGGATGCCTCCCCATGGATGACCAACTAGAGCCCCGAGAGTTGTACTGACTGACAACCCGCCGAGCGACGTGTCCTTAGTACATGGCCCTATCCCAGTTGAGGCAACAATGGAGGCACCAGCGGTACTACTACCCATTGGGCCACCGATGCCACCATCCCCAGAAGTAGAGTGTGAATGTCTCTTGAGCGCACTGCACGAGTACCAGCGTCAGAGGCCACCCAGGTTCAGGGGAGAGATGGACCTGCAGGCAGATGAGGATTGGCTGGAGGCTATGGTGAGAGTCTTCAGGTTAGTGGGGACGCCAGCAGACTTCATGGTGATCTATGCTTCCTGCCTTCTTCAGGCAGTAGCAGGGAAATGGTAAATCCTGATGCTCCAGATGCATGATGATGCGACACTTATATGGGCAGTCTTCGAGAGCCTATTCCGGGCAGAGTTTGTACCAGCCACCCTTCAAGCTGTGCATATACAGGAGATGCTGCATCTACAGTAGGGTAGCATGACTATAGTGCAGTACTCGGAGAGGTTCACAGACCTCTCGCGCTACTCCACAGATATGGTACGGGACCCATTCTTTAGGGCACAAACCTTAGAGCATTGGCTCAGGCAAGAGATTAGAGCTTCTATTGTTTCTCACAGCATCCCGACGCAAACAGGGGTGTTGGAGTGAGCCCTCTTAGTGGAGAGTTTCCTTGCTGATCAGTCTCCAGTAGTAGGACCCACCACTACCCGGCATGAGGCATAGCCTTCTATAGCAGGCAGTAGATAGATGACGTAGATGTCCAAGAGGACCAGACCTACAGGTGGACGACCACATGACTCAGGGTCGGTAGTGCAAGGCACCAAGGGGAATAACAGAGCCAGACCTTCCATGCAGTGTTACTCAAGATGCGGGATTGGTCACATGGCACGTGACTCTCCGAACCGCCATGCAGATGACCTGTAGTTAAATAAAGAACCTCCCAGGTAGAGGAAGAGGTTCGATCAAGGCGGACTTCTAGGAGCAGAAGGCTGAGGGAGGGGAGCTGGCCGTGCAGCTGGAGGTGGAAAATGTTATGAGGGGTTTCCACCACCACCACCAGGAGGTCCACCCCAACCGCAGGGAATAGTTGGACATGGGGGAGCTCAGCTTCAGGCAGCAGAAGCATACGACTACGGTGCTCCGGAAGCAAGTGGACAGGAGCGGAACTAGTGGTTTACTTTTGTTCTTCGTACTTCTAGTTCCATGTTGTTGTTATATTTTTGTCTTTGTACTATGAGTTGCAACAATATAGAGACACTTGCCTTTGTGACATTTGCTTCCTTCCTTTTTGTGTACTAAGAGGTTCCGGTTTAAGCTGTTGACTTCACCCTCACTTTCGAGATTCCTACTGGAGGAGACCCAGTTACCTCACGCTGATGCTGACAGTGTGACTTGACCCTTAGAGGCGATAGTGACGGTTGGATCTATTGGTAGTAACGTCGAGGCCTTACGACGTCATCCATGGCATGAATACATCATTCAAGCCTGTATTGACTGTATTAGGCAAAGAACGTGGTTCATCCAGGGGATGAGACCAGATTTCTCTTATCGGAAAAGAAGAAATCATAGAAGCTCTTGTCAGACCAGAGATGGTCCAGGCCACGACAGAGAAGGTCGAGGTCATCCAAGAGCAGATGAGGACAGCTCAGAGCTGACAGAAACCTTATGCTGACAAGAGGCAGCGACCACTAGAGTTCGAGGATGGCGACCACATTTTCTTATGGGTCTCACCTCAATGTTGAATTAAAAATATTTTAATGAGGCAGCATGTTATCTACGCACTTCATCGGACCCTTCAAGGTCCTCATCAGGGTAAGAGTGGTGGTATACCACTTGACCTTTCCACCTCAGTTGCACCAGCTGCATGAAATCATCCACGTACCTCGGCTGAGGAGATACGTGCATGATCCTTCACACATCATCGACCTCATGGAGTTCGACGTCGATGACAGGGTGAAATGCGTGGAGATTCCAGTAGAGGTTGAGGATCGATAGGAGAAAGTCCTACGAGGATGGTCCAATCTTCCTGTACACTTTTGCTGGAAGCATAGGAACATCCAGGGGAGCATTTGGGAGCGGAAGGCTCAAATGCGTTCCCAATACCTTTTTTGTATCCCTAGTTTGTGTTAAAGCTTTATGGGGATGTAAATCCTTGAGGTGGGAGTAATTTAAAGACTCGTAAATTTCAAGGAAATTTGTTTCTTAATTTTCATTGGGATTTTACAAGAACGCAGTTTCTGACAGCGCCTGATTCAGAGGCCCGGTGTGCCGAGAATCAATTTTCGAAGTTTAGCTCAGGTACGTTCAGTGAATGAACGAGTGGGTTTTTCTAACTTTTGAACCGATGCTCTAAATAGAAATCCGAGGGCACCGATGAAACCATAGCACCTGTAATTTATTAAAAAGACCTTCTCCAGTGTTGCGTTTTCTCGGGAAGAGTTGTTTAGTTTTGTGGATAAAGTCGTCTGAGATATAAAATTAGTGCAACTAATTTTATTTTTGTAAAGTGGTTAAATCCAAAGGATAGAGGTTGGGTGAACCTAACTACCTAAGTGAAGTTAAAGGTGAGGTGGGGCCCACACCAACACCACCCCTTCACATTCCTTAAACCTCCTCAAACTCCCCAATTAAGTGGGAGACCTCTCATCTTCCATAACTCTCTCCAACCCCCCTTGACACCCCTTAAATTTTAATGTGCCAAGTCCTTAATTCAATTAATTGAATTGTGTTTTTAAATTATAAACTCTTGGCATGAAATATTTAAATAAGTGGAGTTTATTTTATTATTAGGTCAGTTTGTGGTGTCACGGTTTGGGAGAGAATACTCAGAAGCTAGAGGAAACTTTATCTTCTTCGTTGGAGAAAGCGAAGAACTTCAAGACCCTGATGAAGAACACCATCACAGCAAGTAATGATCGCCATGCCTTTCTTCTCATCTCCACAGCTGGTGTGGGATGTTGCTCCACCTCGGACGATCTCCTTTAAGCGCATACGGAGTTTTACCTCACGACGCCGTTTCCACGATGCTCTTTTATCATCAACCATTGTTGAGGTAGGGGTTTGAATATATGTTCATGAATATTCGAGCGTTCTTCGTAATCATAGCCACTTGATATCGATTAACGGGAGGGGGCCGGACCGCACAAACAAAGCCGACCCTCCTCCCATAATTCTGTTGTTGACCTTGTTGTGGTTTTGGAACGGAGATGGCGCGGTGTCGTCGCACCGCGCGGGATCATGCGGCAAGGATGTGTGGCGCCGTCATGCCGTGCCATTGAAGTCGAACAAGGTCGCGACACCGTCACACCGCACAGGAGAATCACGAAAACACTGTGGCCGGTGCGGGGCCGCGGCAGAGCAAGGAGCGGCGACCGGCTTCTGGCCGCGGGCGACGGAGTAGGGGGACAGGACCGTGCTGGTCCTGTAGCGACAGCAGCCGGCCAACTGGTGCAGGCCGACCGATCAGGAGAGAAAACGGGGGTTCATAACCCCTGGCTGGAAGGGAGGAGCAGCCCCCCCATGTGGGGGCCGCGTTTAATTGAACAGGGGGGCAGCACCCCCCCCCCCCCTTGTCCGCCCAGCTCGGTCATGCTGAGCTGGCCAACGGACCGCGCCCGGCCGGGGCGGGCCGCCCAGGCTGGGCCTGGACGTGCCCAGGCCAGACCAAGCTGCACTCGCCGCGCAGCACTACAGAAGCCGGACCGGGCCGTGCCCGAGCAGGTTGGACCCAGGCCCGGTTCAGGTCGACCCGGTTCGGGCCGACCCATGGGGTCTCGGGCCGGGTCGGTCTGGGCCTGGAACCCCCATTTTCGGACCTCTTCTGGTCTTTTCCCATAACATGGATTACAGACCTTAGATCAACGCAATCTTAGATGGGATGCAATCCTTGGATCGAGACGGTCATTTCTGTATATTAAACACAGGGTTTCAGAGAACATTGGGTATGGCCGGGTTGGTTCAATCACGAAACCAACCGGGCCCTCGGAGCGGAAACACTTATATCTCGAGCTCTGGACGTCTGATTGACATTTCGTCGACTTTGATGGATTCCTCTTGATGAGATGAAACTTTTGGCATGCTTCTCCTGAGTTTTGGATGCAGTTGGATTGTGGCTGGGTTGGATTGTACCCGAAATCCAACCGGGCCCCTAGAATGGAAAAGATGATAACTTTTAGATCAGACGTCCGTTTGACGAACCTTCAGCGGTGTTGGTGATCACATTGAGAAACGGTCGTTATGAGTATACCATATGAGAGTTCGGGGTATAGTTGAGATACGGCTGGGTTGGTTCGCACACAAAACTAACCGGGCCCCTCGGATGAAAAGGCTAATAACTCACAGACCGAGCGTTCGATTGACGTGACGTCTGTTGCGTTAAGACCCCTATGATGAGGAGGTACTTTGAGATACTTCTTTGTGGGAATTTGTGATACTTGGAGTATCGTCCTATAGCTCGTGGAGAGGACCCTCCCAGAGACGAGCGTACGGAGTACGAAGACTGTGTAGCTGGCTGAGACCTGATGACTGCTTGTCCGATTCAATTCGGAGTGACTAGCATAGCCCAGTGGGGAGCACTACTTTGTGAGGTGGAAGACCCATGGTGGAGGAGCACTACTTTGTGAGGTGGAAGACTCGCGGTACTCTACAGGAGGAGTACCTATGTAGGGTATGAGGGGGAGCACTACTGTGTGAGGTGGCAGACCTATTGCAGAGGAGCACTACTGTGTGAGGTGGCAGACCCGCGGTACTCGACAGGAGGAGTACCTCAGCAGTCTTAGGTTAGTGAGCAGTACCTCGGAGTTGTGACAGGATCACTGTACTTTCCAGAGATTGAGCTCTTCAGCAGTTACAGTTTCGATAATGAAAATCCTGGTTTGAGCTGAGTAAATGACCTTTGCGTTTTCCTAATGATTGAGATGGGTCACTTGATCAATTAGGTATATGTATGGGCATATACCTAGGTAGTTTTTATCTGTTGATTTCATAACATTTTTGATTCCTCGTGATTGAGATGGGTTACTTGATAAATTAGGTATAAGTATGGGCTTATACCTAAGTAAGGGTTATCTGTTGAGATCCTTCTTTGTGGTTATCCTTGTTGAATTTAGTGAGACCTTGAGGGTCTCGGGGTCCCTAATGAGTATCGTATACTCACCCCTGCATGGGCTATTCCCGCACTTCTTTGTTTTGGTTGCAGACGTCGGGCATCAGTGACAGAGGCCGAGTGTTCGAGGACTGGACGGTACCTGGAGGTGGACCTCACGACGAGTCAGTATCCGAAGGTGGAATTCATGATGAGACGACACTCAGAGGAGGTTAACGGGTGAGGGAATTATGGAGGATATCTATACCTACCCTTCAGGTAGGATCCATGGTGGATGATCCTGGAGATGCGCTATCTGTACCTACCCTTCAGGTAGGATACGAGGTGGATGACCCAGGAGCTGCTTCTTTTCTTCCAACTGTTTGTCTTTTCTGTTGTAATTCCTTTCAGCTGTAGCTGCACTTTTCAGATGGGTTTGTATTCTGGCCCACTTACTTTTCAGCACTTCCTTTTTGTACTTAGTGTTTTACTTCCACTTGTACTCTGTGGTTTTTTGTTTACCTTTATAAAATCAATGCCTTCCCAGTTTATCCGGATTTACGCCTTTGGTGCTAGTAGCCAGCCCCTGGCCTATGGAAGGCGGGCTTGGGGTAGTCACGACACGGTCCCCGAGGACGGGTCATGAAAATATTTATGGAGAGCATAGGAATTTTAGGAATATATATCTAAATAGTTCTTATTAACCATTTTATTGAGGTGATTTTTCCAATGTTTTACTAAAATAGTTGTAAAAACCCAATTTATGTTAGTCTATACCAACGGTTTCACAGAACAGTTGGTATTGGTTATTTATCCCAATTACTTTTTCAAAATTTTGGGAAAGTAGTGTTGGTTTAGTCGGGATTTCCACCAGAGGGAACCTATAGAAAATGTGGAAATTTCCTCGAGAATGGATTAATAAAACATTATTCCAAACTTTTCTAATATGTATATTAACGATAATCATAACATCAAAATGTTTTGTGAGATTAGAAATTTTATTTTACATTCAATATCATAGAACATTTGGTTTCTCATCAGGATAAAGATTTCTTTGTACATTGAATTAAGAATTAACATGTTTCCTCCAAGTTCCAGCAATTGAATACAACCAAAAATCTTAATGTGAGAAACAATAATCATAGTTTAAAGGTACATAACCTTAAAAATCATTTATAGTATGTTTAAATCATGAAAAATTCTATCATATATTACATCTTAGTTACAAAATAGGCCATTAATGGTAATCATCAATTCAAATCCTCCATTATGGTTCATAAAGTGTTTTTTAATTTCCAAAGCATATCCACCCGCATGAAAAACAAGGTGTGAAAGATGGCATGTTACCATGAAAAGATGATTATTGAGTCCAACCCAATGTTCCCTTTTTTAAGTTATTACCACTATGTACAAATATTCCACAACCACATTCTCTTGTAGTATCCAGCCATGGATGTAATTTCACAAAAGACACCTGTTGTATTCTTCACTAAAATTATAGGATATTTACATATACATAGAATTATCCTTATGGTTCTCACTAATGTTTTCTCATCCTAGTTAATAAGATAACTAGTTACATCATCTGATACCTATTTTGAAGACCCAAATATATCATACATATATAATAAATATTAATAGATTAATATTAATTTAATCTTATTGAAAAAATTAATGAGGATTGTAAATATTTAGTGACATTGGAATCATGGATACATAAAAAATTAGTTCATGAGAAAACTAAATCATATCCCACTATATACATCATAAATAGAACCATTCCTAAAAATATCACACATAATACCTTTATTCATATTATGGGGAATGAGAATATAAGAAAGGGAAACATCATAATCATCATAAGGGTAATAATGGGAGATAACAACATAACATGAGCATAAACTTATGATAACATGAGAATAACATTTGAAAACCATATGCTTGTATATTATAGATCATAAACTTGAGTCATGTAATAAATACAGGTATTTTATAAGACATTAATCATAGTTAAATGAAAGAAATTTATTGATGAAAAATTGAAATTGAAATAATATATATGTTTTTCACATACACATATGCATGGAAAATCTTATGTAACATCTATGCACTAAGACATTCTTAAAAGATTATGCTTGGTCCAACAACATGTGTACCATCTACAGGCTTGAGATAACCTCCCATTTACCATATTCGTCATTTGATAAACTCCAATATACCATCTTATTTTTGGATTGCAATAATCTCCCACATACCCCCATGTTTTGGGCTTGGGATAATATCCCATTAACCCTCTTATTTTAGGATTGGGATAACCTCCCCTGTACCTTCTTCTTTCGGGCATGGTATAACCTCATGTGCACCCTTTTTTTGGCCATGGAATAACCTCTCATGTACCCTTTTATTACATAGAACATTAATTATTAAAAAATTCATTGCAGGGGGATATATGTCCTACAAATCACATAATACATAATTTTTTATTCCATAAGTTGATCAGACGTTTAACATATCCTAACTAATGGAAACGAAACATGCTTCATTACCATGTCATCACTGTATAACCCATAGAAAGGAAATAAGTTTCTTAAATGTCTATTTATCATAAATATAAACATATACTATTTTTAAAAATAACGAGGATAGAACCATTGGAACATATACCTAGTAAAACTTATGAATCATTAATGGTTTTTTGTAATCTGTTAATATAAATTCCATTAAAATTTCATTAAATCATTCATAAGGAAAATATCTATTCCATATAGAAATCACTTATTTAAAATATAATTTTTTCCAAATAATAATGAAAAAAATTCATTTTAAAAGATCCTTGAAAAAATATAATGGGATATTAAAATAATTTATTGGTTATGATGGTGGGATATTCATTTCATGCCATACATGTTAAATCAAATATTCTATTCACATTTGCAGTAAAAAGAAAAAACTAACACATTAAAAAATTGACTTTTTTTAACTAAAACGATTTTTTGAATTTAGAATATGGGTAAAATTGTTTTTAAATTATAATGGATAAATAGTAAAAATATCCTTTAAATAATTTTCAGAAAACTCGTAAATAGATGAAACAAATTTGATTGAAGAGAGAAATAAAGTATTTTTATTAAAAAAATCTTTTGGTATCATTAGTTCATAAAGAGAGGTAAATGTAGTGAAGACATATATTATCCAGAAAAAACCATATTAGAGAAAAATAAATGATTTTATTTAGAGTTATATTATAATATTTCTTCATTAGAAATATAGTCATAAATATTCCGGATAAACAACGAGATTGTAACATAAAACTTCGACCACTTCTGTAAATTTTGAATCATACGCCCGATGAAAGAAATAAAATTATATTGATATTTATATACCTGAATTTTCATTATCCTAATCATAAAATACATTACTGTTCAATTTATATAAACCACGAAAATGAAAAAAAGCAGTGCATAATGCCTTTTCCTAGAAAAATAAATGTAAGATGAAATTCCCTTACATTATGTATCAACTTCCTTCATACATGATCATGAATCATGTATAATAAATATCTAATTATTTGAAATATATTAAATAATAATAGTATTAATATATATCATTCCATATATGATTATCTTATAACCATTTATCACCTTTTTTACTAACATTTATTTGTTAAAATAACTATTTCAGGTGATAACATCATTTTTTTTCATGCAGGTATTGGTTTGGTAGTTTTGGTCCCAACACATTGATTACAATTCTATAATATCCATCATGTTAAACATTATATGATTATCATATATATTCATTATTAATTTATATGAGTAATTTATAAAATTTAGATATAGAGAATTAATTAAGCCGTTCATGGATACTATAGGCTTTACGTACGTTGGAACGTTGTTTCAATTTTCTCGACAGATGGAATGAATGAAATGAAAATAATATAATACCATTATAAAATTTATTTTTCTCATATATATCATGTATATTAATAACATATATCCTTAATTCCATCAATTATAAAAAATAAAAATGTATCGCATCGCTTTGTGGGGAGGGTAGACTATACACACACACGATTGATGTTATGATTTTCAATGGATTGGAAGGTAAGAATGTAGATGTGGTATTATATTTATATAAGTATTATTATTTCAAAAATTTCATATATATACCTTAAATCTATAATTATATCCACCCTTGATAGGTAGTGATGGAATGAAAATTACATCGGTCTGTAAGGTGGTTGTCCATTGTACAGACGATTGATGAGTTTTTACCACTTTATAGAAGAGGAGATATATGTGGATTATGCCACAAACATAACAAAATTTATGTATATTTTATATACTGATGTTATTATATCATCATAGTTTAAATATATAATATGTTTTTGGTTGAAGAAATAACACAATAACGATAATTTAGGAATGACACCTTCTCTTCATACACCCTCTTCATGTTATTACAAAAAGCCTTCTTAGGTGGGTTAATAAAAAATATAAGGATTATAAGAAATTCAATGGTAATTAAAAAGTTTATTTTTTATGTATTGTATGAACTAAAAGGATTTTTATGTGTAAATAGGATCAGAGAGTGGGTTATTTTTTATAAGTTGGATAGAGTATAAACTAGGAATTGATGAAAAGAAAATGTTATACCCGCGTTTTAAACATAAAAATGATAGAAATTAAACATTGTTAGTAATTATTTGATATAAGTAAGAAATATATCTATAAAAGTGCAATTGGAATAGCTTTTATGTTATTTTAACACTTATCTTTTTTAATATAACCCCTAGAAACACATTTTAACCTTAACTACAGTAATTATTTTTAATATTCTCACTATTCATTATGAAGAAAAATTTATATGAACATATTATATTATCAAATTTATGATGATTAATAATATATATAATTTTTCTCATTTTGAATAAAAAAAGTGGGAGAATTTAATTTAAATTTAAACACTCAGACCTAATGAAAAATAAGGTTTCCAAAGATAAATTGTTAATATATATAAAAATTTTTGACATCAAAAGTCATTATTAAATTGATTATAACGAAATACATTATCATAATTATAATATATTAGTAATATTTTTACTTTTAAAAAATTTTAACACCAAATTGATGTTTTATATTCATTAAATTATTAAGTAGTTTGTAATAAACATATTTATTTGTCACTATTCATAGAAGAATTAATCTTTCCTTAAAATTCTCAAAATATCACCAATAGATAATTATGAAATTTTGATTCCATGAATGACTTTTATTTTTTCAAAAACGTTTTCAAAAAGAAAAAAAATAAATTTTATTTTTTTTTCACAAAAATAAATGAAAATTATTTTTGGGAAGAAATGAAAATTTTAAGGTGGAGAAATATTGGGAAAACCTAAATTCTACAGAAAACAACCAAAAAGTGTTTTTTGGAAAGGGATATATATTCACTTGTACTATTATAAATAAAATTTTCCTTTTTATTTAATTAAATTTCATATTACATAATATGGTTATATAAAAAACATTCACATATATGGTTTTATTATATCCTAATGGATTTAAAATATCAATAATCATCATTAGTATTGATAATATATCTGTTTAATAAAAATCATGTGATTAGTTCAAATATAAGATTTTAACAAGTCCAATTGACCCTAAAAAATGAAGTGATTACCTCAACTAGTCGGATCATAGCCTATGAAGCCCATTTATTGGAGATCATGAGGGAGATTTCATCCCAGGTATTTTATTTTGTCCAATCCCATGTTGGGATCCTAGAGCTTAAACATGAGTGAAATAATTTATGAGAGAAGTTCAAGATCATCAAGATTATGGCCCAAACAATGTATGCTAGACCACCCCATGAATGTATAACCATCACACACAGTACTGTTAGAGAACTTTATGGTGAATTAATGGAATATTTACCAATAAAAAAGTAAGAAACGTATGTACATTATTTTTTAAATAATAATAAATATATTTTCATCCTATTATTGTTTCATTACAAATGAATTTCATTTTGATATAATAAATAACAAATAGTATTTTTGGTCAATATTAACATTAAATTAATGATTTTTTTTATGAATTAATATATTTTTAAGGTGAATAATATTTTAATAATATATTATTATTAAATAATTTTTATGAAATACAGAGGATCATATAATTTTTACTGGGACAAATGTAATTTTATAAGGGTTCGAAATCACTTATTATCAAAAAACCCTACATTTCTCAATAAATGTCGATTCTTATTCTATAACAAAAAATAAAATTATTTATAAAATTATTGAGATAAAATTGACATTATTTTTGGAATCATAATGTCAAAATTATCAAATGTTGAATTATTCATAATTTTCTGAGATAATCATATTTACGAGTAAAAATTAAATACTTTAAGAATATATGGTGTGTATTATGATATCATAATGACCAAAAAGTGATCTAATAATTTTTTTGAAGGGTATAAAAGACAAAAATATATGTTTTTACATTTAAATAATATGATTTTATTTTATTAAATTTTTAATGCTTTTGTGAATCCTCCAAAACCATTATTATATTTTATGGTTTTAAAATCATTACTTTAAGAGTATAACTAAATTCCACATAAGAAGGGGTATTTTTTATTAGTTTTATCCTTTGAACTTATATAATAATTTAAAAGATACCTTTTTTTAGAAACCATATGAAAAAACTATTGGATGGTTTGGGGTTTTTGTTATTCTATTATAGAGTCCAAAACCTATGTTTAAGAAATAATAAAGCAATCCCAAATTATTTCCTATTTCAACACACCCAATATCCTATATATCTCAAATAAAAATGTTTTTAGAACATTATTAATTTTACATACCCTGTCTATAGTCCTAACAAGGTCCCTTGAGATCCAATTAATGTCATCCCAAGCATTTGGAGTGAGACACTCAAGTAAGGGATCCTCCCATTCTTCTCTTAATTAACGTTTCCCTATTATATTATTAATTACATATACAATTACTAATGTTGGGATATGTATTTAAATTTCACTACTACTACCCATTCCATGTTAAAATTATTAGATCCCCCATTCTTTATCATCATCTAATTTTATATAATTTTAAGTGATGCCATTTTTCCTGCGAACATTCACTATAAATTTTAATGCCAACACAATTGTGTATTTAATACAATACCCATTTCATATAAAGTGTGTAAAATTTCTAAAATTATTCATATTTAACATGCGACTTTCATGTATTAATTCCAAAGTACAAGAATTTGTAACCAAATATGAATATGAATGAATTCATGTTTTATGATCTCTATAGCATAGTTAAGCTTGAGAATGAAATGAAAGTGACGGGTGTGCCTGAAATTATATTGTACTCCAATGAATTGGGTAGTGTTTAGTATCTTGATACATCATGATGACGTATTTAGTGAAATTTATTCCAATAAGTAACTTTTTTACAACATTATTTCTTGTACATTAACTTTGGAATAATTTATTACGTAGTGTTTTAATTTGTTTCCACATTTTTTAGGTTTCTTTTATTTTATCATGTTATATCATGCCTCATTGTTTATTTTTATGATTATTTACCCATTAATGTCCCATTGACATGCCCATTATACAACATTTATTAAACTATTCTTGTTATTCTATGTTTATTCCCCTTTGGGGATTTAAAGATTACACATTTTTTATATATGTCCCCATATTATCCAATACAGGTTTAAGAATGATCTTGTTAAATAAGTTTTCAATAAAGATAATGTATTTCTTATTTTAGGTTGTTATGTATTATAACTAATTAACAAATTCACAATAATTATAGATATTACAAGTTTTATTATGTGTAATATGATACAATTAATCATGTTTTTCTGTATAATAAATAGAATGGTTGTTATAGTTGTTATCAAAGTAAAAGTATAGTTATTTTTATGATTAAGATTAGACAACTGTAGTGAGTTCCATAGGGATCAGTCTATATATAAGTTAAAAATGAATAATTTTTGGAATGTATATAGTAATTTTTTTGTCATTAAAATTCATACAAGTCTGGATACTACCAATGTACTAGGTTCTAAAACTGATGTACAAAGGGTCGAAAAATGAGAACACTGTATTGAGTTATACTCGATCATGAAATAGTGCATGATAAAGGGCCTTGCTGCACACCTGGTTTGACAGTTCTGGGGGATATTATTTGGTAAATTCACAATCCCATTAAGAAATTTTTTTAAGGGATCAAAAAAAATTTGTAATGTGACACCACAAGCTTCCGCAGTACGCTTCTCTTTGAATAATGTAGTAGCGTGTGTTGTACGCAACTTTGAGTTCTAACACCCCACAACCAATCAAACTAGCCGTTATGAATAGTATTACCCACTTTTTGAAATTTCATAAATTTTATATTTCAAAATGGACATCATTTTTGTATTCGGAATATCTAAATTAACTTAGGGTGTTTTTTTTTATTTTTCTAAAAACATTCAATTTTTGATAAATAGTGAAAAAACACTGAGTTATAGTTTAAAACCGAATTTTATAACTATTTATTTTATTTAAATTTATTTTAGGTCAGAAAAGATACATAATACCTATATAAGTTCAATGTAATTCATTGGAGTCAGTTTATAATAATTTTAGATATAAAAAACTTTTCTTGAACATTTCATCGTCTTTTACCCATCTCCAAGAAGAATTTGAAAATTCACATGAAAAATAATTTTACCTCTGATGTGAGTGGAATTTCGAAAATCTGAGAGTCACGGTTAATATCAAGGAGTAAAATGTTGTTCAATGAGATAAAAATAATTTTTGGTGAATAGTTACTTTTTACTTTTATTTTCCACGGTTAAATGTGAATAGGGCAATTAAGGGTAAAAATGATATTATTATTATCCTAACACATGTCCTAATTCTATTGGATAAGTAAAATTAGACCAGAAAACAACCATAGGAATAAATTATGAACCACTTTGGTCCACATGGATTAGATTAGGACCTTTATTATTATTTAATTCAAAGAAGAGTTAAAAGAGATAAAATCAATGTTTAAAAAATAAAACATTTTTAATATAGGGTTATACAATAGATGAATTCAATTATATATATTCATTAAGAATCTTAAAGGATTTAATACATAATGGTATTTTATTTATAATTTTTACACATTAAATAATTTAATTTACATGTGACACAATGGTGATGAAATAATTACCTAATTAATGAAATATTAAAATAAGTGATATTATAAATATCCAAATAAATGTAATATGAGGCTTTTTATTAATTAAACTAATTTTCTAGGTTAATATGACATGTTAAGATTGATTAAATTAAATTATTTATAATTGATAAAGTTTTTAGATCTTTAAGAAAAATCAATTATTAAATAGTGTCAAAATTTACATAAAAGAGTATTTAAAAAAAATATTATATTATTAATTGATATTCTATTCATAAAAATCTAAGCATCGGCCAAATGACTTAGATAAGGTTATATATAGCAATAATTAACCACTTGGGATTCTCTTGGCTTTTTATAGTTAGTTTATTAACCATATAATATAAAAATACAAAGAGACATTGTATATATTAAATTATTTAACTAAGAGTTAAATATAAATGATAAGGTTAATATAGTGACACAAACCTACATAAAATCTATTGCATGAATGGATTTCAACTCATACCCACCTTAGCCTCGAAATAAGTCACTTTGGAGCCATTATAAATCGAATATGAATTTATTATAAAATAGTATTTTATGTTTTTCCTAAGGTGCCCGTCACCCCTCATATAAAAGGGAACTCCCCCTTCTCTCAAATTCATACCTTCAAAGCCTTTTTGCTTGAAAAAAACCTTCCCAAATATCCTCTAAAATTACATCACTTCATCCTAGAGGCATTCCTTTAGTCACAAATATAACCTATGGATCCCTTTTCATCAAATCAAAAGGAAGAACTCGAGGAAGAGGTAATGATTTCACCACCCTCTTTCAAGTTCCTTTGTTCTTACACTTCTTCTTTCTTTATTATTTCCATTATAAAATTATAACTCCAGTATATTCTATATACACCAATGTTATTACAAATATGTTACACCAATATTCAGTATTCTATCCATCCTTTTAATTACATGTCACCATACGTTCGTATGTACGACTTACCATCTCCACGTCGTGGTGTAATTGTTATTCAATGCATTATTATTTGGATGGGTATAATAATGAAGTGTAATTAATTTAAATAATAAATATAACATGATAATGATTCTGTATATATGATACACTATTCAATTATATATTAGTTTAATATCAAAAAATGATATTGTCACTCGTGTGTACGTACAGATTACCGTCTCCACGAACTTGATGAGATTCATTCCCCATCATATCAATTCAAGACTAATCTTCATTTGATGATAAAAAAATAATTTTTAAGGACTTGATATAATTATGGATATGAATAAGATAAAACCTATGGATAAAAATCACGGCATATGTAACAAAACATATAAAAGAAAACAAGTAAGTGAACACCCGAAACGACGATAAAACTAACATATTATTATCAAACCAATATTAAAAGATCATATATGATATCATATTTAAGTATATGATTCTTGTATAATTTAATAAAATTTATTTCACCATTATATAGGAGGTTAACCTACCCTTGACCAAGGAAAATTACAAGGTAAGGGTTTATTTCACAATCTCTTCATTTTCTGGGGTTGTTTATACATAATTTTCTACAGGGACCTCTTTATCATCCACATCCATGTTTCTTAAAAATGTATTTCTAATAATTCTTACTATTTTACAGACTATGAGTTAATTTCATTTATACACTTTTTTGACTTTTTATAAGAAGTTTATAAAGTAATCTTTTTTTCATTTTCCAATGAAGGTCCTTTTTAACCTTTTCAACAAAATTAAGGTAAGAATGTCTTTTTAACTTATACGGTGGGTGAGACTATTTTCCGCCATTATAAAATCTTTTAAGCTTCCATTAAAATCTTATAATGATATTTTCAAAGTAAATGTTTTATTTTAAATTATGTGACATGTAAATTATTTAAAAAAAGAGATATTTCTCTCAAATAGTTTTGATTTCATCTATGCCAACATCCTTTGTTGGATTTTAAGATTATTTGAAGTTGATTTATTATGATACAAAACTTCCATATTGTATTGAAGGTTTTGTGATATGTATGACTATGGATGTGTTATTCTTATTCCATTCATGGTTTATGGAGAATGTATGGACATTTCGTATGCTAGATTTAATACGAATGTTTATGTTATGTTTAAAACTGTTCATATAAGGAATGAATTGGACTTAATAAGTGACGAGTGGAGCCTACTATAACTCCTTGAAGCATCGGTAGGTCTCATGAGACAAACTAGTGTCTTGGAACAAGGCCTTGAAAAAATCTTATTTATAGTCTTGGCACAAGTCCTTGACTGTGTGGGTTTGATAGTCTGGCATTATGCATTCCATCTTTATGAACGTGGTTATTGATATTTCATGTGATTTTTCAATTAGTATAATATCCATGTGAATAATTAAATGGAATTATTTCATTTTCTTTCTGCCATATTATGTTGAAGTTAAAGTTTAAAATGATTTTCTTTTAGTTATACATTTCTTTAAATGTTTATGCTTATTATGAATGCTTTTGATATATTGTTATCTTTACTGAGAATCTTAGTTCACCACTTTCTATGTTTTAATTTTCCCAGGATGTGAATAAGTATTTTATGAATGAACTTTAGGGATAGTATGAGGGGATATGAGTGTAGTCTATGGAGACAAGATGTTGTTGTAGTTTTTCAATTTATAATGTAATGTAAACTCTATGAATGTATCTAGTGATTTCAAGGCTACTAAACTAATCGGTCTTTCGAGACATGATATTTTGTGATCATTCCAATGTTATTTAATAATTAATAGACTCTGAGTAATGGGGTCCAGGGTGTTACTGTTGGTATCAGAGGATGTTTAGTACAAAACATTGAAGCTAGATTTTGATAAACTCTGATTAGAGCACATAGACCTAAGATGGAATTTTAAGATTAGTATAGAAGAACTTCCTAGAATTTTGGTATTGTAGAAATTTTGTGAGTTTTCTAAGAAACACATCCCTGTCTGGATACGAGGAGGTAGAGGTGGATCTGGCACAGATGTACCTAGGGGTAATACCTGAAAACACCAATTTGAGCTAGACTCGAACGGGAACTGGTGCACGACAACGGGCCTTGTTGCACTCTTGGTTACGACACTCCCGATGGATATGATTAGGACAATTATTATTTTCATTAAAAAAAATTATGAAGGGTTTATGAGTATATACTTCCTCAAAGAAAACAATTTTTTATGATTATTGACTATATCTATAAACTGTTCAATTTATGTTAAGTGTTTTACATGTTTGGAATTATGTATTTCGATTCATAAACTGATCTAGTTTATGCCATTGTTTATAAATGATGCCTAGTAGAAGGAATTGAAACCACATCAATGCACGCACTTCATGTTGGGATTTTCCTCCTTCTCAAGATAATTATAGTGGAGCTAGTGATACAACTGGTGCTGATCAGCTTATCACCATACTAGGACAACTCACTCATGTTATGAATAATAACCTTACCCGTTTGAAGCACCCATATCCACAACATGGAGGATCAACGTTTGAACGCTTCATGAGGCAACAACCACCAACATTAAATAGGAGTACAAATACATTAGTATATGAGAAATGGATAAATTCTTTAGAGAAAATATTCCATGCCTTGGGGAGTAGTGAAAGGGAAAAAGTTATCATTGTAGTTTACCGCCTCACTCGAGATGCTGAACAATGGTGGTCATTGATTCAAATCACAAAGGAGGTTGATGATGTATCGAATATGGAATGTAGGGAGTTCATAGAGCTTTTCATAAAAAAATACTCTCCTCATGACCTTGTCACCTCTGTACACTGTCAAGTCCTGGCTCCTCGAGACTCAGTCAAAGCTGCCCATCATCTGCTCATGAAACGACAAGGTGAAGGAGATTACCATGCAAGGGTGAGTATAACAATATGTAGTATGGGCTTTGAGACATTAGAAGGTCTCTCAGAATTACAGAAATGAAAAACCAAAAATCATGAACTAAATAAAAAAGCACAAATCAAAAGAAAGCTCACACTATGTTTAATATAAGTATAGAAATACAAATGTATAGTCATAACATTGATCATAGTATTCTATCATGAGGCTCTACTATTGAACCACATAGGATTTCTAGGTGTTGATCCACACAAGATTATTCAGTGCTGATCCACACCAGATCAATCGATGTGGATCCACACAGAATTTCTATTCATTCTTCACGTCTCAGCTAACCACTGGATCCTCACACAAAACACAGATGATTCTGGAAGGATCCACTCCTCAAGAAATTGGTCGTATTCGAACTATCATGAAGTCCCATAAAGAATTAACCCAATGAAATGCCATGTCATAAGGGTTCCATTACAACAGATATAGCATCAACCGGACACCCGATATGTAAGTTTAAAGCATTTTAGTGATGGGGGCCCAGTTGGATTCATGTCTGATCCAAAACATCCATACAAAAAAATTATCTAAAAGAAATGTGGAGTATCTCAAAATGAACACCTCGTATTAAGGGTTCTCATGTCGTTGATGACACATAAAACAGATACCCGTTAAGCGAGATACACCCATCTTAGGGGAATGGGCCTAGTCAGGTCCATGTTTGGTAGGGGTCCAACCCGTTGAGCCTGTGGGTCCAACCTGGCCAGTGGGACTGACCTGGAAGCTTGTTCTAGTCTGTCTTGTAGACTTGTTCCATCAGGCAGGTCAAGCCTGACCAATGGGTCCTACCCAGCTCACAAGCCCGGCCTGGCTCGCGTTCTGGCCCGCCTGGAAGAACACAACCAACAATCGGGCCGGTTGATGGTACATTGACTGGATGTGGAGCATCTAGTGCGTCCAGCTGGCAGTGCCAATGGGTGCCACCCTCTCTCCTAAAATTACCAGCTTAGACATCTATTTTTTCCACTGAGCGGCTCGAGCGAGCCGCTGCTTATTCTCCGCAGGGTGCATCGGCCCCATGCCATTCCACCACCGGGGCCCGATTTACCATGATTCATACTATCATGGCGCCTGCTGGCACCGCTTCTCCGCACAGCCGGCTCGGCCAGCCGCCACCACCGGTTTCCAGTGCAGCCGCACTAGTGGTGTCGAACCAACAGTTTCCTCCATAGGCCACTGTAGATGCTATGGTGGTCCATTCTTCTTCCCGTCTGTGCCTACAGGCCTCCCAGGAGGTTTCCTTCACTATGTGGCTCACAAATACGCCTTTCCACCTTGTTTGTTGTTCCTCCATGAAGAACATACCAAGGAAAATTTTAGTGGAAGGTCCAGGTTGTGTTATCTTTAGCTCGCGAACTCCGCATTAGCATTTTAAACAATAGGGAAGTATAATAATACAAAGAAAGAATAATCCCCAACTTAAGACCCCGCAAAAAACAACCGCATGTACAGATGATACATGGATCAACCCATTATTCGGTTGGTCTGCATTCATAGTATTTCCCATGAAGGGAAAGAGAGGAAACAACAAAGCACGTATACCCCTGACCTTGAGTTCATTGGAAGTCGCTGCGGATGAGGAATGAGTGTCCACGTTCAAGGGTGCTACAAACAAAGGAGAAGGTTAATGCACTTTGGCGCTCATCATTGAATCCTCCAACTATCATCGATGCCTTATTCTAGGTTAGTGGAAGATGTCATGGGCCTTCATCAGAGGATCCTCTCTTGAGTGCCATAAACCCATGCCTGAGCTTTGTTTAAATAGATGAAAGAGAGGATGAACACACCACACAAATAAAGAGGTTCATTAATTAATTGAATGAATGAACTTATTAATTCACCCTATGGTGCAGTTATGCAACCAAGTGTAACCATCCATTTAATGGTTTGAAAACCCAGTGGTCATGCCACCGCCGCTCAATATTTAAAAGAAGGAAATAAAATAACTCTTTGAGTTATTTTTTTGTTAAATTCCAAAAAATTATTTTTTCATTGGAACCTTTCTGGTCAAATTTAAGGATCCCTTAAGTGAATCCCATTACTGCAGATTCAACGGCGCCCTAATATTTTTAATCTGAGCACCAGTTAAAAAGATAGAATTTTTCACCTTCACATTTACGAAACATACATAAAAAATGTTCAAAATTCCTTTCTAGGCTCTCTAGACCTTAGAATCATGTGCCGTAAATTTTAACATACTCATAATAATTCAATTTAATTAGAAAAAATTAAATGGAATTTTAGAGTCTTTACACTATATATTCTCATATTTTAAAATTACATAGTATTCTATGTGATAATGGTATAGTTCAATGTTTTGTGAATATTTTCATAAGATTCCAAGAATTTATTTATATTTATTCTTCGATATTGGTAATTTTATGATATATTGAACTGATCCTTTGAATAGTTGTTTGTGATCTATTCTATATTGGGTATGAATATATTTTTCTAGATCAATGTAACTTGATTGTGTTCATATTATATAATGGTTATCACATCCTCACATTAGATCTTAAATTTCCTTTTCTCATGGTAAGATTTACTAAACATCTATGCTCTCAATTTACTATATTTCCATTCCCCCAGTTATGAAGGAAAATATTTATTATGATATGTCTAAATTGGTACCATGTGGGAATAAATTTCGTGGGATATGTTGAAGATTATTTAAAATAAGTTTATTATATATCTGTTATCAAATTATACTAGACCATTAGGTTTTATGTTTTGATTTATTAAGATATAATTTATATCCAAATATAATGATATAATTTGTATGTTTTTATAGAATGTGATTTCTAGTTGATTCATGAAAGAAAAATATCTATAACATCTTTAAAGGGAGACTAAATAGCTATCTAAATAGAAAGATTGAATACCTTTTTTTAGAAGGTAAAGGGAATATTGGTGTAGTATAGAATGTTTTAAGAGTTGGGGTAACCATATATCAAGCACTAAGAATAAATAATGATATTTGATTTAAAAGATTGAAATTTAATGTTTTTCTGAAGTTGTTTTAAGGTTTTTTAAATAATTAAAACTTAATAAATTAGGTTCTATTATTATTAGAGAGTTTTAAGGAAAATTTGAGTTGATGTTGAGAATTGGATATGTATAATTTTATAAGAGTCTAGAATGTACTCCATAAGAGTCATCATTAACTTTAGAGTAGTAAAAATCCACTGAGTGTGAGTCATACCATGACTTCATATAATTCAATTTGAATTATTTCATTATAATCTAGAAAAGGAAATAAAATTATGAGAAGTAATTATTTCTTATAATGGTGCCAAAAGGGTCTTTTTAAGAGTCACTATTTACATTAGAAGACTAATAGAAGACACCAAAATATAAAACTCTATCATCTGAAGAGTGTATGATATAATATTTGCATAAGATACACATATAAATTTCATAAGATGTTTCTCAATGTATTAATAGGAAACATATAAGATACATGGAAAACAAAATATGAGGAATTATTATAAGATATATGCCAACGAGCCTGTACCCAATTGGTACAGGCTCCTGCTTTGCATCCAAAAGACCCGGGTTCAAATCCGAGAAGGGATGAATTTCTGGGTTATAGTACCAGGGTACTATAGCAGGGCACTGTAGCAGACACTGTAGCAGCGGTGGAACTATAGTTGCGATAGCACCGTAGCGGCGGAGGAACTGTTGCAGGGTACTGTAGCGGCAGTAGGTACTGTAGCAGGTACTGTAGTTGTGCATGGTACTATAGCAGTACTGTTCACAGAGGGTCATTTGGGCCAAAAAATGGGGTTTCAAGCCTTGTAATCAGGCCACTTGGCCTTGGGCCTTTGGGCTATGTATTAGGTATCCCTCTACCCTCTAAGTGGTATTTGATTTAATAATAAACCATGTCTTCGACCCCAACCTTTAAAAAAGATATATCCATATTTTAAAAATTTATTCATATATGTATGAAATTATAGTTCAGAACAAGATATTTCTTCCTATAAAACATACATTTTATATGGAAACCGTGATAATTTATAAGACATATGAAAATTTATTTTATCATTTTAGTTAAATTTTTTAAAAATAAATATTATTAAAGAAATTATAATTAAATTAGATGAATTACCATGTTGATCTTAAAGGATTTAAATATCAATTTAATGAAAGTGAATCATTTTCTATTATTATTTGAGATGAGTTTAATGTTTCAAAATATTTTTTCCCTCTCACAGAACCATATATAGTTGAATATTTAAAAAAAACATTTTGTTAGGATTTTATGTGGAAAATATTATTGTGTCATTTGAATATCATGTGGAAAATGAAATGCTATGTCATAAAGATATTTGAATTGAATACCATGGATCAATTTGAATGATCACTTAATGATACTTAAAAAATAAAATTCCTAATCCATGTATGTTGGTGTTTCCATAATCAATAGTGATATAATATTCAATTGATATTTAGTGTATATTTGTGAATTAAAATAAAGGAGAATAATTATAGGATTCCTCAAACCAATACATCTAATTCTACTACTACTGAGTAAATGTTTATAGGTTTCAATAGATAAGATAAAGGAATCTTGTGCATAATATTTTTCAATGTGTGAGGATGAAGATAAATTAGAGATAAAGATGTCGAATTGTGTACCTTTTTCCATTTTAGGATTCATGAATATCAGGAGACTGAGATTTCATTATGATTGAAAATCACATTATGTTTGAGGTGATGGACATTTATAACCTATATAAAGTGTTTCTAATAACCTATTTATGGAAAAAATGCATTCATATTTTTTTTGTAATGATCATGAAGAACTGATGGTAGTATTATAAAAAACTCCATCAATTAGTTTTAGGAAAAGATTATGTGATACTGTATAAGGACTCAATTAGGATATATACTGGATAAAATAAAGATTCATTCCCTAGGTTCATTTGATAATGCATATCCAAACATTTTATTCTATGATATTATTCATTTCTAATCCAAAAAATATAATTTTGATTATATGTATACTGAGAGGAGTCGTACATGGGACAATATAGGTTTCTTCATTGGAGCTAAAATTTGTAAATGTCACTATGTTATGGTTCTTGTTATAATATTAAATAAAGAATGAGATAATTTTTAGTGGTGATGGTGGTGGTGGTGGTGGGGGGAGGGGTGATCCTTCATCCTAACATATAATTAGAGGCATGGGTATGCATGTTATTAGGGGTAAAAGATATTGAAAAATATTTGAAGGATGGGTATATTGATTCAGAAGCCATCTATGTGTCATTATTTGATCAGAAATGGTCTATATTAATATTTGTGGACAAAATTGTATGATTCAAAAATAATAACAGAAAATATTTTCCTTTTTTTTATTTTATGGTTAGATTCAAATAAAATACAATTGGTCAATAAAACATGTAGTAACCATATAAAGGAGAAAGAAATAATGTGTTTTCAAATAAATAAATAAATAAAATAAGAATTCCTTCCAAATGAAAATGTACATACATATACCTAAGTAAATTTAGTAGAAAAGAATAAATAAAAGGAGTTTTGAATTGTTTCAATGAATATTTGGAGGAATTATAGAGAAATAATATGACTATACTGAGTATAAAAGTATAAGACTCTCAGCATTCTCTTACATTAGGGTCTATTTAGATTCATCATTTTTACACATCATGTACAATTGAAAGATGATTAATAAAATAATAAAATAAAAATTTATAACATATCATTAAATTTATAATGCAGAATTATTTTAATTTTAATTTATTTAATAGCATTTTAGTTTTGAACAAATATTACAACATTATATTTTTTTTTAATTTTTTTATTTAAAAATGTTGATTAATTATTATTATGCAGTATTTAAGTTACCAAAAGATGACTATAAATAAATGTAATTTTATATTTATATTTTTTATATAGGTTACAAAATAACGTAGTGAAGGAGGTGGCAGATAATTAATTGAAAAAATATATATAAGTGGATAAGAGAAACCATTAAGGGGACATGATTGAATGTGTGGTAGAGAGTATATATACAATAATAAAATTATAGTAGTAGTACAGTAACAAAATAAAATTAATTTTTTTCATGTTAATTATTTAGATTTCAAATATTAAAAAATGAATTTACATTATGAGTGTTCGAATGAAAAATTAAAAAAAAAGATGATATAGTTACGTATTTGTTGTGGCTTACTCATATTCTGAAATAATAGGATATAAGTTCTTGGAGTGAAGTGACATACAATTTAATGTCATTAATAAAGCATAGAATATTAGAATTGAGTAAAAATTTTCCAATAAAATTGATTTTATATTCAATTATAGATGTTGGATAGAAGTGGTATATGTGCATAAAGGGAATATATTTTTAATATAAATTTATTAAATAAAATAGCATTCAATGACTAAGGTGAGAAATAGTTCCCATCACTAATACATGGATCAATTTTGTTTATAGATTTATAATTCCTGATATAAATTCTATAAAAATGGAATTTATTATTTCATATAATATAATGGAATAAATAATGAGAAATATTTTTTACTGAGATATTTTAACATTTTAGACGTTATAAGATTATATTTTTGTTTGTAAATGGAATTTAATTATTTCTAAATACTTAATTTATTTTATAAGTATATTTAATGTCATGAAAAAAATTAAATATTTATTAATTCATTATTAAGTTAATATTTTATTGTAAACAATAATATATTTTTAACCATTATATTTTCTATTTTCATTAAAATTTAGGGTTATCATAAAATTAATGAATAAAAACTATGTAATACTTTTGATATGTAAGGTCCAAAAATAAATTTAATTTTCCATTTTTTCCAATTATTTAGTTTAAATATTTAAAAAACATATATAAAAATTAGGTTTTAAATGTATCTTTTAATGTCCACTATATTAAAAATATAAATTTAATCAATCATAAATTTTACAATCTAGTATTATAGCTAACAATATTTTAGTTAATTTACTATTAAAATTATCATATTTGTATTTCAATTTTCATATCGGCTTCTATAATTTCTATAAATATGTTTTATTACCTTTCTTAGTTATTCACATTTTGTAATCTCATTGTACAATTTTTTAAAATATTCCGTTCAAATTTGTATTAATTTTAATTTTATAGTTTTTTTCATTGGGGTGATATTTACTAGAAATGGAGACCCTATGGATTTTGAAAATATACTTATCTTTTTTATTTGACTTTTGAATCCAATTAAACTACATATAATTTTTTAGACTCTATTTATAATGCCAGGGAAATGATATTCATTGATGAAATAATTCATGTTTTTTATTGGGGTTGATTTATTTTTATTCTAGTAAATATACATTGACAAAACACACATTTATATTATGAAGGAAATTTTTATATGGAAAAGTTTGTTTTATTATTTGTTTATTTTCTTTCCTCATAAATAGAATAAAATTAAAAATCATGGTGATGTTTTCTTAAACATCCAATAGATATTGTGCAAACAATGAGAATTTTAAAGGCTATAAAGGTTCCATTTTTCATTCAATAATTGATTTCCTCTATTAAGAATGACTAATTTTCTTTGTTTATAGATATATTTTACTCCCACACCATCACAAGAATAGTCATATCATCATCCCATTGGATTAATGGGTTGAGTATTAAAAATATGATAATGAATAATTAAATATAAAATTTTATGTTATGAGAAAACACGTGAAAATAACCCAAGATAATCATTACTCCATCCAATTTTGGAAATGATCCCATTATTGAAGATGATTTTGTATAATATGGAATCTGATTCTAAGACATTATATACCAATTCCATTAATGATTGATTTGTTTCAATTTTATTTTATCTTAATTTTTTGTCTCATCATTTTATCACGTGACACATAGATTACATCCTCATTGTAGTGGGTAATAATTCTACATGGATAAAATATCATATTCCTTCTAAAGAAATATGAAAACTGACTACCTGTATTTTTTATGTATTTAACTCCCTATGTAGCATCCTGCAATTGATGCCACTCAGCTGGGCCCAGAAATGGTGGCCAAAATACCTCATGTGTGCCTCCCAAAAATGCTAGAGGCCCCTGACTTGTATGTAGGGACTTGGGTATGTTTGTGGGGAGAATATCACCTAATTGATCAGTGTGGATAAAATCAACATATTTTTATATATATTAGGTATAAGAAATATAAGAAGCAGTAACAATAATAAATAGTAGCAGAACAAAATTCATAGTCAAGCGAGATATATTCTACATTGAGAAGAAGCTGTAAAAAATAATAAATGGTACAAAATATTATGATTCTATGTGATGTATCTAAACATAAATTAATGTCCAAGGGGTAGGGGATTCATTAATATACCATATTCTAAAATATAGACCAAAAATTAAAAAATTTCTAAATCTATCATATTGAGCATAGGGTAGGTCCTCTTCCCCAATCTCAATCCTAGAAATGAAAATCAGTCAAGGCCCTTATCAAGACCTACAACTACAATGTCTATTTGGATACCAAAGGTTGCCCAATAAGTATGTTATAAACAATCTCAGTAGGAAACCACCTACTATGTCATGTCCAACCCATTATGAAAATTATTAAAATGAGTAGTGTTCCATAGTTAATAAATGGAAAATAGATATAAATAAATAATTACATTGGACGGGTACCACATAGAGACCCATCCATCTTACATGATTTAAAATAATTAGGTGAGTATGATCCATGTGATCTTGTAACAATAATGTTGGTGGAATAATTTGTGAGATGGTGGACTGTCCCCAAACATGTGTGTTGTCTAGGGAGACTTGTACCAATGGATTCAAATCCAAAAGATCATTTTTCATTTAAAAAAATTCTTTTAATTTTTTTTAATTTAGTTAAATAATCTATAAATAAATTAAGAGACACCCTAATCCCATCCATGGAAATTCAAAATGGATTTTCATGTATCACTCAAGGGTATTGTTAAAAGTCAAATACCATGTAGTCCATTCAATTCAACCCAATAATTAAGACCCATGTATCAATTTAAGAGTGGTGTGATAAAAACAAGAACTGACATCTGAGTCTGTCCCTGGTATCACACATAGGCCTTGAGACTCTGTTGTGGCATGGTACAACAATCGTGACACTAATCTCCTCCAAGGGGTCTCCCAAATAGAAATTTTTTCACTTGATTGGAGGTAAAAATAGAAATGCATGGAGTTACCATCCCAATCAAATCAACTATCTCCCTTAGGATGTTCATGAAGATTTAATATATCTAACAAGAGGGAATGATATCCTTAATAGGGGTTAGTAATTCAGAACCCACTATTCACTGCCAACACTATGGTGAAATACTTACAGAAGGATTGAACATTAATTACAAGTATAACAAGAGTGACTATTTCATTTGTTCAATCCCTCAAATCTTAGAAGGCATATTTTTTATGAAATTTATATATATGTAATCCATTTATGTCAGAATATGGTACACTGCATAGTCTCTTTGACAATTCAATTAATACAACAATTATTTTATAACATACCACGAGGAGCCTAACTCATGGATAATCATTGTATTCAAATCAAATAATTTAATCAAGGAATAAATTATGGTAAAATAACTCAACGGGTCTCTAGAATAACCAAGACAAATGGAAAAAGGGACTTTATAGGTAGATCAAACTCTTTTAGGTGGAAGAAATCATGGTGATGAAACCAAGGGATTAATTCACCACTATATCAGGTAAAAAAGGAATGGTAAGTCTATCATTTTAATTTAACTTAACATATTTGAGGTGTCAAAAGAAGGTCTAGCTCATGGCACAATGATGAATTTCATATAACACAACGAAATGGTGGCAAAGAACCTATACCGCAAACGTTATCATCATAGAGCTTATAACATCTAGCATCTAACTTGGATTCGATCTACGTTGGGTGAAATTATATATATAGTCAAATTACAAGAAATGGGGAAAATTAACTTATTCCAAAATAGAAAAAATGAGGATGGAGGAACCATTATGCATAAGGGAATGGATGATGGATCTTATCTCTGGATTTTGGTTGCTTCCAATAGTATGATATTTTGTTGAGGAATAAATTATTTAACATCAACTATACAAATGAGGAGGATGGAGGCTCATGTGTGGGAGAGGGGGATAACCCACTAGAGAAAAAGGGAAAAATAAATAGGGTTGATTAAATCATTAAATATGGTAGAATCAATTATTTCACCTTATAAAACAAGGGTTCATGGTTTGGCCATGTGATTTTTCAAACCATGTGCCAACCTTGCACGATGATCTGCTTCAAGGGGAACCTCATATGCCTGGGTGAATTGTATATCAAATCATGTATAGGCTATGAAAAACTATTTTGTCCCAAACCACTATAAAAATGCATGATTGTGCACATTGGGACTCATGTTTGGATACAAACATTTTCCCCCAACACCCCACATTATACAACCTCATGGTTTAGGGACATCATTCAGGTAGGGTGTTACAATTTCAACTAACCATGCTGCCCGATCTTCCTTTTTCAATTTTTTTTCTCTGGGATCTGAATGATCCTCCAACACTCCTGAGACCTCCTTGAATCCATTAGGCATCATTATCATCTCCAAATAAAGGAATTGAAACAAAAAATGTTATAGTATCTACCTTTTAGAAAATATTGGATGATACATTCTCATATTATTCTCAATGTGGTTTTTTAAATAAGCCTAATATTAATTTATTAAGAAGGAATGTATACGTATTTCCTTATGTTCAAAATTTAAATATATCAATACAACATGGAAATTAGTTTTTATAATTGGTTGTGGGATATCTAGAAGTTCTAAATAATTGATAAATATTATCAAATACTTATATCTATTTGATAATTATAATGAAATCATTAAAAGGATTTTATAAATGAATCATAATCGATCTAGTGTATCATGTTATGTTTTAGTGTGTTATTGTATGAGTATGTCATTACTTATTATAAGACATATTTCATTTCAACAAGAATACCACCCCTTCCCATTAGGATATGACCTATTTCTATATGCAATCATTTTTAATATCATTGATAGAGAGATAGATTTATCATTTCTTATATTGGAATCTCTATTTTTTATATGTGGATGTTATTGATAGAGAAATGATATTTTCATTGATTCCATGATATCTCTACATTCTATCGAATTTTTATAGTGCCTTTCTATAGTAAATCTAAAACAAATAATCTAAAAATTATATAATGTATATGTAAAATTCAACACGGATCAATCGGAAAACACTTAAGGTTTCTTTTCATTTAGAATTATCCTCAATAATATCCTAAATTAATTAAATAAGACATAATAATAATCATCATATTATTTAATCACATTAGATAATTTATTTTTATGAAATTTTTAGATTATAAATATTAATTTTATTATTTCAATACTACTGAATTAATGTTAACAAAGGATATTAAATTTTACTCAATAATAAATTTTTAACATAAAAGTATAATTTATATTGGGGAAAATTATTAATATAGTACATGCACATGTTTTTCATTTTTTTTATATTAATTAGATTATAAACACAATCTACTATCATAATGGTATATTTTTCCATTTTTTTAATAATAATGTGAAAAGAATCAATTCATGCAAGAATTTGGAAAATATAGAGCTAAAACACTATAATTATATAGAAACACTTTTGTATTATTAATATACTAGGGGATAGAATAAATGGTCAATTGTAATCTCTCAGACATAATTTGACTCTTATTAATGGATTTATTCACTTTTACAAAATATGTAATTTTGTATGCCCCCATTTCCATGTATTTTAGGAAAGTCAAAATTATTTATTTATTTCATTCAAACTACTATAAGAAATTATCTTATTAATAAAAGGATTAATTGAAATTTTATAATATCATCACTATAGTATTTGATAAACAAACCCATGTGGTGATTTTGTAATAAATATGATATGATTTTTTATTATGTATGTTTTATGATTTTTCTTTTATAATACTCTATTGAAGGGGGTGGGGGTATTAGAATTTTTAAATCCTTCATGCCCATTTCATTTAATGATTCAATATTATTTTGATATAAAAACCAATCATTAAATAAAATAAAAATATTAATTATTATTAGGTTGATATATAAATAAATATTATAAATGGGTAAACCATCATAATAATCTTTTCCACATGAGATATAATTAGATTGAATAAGATTTCCCTGAAAAACCACTATTAGATGTAGTGAAATAATTGTTTAAAATTCATGAACATAAAAATTATAAATTTAAAATAAGATATAATTAATACAAATAATAATGATAAAAAATAATTATCATTACATTCGAAGAGGCTTGGGTCTCATAAATTTTCATTAAGAGTCTCTATGACTCTATAAATATGAATAAAGGGATCCAAACCAGTTTATATTTCATTAAAAAAAATTCTTTATTAATAAAATGGTCATAAAATATTTAATTTTAATATCCTGATAGTTATTTAAAATAGAATCACTTTTTTTAGCGTACATGCTATGGAACACTGATCAAAAATTAGCAAAAAAATTATTATTATTTAAATGCGACCATTACAACCTTGTAGTTAAAGTGAGAGGAATGAATAGTTTTAATTAAATTATAAAATATATAATTTTCTAAAGCATATTTAATGTTTTAATAATTTTTTATTAAAATAAGCACCCAATTTTTATTAAGGTCTTTTCACTATAAGAAAATAAATTCTATTTCAAAATGGGGTTTTATACTTTTTGTGAGTAAATTTTATAATTAATTTTCGAAATATTTGAATAGGTATTTCGAAAAAATGTTATTTTATATTTTAACTTATAATATTAAAACATTCTTAAGATGAATTATTGATAATTTCCTAAAAATATATTTTTTTGAATGAATTATAAAAAATAAAAGATTTTTATTAAAAATTGAATTTTATTTTTAAGTATTTATTATATTTAATTCAATTGTAGATTATTTTAAAATTTAATTAGTTTATTTTTAATTAAAATAGTCTAATGATAGAGATATTAATTATTTTTATTCTGTAATATATCATCATTTTTTAATTTAAATGGTCACTTTCATGCAAAAAACATTTGTTTGTTTCCATTTAATATTTTATTAATTAAATTATAAAATTTCCATGTTTTGAGTCATGAAAAAAGGATTCATTATTTGAAATCCATGGGAAAAATCTTTTAAATAGGTCCCTCTTATTCTTTCTCAATATGTAAAGTAACTATAGTAATTCTTTTTTCCATGGTATAAAGTAAATCATGTAATTAAAAATAAAAATATAATTATATGGATTATGAAATAACCATAAAACTGAAATTAATTTTATTTTATGATTATATTTTATCCATTATCAAACATTATTTAGTTATATGGATTTTTCTTCCATTTGGACGTGATTATAATACTTATAATATTTTTTAAAGAATAGTAAAAAATGTTACACTCTTAATAACTATAATATTTTTAACAAGAGATAACTTGTCAATATGTTTTGCTATAAATATTATTTTGAAATATAGTGATTTTATCTTCATCATTTTCAGTTATTTTAATTTTTTGTGAATAATAAATTATAATAAAATCTTACACAATGCTGATGGAGTAATTATTCAATTAATGGAAAAATAAAATAAATGGGTATAATGGTATTAAAAGAGATATAATATTAGTTAATTAACATTATAAATGAATTTTATAGATGATGATGAAATTTTAGGGACATAATAAAAAAATCATTTCAAATTTTAATTTTGTTATTGATGTTATTAGAGTCAAAGTAATGAAATGTTCTAAAAAATTAACTACATATTATAATAAAAAATATTTCATTAAATGATATTCAGTTATTAAAAATTATATATTCATCCAAGTAATTATGAAATGATTTATAATATCACCCATGGTCTATTTATTTGATTTTTTTTCAATTTATACAACTCTCATGACTTTAAAAAAGAAAAAATCCATGTTGTCATGGTAGGTGTGAAAGGGGTTAACGTGGGGATAAAATAAAAATATAAGGGTATAAATGCAATATAAAATTTTCAATTTTTCAATTTTATGATATTATTTTTTCCATTTTTCATCATATTTTCGAATTGAAATAGTTTGGAACCATTTATAATTTGAAAACAACTTATAATATTTTAATTTCTTTAAAAAATTTCCAAAATTCACCTCCCCTTTCTTATAGAATTGTATATCTTCTTTCCATTACATCACACATCAACCCACTTTTGGATCAGATGATATCATCCAAAAATACCTAAATAAAATCTCCACCAACATTATATAGTCCTTAGTTATTGAATAATATCAACAAGTGTATTTTTTGATGTGAATAAATAGATGTTGTCAGAAGTAGAGGGGACATTTTTAATCAATCATTTCTGTTTTATTTCAAATTTCATATCTTTAAAAAATTATTTATCTATTATTATAAAATAAAAATATTATCTTAAATATAACTATGATTCTTTATGTTTATGTGACATCCTATATCTATATAATCTTCCACGAAATGAGAAATTGTAAAGTTATTCTTCTGTATGTTAGACTACAACCTCACATACAGATCTAATTTATTTTCTATTACCATCTCTAATTAATGGAAAATAATATTGTAATTATTGTTTATATATGATATTAATGATATATTTTTCACTATTAAATTATAATATATCTTTTAACTTCATATATTTACATCCACTAAAAAATGATAATGTCCTTCGTGTGTACATATCGACTTCATCCTCCACAAATCGATGTGATACATTTTTCATCACCAAATTGTATGAATGAAATATATAAGTATATTTAATATATTAATATGATATTTATTATTTTATATCATTATATAAAGGTAAAATAATACATAACTTATTTCTATAAATATTATTAAAAAATATAAATGGTACTCATGCATACATATGGACTACCATCACCATAATCGTAGTAAAGTTAATTTTAAATAAAACTTATTCAAGATTTATTTTAAAAGAATTAATTACTAATAAAAAAGGTAATTATTTCATTGTAATTTTTTTCATATGGTGGAGTAATGATCTATTTTCCTATTGTCAACCTACCGAATTCATTTCTGATATTTGAGCTGAATATCATAAAAACACACAACATAAATTTATTTGGTTAAATAATTATATATAACATGGTATTAAATTGAAATATGAAAAAATTAACTTTAATAGGGTTCACAATAAAATATAAAATTAACATATTTATATTACACAGAATGATAAATAACGTACCCGATGAGCTAAACTCATGGTAAGGGAATTTTTTTCTAAGAATCATATATTAATGATTCTCTTAAAAAACCCTCTTACATCCATATACATCTTATATACATAAAATTATAAAATATTTTTACTATCAAATTGTGATTTTTTAATTTCAATTTCACCCATGTTTCCCATTTTAAAACTCATATTGAATGGAATCATTTTTTCATTTTCCAAATGATGTACTTTTTGAATTTTCTAAAATAAGTATTGAAGGAATGATTGTCAATTTATACAAAATGAACAAATTATACCATAATAATGAGAATTTTTTTATTTGAATCATAATATTCATATTTAAATTGATTTTTCAGAGAAAATATTTTCCATTATAATTCTGCAGTTTTATTAGAAATAATACATTTCAAAATATAAATGGTATTTTAATTTAGAATATCTTTATGATATTTTAATGGTTTTTTATTCATCAAATAATATAATATATTTTGTAACCTGTGTAATAATAGGGATATTTTTTAATGATACCATCCTAATTCTTTCTGTAGATGGATTATTATTGTTTAAAATTGATTTTCATAGAACCCATTTGTTTTCCATGGTTTAATTAAATTATGAAACGATTCCTATATTTTAACATATATGAAGACAATGATTTTTTCGTCACCATAACCAGTATTTTTTGTTTGGAAATATTTATAAGATAAAATGTTTTATTTAAAGAAAATTCATCTTTTTATTTTTCATCTTATCTTTGTATTGTAAAAGGGTTTTTTAAAAGAAAATAACATTTTAATAAAGAAATTTATTTTTATATGGGTTTAGGAGAGTATTGAAATTGTTCTATGATGAAAAAGTTAAATAATAAAATGTTTTATATGGTACATAAGAATTAAATAAGAATATAGTTCGCATGATACAATTTTTGTGATGGATTTATCCCCAATATAGCTCACGGGTGAGCCCGATACTGCTTTTATGTTGGGTGTGCCTATATAATGAGGGGTGAGCCCATATAGATTATATGATGGGTGTTCCCAGATAATTATTTAATGAATTGGGAAATGTATATTTTATATTTAGTCAAGAAGGATGTAGTTATAGAATGTTTACTCATATGGATTTAACTCGGATGCACTTATTTGAGAAATATATTTAAAATTGGTTATGAATGTGAATCCCTATGTTTCCAAAAGGAGTTTTTATTATCTTGCAATGGGTTTATTTTTTTTTCTTGCACTTAATGATAATTTTCTTTTATAAGGAAATTATTTTTTTCATTCTCCCAAATATTAATGTGGTAAAGGTAAACATTTCATTAGTTTTAATATTTTTCTCATTACTAACATATTTATTATTTTCTACCCATTACTAATATTTGTTGTTATCATCAAAAAATTATTTTTTATCATAGGAATTCAAGAATTTTTAGAGGTAATTATGAGGTAAATATAAGATTTTTTAATATATTTCATGAAAATAAAACAATTTTCTTTAAAAGTTTTTTTGGTAGAAACAATGCATACTCAATAGATGTGTCTTCTTTTTAATATGTAGGATTGTTATTAAGAGTTATAATATATATATATATATATATAAATCTAAAATATATTTTTGAAATTAGTAATAGGAATTATCTTGTAAAGAAACTAGAATTTATGATTTCTATGGGATGATCATTTTATTTTGTATTAGATTAGTTCTTAAATAATTTTTGAGTTGAGGATTCTATTTTAACAAAAATAAAAATTATTCTATAACCACCAAGGATAGTATGTTAAGAGGAATTTTGGTTATTCTAGTTATATTATCAATGATTTCAAGGTGTATATTATCCTCAAGATATAGTTTATTTTTTATTTTTTAGTATGATCACATTGATTTTTTTGTTTTAGTAAATGGATGGATCTGGTAGGAACAAAAGTAATAACGGATGTGAAAATATGTAGTGGGTATCTGAAAGAGAAAATTAAAGGAATAGAAGATAATGTAAGTACTTTTTTTATTATTAACCACATTTAAGGATTTTGATTGATAACATGAGTCTTAGTGATTTTCCTAAATCATTAAATAAGAGATAATTGAATATCCCTAGATGTTCGAGTTATAATGTTCATAATGGAAAAAATATTCAATATCTTATATTCAATGATTGTGGAAAGAATAAGCCATAGATATTTCATAAAATAATAGGAATATGTTTCATATATAGTAATTGAGGTCATAATGAAATAACATTCCAAGTAAAAAAGGAAGCATTAAATGAACAACATAATGGGTAGAAACGTTCTTAACATTGTACCCATTGAATTTTTTATATGTGGGGAGAATGGTCATTATGGAAATCAATGTAGTATGGGTAATTCTCAAGAACATGATGAAGAATATCACATAGGTAAATGTTTATCAATGCCTAATTCCATTTTTGTTGAGGATGAGGAAACTAAAAATGACATATGAAATGTATGTATTATATATAGCCTTATGTTTTGATGTATTCAAACTTAGTGGATGATCCGTATTTTTTTATAGGTGGGAATTATTAAAGAATAATATAGAAAATCTTGGTTAATGTATTATACAGAACGATTAATGATTGATTTATATATGTATAGGGATTTAATAATTGGTATTTAAGGAGGATCATAAGAATTAATATTCTTTGATGTTTTATTTTATGGAAGTAATTTTGGAGACATTTATTTTTTATGTTTAAATAAATTTCAAGTTTAACATTTGAAAAATATATTTTTAGAGTAAATATCTTATTATTTTTTGACATGAGTTTAGTGGTATTTATAACCATTAGGGTATTAAATATCCTTATTAATTTAAAATCACACTTAATTGAATTTTATATAAATTATATTTTCACTAATCTTGAAAAAGGATAACCCACTGGATCAGTAATCCAAATACATATGAAGAGGCCATAAGGCTTGAAGCCTTAACTGAAGGGAGAAAATGGTAAATACTTACCTCTAACAAACATGATATCCTTGTTAGTATCAAATTTTATTCATTATTTATTCAATCTAACAAATAAAGGCAATCTTAATTTTTGGAACTATTTTTTTATCATATAGATTACCATGAGATTGAAAAGTGATTTGAATATTATGCGATTAATATAATTTTATAAGATTTTTATTATTTTGGGAAATCTATACGATTATTGTAAAAGAAATATTATAGGATTTTTTTATTAGTAATGGTTGAATTATATTTGGATGGAGTATACATTTATGATGTAGATCTATAATGATTGGAATTATTTATATAAATGATTATCATGCCATGTAGATTATGTTATTAGGGAATTACATTATTGGTATGTGACATTAAGAGGGATTGATGTTATTTGAAGGTAAATATTAAATATATATCGGGAGGATAGGTTACAAAATCTATATGATTTTTTGGTTTCAATATTAGTATAGAATATTTTTAATTAATTTTAATTATATTTATTAATTGAATTTTCAATGATAATTTTTTTCACTACTGTTGAATTTTTAAAATTAAAGTAGTTATTCTTCATATGATGGTTTATTATTTATTGGGATTTATCTAATATATTCCTAACCATTTTGGTTTTGGTTATTGTCTAAAGATAGTAATAATAGACTTATGATTTTTTTTGTTTTATGTGATAGATTATAAGTTTATTCTAATGAATCACGCATAAATTTTTTTAAATGCACATCATTTAGAAAAAAAATATTGGATTTTTGTAGAAATAAATTAAATAAATAAATAATCCTTTAAAAGAATATATATTGCCTTAAAAGTTTAGTATATATGATAATGTAAGTCATTACCTATATGGTAATCATATTGAAATAATAATGTTATCAATTTTCTTTTATTATTGAGAAATCAATGGCCTTTAAACCCATTATAGATTTATGTATTTGTGGGGGTGAACTTTCTGTTGACCATATTCTCTATGAATCTATATAAGTCCTTAAAAGTTAGGTTTATTTACATTTACATGTTTTCCCTTCCCAAAAAATTATTTATGATAATTAGACAATGTTATGTATCATTCCAAATGACCTTCATATTTCATTTTGTATCTCTTTTCAGGTGGAGGTTTTGTGAACCATGTTATGGTTTTGATTTTAAAAATAGATCATTTGAAAAGTCAAACCTCTGGTTTTTAGCATGAGTTAAAATTAGATGGGTGAAATTTATAAGGGGGGGATGTAATATCCCATGATTTTTGTAAATGAGAAAGACCGGGTTCCGTAGCATACCAGACAAACAACACCGAGATTAAACTAACATTGAACCATTAATATATAAAAAGTGAACATTATAACTCAACCATTAAATTGGAAATAATGAATAATATAAAATATGTTTTCAAATATATAATGGTATTAAAAAATTATAATTTATTAATTAATATGTTTTAAATAAGAATAAAATCTTTTTGAGGTCATTTAATACTATAAATAATATATTTACTTACCATGGATTTTATTTCTTTTTATGCGTAAATTTTATAATTATTTTTCAGAAGTTTTAGTAAATTTATTTGAAAATTTTAATTTCAATTTTTAATTAATCATGTAAAATATTTCATTGGTTTAATCTATATTAAATTTATAAGTAGATTTATTTTTCATTGAATTGAAAAAAATAATGGTTTTTATTGAAAATTGAGTTGTTTTGTATTTTCAATGTATAATTCTATTTTGGATTTATTTAAAATATAAATAAAATACTTATTATTATTAATAATGCAATAAATATTTTAATTATATTTTATACATTGATCTTGTATGACAAAAAATTATTTTTTAAAGGTATTTTTTAGATTCTTTTTTTCATCGCATTTTTTGGTTTTTATGCTTAATTAAAATCTACAGTTTTTTATTTATAAATTATAAAAACAGATTCCATTTTTGGAATCAGTTCATCCATATTATTTTTATGTCATCTTTTAATGGTCAATATGATTAATAACCTTCATAATTTTTGTTACCACGGTAAATGGTAAATTTGGTAATTAAAGATAAAAATAAAATGATAGGGTTTATTTAATGACCATTAAACATGATATATTTTTATATAATGACACTATTCAATATATAATCTTATATTATTCATTTATATAAAATCTTTCTCATTATTATGTTATTAAAACATTTATAATATTTATTTAAATAAAACTACAAAATGTCATACTCTTTTTTTGATAACTACTGTATTTTCCAAGTGGGGAGAACTGGAGGTTATATTAGATAATATATATAATTTTATATTTGGTTTATATTCATCATTGTAATTTATTTTTAATTTTTAGTGACAAAATATTACGTTAATTCTGGATCAATGATGATGCATAAATTATTCAATTATTGGAAAAATTAAAATGATGATATTAAAAGAATTTAAAAAATATAATTTTAGATAATTAGTGTGGTAAATTAATTTTATATTTCAAAATTAATTTTTACTGATATAATAAAATAAATTTTTAGAATCTTATTTTTTGTTTTTATTTTATTAGTTCAAAGGAAATTAATTGTTCTAAAGTATATATTAATGAGATATTATAATAAAAAATATTTATTGAGTGTTATAAAATTCATAAAAATATTTTATTGAAACAAATTATTATTATGTTCTTTTTACTACACTGATTTAAAATTTTTGGTATGTTGTTCAATTTAGAGAAACCATATTGACCTTCTTTTGTCACGGTTTGTGGGAAATAGGTTAAAATAAAAAGATAAGTGTTAAAATGCGATAAATAATTGTCTAATTTTTAATAAAATTAGATTATTTATACCTAGAACATCCTATATTAGAAATAATTATCTTTGGAATCATTTTTAATTGAATATTAATTTATATTAATTTAATTTCTTCAGAAATTCCTTGAAGGCCCGTCTCATCTCTTATAAAATGAAAAATTTTATTCAATTTAAATAACACATAAAAACCAATTTGGTTTATTCATGAAGTTAAAAATCCCTAATAATGTTCATGATTACTTTTTTATGGAAGAATAACAACCTATTTAGTCTTAATGTGTTATGAAAATGAGATTGTCTGAAGTTGAGGTATCAAATTTAGTCTAGCGATTTGGTTTAATTTCTTATTAAAGATCCTATGAGTCTTACATAACTTTTATTATATAATAAAAATTTTATATTAAATATAATGGGGTTTTATGTAAATTTAATATCCAATAAATATATCATATTCGATCAAATTATAAACAAAACCATCGTTCATGTGTAGGATGAACTACCGCCTCACGATCCGAGGCAATTAATTTTCCATCACTGTATCTCATTGCTCTATTATAATGTTGGAATTAAAGATTATATATGACATAAATTAAATACTTTCCATTGTGAAATGAATATATATCATTTAATTTTGTACCTTTCAATTGATTAAAAAATGAAAACGGTGTACATGCGTACGTGTGGACTTCAACCTCTATGAATCGACATGATTCAATTTTTATCCCCACATATCCTAGAGGAGATATATAAGTATTTTAAAAGACATAATATGATATTTATTATATTATAATAATTCATTATATAAAAAAATATAACTTAACTTATTTCCACACGATCCTTAAAAAATAGATATATTACTCATGTGTGCGTATGAACTACCATCTCCATGATTGTAGCATATTTCATTTTTCATAACCATATTTTTTAAATTGGTTTTAAAATTAATATTTACTTATAAAAATAATAATTAATTCATTATTATTATGATAGATATGGTCCGATAATGACATATTGGACCATAGTCAAGTTATCAAAGTCTTTTATGACTTATGAGTTGAATATCTTCAAAACAAAAAATGTAATTTTAATTGATTAAATTTTTTTATATAATATATTATTAGATGAAATAATGAAATAATTAAAATGAAAGTAGTTCTAAAGAAAGTTTATAATTAATATACTTTTTTTAATATAGGGTGAAAAATGCATACATGACGATTCAGACTCAATGTGAGGGACTTTCGTTTTAAAACAACAATTAAAATATTCTATTAAATATATCATTTTATCCTATATACATGTTTCATAAAAATATTTTAAATAATTTTTTAACAATTCTACTATAATTTTATAATTTCTATTTCCCAAGAAGTTCATTTTTATTAATCTAGTTTAATGAAATATTTTTATCATTTTTCAAATTATGTACTTGTGTGAAATTTCCGAAAAAATTATTAAAGTAATGTATCATTACATAAAGGGATATAATGACTTTCACCATTATCATAAATAATTTTTTTCTTTAAAAATTAATTTAAAATTATACATTATTCTTTGAAATTATTATTTTTCCATTATTATAGTGGATGTTTTTAAAGTAAGTGATGTCAACATTGAAATATTATTATACACAAGAATGTTTTAATGTTAATTGAATGTAATTTTTATTTATTAAAGTCAAAAATATTTAATGTTCCTTATGATTCATTAGGAATATTTTGTAATGATACAATCCTCAATACTTATTTTTTGGGATTATTATTTTATAAAATAAATTTTCATTGAACAATTTTATTTTCCACGAGTTAATGATGTTTTGAAAAAATGATCTATTTTAACGTATATAGACAAATTGAATTTTATTCCATGGTTACCATTTTTGGAAGTTTGGATTAATTTAAAAGAATAAATTTTTTCATCAAATCATATGAAATAACTCTTTCCCTAATTTGGTATTTATTGATTAAAAATGAATTTTTCAAATAAATGGGAATTTTGATATCAAAACATGATTATAATATTGGCTTAAAAGAGTTTCTCAAAGGATTTATAATCAAAAGGTAAAACAATAAAATTATTTATATGGTACTTTATCATTATATTTGAAATGGGATAGCTTTATAATACTTATAAGACAAGGTTTATGCCCATTATAACTCACTACTGAGCTTGATATAGCTTGTACATTGGGTGTGCCAAGATAGCATCTAATGAGATTGTTAATGCTGATATGATGGGTGATACCAAATAACAGTCAAATGAACTGGTTAATATACCATGCCTTTTAAAATAATAAAGGGTGATTTACATAAGGGTTCTCCATTGGAGTTAACTATTATTGAGTTATTCCAGCACAAGTTTAAAATGGCTTAGGAATTTCATTTAATATGATTGGAAAAGGGTTTTTATTTTCATGCTATGGGTTTAATAGATTTATTTGAGAAAAGTTCTTTTTTTACATCTAGAATGGAATTATTTCATTCTCTCAAAGATAAATGAGATAAAGGTAATCATTTAATGTGTTTTAATCATTTTCACCTGACTATGAAATTTATTATTTTTATGTCCCTTACCATGATTTTTATTCTCAACCAAAATTTAGAAATGCTTTTCATCATGATTTAAGAATGATTAGGGACAAGGATGTTTTCTAGATCAAATTTGTGATAAAATTTATTGGACACAAAATAACATTCTTTTTAAAAGTTTAGTTTGGTAGGTAAAATGGATACTGATTAGATTTTTGTAGTTCAAAATATATTGTAATTTTATGTATGAGTTGGGACCTAACTCTCTAAAAATATAAACATAAAAGTTAAAATAGAATATAATAAATTGAAATATAATTTAAAGTAACTATAATATTTAATATTTATGGACATGTACTTAAAGAAATTAAAATATAAATTACGTTGTTATAATTATTCGATGTCCCAGAAGTTCATTCATTATATCATTCACCAAGGAATCGTATTAATTTTTTTCAATTAATAAGGTGAATGGGGTACCTCAGAACGAGATACTATTTTTGGGTTATGCATATTACCATAATGATTATAAATATTTCATTAGATGCATGTGGAATCATATTATAAAACCCTAGAACATGTCCTTATTTTACATTTTTGTATCCCATAGTCACATATGTGTAAAATACGGCCCATAAGCATTGTGACATGTTAAATTATTATTAAATGTAAGAACATGAGAAATTAAGAATAGGGTTTCTCTATTAGTTCATCATTATGTTTACAGATACTACCCAACATCAAGGTGTATTTATCTTCTTCTGATTCTTTGTTAAATCTTCTCATCACCCCTTCCATATATTGTAACTCATTAATTTTTTTGTCACAAGTCTTATAATTTCTACCCAATTATGTTAAATATATTAATCCAACAATTTTGTAAAATATCATTGATGTTATTCAATGTTTCAACAAATATATTAAACGATATATATCTATACTAATGTATTTTGAATAGTTTTTTATGATAGTATTTTCCACTTAATTATCATAATTATATTTTATCTAATTTGTCCATGATCAACTGTTGTGTATTAGAAAAAGCACTATTATTCTGGACATTTATATATATGTGTGTACCAACCTTATAATGCCAAAATATCAAATTAATATCCATGATATTCACAAATAGTATAACTCCTATTGATAAATCTAGAAGAGGCTCTTAATTTATATGTCAAAAATATTGACCAATTAATACCTTTATGTAGGTAATGTATATTATAAATGATATAATAAATAAAAATATATAATGTGTTAATTTATAAATTATTTAATAATTAATGTTAATAATTTTTTTGTTTTTTATTTTTCGAAATTATAATTTTCATAAAAAAGTTTATTGATGTTTCTAAAATGAATATTGTGATCTCAATTTTTCATTCCTAATAAATGGATTTAAAATTTTATTGATGATCCCCTAGAAGTTAATTATGGTTAATTTTTCATAATACTAATGATTTACCATTTCATTTCACCATTTGGATACTTTTTATGCTTTACTTTCTAAGGATTGAGTATTATTTTAAAAGGATATAAATGATAGGTGTAAACTATGTGACCTGAATGTTTATTTAATTCCCTACTACATACTAAATAGGAAGGAATTTTCTACATTATTCACCTACCATGTATTTAATACACATGAATACTTACTTATAAGAGAGTGTGAACACTTTTATGGGAAGAGGAAACCAAAAAAACTAATCTAACACACCAATAGGTCATGTATGAGAATAGATTAATGACCACTAATAATAAAGTGATACACATCCATGACAATAATTTACATTTTTAAAGATGAAGAAGGACCTATAATGATTTCCTTTATAGACAAACTAAGATAATGATTTAAATATACATCGTGATATTGATTGTTTCTCCAATACAATGAAAATTGCCCTGTTTTGAGCCTTTTTAGTCTAACTACATCGACCCCTATTATAGAGATTATGGAAATGATATAACACGCTATGATAATTCTAAAAGTTTATTTAAAGGGTTCATTTGAATTTTTTATTATGTTTGTAGGATAATTTTTCATTCAAGGATTCATATATGGATATTATTGATTGAGGATTATTTTTTTAAGTATTTTTTCACATGTATCAAGGATGAGGAGGAGATTTAATTGTTTGGATTACCAATAAATGGTGACCCAAGAATGTATCACATAGATCAAAATTTAAATATATATTTGGAGGCCACTAAGTAATTTTTTTCAAATTCCAATTTCTTCGAGTGTTTACCATTAAATAATCATTTTAAATGGGGTATACCATTTTTTACTATATACACAGCTTATATCCAGTGAAATACATGAGATGGATATCAATGATTATGATGTTATGATATCATAAAACAACATATTATAATTAATTTAGATTATATCATATAATATATTAGGCTTATTATAATTCATGCAACAGAAATTAGTGCCCGCATCAATTCCGCTTAAAAAAACATAATTTCATTGAACCTGATTATTTGAGAATGAATTACTTATAGTTTTGAAGAGTTAAGATAATTCATAATATTATTAATGAATGAAATAAATACAACAGAATGATGTTCTCAACATTAATGAGATGGTAATAAATTCTTGAGAAGTATTTATTTATTGATGTGTGCCTTTAAAATGATGTGACTCACACATGTTAGAAACAATTTTTTCTCATATTCCAATCCAAATATTTTCCTCTTTCATCTTAAATGTTTATCATTGGGTGAAGGTGTAAGAACTTCATTGGCGATGTTGAGTCTTATTAATATGATTGAAAATAAACCATTGATATCCAAATGGTATAAGTAGTAATATTTTTATTGATATGTTATTTATCTTCCCAAAGCCATATTTAAGGTGATAAAGTCTATGATAGTCACTTTTCAAGTACGTACACATGTATTAGACTCATTTTTTCATAATATTTTTACTTTTTGGTGATAATTTTTTTTAATGGAACCTTTCCACTTATAATGACCATCACATGATCTATAAAAATGAATGTGTTATTTTAAATCCTCATTCATCAAACGGTCAATATATTAATCCTATAGTTTTCCAATAATCATGTTTACCATAAAGCATTTTACTGTACGTCATAAAAAATTAGATAAATGTCTTAGTATCTGGTAGTTGTATCCTATGTCTTAAATATATAACATAGTCAAATAATATGGATAACATTTTATCTTAAATATGAAATAAAATTAAATATGATATATCCTAAATAATCAAAGATCCCCAAGTTTCAAAAAAATAGACTATCATAGCATAAATATGATATTGATTCTAACATTAAATATGATAAAGAAATTATCATTACACCAAAAATATTTGGTGACTTTAATCATATTATAACTCTATAATTGTGCAGCGGAACATGATTTCTATAAAATCTATATATATCCTACATCAATCATATATTATGACTGATAATAGGATTATAAGGCATAAAATAAAACATTACAAAAACGATAATTTTTTATCTAAAATAAATTTCATTATAGTTTATAAAAAGATTATAAACTATTAATGGGGGGTCTTTCAAAGTGGTATTATCAATCATAGATTAATTATTGAAAGTTTATATTTTTATCCTATATTTAAAAAAAATGATATAAATTATTATCTATTTTAAATTAAATACCCACTTTTATAAAGTGATTATAATACTTGAATATTGTGAATGAATAATTTAAATCATAAATTACACATAGGAGTGAGTTCAATACATTATATGGTATTAATTATATCATTATATTTAGTTTTCATTTATCAAGACCTCATATTTTTATTTATTTTATGATAATTAACGTATATTTTTTATATACTTGTTGGATATTACATTTTAGAGGTATTATGAGTTAGAATCCATCTCAATTGATGTCTTCTAGAAGAGTGGAACTTAGTTTCAAAATACCCACCATTCTTAAGGTCTATACCATATCTAGAATGTTATGGGGATAGATATCTTATAATATTTGTTTAATCATGTATAATTTGTAAATATCATAAATATATAAAAATTTACATGAATAGTTCAAGAAACTTATGGATGTTAAGCATATTGATATGTAAGAATATTTTTTGATATTATATTCTGGTGATTTAAACTATGTAGTTTTTTGTATAAATGGTTACTAATTAATGTGGTCTGAAAAAACTAAATTTTATGAATAAAATGGGGCTTCTAAAAAAATTTGTAGAGACCCGAAGCTTAACATACATGGACATTACATTACATTTGCGGAATACTTAGTACATAACACAAAAAACACACACAAGGATCGTAATAGTTTAGTGTCTTTGGAAACACGGAACGTAATCTTCTAATCGTGGTGAAATATCTTCAAAATCTTCCATAAAGATCTTCCTTTTTTTTACCTAAAACATTTATTTATATCCAGGGGAAACGAAAACATAAAAGGGTGAGCTCAAATTCTCAGTAAGGGTAAACAAAAGAAATATCAATCACATCATATACATAAGCACATAACTTTTGGAAATCTTAACCTGCAAAAGAGATCATAATTTCATAACATGGGGTAAATCATGGCAGTGAAATGTAATCACAATAATCATAACTTAAAACATGAAATTTTGTGGCATTCACACATAATCATAGAGAATCATTTCTTGTTAGTCAAGACTCATTTCCAAGACTATCTTAGTGGACAAAGTCCCTTTCTGAATCGAGTAACCCTCGTTTCAGTCCTGTTTCACTGAACCGGTATAACCTACCGTTCCAGTCCTGTCTATCTCATTAGATATAAAATCTTTACCCAATGCATTGGAGGGAGATATAGGTCCCACCCATCTCTTAATGAATCCTTTCTTATGTGTTCCACATAATCATAAACCATACATCATAGCGTTACCCATGTAATAAAAATGGGATTCTTAAACAACATGACATCATAAAACAATTCATATAAGATAAAGGAATTCATAAACATAATTCCATCACAACATAGTCAAATCAATGTAAAAATATGGATAGAAACAGAACCCTTTATTATCTTAGATGGAAAATAATTTTGATAAAACACTTGAAATTAATTCTTGAGGAAAATATCCTTTCTTCTTCAAAATCAATTCCTTTTCACAAAACATCATGAAATTTTAAAAGAAAGAGATTTTATTGAAAATATTCATGAAATATTTTGGAGGAAGGTTCATGAAAATAAGTCTTTATAAAACCGTAACAATCCGTTCGTGCCGTATAAGTTAAAAAAAACATTCTTCTCGTACTTTTGTCGGAAAAGTCAAAAAAGTACCTCGTACGAAAAGCGACAAAATATTCCTTTGATATCTTTTACTAAAAACTCACCGAAGGGTAAAATTGGATTTAAACAATTGTAGGTGGATGGAAATAATATTACATATTGAGGAAATATGGATGATAAAATACACCCCAGTAAATACTAATGTATAAACAATCTCGGATAAAAATGAGATTGTGATACTTCCCTTACCTTAGATCCGATTTTCTTCGTATGTGTCCGAACCTCCTGTATAATGATTTAAATAATTTCATTGACTTATTAAAGAATCATATTCATTGTTATGATATCATATATGGTTCACTTCTGACTTTATATTACCCGTTCTTTTGTAAATTCCATGTTAAAGAAGCGTTTTGGGTAAAATCGTTTCATTTATCGTAGGTGTTTTGACTTGTTGTTCTTAACATTATTATTACTTATATCATGATTTACTTACTTCCAGAATATAAAATATGATTTATATATCATATATATTCAGTATATATATATATATAAGATAGATAAATGAAATGAAAAAACACAGTTCATGGAGACGGTAGTCCGTACGTACGCATGAACGCTGTTTTCCTTTCCTTATTGTCTTGAATGGAAGTAAGTAGATGACATAAATATACATATATACATAAATCCAGTAGCTTTATAATGTCATATATTTCATTATTATTTCTTATATATACTTTTTAATCATTCTTAAATGGTTAACATGGAGAATGAATCTCATAGCGTCGTGGAGACGGTAGTCCGTACGTACGCACGAGCGATGATATCGTTCCCATGGTCGTGGAATTGTGTTAAAGTGTATGAATATTATTTCAGTATCAATATCACTTTGTAATAATCATATATAGTTACTCATTACACCATTATACCCATCCTATTAAGGTGGTGGCGGAAAATAGATTACACCACGGCATGGAGACGGTATTCCGTTCGTACGCACGCGCGGTGATTTCATTTTTCCGTAGGATGGATAGAAGGTGAAATAGGGTTGTTTCATACTTATAATAACATATCAGTATATGAGTGATACTGATGTTATTACTTAATAATGAAACAACCTAAGAAGAAGAAGTGGAAGAAGAAATAAAGATGAAAGAATTGGTAACGGTAATTACCTCTTCTTTGAAGCGCCTCTTTGAGACCTCCTCTTAGGGGACTAAAATTGGTCTTTGAGGAAGACCAGAACCTCTAGGATGTTGATAGGTAAGTGGAGAAGAGATTTCGGTAGGGTTTGGCCGAGCTTGAGTGCTCAAATTGGTGTGAGGAGGAGGGGGAGGAGGTGTCCTTTTATAAGGGAGGAGAGGGGCACCTTAGGAATACCTCAAAATATTATTTTATATTAAAGTCCAAATCGATTTATAATGGTTCCAAAGGGTCTTATTTCGAATCTAAAGTGGGGATGGGTCGAAATCCTATCAACCAATAGGATTTATACAAGTTTAGGTTATTATTTTAAACTTATCAATTAGATTTAACTCTAAGTTAAATAATTTAACTTTTACCGTGTCTTTTTGTTTTCTTACACTATATGGTTAATACACTTACTATAACATGCCAAAAGAACCCAAAATTGTTTATTATTAATATATATATCCTTATCTAAGTCATTTGGCCGAGCCTTAGATTTTTAGGAATAAAATAACAATTAATAATATAATATTAGATTTAAAAACTATTTTGTGTCAATTTTGACACTATTTGATATATGATTTTTGTGAAAGTCATATCAGAATTATATGTTCAATCCAAGTTGATTAAATCAACACTAATATATCATATTAACCTAGAAAATTAGTGGAATTCATAAAAAGTCTCAAATTACATTCATTTGAGCATTTATAACATCAATTATGTTAATATTTCCTTAAAAGGGTAATTACTGCATCATCGTTGTGTCATAAATAAATTAATTTATTTAAAGTCTAAAAATTATAAATAAAATATCATTATGTAGGAAATATTTTTAGATTTCTAATGAATATTTATAGTCGAATTTATCTTATGTATAACCCCATATTAAAAATGTTTTAGTTATTAAACATTGATTTTAACTATTTTAACTATTCATTAAATAAAATAATATTAAATGTCATAATCTAATCCAAGTGGGCCTAAATGATAATATTTTACACTTAAGGTTGTTTTTGGTCGAGATAAACTTGTCCAATAGAATTAGGACATGTGTTAGGGTAATAGTAATATCATATTTACCCTTAGATACCCTATTTACTTTTAACTGTGGTAAATAAAAGTAAAAAGTTACTATTCACCAAAAATTATTTTCATCTCATTGAACCACATTTTACTTACTGACATCAACCGTGTCTCTCGGATTTTTGAAATTCCATTCACAGAAGCGGTAAAATTAAGTTTTATGAAAAATTCAGTTTTTTAACTACCACTTAGTAGTTTCACTATTCATCAAAAATTGATGTTTTTCAGAACAATGCCAAAATTTCATCCTAAGCTATATATCATATTCCGAATTCAAAAATGAAGTTTATTTTACCAAATTAATAACATAGAAGTTGCATTAATTAATTTTATAATTAAATGCCACTGTTAAAACAAATAGCGTGTTTTTAAGAAACAATATCTATCAAAAGATTGACACTTGAGTATGTCGGGTTTAAATGTGAAATTACATCGAATGAACAACATTGTATTAAATTGTAAAAATATATTCTAAATATACTTTAAAACCACTCACATTAATGATTTATCACTATTAATTATTTCGATTAAAAAAGTTGTTTTTAATTATAATTTAGTAATTTTCACTATTCATCAGAATATGAAAGTTATCCGAAAAGTACGAAAATTTCACCTTAGGCTAAATTCGATACTCCGAATCCAAAAATGAAGTCCATTTTGAGAGATAAAATTTCTAAAATTTAAAAAGTGGTTATTACTATTCATAACGGCTAGTTCATGACAATATTATAATAATATAACATTGTTTATTAAAACCCGATATTGCGTACAACACACGCTATCGAGGAAGGCCGCGATTGCGTGTAATGCAAGGCAAATCAAGGATGCGGGTTGTGCATGCTCCTTTTGGTGTAGCGTACAATACAAGACATTAGTGAAATTAAAAAGAATATTTTTCATAAAAATTCGGGGTGTTACAAAATTGGTAGAAAAATAAAATTTCATATTAATAAATTAAAAGATTATAGTTATTTCATATGATTCAATGTGTTTTATATGAATGCGATGTATATGAAACTATTGTGAGCTTCAACATAACACAAAATTGAAAAATTAAAGTTGTATTACTTATAAATAAAGTAAAAGTCAAGTCCACATTCATTTAATTGAACAAAATTAAAAAAAACATTCATGCCCATAGATTATATTTGATAAGTTATGGTGCATTAGGTTAACCCTATGGGTTAGGTAACGTCCTTATACCCAGGAAAGTCTAGTCTGAGGCAAAAACCTCAGACAATTTGGGTAAAATAATTATTTTGAGAGATATATGTAACACATAGATGATAAAAATCATGGGTTATGATAACAGAGGTATAGTATAAATTATAATCCATTTTATCAATATGGAAAATAACATTTCTGTAATGCCCCGACCCCAGTTACCCAAATTCGTTTCATTATTACATAACATTGGAATGATCACAAAAGATCATGTCTCGAAATACCAATTAATTTAGTTTCCTTGGAATCACTAGATACATTCATAAATGTTACTTTACATCATAAAGTGAAAATCTAAAACAACATCATGTCTCCACACTCATATCACCTTATACTATCCTTGAAAGTCATTCATAAAATACTTCTTCACATCCTGGGGAAAATAAAACATATAAAGGGGTGAGCACAGATACCCAGTAAGGATAAAAATATAGCGGAAACTTTCATAAATAAGCGTAAAAATTTAAGGAAATGTATAACTAAACCAAAAAAATTTTAAACTTGAACTTCAGTATAACAGTTCAAAAATAAATTGAAATAATTCAATTTACTTATTCACATGGATATTCTACTATTCAAATAATCACATGCAATATCAATAACCCTTTTCATAATGATGGAATGAATAAGGCCAGACTATCATAACCACATAGCCAAGGCCTTGTGCCAAGACTACAAATAAGATTTTGTCAACGCCTCGTGCCAAGACACTAGTTTGTCTCATGAGTCCTATCGATGCATCGAGGAGCTATAGCGGGCTCCACCCATCACTTACTAAGTCCATTGCATTCCTCATATGAATAGGTTTAAACATAACATAAACATTTGTATTTAAACTAGCATAAGAAATGTTAAAAATTTATCCATAAACCATGAATGCAACAAAAATAACACATCCGCATTCAAAAATATCGCAAAACCTTCAATACAACATGGAAGTTTTGTATCATAATAAATCAACTTCAAATAAACTTAAAATCCATCAAAGGATGTTGACATAGATGAAATCAAAACTATTTGAGAGAAATATCTCTTTTTTTGAAATCATTTAAGAGTCAGATAACTAAAAAAGAATACATTTAAGATGAAAATATTCTTATAAGATTTTAAGTGAAGCTTTGACAGTTTTATAACAGTAGAAAATATCCGCACCATCCGTATAAGTTAAAAAAGACATTCTTACCTTAATTTTGTCTAAAAGTTTAAAAAGTACCTTGTTTGGAAAACGACAGAAAGATTCCTTTAAAACCATTTTATAAAAAGTCTAATAAGGGTATAAATGACTTTAACCCATAGTTTATTAAATAATAATTTTTTTTGAAATACATGTTTAAGAAACATTGATGTGGATGATAAAGAAGACCCAGTAGATAATCACATATAAACAACCTCGGATAATAAAGAGATTGTGAAATAAACCCTTACCTTGTACTTTTAATTTTTCAATGGTAGTTTAAACTCCTTTATAATATTTAAATAATTGTTATTAAATTATACAAGAATCATATACATTAATATGATATCATATATGATTTTTTAACATTGATTTGTTAATAATATCCAAGTACTATCATCGTTTTGGGTGTTAACGGCTTCGTTTTTCTTTATATTCATTGTTATGTGAGACATATTTGTTATGGATGGGATGTATATTATTAATATCAAGAATTATATCATATCTCTAAAAATTATTTTTAATCATCAAATGAAATTTAGTCTCGAATGGATACGATGGGGAATTAATCTCATCGCGTTCGTTTAGACGGTAGTCCGTACATACGCACGAGCGACAATATCATTCTTTTGATATTATAATAATATATAATCGGATGGTATATAATACATACAGAATAATTATCAGGTTATATTTATTATTTACATAAATTAAACATCATTATCATACCCATCCAAATAATAAAGTTTTTAATAACGATTACACCACGACGTGGAGACGGTAAGCTGTACGTACGCACGTATGGTGACATGTAACTCAAAGGATGAATAGAGTACTGAATATGGTTGTACCATATGTATAACAAAATCACAGTATATAGAATATTCTGGAGTTATTATTTTAGAATTGAAATAACAAAGAAAGAAGAATTTGAAGAATAATGAAACTTGAAAGAGGGTGGTGAAAACATTACCTCTTCTTCAGGTTCTTCCTTTTGATTTGAAAAAAAGGGCTCCTTAGGATGGATTTATGTCTAAAGGAAGGCCTCCAGGATTAATGGAGTATAGTTTATAGGGTATTTGGGTAGAGGTTGGCAGATCCAAAAGGCTTTTAAGGTATAATGAATTGGTTATAGTGGTGTCCTTTTATAAGGGGGAAGACGGGCTCTATAGGAAAAACATAATGTATTAATTTATAATAACTTCATATTAGGTTTATAGTGGTTCAAAAGTGTATTATTTAAAGTATAAGGTGGGTATGGGTCTAAATACTTTCAACCCATATATTTTAGACAGGTTTGGGTCATTATACTAACCTTTTCTTTTAGTTTTAACTCTTAGTTAATTTGTTTGATATTTACCATGTCACTTTGTATTTTTATATTATATAGTTAATAAACATACTATATATATCCAAGAGACTCCAAAGTTGTCCATTAATGATACACCTATCATTATATAAGTAATTTTTCGGAACCTTATATTTTTAGAAATATAATATTAATTAATAATATAATATTTTTTTAAAAACTCATTTATGTAAATTTTGACACTATTCAATAATTGATTTTTGTTAAAGTCATAAAAACTATATTAATTCAAAAATAAATCATTTTATCAATCCTAAATTCTTATATTAACCAATAAAATTCGTTTATGTCATTAAAACATTCAAATTATATTTATTTTAACATTAATAATACCTATTGTTTGATTCATTCATCAATAAAGAAAATACTGCGTCATTATCGTGTCACAAATAAATTTAATTATTAAATGTATAAAAATTTTAAATAAACTAACATTATGTAGGAAATATTTTTATCTTTCTAATGAATATTTATAGAAGAAAATAAAACATATATAATCCTATGTAAATTTTTTTTCTAAAAGATATATGCTTGTGTCATTTTTGCATTTACTTTAACTTAATTAATATAAAGTTTCATTGTCACTTAAAAGTGGCTCCATGGGGACCAAAAATCGACTAAAATATGACAATGGTCGGACATGTATCAACTTATAGGTTTAGGACACGTTTTCGGGTAATTTAATATTACTATAATATTATTTTTATACCCTTATTTACCGGTTTTACCCTTTAACCATGTTAAATAAAATATTTACTGAAGTAATTATTCAAAATGTCTAAAAATAAAAGATTCTTATTTACAAAATTTGGACCTCCTTATTCTAAATATGGAATAATTTTTTAAAAATTCAAAACTAATAAGTGTCATAAATTAATTGATAATTATTTTCCGTTGTCGAAACAAAAAAGCGTGCTTTTACCAAATAATAACTATAAAAGGATTGACATTTTCTTATGTCGAGATTTAATATGAAATTATTTCCAAAGACCAAAATTTGATTAAATGGAAAAATTATAATCTAATTATACTTTAAAATCACTCAACTAAAAAATTTTTCACTATTAATTATTTCGATTAAAAAAGTTGTTTTTAAATTAAATTTAGTCATTTTCACTATTCATCAAAATATGAAAGTTATCAGAAAAGTACAAAAATTTCACCCTAATATGATTTTGATATTCCGAATCCAAAATTTAATTACATTTTACCAAATTCAAAACATAAAAGTCGCATTTATTAATTGATAATTAATTCCTGCTATTAAAACCAAAAGGTGTATTTTTAATAACTACCAAAATCTTGACACTTGTTAATGTTCTATTTCAAAGTGAAATTACATAAAAAGACCATAATAGGATTAAATGGTAAAAATATAATCTATTTATACTTATATACCATTAAAATATATAATTTAACAATATAAATTATTTTTATTAAAAAAGATGTTTTCAGTTAAAATATAGTATTTTTCACTATTCACCCAAATATGAAAGTTATCATAAAAACACCAAAACTTTATTGAAACTAAATTATCATGTCCCGATTCAAAGGAAGAAGATTAATTTTTAAAATTGAATATATAAAAGTTCAAATATTGGATTTAAAATGGCTTCTCCATTAAAAGGCGGAAAAATTTCATTTTTTGAAAAATACTTCTTTTTTCTGAAAAAATGTATCTGTTCTACATTATTTCTAAGAAACTCATAAAAAGGATTATAAAATTATAAGGATTATATAAAGTTCAAAATTTAGTTAATACTATTCATAACCACTTTTGAACAGCTTGTTTGGTAAGTCATGGTGCACTAGAACTCAGTGTTGCGTGTAGTGAATGTTGTTGAATTACTTTGATGAAATAACGTACTATGAAATCTTGGGGTGTTACATTCTTCCCTCCTTCAATAAATTGCATCCACTAAATTTGAAATTATTTTTAGAAAATAAAATGTTGAAAATATAAAATACCTTTGGGAAAACCCACATCTGAAATTAGGTTAATAAAATTTATTTTTAATATGAGGAAAAGGGAAATAAAAGGGTCACCACCAAATTATGATCTCTATTAGGAGAACATTAGTGGAAATTAGGGACATATAATTGGAGAAAAAATGTAAATATATATAGGTAGTGATTGAGTCCATTAATCACAAACAATTGTAAAATTGAGGGCCTTAAATACATCAATCTATGATGATTTAAAATACCATCGCTTCAAAAAAACATATGGTATAAGGATAACACATTTTTTTTATTTTAATATCCCTTCACTAAAGTATAAGAATTAATTTATTCATTGAATAAGAGATGTATAAAAATATATACATGACAAGTCGAGTCCCATCCTTTAAATAAGTTCTACCCCAAACTCATCATTCACTCTAAAAGATAATATAAATTAAAAATAATATTCTTTTTATCATATTCGTATAGAGATAAAAAAAATGAATTTATAATTCATCTATTAGAACCATTAAAAAAACTACACTATTCAGTCCAGGACATCACATGGCTCAGTGGTAGGTGATACACCCTTTTCAACCTTTGGTTGTGAGTTCAAGTCTTACGGCCTTGTTAGACGTGATGGGTTGCCGCCCGACCTACTGGTAGTCCTTTTTAAGGAAATCCAAAAATAATCTCAGACTAGACTTATCCAAAATACTTCTGTCCAAACTCACAGTCCAAAACTTATAAGGTAGGTAAACACAAGTCCAAACTCACAGTCCAAAATTTATAAGGTAGGTAAACACAATGAAGATCCCTTTTCAACATAATAGCAGGTGAACACCTTAATCATGTATTCAATTAAAACACTGCAATATCCTAAAATACCATAAAACATTATTGATTACATTAATGCTCCCTTATTCTTTATAAAAAACTGGATGTAATCCTTCTATACAAAAATGTTGTAAACTCCAAAAATGATGTAATATAAAAATCATTAATCAGTTTCAAGGTAGTCAAGAATATCAACTATAATTTATCCAAATCAATCATATATTATTACAAAATCACTACATAGATAACAGAACCATATTATGGTTTATCTTTCTCTCAACCTTATATTTTCCAAAAATTTAACTCGCTATTGAGTCACTTTTTTTGTTCCACACAATTTCAAGTCTTTAATTAAATAGTACTGCAGTACAATCCTTATATTCTCCATAATTATTATAACCAGTACATTGTTGATACAACACTCAAATGACATAATTCTCTAATAATAACTATAATCATTTCTTCTCATATGTGGTAGTATCATAACTTGACTATTATCAAATATCATCATTTGGGGTATACTATGATGATTTGGAAATTGGTTCGCGTAGTGTCCCAACTCCTTGCAGATAAAGCATTGTACAATTGAAACCTTTTTCTTACCCTTGCAGTCATGTACATGGTGTCCATTTTCTCCACACTTATAACAAACTCCCATTCCTTTCAGGAAAGTTCAAGGGTGTTTCTTCCCATAGTTATCACATATGGGAAAATTATTCTTTTTCCTCTTCCTTTTATCCATCCTTCTATCTTACATCATTTTCTTCTCTTGCTTCCCTTAAAATCCATATGACTCTGAGAATTATTTAATTATATTATTAACACATGATATTATTTCTTCATATGTTGAGAATACATGGGAGACTATTTCCATTCTAAATGTTGGCTTAATACTGTGAATGACATGATCCTTCTTACTCTTTGGATCATACATATTTCTAGAGTTCACATTCTTTCTACTGGGCTCTATTTCTATACAATAGCATAAACTAGGTTAGTTAATGAATTGAAATGAATAATTCCAAACATGTAAAATTCCTAACATAAATTGAACAGTTTATGGATATATTCCATAATCTTAGAAATGTTTTCTTTGAGTAAGTATATACTCATGAACCCTTCATAATGGTTTGTAAAGAAAATAAGAATTATCCTAAGCATATCCCCTGGGAGTTTCATAAAATAGAGTGCAACAAGTCCCGTTGTCATGCACCAGTTCCCGTTCGAGTCTTGCTCAAAACGGTGTTTTTGGGTTTTACCCCTTGGTATATTTGTGCTAGAGCCACCTCTACCTGCTTGTATCTAGATAGGGATGTATTGCTCGGAAAACTCAAAAACTCTCTACAATACCAAAATTATAGGAAGTTCTTCTATACTAATCCTCAAAGCCCATCTTAGGTCTATATGATCTAATTACAGTTGATCTAAATCATGTTTCCATAGTTTGTACTAAACTTCCTCTAATACCAACTATAACGCCCCGAACCCAATTACCCAGAGTCATTTCATTATTACATAACATTGGAATGATCACAGAAGATTAATTCTTGAAAGATCGATTAGTTTAGTATCCTTGGAATCACTAGATATATTCATAAAGGTTACATTACATAATAAAGTGAAAACTACAACCAAATCTTGTTTCCACACTCATATCCCCTTATACTATCCATGAAGGTCATTCATAAAATACCTTTTCACATCCTAGGAAAAATAAAACATAGAAAGGGGTGAGGTCAGATGCCCAGTAAGGATAACAATATATCGGAAACTTTCATAAATAACCATAAACATTTAAGGCAATGTATAACTAAATCAAAAACCTTTTAAACTAAAACTTCAGCATAACATGTCAAAAATAAATTGAAATAATTCCATTTACTTATTCACATTGATATTGTACTAGTATAATAATCACTTTCAACAACAATAACCACATTCATAATGATGGAATGCATAATGCCAGATTATCATAACCACGTAGCCAAGGCCTCGTGCCAAGACTACAAATAAGATTTTGTCAAGGCCTCGTGCTAAGACACTAGTTTGTCTCATGAGACCTACCGAGGAATTGAGGAGCTATAGAGGGCTCCACCTGTCACTAACTAAGTCCAATGCATTCCTCATATGAATAGGTTTAAACATAACATAAACATTCATATTAAAACTAGCAAATGAAATTTCAATACTTTCTCTATAAACCATGAATGCTATAAAAATAACACATCCACATTCAAACATATCACAAAACCTTCAATACACTATGTTAGTTTTGTATCATAATAAATCAACTTCAAATAATCTTAAAATCCATGAAAGGATGTTGACATAGATGAAATCAAAACTATTTTAGAGAAATATCTTTTTTTAAGTCATTTAAAAGTCACTTAATTGTAAAAGAAAACATTTACGATGAAAATATTATTATAAGTTTGTAAGTGAAGCTTCGACAGTTTTATAACAGAAAAAAATAGCCACACCCTCTGTATAATTTAAAAAAGACATTCTTACCTTAATTTTGTCGAAAAGGTTAAAAAGGACATTGTTTGGAAAATGATGAAATGTTTCCTTTCAAACAATTTTATAAAAAATTTAACAAGGGTATAAATGAATTTAACCCATAGTTTAGTAAATAGTAATTTTTTTTGAAATAAATTTTTAGGAAACATTGATGTGGATGATAAAGAAGTCCCAGAAGATAATCACGCATAAACAACCTTGGATAATGAAGAGATTGTGAAATAAACCCTTACCTTTTACTTTTACATGGTCCAGGGTAGGATAACCTCTGGTATAATGGTTAAAGAATTGTTATTAAATTATAAAAGAATAATATACATTAATATGATATCATATATTATCTTTTAACATTGATTTGTTAATAATATCTTAGTATTATCATCGTTTCGAGTGTAAATGGATTTGTTTTCATTTATAATCATTGTTATGTGAGCCATACTTGTTAAGGATGGGATGTATATTATTCATATCCAGAATGATATCATGTCTCTGAAATTTTTTTTTTATCATCAACTAAATTTTGTCTTGAATGGATATGATGGGGAATGAATCTCATCGCGTTCATGGAGACGGTAGTCCATACGTACACACGAGCGACAATATCATTCTTTTGATATTATAATAATATATAATTGGATGGTATATCATATATAAAGATTCATTATCATGTTATATTTATTATTTACATCAATTAAAGAGCATTATCATACCCATACAAATAAAAATGTTTTGAATAACAATTACACCATGACGTGGAGACGGTAAGCCGTACACACGCACGTATCGTCACATGTCATTCAAAGGATGGATAGAATAATGAATATGGTTGTACCATATTTATAATAAATCAGAGTATATAGAAGATACTGGAGTTATTATTTTAGAATGGAAATAACAAAGAAAGAAGAATTTGAAGAAGAATGGAACTTGAAAGAGGGTGGTGAAAACATTACCTCTTCTTTAGGTTATTACTTACATTTTTAGGAATAGAATATCAATTAATAATATAATATTTTTTTAAAAAAACTCATTTATGTCAATTTTGACACTATTCAATAATTAATTTTTTGTTATAGTCATAAAAACTTTATTAATTAGATAAAAAATTCATTTTATCAATTCTAACATGTCATATTAACTAATAAAATTTGTGTATGTCATCGAAACATTCAAATTATATTTATTTTATCATTTATAATACCAATTGTTTAATTCTGTCATTAATAAGGAAAATAATGCATCAATATTGTGTCATAAATAAATTTAATTATTCAATGTCTAAAAATTATAAATAAAATTAAATTATGTAGGAAATCATTTTATATTTCTAATTAATATTTATAGTAAAAAATCCAGCATATATAACCCTATGTAAAATTTTTTTTTCTAAAAGATACATGCTTATGTCATTTTTTTATTTACTTTAACTTAATTAATATAAAGTGTCATTATCACTTAAAAGTGGATCCATGGGGTCCCAAAATCGGCCCAAAGATGCCCAAGGTCGGAATTGTATCAACCAATAAGGTTAAGACACATTTTATGGTAATTTAGTAATATTATACTATTATTTTATACCCTTATTTACAGGATTTACCCTTTAACTATGTTAAATACAATATTTAATGAAGTAATTATTCAAAATGTTTAAAAATAAAAGATACCTATTTCAAAAATTTGGACATCCTGATTGTAAATATGGAATCCATTTTCTAAATTCAAAACACATAAGTGGCAAAAATTAATTTAAAATTAATTCCCGTTGTTGAAACAAAAAGCGTGTTTTTAACAAATAATAACTATCAAAAGATTGACACTTTCTTATGTCCAGTTTAAATATGAAATTATGTCCAATGACCAAAATTGTATTAAATGGTAAAATTATAATCTAATTATACATTAAAATCACTCATATTAATAATTTATCACTATTAATTATTTCGATTAAAAAAAGTGGGTTTTAATTAAAATTTAGTAATTTTCACTATTCATCAAAATATGAAAGTTATCAGAAATGTACCAAAATTCCACCCTAATATAATTTAGATATTCCAAATCCAAAAATGAATTGTATTTTACCATATTAAAAACATAAAAGTTTCATTTATTAATTTCAAATTAATTATCACTATTAAAACCAAAAGGCTTATTTTTAATAACTTTCAATAGATTGACACTTGTTTATGTCAAATTTCAAAGTGAAATTACTTAAAATGACCATAATTGGATTAAATGGTAGACATATAATCTATTTATACTAACATACCATTAAAATATATAATTTAACAATATAAATTATTTTGATTAAAAAATTTGTTTTCAGTTAAAATATAGTATTTTTCACCATTCACCCAAATAAGAAAGTTATCAGAAAAACACCAAAACATTGTTAACACTAAATTCTAATGTCCCGATTATAAAAATGTAGTTTATTTTATCAAATTTTATATATAAAAGTTTCAAATATTGGATTTAAAAAGGCTTCTCCATTAAAAGGCTGTAAAATTGCATTTTTTGAAAAATACTTCTTTTTTCTCAAAAAATGTATTTTTTCTTATATTATGTCTAAGAAACTCCTAATATGGATTCTAAAATTATAATTATTATATAAAGTTCAAAATTCAGTTAATAATATTCATAACATCTTTCTAATGGATTTTTTGGTATGTCATGGTGCGCTAGAACTCGGTGTTGCGTGTAGTGAAAGTTATTGAATTACATTGAAGAAATAACATACTATGAAATCTTGGGGTGTTACAATTTCTAGTAAATTATATAAGAATAACACATCTTGAGTATGGATTTATTACCAATCTAGACAACTAAATTGTTGATATTTACATCAATGAAGTATTATTACAAAGTGAAATAAAGACCTTATCTAATAAAATGGATTGAAATATAAGGTCATAATTTTTTATTGGTGATAATTGATTATAAGCACATTATGAAATATTATAAATCAAGAAAACATACTATAAGATGTGTTTTTATTTTATATTATGTCATATTAGATGATATTAATCTTCAAATTCCATATAGGTATATTTGGAACAATTATTTTAAATTGGTATCTTATGATGATTATTTTTCTCCAAGTGAAGTATTATTAAAATCTAAATGTTAGTGTTATAGAGATTAATTTCACTTATTCTATTTCATGGATTGTAGATATATTTTTTGTATCTAATTTTTTTGTAAATGAAAACTCCCTAAAAGGTTATAGTGAAATGAAATTAGGCCAAATAGGTTACTATGATAGAAATAAAGAAATAGTTTTTTCATTGGAAGTAATAATTTATGATTGGAATATTCCATTTGTATTAAATAAAGAGATAGATAAATGTTTTTATATTCACAAAATAAAAATAAATTTGATTTTTTTTTTCAAGAAATGTTTTTCTTTAAATTCACTATTATGAATAATTGTTTTTTTATTTATCTAAATTGAATGTTTTATGTAATTGAGATAATGGTAAATGGTTTATAAATTACAGATATGGATAATTATATCCATAAAAATAAAAAAAAGAAGGTCATAGTGGATTCTAATCACAAATATATTTTATATTGTCTCTTTTTATATATAAATGAGAAACACATAAAAATAATCTGTTAATACTTATTATTTGAGTTAATGGATTATAAATAATTTGATACATGTGAATCCTGATTATTAGAAAAAATGAAAAAAATATTCCTCTATTGAATAATGTGAATGGTCTAAAGGGAAATTGGATATCATATATTGTGACGTATGTGGAACAATGAGTTCAAACTCAAGTGGAAGTTTTAGGTATTTCATTAATTTTATGGATGAGTTATTTAATATGGTTATGTTATTTTGATAAGACAAAAGTGTAAAACATATAAGCAATTTAATGAGTTTCAGAATGATTTTCCATTTTTTTAGAAAATTATTTGAAATTCTCTAACTCGATTATGGTAGTGAGTACATATGGATGGAATTTATAGACCATATAAGGGATTTTGGAGTAATTCCACAATTTAATAATCATATAATACTATAGTGTAATGGTATATTTGAATATTGTAATATTACATTTTTCAACATTTCTTGACTAATTATGAGTTAGTGTGATTTTACTATATCATTCTACGGTTAAACACTAGAGAGTTCTAATTTCAAACTAGACCAAATTTCATATAATGTACTCATAATAAAGTATAATATATATATAATAGAAGATACTACATTGTTTTATTATGTTGTATTTGGGGTCAGAAGTAATATATATGAAGATTTCCAAATTAAATTATTGGACTTATATATGAAAAATCATTATTTTATGGTTATAAAAAAGAATGAATGAAATATTTTATTAGAATCCCAACTGATAAAATTGAGTTTATGGATTGAAATAGTGAACTTATTTAGTGAAAACACATTTACTATGAATACAAATGGGTGAAAGTTGAAATTGGATATGTTAAATAACAATAGAAATGAAGTGTGACTTTTATGGAATTTAAAAAGATTATGTAAATGTTACCAAAGAATATCATTCACATGAATGATAAGAACATTGAGGGTCTAGAATGATTTAGGAGGAGGTCATGAGATATGGATTACTCAAATCTAATGATAATAAATTATTAGTAATAGGATATTCACATTCTACCCTGTTGAAGTCTATCAAGGGTTCTAATTTCAAGAAATGTTAAAATTACTTGGAATATAAGATGGGAAAAAAATAAACTAACCATGTTTGGAATGTGGTAGATGCACCTAGAGTGTGACCCATTTGGTGAATTTGGGATTCCGATAAAAAAATTACATGCATATGAAAGTGTTTACAAAAAGATAATCCATATATGAAAATGTTCACAAACAAATGTATGGTACTAACTATGAGGAATAAATTTCACAAGTTTTTATTTATAAATACCATTTTGATATTTATTTACTTAAAATATTTTTTTTTCTGATTATAAGATTTCATATATCGATTTCAAGATCAATATTATAAATAAAAAATTATTCAAGAAAATACATATGATTTATCCCAATGGTTTTAATGTTATTAATGAGTTTGTAATGCTATGAAAATCTCAACAATTTAGTTACTAGAATGAAGTATGTTTGATGATGTTGGAATGTCTAGTTTTATAATGAAATTAATTAGTATGGTTTCATAAAAAATGTGGAAGAATATTTTTAATGTGAGTGTATTATTTGGTTTTTGATATTATAGATGTATAATATTCTTCTTATCCAAAATTTTATTTCTAGGTTATATTCTATATATGCATTGTAAGGAAAATGAATCTATTTGAGAGATATGGGTGAAGCATCCTGCATACAGGATATTAATACCTATAATGATAGATCTAACTATTTTCCATGGAATAATGAGGAAAAATACAATGTAAACCATATAAAGTGGTTTAGAATGAGAAACTAAAAAAGGGGGTCTCTAGAAGTATTATGTGGAACGAATCTTATGAATATATGGTTTCATTATAAAGTGATAGAAATTATTTATATAATTATTAATAGATGCAAATTAAATTTTTAATATCAAAAATATTTTTAGGGAAATGTGGGAAACCATAAGATCCAACATTACGTGAAATTAGATGCCATAAAGAAGGATATCCCAGATCAAGACTATATGAATTTCCCATCCCTAGTAACTTCCCCTTGGTTACAAGCTTCCGCCATCACATGAACACTCAGTTAAAAGCCCTGTGCAGTGTTGCAAAGGCACAACACCGATGGAAATACCATGCCCTCTAAAACATCCAAATCAAAATGGCATGCATAGGTGGATGATTATTACTCTGAACCTCATTTGTAGAAGAAAAGTGTAGAAATCCAGTTCAAACACATCAAAACATCACAGAAAATTAAAATAGAAAAATACACCCGATGAATCATGGTTCGGATTGACTCCGCATTCAAATAAAGTTATTCAGGTCCATTGGGGTCATCTTCCTGGCCCATCCCATCTGGGAGAGGGGGAGAAATTGATATATTCTTGATAATATTACATAGAAGAGAACACACCTCATTTACAGAACTTGATCGATGACTGGATGATCCACCACCTAAGTCAGGTGGAGCCTTGAAAGTAACCATGCCAGGACCCACTAAGGGGTTGACAACCTGGGAGCCCAAAACTGTCACCACCTTCCCTTGGGAATATGTAGCTGTCCTGGATTAGGCACGAAGTCAGTTCCTACATTATCTTCCTGACATTGAGGATGAAAAGGGAGGATCCATATATCTGAACCAACCATTCCAACCTAGAAGGATTAATAATACATTGAATTTATTCTATTACTTCTTAAATAAAGTGAAGATCCATAATAATCCCCCACCACTTGTTTAACCATATTCAAAGAATACCTCTGTGGATCCTTTTCAACTAGAACCATCAAAGTAGAAACCAATGATGAACGCCCCTGAAGAACTCCCCTATCTAACACTCGCCCTTCCTAGGGATGGCAGTGAGAGTGTGGGGAAACCTGAGAGTAGTTATTTCTGACCCCCTAGTACCCTTTATAAGGTATTACCTCAGGCAGTGTCCAATTCTGTGCAGAACATGGGGAGCTAGGGTTCACTGAAATTGGGGCAGAAGGTAGCATTGACACGTTGGACGGAGGGTGAAAAGGATCTTCATCTTCAATGGGGGACACATCCACCAAAATATCATGGATATATATCGAGATAGATATTATATGAGATATCTATTATTTATATTTTTTTAATAAATAGAGGAGCTATCAATAATCAGAGTTCTATATAGTATATCACGGATGACTCAATATTAGTGGGAATTTACACCTCAATATTTGATATTAAGAAGGATATTTTCTAAATAATTTTTTTATCTTCATCTAATAGTTGGTTCCCATAATAGAGTTATAAATAAATAATTTCTATGAAATTAATTGAGCTACCTCACATGTCATGGAACCATTTCCTCTGTAAAGGATACAATGCATCTATCAAAACTAATCTACTCATTGATAAATAATTTAGGGGGATATTATTAGGATCTCTAACATTGATATATAATATAATATAATGTATTTTTTGATGACACCATTAGAATTGTAGAAGCCTAAGACTCATGTAGAATATCTGGATATGTTATACATAGGATATTTATGAAATGGTATAATAATATATCATGATTTTATAGTAAACAATAAATTTATTTCTATTATTCATTCATGCGTACTGTAATTTAATTTACATGAATAGTGGAATGATAATATAGCCTTAAATAGTGACATTTTTTTTCCAAAATGATTATCATGAAAAATAGTATTTCTTATGATGACATGTTATAATTAAAGTTATTTGTGAACATAAGATATAAGATCATGATGCACGTTATTTTTGGTGTCCTAATGTATATATGATGAATTATCTTATATTAATGAACATTTGCAGTGGGGAATACTTATTATCACACCTTGGATTGAATCACCCTCTCCCAGTTGAGGAGGAATAAGACCTTATGCATGTCACCCCATATTCAAGATTATTTGGAATAATGATGATTTCATGGGTAACATGTGGGTAGACTATGCCCTCATTATATTTTAATACCAGAGTAAGTATAAAAAAATAAAATAACTAATGGAAGAATATAATAAGGAAATAAAATAAATAGCAGCATTGACATCATCATATCTTGCTATCAAAAAATGAAATAAAAGATCTAAAGACATACAACCTCTAAAAAGGATCCCTAGAGGTGGTGGATCAACATAAAATGGAACAAAAATAACGAAATAAAAAGACGAATCACTACTCCTAATGTATTTATTGATGTATTCTCATTACAAAGCCAACAAAACATGTTCATAAATATATCACGAGGCCCTTTCCCTTAGTTATGAACCATATCATAATGTATTTACACACATTGAGATTCTCTTTCACAGTGTGAAAATAATCTTAGTAGGACATAGACAATTATCCCTAAAAATAAATGTATAATGAGTTTAAAGGTGTTGGTAATGATATAAAGTAATTATATAATTGAATCATCACTCTACAGGTTCATCATATGCTAATCCAAATTCCATGATTCCCAACTATACCTACATCGAATACATGATGGAAGGAAGTCATGGGGGAACTTCCATTATCATGCATAACCCCGAGCCAATGTTTTCCTTATAGGTCACAACCACAACCATTCCACGACCCATCCCAATGGTTATTGGGAGGTCAAGTAAAATACAATCACTATATTTCAAGTAATTTTATCACTTATTTGGATTTCAATTGGGTCCTAGTTTATGTTTTTATTAAAGTCTTTTAGAAACATTTTTATGTTCTATTTTTTATGGATGTTTGGCACATGGTTAGGGATAATTCTGTTTGATGGCTTATAAAATAGTGTACCTCCTTATTATGTTTTTAAGTGGAATGAAAAATTATTTAAAACCATGAGGTATGTGATAATGGTGTATGCGTGATTGGTGAACAGTATCAAAACCATTCACCCACACTATGTTTCTTTCTCCATAAGCCCTGTATGATAACATATTTAAGAACACGGTTATCACTAATCACGAGTCCTAACCTAAGAAACAATTGATATTTTTCTTTAATACCCCAAAAATTGTAAATAAAATCCAAATATACCGATTATAAATTCCAAACACCAACTAACTGAACCCGACGTAACCCTTTTTCTACTGGTGGATCTATTTAGTGGTTTTTGGATCCTCTAAACACATTCTTGCTTGGATGTTATAGTGGATCTGATTGATCACTCCTAGGTAATTGTAAATCTATTATGTTGTGATTTTTCTTTCATTCCTCTCTCAAATTATTTGGGGTAGCTTAATCCTATAGTTTTTAATTGAAAAAAACATATATTTGAAGAATTGTAATTATATATATTCCTCTTTAACCTTCCTCACATTTGAATCTTCATTGGTAGTTCTCATTTTTAGGGACTGATTGACCATGTGAATATTTATAAGAGGTTCTATAAATATTCTCATTATCTTAAAAACATGAATTCTTGATTTATTTGAAATTAAAATTTCAATTTAATTTCCCTGATTTGATAATATATATAAATTTCTGTTTTAAAGAAGACATGGATTTGAGAAATAAAACCATTTTTCAAAGCCTTTGATAATATTTTGTGGATTTGAGAAAAAAATTATTAAATTGAAAAAAGATTTGATGAAATAAGTGCATGATGATTCTTGAGATAAAAATATCTTTAAATGTTAGATGATTTTGAAAGGAATTGACTTGATGAAAACCATTTATTTGATTTTTATATTAAAATGGAATTTTGAAACCTAAAATTAGAAAATTAATCTGTGAATGATGTTTTTAATTAAATTGGTTTCCCATGATTTATTGACTGATTGGAGGTACATGAGAGACTATGTAGTTAGTGGGCGATTAGAACAACCCCATAAAGACTCTAACTCCCTATCATTTAACTGATGATAAAAAGTATAAGTAAAAAATGTTTGACATGATATTTCTCTGATGGGGTGTTTACCAATTCTCTCTTAATGTGTTAACCCTTAAGGACATGTTCACACTATGATCCCATTTTTTGATTTAATGAGTATTTATAGGATCTTAAATATACGAACATTTGAATCATAGGGAATATTACCATGTTTCATAATTTTGATTTTATTCTGATATGACTTTGATTATTGAAATATATAAATTCATGATTTTTTGTTTATTGAAAATGTTAATTTAATAAATTATTTGATATACTATTTACCTAAATTACATGGATGTTTTTTTTAATAAGAATATGGTAATTATTTTTCATGCCTTTTATTTATTTAAATTAATTTATAAATAGTATATTTGTTATGTACAATCTTATGAAACATTTGGTGAAATCCTAATGAGATATGTTTTTCTCAAACCCTGATGTTTAATTTATGAATTTGTAGATTATGTTATACCATTTCCATGAAAATAGAAAGCACCCAATAGATAAGTTGGGTGTACTTGATTAGTGGGACCTTAGGTGATTGCAGTTTCTAGTAGATTTTGGATCTAGTCATTACACATATATTTTGAGTTTTTTTTCTTGATGTATGTTGTGTTATTCATTAGGATGATATACCATTGACCTTTGTCAACATTCTTGTGGTGATTTCCTCTATATACGTGTTTTTCATACTAAATGTTCATTATTTTATCTTCCACTTTTCTATAGTTATTAGTCATTAATAGTTGAAATCGTTCCATATGATCATGTGTTGATGTATTAGAGGAATTCTCCATCCCATGGGGACTAGGAATGAACTTTACATCATATTAGTGGTTGATCAGGTATCAGTACCAAGGTATTCATATTGAAGCGTGAAAAATGGTATCTAGGGTGGTTTAAAATCATCCAATGATGTCTATATATAGTATGGGATGTACTTGTAGATAGGAGATAGCTTTTTTGGACATAAGGGGTCATTTATGTGTGAGGTATTTGTAATCTCTCTTTGTAGGGATCCTTGAGACAATATTTTTTTTGAAAAAGAGTCTATAAGGAAGTAGATATTCAGATTCTGGTCTTTTCCCCAAATATAATTTGAGTTTATTGATATCACAAAAGGAAGAAATATTTTTTAAGGAAATGAATTTATTGTATCTCTTAATTGAGTTTATTATCTGCGTATCTTTTGGGATGTTTTGATGTTACGATATTGATTTATTACAATACCATGACCCTAAGAATACATTTGAATAGACAATTAGAGGGAGACTCTGATGAACAATGATAACTAGACCATATAATTCATTAAAACCTCGTTGAGATAGTGGTGTGTGTGGTCCATGCTCTGTGATAGGGGGCCACAACAGTTCCTATATAGGCTACAATAGTGAATCCTCAAAGTGATGAAACTAGATATTTTTCTCAAGGGTTTATTTAGTAAAAAAATCAACTATATTAGTCTCAAATGATCCTCATGAGGTAGATTATTTTTTGAAACATATTTAGGTTTTTGAGATATTATTAATTCTAGATGTGATATAGGTGAAATGTGCTACACGTAAGATCAAAGGGCCTAGAATATGGTTGTGTAATTCAAAAGATAAATATAAGAAACAAGAAAGCATAGATTGGATGGAGATTATAACTTTTTTCATTGAGAATTTATATCCATATTTGATAGTATGGGAAGTGTCAATAGATATTATCATCCTCTAATAAGAAGATATAACCGTGAATTAGTTCCTAAGCTTTTTTGATAGACTTGATTTTTTTGGGATAGTTTTGATTGAGAAGTTGAAGACCCAATGATTCAAAATGGGTCATTATTATGTTATTTTAACTCAGGTATACATAAGGAATCTAACATCTTATGTGTATTATTTAAATAAATATCTGATGGATGAAAATGACATCAATGGTTTTTCAAGGTCAATGGGAGTTACTCTTACTCAATGCGGTTGTTCAATTGCATCAATTAAAGGACATTGAAAGAGTGATGATTCTCATTATGGATATTAAGAACAAGAATATTTTAGACCTTCATCAGTGTTTACAAGAGTCCCACTACATCAATTTTTAAGGGTAATTATATAGAATTCTAAGAAGATGTGTACGATTGAACCAATGATTTGTGGATCGTGTGGTCTCTTAGTCCACCTGTTTATGTTCTATTATATATGTTATTCCCATTATAGTGTAACATTATCTTCATATCCTAAAGGTACTAAATTACATTCATATTCCTCAATAACTAATGGGTTCAATTCATTGCCATTCGGAATGAAACTTCATTAAATTGTAGAAGAGTCTCTTGATAATTCTAATCCATATATAGTGGCCATGATAGGTATTATCACTATATATTCACCCTTAGTGAGAGATTTAATTGATTCTAGTACATGTTTTTCAATCATGTCAACTCATATTTTGAAGCTAATAGTCATTCCTATGACACATATGTTTTTATGAAGGATATTACTACGCCCCTTAGAATGAATTAAGATAAAGGCTGTTAATTCTCCTCTTGTGCCTTCTCATTATAAGAGATAAAAAATTCTTAGTATTTTATAGTTCTTGATTTGTTCCGTTGTACATAATTCCTAATATATATTTGTTTATTTCCCACCAATAATATATTGACTATTATCTACATCAAGTCTATCTTACAACCACATTTGAGGCATGCCAGGTTTCCAAGATAGATTTGGACCCAAGGTCATGTAGATCCAGGCCAAATCCTCTAGAGTTGGGCAAAATGATAATAGTTTTTTATTTTGAATTGGAATATTGGTCTTTGTGAGGTGATATTAATATATTTTTGATCATGTTTCTCAAGGTGTTTCCATATTAAATTTCTAGGTCTCCACTAGAATGGGATGGAAGGTTCTCCATTGACATTGTACCCGGTACACAACCTACATATATTTCATATTATTGCATGGAATTAGTTTAATTGTTTGAATTAAATAACAAGTTGGATGGTTTTTTTGATAAATCCTTCATTCTCCTTAGTATGTCACCTTTGGTGGTTTCTACAATTTATACAATTAAATGTTAAATAACACATTACCATTGTGTTTACTACCAAAAAATAAATCACGAAATAGTAAAGAAAAAATATTTTTTTCCTCAGAAATATGGTGATCAGTTTGAATGGGAAAAGTAGTTCTCAAAGATTAATATTTGGGATGGTTATCAACGTCATAGAATCATTGAATATGATATCTAGAGGAGCTTCATTCATATTAGGTTTTAGAATTATGTGTACGTTGTTTATGAATTGTGGTCTAATCAATGCTCCTATAGTTTTTATAGAAATATTGAATAGTATATTCCATGTGTATTATGATTAATTTATGGTGGTGTTTGTGGATGAAAGTTTGGATTAATCTAAAATTTAGGAGGTTTATGTGCATCATCTGAGAGAATTTATAGAAATTTAAATGTTTCATTGATTTTATAGTAGGATTTTGAAATTAAATTTCTAGATTTAGGAAGTGACTCTTCAAGAACTCATGGTCCAAAAACGTTGTATTTTATTAGATCATAAAAAGGTGATGTATTTTATGACATCTGAAATTTATTTGAAGGTTTAATAGATTCAAATATTTTTAGTTTTATCAGGGTACTACCACTGGTTTATTAAAGATATCTCAAGATTGTATTCTATAAAGACCTCTCAATCCTAGAATTGAGTAAGTTCATTGAGTGATTTTAAATATAATAATTCTATTATTTCTTAGATGCAGCTGTTAACACTACAAAAAGTTAGTTAGGGTTTATTGGGCCTTTGAGATGCATTGGGATTTGGTTTGTATACATTCTCATGCACACTGATCATGTGGTAGCCGATGGTTTTGGAAATCTTAGGCCAAATAAGAAGAAGAATCCCAATAATGATGTTAAACTCATTGATGTGATTCATTCCCCTAAGACATGGAAAGATTTCAATTCTTTTAAAAGCTTAATGTCTATTTCAATCAATAATCTAGAGTAGTATCCATCCACCAAAAGATACGAATCTCCATCAGTGGTGATTGGTTGAGTATCAACCTCCTTTTGATTTCGACATTTAATACACCCTTGGTAATGGGAATGTTTTTAAAAATGATTTATGTAGGAAAAACCATACCAAGGACATGAATGTATCATACAAAGAGTTGAATTTAATGGATCTATTAGATTGTATTAATTTTTTTTTATAAGATGATACATAAAATTTTCTATAAGGTGTTATCTTGACCTCCTCTCATATCAATGTGATCCATAAGGATCATAAACACAATGATGAGTTCTGTGGTATGAGTAACTCTCATTATATATGGGATATAACTAGTGATTGGTTGATATCCTTTTTAAATATCCTATTATTTTTTAGGATGTACGTTATACCTTCAACCTTGAGAAAAAAAGTGCCTCGGGATTTTAATAATTCCTTGTGGGATATACAAACTACAACCATGAAGATGTTATACAATATTATAAATCAATAATGAATTCTTGTTATATGATAAGATATAAATTATTTTTCATCTCATTCATATGCCTCTCATCAGGAAGAGGTCAAAAAACAATTCTTCAAGTATGCTTCAACCCCTTCCTATGATGATTAGGAAGTGGGATGAGATCTCAAGGGATATCATCATTGGGTTTCCTCGTATCCACTATGATAAGAATACGATACTGGTATGGATTAATTAAATATGATAATCTATTTCATGAATTGGCTTCCCAAGTCCTTATCTATTGATATATGTACAATTAGAATAAGAATTCTAGATTATTTAAGGAATGATTTTTTCTTATGTTCTAGATGTTTTTTGTGGTTGGGATAGCCACTTTGGATAAGTTGAGTATGCCTATAGAAATAGTTACCTATAATCCATCAAGATGTAACTATTTGAGGAATTCTATGGATAAAAATTTAAATTTATATTACGTTGGTACGAGATTTGTGAATCTTCCCTAGTTGGACCAAACTACTAAAACATAAGGATTTAGCTACATGTATATAGACACGAATTAAGAAAACAGTGGCTATAGGTTAAGGTAATGCAATAGGTCATAAAATACCTATGGATTAATCCATTTTCTTCCTATATGCTCAGAATACCCCATCGACTTTCTCCCGTGCACTCGCATTCCCCACCCAATTTCTCCCCAGCGCCCCACTCGCGATCCCCACCTCCATCACTTTCTTCCCCACTCCATGAAACCCTCTTTTCCAGGTGATCTCACACAAAACATACGCCATTATACTCCACTGATGTGGCCACCCACCTTGGGATGATAGTACTCCGATGATTCGGTCACCCCACATCCCCACCAGTGTTGCTCTACACGTGGTTACTATCGAGGCCCATACTCTACAGCGATATTCATCCACTGACACAGCGGTCCCACCTCCTACCTCCGATGATATCCCTCCTCCAATGTGGCTCCAACTCAGTTCTGATGTGGTTTCGATGTAGCCAGCCTACCTCCTACCTCTGAGCATCTTCCTATTTTGATGTGTCTCTACCGTAGTCAGCCCACCTCCCCACTAACGGGGCTCCAATGTAGCCTCCCAAATTCTCTATTGATGTAGTTCCAATGATGCGATGTGAGTTCGACCAAGACCTAAGGTACTCATACGGTCTGATTTTTGAGGGTTATCATTGTAGAAAGGGTTTATTCTATATTGTGGGCTTCCTTAAACCCAATTGAGGCTAGATTAGGTCTGACATTTATAATGGGTAAACTATTTCTAAACACCAGATTGAGATTTTGAGAACACCTAATTTTTATTATTATTAAGGGTATTCAGATTACGTCTTTTGTTCTATTCAAATAGTATTCGATGGTTTCATGCCATTTTTGCATGATTTTGGTGGGTAATTCCATGCAATTTTATTTTATTCACAAAAAATTAGATTATTTGGTTTTTATTCCCATTATTATTTCATTACTATCACGATTGTATGGGTTTTGTTGTTATTTTCCAATGTTTCTCAAAAATGACATCATTTTATGTTGTTACATATGTTTTATTAAGGATGTTGTGTTAATGTAAAGAAATCCAATTAGGACATATTGGATTAATGTTATGTTTCTATTGATTTCAATGTGGGTTTTGTGTTAAATAACCATTCAAAAATATTTTTTAATAAAAGATTAAACGTGTTTTGATATTAACTTGAAGACAACAACACTAATTGAAAAATTTTATATCATATTTTTCATTTAATTTGGTATAACTTTGTCTTCATCCCCCGTGGTATTATGTTCGATAAGAGCATATATATTTTATGAATTGAATGTGATTCTGATTTGATTATATGTGGAATTAAATGGTGTTTTCAAAAAAAAATGTTGTATGGAAAGGGATAAAGTATTCATATTCTGATTTCTTTCTATGCATTCTACTCTATATATATGGTAGATGTGTTATAAAATCATTCCCCGCCTCAAATGGACAACTTTTTGGGATATTTGGGTATCTATGTGGTTTTTTGAGAAATTTTAGCTATTCTAATCATGTTTATAAACTTATTAGGATAATTTAATGAATATATTGAATCTATCTAAAGTAAAATCCAATAGGAAAGGCTAGTTGGACCAATATTAGTTACAGATTTTTTGATTTTTGGGTTACCTATATTTTTAGTGAATTTTTTGATACTTATCTTTTAACATTGAGATTATTCTAGTAACCATACTTTGTAACTATGAATTTTTTATCCATAGAGAGAAACACTAAATCAAACATGTTATTCTTCTCAATCTAATTTAACTTATATTCAATTAATGTTGTGTTATTAGTAGAAATTTTTTTATACCTAAACTGATGTTCCCAATGTTTTTTGGTTATATTTGTTGTTAATATGTTTCAAAATGTATATCTTGGAGAAGATGGGTGATAGATTGAGATTTATCCCAAAGGATATGAAGGTACGACCCATACATTTTCTTAAATATTAATGAATAGTGAGGTTGTTATCTTATAATACATGGCTAGATAGACCCCATTATGGATAGGCTTGATGTGGATTTTATGGAAGCCTATAATGGTGTTGGAGGGGGACTTGTGTCCATATATTTTTTCTGTTCTTTGTTATGGTTGGGTTCTTCATCGGCTCTGTTTGGTTCTTTGATTTCTCTTCAATTGGTTTTATGGGATGATTTCCTCCGTCAAGGGGGATACCATCTATTGGGTTGGTATAGTCTATGATTAGAAATTATTTAGGTCTGGACAACATTATTTACCCTAAGATGGGAATGATTCTTTATTAGTGATATAGTTTTATTCTAATGTGTGTCTGATCTTTCTTTATTCATGTAGAATTTATTCTTGTTGGTGGGGGTGATGGGATTTGGGTGTTTTTTTGGGTTTTTATTCGATTAATTTTTTTGTTAGGTTGGAATATTCTATGTAATGATGTTTTAGATTTAGAAGATGATGGTGATGTTAGGTTTCTTCTTCTAATGGTTTTGGATCCTGGAAGTGTGTTGATCTCATTCTATCATAGCTAAATCTCTTATCATTTACCAATGATCAAAATAAATCATGGTCAAGTAGAAACATACATGTAATTACTTGATGATTTCATTTTTAATATAAATTTTATTTCTAGTAGTGGCCTAGAACTCCCCCTTTTAACTTTAGTCTCTCCTCTTTTCCTCTGTGTCTCTCTTCCATTGTATTGTTCTATAATCATTTTTAGGTAGGACTCTAGAAAAATTCTTGTCATAGTGTGACAACTTTATTCATGTTGTGACATGTGTCAAATTATATCCTTTCATTGTGAGATATATTCTTTCACATTTAATCGTGAGTCAGCAACCAGATTCAAGAAATTTGGTTGATATCTTATATTTATGTCCCTCCAAAATCTCGGAGGAACTTTTAATCATCAGTGAATATAAATCATTCTTGAGGAATGATATGTTCCTCCATGATGTGATGTGTACATGGATTGAAACAATATAATTTTTTTATAACCTACTTCATGTCATGCAAAATATATAAAAATACGACATATACCCCCTAAATAACCATCCATGTGCATCACTAACTTCATAGTGAATGCTCTTTCTAAATGATTGCACTATTAAATCATCCTTATACTTGATTCTTGGAATCACATGTCTTCATATTGTGACTTTTTGGAATCACATGTGTCTTAACAGTGTGACTTCATGATCCCTCAAAATTATCATTTTTTTATCCAGTCTTCATGGCGTAACCCCCTCATCTCAGGATGTTGCTTCCTGTAGGGAGTGACACTGAATTCTAGCAACAATATCTTCATGAAGTGGACATTAACATAATAGATTAACCACTTTCATTAAAAATAAATTGTACAAAATAATTTGTAACCCTTATGAATATACATATTAATCTTACGAAGTAAGGATTTGTTTTGAATCATGTTTTCCAAATTCATGGAATAACAGTACCTGCCTAAAACGTGTGGGATTCTATAAAAAAAGTGGCTTCCCCATGGAAATCCACCATAGATAGGCTCATGTACCTTGGTAAGGTTGTGGAGTGACCATAGGAATCACAATGAAACATCTCTCTGGTATACAAAGCAAGTAAAACATTTCCAACTCATTCATTCCTTTCTAATGATTGTGTTTCTTCTTTTGAGACCTCTCTAGCACACTATTCAACAAACACAACCTAATGATTTCATAAAGATATAAAACACATGATCTTGAGTTCCAAAAAATTTAAGTTGAATATCATTATTATCCACTTTATCCTATAAAAAATTATGGTGGATCTCAATGTGATTCTAGTGTGTGTTGTAATAGATTGTTTTCTATTTCGATAGAATTGTTTTTTCTCGTTAAATAATTATTGGATACTTAATTAATTCATTGATGTATTAAAACTAATATTTATCTATATAATATGTGTATTTGTTTTTATGACTATGTGTCCAGTTGTAGTGGGGTGTGGTGGGGGCAGGGATGGGGGGTGGCTTGGGGTAGGGGGCTGTTGCAGGGGGTTGGGGGCATCGAGGGGTAGGGGGGCTGCTGTAGGGAGTAGGGGTGGTAGGGGTTGTGTGGGTGTTTGTGTGGTGGGTGGGGGTGGTAGGGCTAGGAGGAATGTTGTAGGGTGATGTAAGGGGTGTCTTGGAGTAGCGGTTGGGGGTGGAAGGGGGTTATGGGGGCTGTTGTAGTGGGGTGTGGTGGAAACCTGTAGTGGGGTGTGGGAGTTGCATAGTGGGGTGTGTGGTGGGGGTTGGATGATGGTAGGTGGTTGTGGGGGACGTTGTAGGGGATTTTGGGGGGGGGGGGGTCTTGATGGTCAGGGGATGGGGTGGTAGTGGGATGTGGGGGATGTGGTAGTGGGGTGTGGGGACTACTATAGTGGGTGGGTGTTGGAGTGTGGCAGAGGGTTGTGGGGGCTGTTTCAGGGGTTATGGGGGCTGTTTTAGTGGGGTGTGGGCTCTTCTTCAGTCGGTGGATGGGATTAGAGGGAGGTAGGGTGTTGTGGGGGATGTTTTAGGGGGTTGGGGGTGTCCATGAGGGGGTGTTCAGAAATAGTTCTTACAATTAAGGAATATACAGTCAAGAAGAAGGAACATCATTCACCAATAGATTGTCTAATTATATTTGCAAAATACTTTGAAAAATCCAAGTGGATTGAGTTAGAATAAGAGAATGAAAATTCTATACTTTATAAAGTTCATAACCCTATATAAACTAATAATAATGGTAAATTCTAGAAGAAGAACATGTTAAATATGAAATTTGGAAAAATAGATTTTTGTTTTTTTACATCCCATATAATTCTTCTGATAATATATATCAACAATGAATTATTCCACTCTAACCGAGAAATATTCTATGTCCATTTTGGCCTTGGATGATTTACACAAGTATTATAGATGACCACTACAAAGACTACCATGACCATATTGGACTTTTTGTTTCATATAAGAACATGATCATTGTATCCTGACCATCATAATGCCCTCTTTGATGAGCGTGGACTTCCTTGCTACTTCTCTATCTTCACAATGGCTAGAACTAGTCTGTTTTCTTTCTTATGGAATGAAATTTCTTCATGAAGAACCAATCATGATATTTTAAACATGAAGATTATTTCAAAAGGAATTTTTAGATTTATAACTTCATCCAATGATCCATTGATTGAACCCTATGAGAATGAATTCATAATAAATATTTATAGAAACTCTCAATGGAACTCCAAATGAGAACCTACCACATGATGTTATATGGATCAACACATAAACTATTTTTGATCTATCACACATTATTTTAGTTGGAGACCAGTTTTTTTCCTATACATGGTGCATTTATTCTATTATTGTTTATTATATGAATACACTATTATTGTTTATTGAGATATTTTCTTTGGAAATTTTCTACGATGTTTTGTTTTACCAAAATTTTAGGGCAAGAGAACTAATATATTTTATCTTGTGTTGTAGGTACTTGTGAGTTGGTTTCAGATTTCTATGATAGTTTATCTTATAGGGAGACTCATGTAACTGCAATTATGTATTTTTTTATATTCATATTTTGTTTAATTTGTACTTTGTAAGTATCTTTAGTCTATAATTTAATTTGGATAGTTATTACCATGTTGATACTCTATGTGATAAATAGAGTATCTAATTCTCATTTCGTAACATTGTATATAAACCCATGAAATATATTTAGTGTCTGGGAAATTTCACCAATTGTTAGTAGATCCTATAACATGATACAAGCCAATGGGTTGGGATGTTAGTAGGGAGGGGTACTGGAAGGAGTAGGGTGGAGGTGGAATGGTAGGGGCTGGGGGGAGGGGAAACTGGATGGGTGGTGGAGGGGGAGGGGGGCTAGCAGGGGGTGGGGGGGCTTGTAGGGGATGTGGGAGGGACTAAAAGGGGGAGGGGAGGGGACTGGAAAGGGGTGCAAGGGGGGACTGGCATGGGTGACGTGGAGTGGCAGGGGCATGGGGATGGGAAATCGCAGGGTGGGGACTGACAGGGGGGAGGGGAGGGGGAACTGGTAGGGGGACGGGATTGGAAGGTGGTGCAAGGGGGACTGGTAGGGGAGGAGGATTGGAAGAGGTAGGCGGAGGGGAAACTAGTAGGGTGGGGGACTCATAGGGTGAGGAGGTAACTGGTTGGGGAGGGGAAACTGGAAGTGGGAGGGGGGACTAGAAAGGGGGAGGGGGTACAAGGGGTAGGTGGGTGGTGATGTGTGTGGGGGGGGGGGAAGAAAATGTGGGGTGGGGTGGACTTGTAGGGGGAACTAGACTTTGGGGATGAGTAACTCATCGGTGGGGGAGGGGTAACCGTCAGGGGGCGAGGACTGGCAGTGCAGGGGGGGTGTCCAGGTGGGAGGGGGTGTCCATGAGTGGGGGTAGGCTACTACCGGCGGGGGGGGGGGGGGGGGGTGTGGGCTACTGCAGGGGGTGCAAGGGGGTTGTCCAGGGGGTGGGCTGTTGTAGGGGTGCTAGGGGGTGTTCAAGGAGGGTGGAAAGGGGGCTATCATGTGGGGTGAGGGGGGGGGGGGGGTTTCTAGGAGGGTGTGCAAGGGGGGAACTGGTGTGCTGGGGCTATCTAGGAGGGGGGTGTGCATGGGGGGGGAGGGTGTTCAAGGGGGCTGTCCAGGGGGGAATGGGGGTGCAGGGGGGTGTTCAAGGGGTGCAGGGGGGATATCTAGGGGATGCATGGGGGATGTCTAGGGGAATGGGGGTCCAAGGGGGTGTTCAAGGAGCTGAAAGGGGTAATTAGGGGGGTGCAAGGGGCTTTCTAGGGGGCATGTCGGTGCATGGGATGTTCAAACGGGTGCAAAGGGGATATATAGGGGGAATGGGGGAGTTCAAGGGGGTTCATGTGGGCTGTCCAACGGGGTGAAAGGGGGATATCTAGGGGTGTTCATGGCGGTGAAGGGGGTGTTCAAGGGGGTGAAAGGGGCTATAGAGGGGGTGCAAGGGGGCTGTCCTCGGGGCATGGGGGTGCATGGGGCGGGGGGGGGGGGGGGTCAAGGGGGTGCAAGGGGGCTGTCCATAGGGGCATGGGGGTGCAGGGGGTGTTGAAGGGGGTGCAAGGGGGATATCCAGGGAGTGAAAGGGGCTGTCTAGGGGGCATGGTGGTGCAAGGGGTGTTCAAGGGGGCACATGAGGGTTTTCCAGGGGTGCAAGGGGCTATCCAGGGGGTGTTCAAGGGGGTTCAAAGGGGTTTTCTAGGGGGTTCAAGGGGTTGAAAGCTGGCTGGATAGGGCGGTGTTAAAGTGGGAGTAAGGGGGATCTCTAGGGGGTATAAGGGGTCTGTCAGGAGGCAAGAGCATTGTGGGGGGGGGGGGTGTTCAATGGGGTGAAGGGGCTGTCAAAGGGGGTGCAAGTGGGTTGTCCTGGGGGGTTCATGGGGGCTATCCACAAGGGACTAAATTTTGTTTTTTATACCATATAAATAATACTTCCAGAGTTTTAACTATGGTCATAGGGCCCTAGTTCCACAGTTCTATCCGTGGAAGTAGGGGCCAACCATCATAGTTCTACCATGGCATTAGAAGGTATTTTCAATGGTTTTATCTAGGGTAGTAGGCCCCTACTGCCACGATTTTAACAATGGGAAAAGGCCTCTTAATAACACAATCAAACTGTGGCGATATGCTCATACTACCACAGTTATAACCATGGCAGTTGGTAGTACTTACTTCCATGGAGATGACGACCATAGCTTTCTGAAACCCTGGCCATAGGCTATTGCCATGGTATTCTTGCCAAAGTCCATAGTTACTAACTGTGGATGTAGGTGAATTTTATAGTGGTGTTACTCGAAGGGATGACAAAAAATATTATATTGATATGATATAGAAAGGTGATAACTATGATGGAGTACAAATGTTACAATTATCTTCATTTACACCATTGGTGTTTTCTTTCTGTAACTTGGTTTTTTTGTGAGGTTGAACTTAGTTGGGTCACCGACAACTCTGAAAATATATAATTTTCTTAATGAGATAAGTTTGACCCTTTAATGATGTTGATAAAGATATAAAGTAGGCATATAATACGTATTTATCCCCTAAATTTTTGTTGATTCATAACTTTTTTTTTGTTTGATATCTCAGAATGTATCTCTTGGAACAATCAAATGTTTTGAGTTGGGCCAACCGTGATGTGGAACATAATTTATTTATAACTAAGAAGATAATTTTAATCATGGACTATAAGATGAATTTTGTTAATTATAATTCCATACCTTTGGTTTGATTTTATTTGAATCATAATATTGATTCATATGATACATTGTAGGGTGAGGGATTGATGAGAGAGTATTTGTCTCATCTTTTTTATATAATGATTTCTTAACATGATTTTATGGGGAAGAACTCATTTATTATGGGGACATTTCAACACCCCATCACCTACATTCAGGTATTTTATAATTATTTTGTTATTATTTTGTCCATGTCATGGTTCACATTTTTCTTTGATATGTTTTTAATATTTTGGAGGTTATGAGGGCTCTTCATGGTGGGAACACGATTAAGGAAAATAATGTGGATTGGTCCAGAAAACTATGAGCCTCATTATTATGTTATATAAGGGGACCATGGTTACTAAAAACTATATTTCCTACCCCTAAAACCTTGTGTCTATGGGGATTTTATGGTTGAAAAAAATTCTATAAAATATGAAAAAATATCATGAATCATTCATTAGAAGGCTAGTAAGGTTGGATGGGTTGGCGCATAATTATGACTTACCCCCCAACCTAACCCCAGAAAACCATTTTAATGGGAATTTATTCCTACAAAAATTATAATTTAAATACTGAAACTCCCATTAATAATTTTAAACACCTATCAATTGAATATAATCTAAAATATTGACATTTAAAGGCTCTTTGGATAGGATTTTGGATCCTTTAATCCATTTCTTCCCAAATCAATGTTTGAATGGATGTGATTGATCCCAATCCTTTATGTTTAAATCTTTTGGGTTTGGATTTCTTCTTTATTCTTCTATCACCTTTTATGAGAGAAATATATCCACCAATTATTGATGGATTGAAATATCAATTATATGTGTTAGTATATTAGGGATTTAACTTTCATCTCTATCTACTTAAACATTCTTTTCACAATATCCATTTTTGGTAATTGATTTAACACTTGAAAAAGGATATTGGTTTTATAAGTTTTTTTCTATAAAAACAAGAACCTTCTTACATTATTGATATTAAATTAATATTTCAATTTAATTCCTCTTATTTGAGAAGTCTAGATGTTTTATTTTCACTAAAGGAAAGAATTTGTGAAATAAATCCATTTTGAAGGATTTGATTATATTCGGTAGATTTTGTGAAAATATGGATTGAAATGAAAAGTTATTTGATTAAATGAATTCATATTTATTATTGAGAAAAACATATTTAAATTATACACTAATTTGAAAGATACATTCATTATGAAAACATGTGATTTGGTTTTAATTGAAACGACATGATGAAACCTGAAATTGTGCAATTAAATTATGAATAATGATTTGGATTGAATTTTTTCCCATGAATGAATGATTTATTGAAATAAATTGTCTGCTAGAGTAGTTAATAAGTGATTAGGAAAAGCATAGTTGTACTCAGGCTCACTAGAAATGGACTGATGATGAAAATGTTAAATAAACCATGTTTGATAATACATTTCCCCAATGGGTGTTTTGAATGATTATATCCCAAATGCCAGATCCATAGGGAGACATTTACACAATAATCCATGATTGGTTAACTATGTAGTGTGAGGATTATAAATCCTAGAAGTAATGAACCATAGGGAATATTATTATGTTTCAACATTTTGATTTGATTATAACAAGCTGGTTATTATTAAATGATTTTAATCTATCATGTATTGTTTGTTGAGGATGTTCATTTAATACTATTTTTTAAATACATTCCATCTACTAGAATTAAAATTTGGTTTGAATGAAAATTTTTAAATAGGTTTCCATGGATTGGATTTATTTAAAATGAATTATAAATTTTTATTTGTTTCGAATGTTCTAACAGAAAAATTTATGAGATCCTACTTGGATACATTTTTCTGAAACCATACATTTTCATTAGGAGTAAGTATTTTATGTTATTCTAGTTCAAAGAAAAGGAAAAACACACATGGAGGTTTTATTTTAGATTGATTAGTGTTCAAATTTGTCATTTTAATGGATGGTGGAGCTATGATCAACCTGATGCATAGATATTTCATGTTTTTGTGTTGATGGATAATGTGTCATTCATTTTGATGATGTAATATTGACCTTTATATAACATATTGTGCTATATTCTCCATGAAAACTGTATTTCATAAAAACGTGTCATTGTTTTATCTTTAATTTTTTGTATTGATTCTTTTTTTGTTCTGGTGAAACCATTCCCTCTAACCATGTATTGATTCCTTGGTTTTAGTCACTAACCTGTGGGGATTTGGAATATCCTTTAGGTATTGTTAGTGCTGGTTTAGGAAATATTATACTAGTGTCTCCCAATTAGATTGTGATAGGTCTATCATGTCACACTAGCCCATCCCACATGCTCTTAGGAGTTCCAACTTATCACATCATCCCATGACAAAAATTCTTGGGAAACCCAACATATCACCCAGAACCTTACCAAAGGATATCAGGAGGACACCAAAAGAAGGAAACATACAAAACTATTTTACAAAATAGAAATATTAAAAGAAATGTGAAATAATTATATAATCTCCTCCATCATATATTTGAGCCTAAGTAGCCCCAACTAATACCTAACAACACCCTTAAAGTCAAAGTTACCATGTGGAAAACCCCTATGTCAGTCCCGATTAAAAACATAATATCCACTATAGCTAAGAATTAGTATAATTATCCCATATATAAAGTGTGCACTATGCCTTTGTGGGTTTAACCAGGAGCATTCTTACCTTATGTCTAACTATCATGGGATATAGGAACAGTGAAATTGAAGGACGATTCCTGAAAATTTATGAAAATTCTATAAAATAGTAAATAACTTTCGACGTTTGGTGAGGAGATACTAGACCAATGAAAATTTTTGTCCATAATAATCCTTGCACTCAAAAACTAAAAAAACATCACCAAAATATTAGAATTAGGTTTATAGAGAAATAAACAATATATAAACAATAATTTGAATCTAGAATGATATTATGGTTACAGGGATGAACCCACTACAATAAATGATACTCAAAATGGTGGGGAATTGAGGAGTGGAGATCCAAAATCCTCCCCTGGAGAGCCCCACTAGAAAATTGATCATAGGGATAGGGAATAAGAGGAGGATATGTAAAGGGGGTTTGGGAGGAATTATAAAAGAATACATTCATCAAATTCTTCCTCGAAGATCCACCAAATTTCTTATATACACCATCACCTAGGAAATGGTTCGTTGAAGAATGCCATGCCCTTGGGAAACCCAATGGCAATCTAATGGACCTAAAATAGTATCTTTTAATCTGATCCTATTCTCAATGATCCCTTGAATCATATCTCAAACTCTCTTTGAAACAAAAAACAATACGAAAACTAAAATAATATTAATTTATAATATAATGCACCATGATTTGGTGAATGGAATTAAAAACTCTCCCTCTATATCATTCGCATCCCCAAGAAGTGCTTTAAATGATAAAAAAACAAATCTAGACATTATGTACATACATATGATTCTCACACACATGTCTTATTTTGTACCCACACATGCTTCAATAAGACATGAACAATAATCATTGTCTTCCTGGATTGAATTATATCCCTCATATCCATAATCCACACTTTAAATTAATCAAAAAAAGTATCTACTGCAAATTCAACATCCCCATTGTTATACATATGCATTATACCCTTAACATACTTATGAAATGTAGAAAAATTAAATATTTTGTGAATAACTTGATATCATAAAGGGATATCCAATTGTTAAGGAACAATCCAAATTCGTTTTATATTCTTTGATCGTAAAATAAATATTAGTTCTATCATCCCCTATTTCCTTGAAATTCGATGACCTTGCCAAGGTGAAACCAACAAGAATACCCGATTTCCCAATGTATATTCTATGGGTCACCACCTATGGTTAGAATATAGATTCTTCCATCTCAATGAGGTTATTAAAGACTTATAGATTAGCTATAACCAATCAAAAATTTCCTATACTAGAATCGTTATGATTAGTATCGACTCACCCATATCATTCCAATATAATGGTTATTGATATTGTAGACCATAAAGAGCCTTTAAGAGTTACATCTAAATTAATTCCTAAAAGTAGTTATTATATATGTAATTTTCAAAGGATATATGGTCATAAAATTCCCTATTAAAATCAATAATACATTCCCTGATCATGTCCTCAATAATCTATACTTTCATAACAAACTATTCAAGTCTCTATGGGTGATATTCATTACCTCAATATAGCCTCAACCCTAGTTCCTCTTATAGGGATTTGATTAACCCTAATGTAAAACAAGAGTTTCAATGTGAAAAATTCTCATAGGAACACTGTGAAACTCCACTACCAATTTCCCATAAATTTTAACCAAAAAATTATATAAATGAATATATTGAATTGTAAGGAAGTGTGTCACCTTCTTCAAATTGTCAATAAGTACCCAATTTTTTTGACAACATAGGATCCATGGAAACCCTGTTATAATTTACATGGAATCCTAATCCTGTTTCCATGCTTTTATTGGAAGGGGATTAAGAAAGTCATTTTATAACATATTCTCCTTCTTCACCATATTATATGTAAGAAAATTAGATAAAAAATAATTATTCCGTTCTTCATCACTAGCCACCATAAATATCATTTAATATACCTAGTCTTTTTGTTTGATCCTAAACACACCACCCATTTCTTGGTGTGATAGCCTCTCATCAATTACTCTTTCTTGGTTGTGGGAATCATAAACCTCCCTGGTATATAGAGTATATCGTTAACATTCATAGACCATCCAAGAATATTCTTATCACCAATAAAACACACTCAAAAGGTATGTAAATTTCGGATCAGATTCCTAATCATCCTTAACCTAAACCACTACAGATGATGTTTTAAGTAATGATTCACACAAATTTATTTCCCAGTCCTCCAATATATCCGTCTTAAAGATTTCTAGTTGACTTATCAGCTCCCAAAATACCAATGATGTGTGTTTCTGTAGTTTTTGAGACTTCCTATTAATGGAATCCAGGACAATGTTCCCATTTACTGATGCACATTCGATAAAAAAGGTCGTTAAGTACATAACCCTATACCTAAAGTGTATGTTTAATTCATTATAATAAAAAATATTTCTTAAGATTTCGATATTAGAGTTGAATATAATACTCTCACTAATGTGATAATGGAACCCACAATATAATTCATTATACATGAAAACTAACTCTATGTCACGAGTAAGGTAGTTCTGCTCATGAGGCCATATCCATTATGATACTCACATGAATACCCACTCCCCCTATGTCAAGAAAACCTCAAAAAGAAACACTAAATCAACATAGTAAATTATATATCAAACCAAATGGTATTGAAGAATTAGATTCATTTGGAGATTAATTTCTTATATAAGTCCTAAGAGGACTCCTCACAACTATTTATTCCACTTAAACATGTTCCAATTCATGGCCAGCTCTTTCATACAATCTACCACATAGGAAATTTTTATAATGAACCACTTATAATATTCAGCTAACCCAAGGAATCTTTGGATCTAAGCAACATTATGATATTGAGCCCAAGACATTATATTCTCTACATTATTTATAAAATTAAAAATACCCACCTAAAAATGAAATGGATGATTAAATGTATTTTTTCATCCGAAAATGAAACTCTAAGATCTTGTAATGAAGATGATGTGATTAGAGTCTACTCAAAACAATATCAAGGTTCATGGTATGTATCTTTGAGTTTTGTGACTAGAACAATATTTCACTAATAAGTTCCCAGACAAAAGTGGCTAGATAATCATGAAAGAAATAGTTCATGATAGATATGAATATTGCTGGGTATTTTCAAGAACCCAAGGGAATCATGAGAAAATAATATATCATGTACCTTATCCTAAATTATATATTTGGCACATCCAAACCCATAAACAAAAAAATACATTATATTTAAAACTATTAAATCTTTGAGACCATCCGGATCCCTTCTACTGATAAAAATGATCATTGATCATACATAGTAGATATACAATTTTTAAAATAAATTGACCCAATTTCCGATAATCGAGGAATAGTTGAATTCTTTAACCAAACTTTTTACAAAATGTAACTATGGAACCATTTGGGGAACTTTGTAGGAAAATAAAACCCTTCACCACTTGGTCATAAAGTTGTACCTTTAGATCTCTTAGCATAACTGATACCATTTGATATGAGATAATGTATATAGGGTACACACCCATCATATGATTGATCCAAATCACAATCCACCTCTTATGAGGAATTCATATGAATCCATTGGGAGAAATATTAGTGTAATGATCCCATAATGGAGGAAAAATGGATAGATCATTCACTTAGTCTGTTGTGATCACCAAACACTCCACCTGTGCTATAAGGAATGCGATTTTGATAAGGTTTTCCCTAACCCTTATACCCCCATTCTCTACTCCCATATATATATATACTCCTCTCCATAAGTAAAATTAAAAATCACTTACCACTTATTATAATCTATGAAAAAACTTGGGAATAAATAATGGTATGATATTCCTTGGTTTTGAACAATTAAAATAAATGTGTTCAAGAGACCCAAAATGTACATTTTTATGTCTATAGTCCCAAAATATCATCAACTAGAAAAAAATATATTGCATGCATCCATTCAACCTCTGATCCAAAACCTTCCCTCAATATCCCTGGATAGCATATGTGGATGATCCTTACAAAACTAGTAAAAATAAAGCTTTAGATACATAGAATGATCTATATCCTGATATCATTGAAGAAGCCTGAATATCCACCTTAGGTACTTATGGTAATTTTTAAAAGCCTAAATCAAATAAAAAACTCTTACCTAACCATAATTGGTAAAATTTAAACACAAACACAATATATTACCCATAGTTACTGTAACACCCGATATTTTTATGAGTAATATATTGTTTTTATATATCATCAAAGGAATCTTTCACTACATACTAGCTTGGCTTACTTTACACACAATCGCGACCTTCCTCGATAGCTTGCGTCGTACGCAATACTGAGTTTCACTAAACAACGATATGCTATATTAAAACTAGCCGTTATGAATAGTAATAACAACTTTTTGAAATTTTATAAATTTTATCATTCAAAATGGACTTCATTTTTGGATTCGGAATACCGAAATTAGCCTAGGGTGAAATTTTGGTATTTTTCTGAAAACTTTCAATTTTTGATGAATAGTGAAACCACTAAGTGGTAGGTTAAAAACTGAATTTTGCATAAAACTTAATTTTACCACTTCTGTGAATGCAATTTCGAAAATCCGAGAGACACGGTTAATATCAAGGACTAAAATGTGGTTCAATGAGATGAAAATATTTTTTTGGTGAATAGTAACTTTTTACTTTTTTTACCACGGTTAAAAGTAAATAGGGTAATTAAGGGTAAAAATGATATTATTATTACCCTAACACATGTCCTAATTCTATTGGACAAGTGTAATTCGACCAAAAACAAACTTAGGAATAAAATATGACCATTTAGGTCCACTTGGATTAGATTAGGACATTTATTATTAATTTATTTAAAGAAGTGTTAAAATAGTTAAAATCATGTTTAATAAGTAAATCATTTTTAATAGGGGGTTATAAATAAGATAAATTCGACTATAAATATTCATTAGAAAGATAAAAATATTTCATACATAATGGTATTTTATTTATAATTTTTAGACATTAAATAATTTAATTTATTTATGACACAATTATGATGCAGTAATTATCTTATTTATGAAATATTGACATAATTGATGTTATAAACACCAAAATAAATGTAATTTGAGACTTTTTATGAATTCCACTAATTTTCTAGGTTACCATGATATATTAGTGTTGATTTAATCAACTTGGTTTGAACATATAATTCTGTTATGACTTTCACAAAAATCATATATCAAATAGTGTCAAAATTGACACAAAATAGTTTTTAAATCAAATATTATATTATTAATTGTTATTTTATTCCTAAAAATCTAAGTTTCGGCAAAATGACTTAGATAATTATATATATATTAATAATAAACAATTTAGGGTTCGTTTGGCATGTTATAGTAAGTGTATTAACCATATAGTGAAAGAAAACAAAAAGACACGGTAAAAGTTAAATTATTTAACTTAGAGTTAAATATAATTGATAAGGTTAAAATAATATCCTAAACTTGTCTAAATCCTATTGGTTGATAGGCTTTCGACCCTTCCCCACTTTAGCTTCGAAATAAGACCCTTTGGAACCATTATAAACCGATTTTGACTTTAATATAAAATAATATTTTGAGATATTCCTAAGGTGCCCCTCTCCTCCCTTATAAAAGGGCACCTCCTCCTCCTCCTCCTCACACCAAATTGAGCACTCAAGCTCGGCCAACCCCTGCCATTGTATCCTCTCCAATTCCCTAGAATAATCCTAGAGGTCCTGGTCTTCTTCAAAGACCAATATTAGTTCCCTAAGTGGAGGATTCAAAGAAGCGTTCCAAAGAAGAGGTAATATCCATTACCGATCTATTCAATTTCTTTCTTCTTCAACTTCTTCTTAATTAGTTGTTTCATGATAAAGTAATAACATCAGTATTACTTACATACTGATATGTTATTATAATTATGAAACAACCCTAATTCACCTTCTATCCATCCTACGGAAAAATGAAATCACCGCGCGTGCGTACGTACAGAATACCGTCTCCACGCCGTGGTGTAATCTATTTTCGTCCACCACCTTACAAGGATGGGTATAATGGTGTAATGAGTAACTATTTATGATTATTATAAAGTAATATTTATACTGAAATAATATATATATATATACTCCAATACAATTCCACGATCATAGGAACGATATCATCACTCGTGCGTACGTACGGAATACCGTCTCCACGATGTGAAGCGACTCGTTCTACATGATCATCATTACATAATAATTATATAAATGAATTGAACGAATAAATATGATATATGTTACACTAATACCATTCTGGATATAAGGTATCTATAACCTTAAAAGAAGAATAAGAATTTATTCGGCAAAACACGCATAAGGACAAAAGGCAATAAAGACCCGAGTAACAAGTAACAATGAAATATTACTAACAAGAAGCTAAGAATATGACCATATATGATATCATATAAATATGTATGATTCTGGAATAAGTCAATAACATTATTTAAACCATTATACAGGAGCTTCGGACACGTACAAAGCAAATCGGACCTAAGGTAAGGGAAATATCACAATCTCATTTTTATCCGAGATTGTTTATTCGTAAGTATTTACTGGGGTGTATTTTATCATCCACATCCATGTTTCATAAATATGTAATATTATTTCCATCCACCTACAATTGTTTAAATCCATTTTTACCCTTTGGTGAGTTTTTAGTAATATGTATGAAAGGAATCTTTTGTCGTTTTTTGTACGAGGTACTTTTTGAATTTTCCGACAAAAGTACGAAGAATGTTTTTTTTAACTTATACGGCATGAATGGATTTCTAAAAAATTATTTCCAAGAAGCTTCCTTTACAAGTATTCAAGTTTATTTTTAATCAACTTCTTTTATTTTAAAATTGTATGACATGTTAAGAAAGGAAAAGTGTTTTTGATGTAGAAAGGATATTTTCCTCAAGAATGAAGTTCAAGTATTTTATCAAAATTATTTTCCATCTAAGATAATAAAAGGGTTCTGTTTTTATCCCTATTATTACATGGATTTTATTATGTTGTGATGGAAACATTTTATGAATTCCTTTATCTTATATGAATTGTTTTATGATGTCATGTTGTTTAAGAATCCCATTTTTATTACATGGGTTATGCGATGATGTATGATTTATGATTATGTGGCACACATAAGAAAGGATTCATTATAAGATGGGTGGGACCTATATCTCCCTCCAATGCATTGGGTAAAGATTTTATATCTCATGAGATAGACAGGGCTGGAACGGTAGGTTATACCGGTTCAGTGAAACAGGACTGAAACGAGGGTTACTCGATTCAGAAAGGGAATTTGTCCACTAAGATAGTCTTGGCAATGAGTCATGACTAACAAGAAATGATTTTCCATGATTATGTGTGCATGCCAAAAAGTTTCAAGTTTCATGTTATGATTATGGTTATATCATTTTCACTTCTATGATTTATTCCATGTTAAGATATTATGATCTCTTTTGCAGGTTATGATTTTCAAAAAGATATGATATGATTTTTAGTTCCTTTATTTTCCCTTGCTGAGAATTTGAGCTCACCCTTTTATGTTTTATTTTCCCCAGTTCAGGAAGATGGATATTAAGTTGAATATGCTAAAAGGGACCCTAGATATGATGAAATAAATGGGAGACACTGTAGAAGATTTATGAACCAGTTGTTTATGTTTCCCAGTTTCTAAAGACACTATACCTATACGGTCCTTTGTGGTTTTGTCATATGTTGTAATAAGTGTGCTTCAATTTTGAAGTATTAACAATGTATGTAAAGTATGGGTCGTTATAGTTGGTATCAGAGGAAAGGTATAGTCAACCTTTGGAAACTTGGATGTGAAAGCCTTAGTAAGAACCCTAAGGATAAGTCTAAGCATAGAACACAATCTTAGTGTTATAGAAATGGCCATGAATACCCTTGGATAAGACCTTAAGTGTGAAATTTTATTCTTGATTATGTTGTTTTCCTATTATAATTAGTGTTGCTCACACTATTCTTCTTGGTTTTAGTCAATGGCTGGAACCCGAAGGAACCGTGTTAATGCGGAATGTGATGGGCAATGCAATGATTGTCCCCCTGAGCAACCAAATGATATGGGAGCTGGAATGAAAAATCTTGTAGCCATGCTCACACAACTTTCTCAAGCTATGAATCATGCAGGACTTCCAAACGAGCAAAGGAAGGAGAAACATTCTGTTGAATCCTTCATGAGGCAGCGTCCGCCTTCTTTCAGTGGTTCTACTGATCCATTAGTTTCTGAAAAATGGATTAGTACTACTGAAAAGATATTTTCAGTTCTTCAATGTTCTGAACATGATAAAGTCATCCTAGCAGTGTATCATTTGGAAGGAGATGCTGATCAATGGTGGAATCTTATTAAGAATACGAGGCAAAGGGATGAAATTGAGTCTATGGAATGGGACGAGTTCAAGAACTTATTTTTCAATAAGTACTTCCCTCGTATTCTCCGAACAAAGATGGAGAAAGAGTTTCTTGAACTGAAGCAGAGGGATGATGAATCTGTTGGTACCTATGAAGCAAATTTTACAAGACTTGCAAGGTACGCTTCTGGTATTATTATCCAACCCGAGAGTAAGATCGATCGATTCTTTAGTGGCTTAAAACCAAGTCTTCGAAGGGCGTTATACATAAGGGACTTCAATAGCTACGAGGAAATCGTTCGATGTGCTCTCAAAGTCGAGATGGAGATTGGAGTAACCCATCAGTCACATGGGTTTGATAAGAAGAGGAAGATGGAATTCAAAGTAAAATCTAAAGAGCACACTGAAAAGAAGATGAACTTTACCTTATGCTCAAAGTGTGGAAAGAAACATGGGGGGAGTTGTCTTAAAGGGACAAGTAAATGTTTTAAATGTGGAAAGGAAGGTCATCGGGCATTTGAATGCCGCGATAATGGGAAGAAGATGTCTAATGATGCAAACAAAGGAAGGGATACACAGAATGAACCTACTACACTTCAATGTTTCAAGTGCAAGGAGATGGGGAATTATGCCAATCAATGCCCAAATCCAAGGGTTGATGATGATGGTCTACGTCAACAAAATCTTAAGGCTAAAGACAAAGGAAAGTCACATGCAATTTCTATCAGCGATGTGGAATACGATAACGAAGTGGTGAAAGGTACACTTACCATCCACTCTAAAGTAGCAAATGTTTTATTTGATTCTGGATCCACCCACTCTTTTATTTCTGAAAAATTTTCTAAGGGTATTACCATATTACCTCAACAATTAGATGTTGAGTTAGCTGTGACAACACCTAATGGCACAACAGTCGCATCAAAAGTTTATAATTCTTCTCCGATCCAAGTTTGTGGGAAAGTGCTTCCTGCAAATCTTGTGATACTTCCTTTAGTGGAATTTGATGTGATTCTTGGCATGGATTGTCTTTCTCTACATGGAGCTCATATCAATTGCCAAAGAAGGGAAGTCACATTTCATATTCCAGATCAATCTACGATCGTCTATCGATGCAAGGATGAATATAACCTTCCAGTGGAAATTTCTTCCATCTTATGGGTCTTGATTCCACTAAATGAAGGTTATTTATCTCAAATGGTTGGTGAGAAACTCACAATTAAGAATATTCCCATCGTACGGGATTTTGATGATGTCTTTCCGGAGGAATTACCAGGTCTTCCACCAAATCGTGAAGTTGAGTTTTCAATAGAACTCGTACCGGGTGCTTTGCCTATTTCAAAGACACCTTATAGAATGGCCCCAATTGAGTTGCAGGAATTGAAGAAGCAACTCCAGGAGAATCTTGATAAGGGATTCATACACCCTAGTGCGTCACCTTGGAGAGCACCTGTTCTATTTGTTAAGAAGAAAGATGGATCAATTAGACTCTGCATTGATTATCGAGAACTTAACAAGATCACTATCAAGAACTAGTATCCTCTCCCACGCATTGATGACTTATTTTACCAACTACACGGAGCTCAATACTTTTCCAAGATTGATCTTCGTTCAGGGTATCATCAATTAAGGGTCAAAAGGGAGGATATACCAAAGACGACTTTCCGTACAAGGTATGGACACTATGAATTTATAGTGATGCCATTTGGTCTTACTAATGCCCATGCTATCTTCATGGATCTAATGAATAGATTCTTTAGAGACTATCTTGATCAATTTTTGGTAGTCTTTATAGACTATATTCTTGTCTATTCAAAGAGCAAGTAAGAGCATGAAGATCACTTGAGAATTATATTGAAGACCCTGAGAAAGGAGAAGATTTATGCCAAATTTACCAAGTGTGAATTTTGGCTTCAAAAAGTTGCATTTTTGGGTCACATAATCTCAAAAGAGGGGATATCTGTGGATCCAGCAAAAACAGAGGTTATCGAAAGATGGTCGAGACCAGCAATAGTAACTGAGATCCGAAGTTTTCTTGGTTTGGCTGGATATTATAGATGTTTTGTAAAAGATTTTTCCTGATTATCTAATCCACTCACCAAGTTGACTCAGAAAGGAGTTAAGTTTGTTTGGACAGAGGAATGTGAAGAGAATTTCAAGGAGATGAAAAGAAGGTTATCCAGTGCACCTGTGCTCACACTGCCTTGTAGTGGAGAAAGGTTTGTGATCTACAGTGATGCATCCAAGAATGGATTGGGGTGTGTTCTTATGAAAAATGATATGGTGATAGCTTATGCCTCACGACAGTTGAAAATCCATGAGCAAAATTACCCAACACATGATTTGGAGTTGGTTGCGGTAATCTTTGCATTAAAGATTTGGAGGCATTACCTTTATGTTGAAAGGTGTGATATTTATACTGATCATAAAAGTTTAAAGTATATTTTCACACAAAAGGAGCTGAATATGCGTCAAAGAAGATGGTTGGAGATGATTAAGGATTACGACTGCTCAATCCATTACCACCCTGGGAAAGCAAACAAGGTGGCAGATGCATTAAGTCAACAAGACCATGCCAGTTTATCCATGATGAGGATCACAAAAGATACAATATTTATGGATTTACAAAGGATGGATCTTGGAATTATAATGGAAGGGGAAAAATCTTATCTTTCTCAAATGAATGTTCAACCATCTATGCATGTGAAGATTAAAGAGGCACAGAAAGAAGATGTCGAGTTACAAAAGAAGGTGAGAAATGTTCCTGAATTCAACCTTGATTGTGATGGGATAATAAAGTTCAGGAATCGGGTTTGTGTTCCTCCCATCCCCGAATTAATGAAGGAGCTTCTGGATGAGGCTCATAGTTCTTCATTCTCTATTCATCCTGGAAGCACGAAGATGTATAGGGACCTGAAAGAGTACTTCTGGTGGGATGGCATGAAAAGAGATGTTGCTAAATATGTCTCTAGATGCTTGGTTTGTCAACAAGGTAAAGCTGAGAGACAGAAGTCTAAGGGGATGTTACAACCATTACCCATACCCGAATGGAAATGGGAAAACATCACTATGGACTTTGTCACAGGACTTCCTAAAACATCCAAAGGCAATAATGCTATTTGGGTCATAGTTGATCGTCTTACAAAGTCTGCACACTTCATTGCTATTAGAGAGGATTTCTCTCTAGATCAGCTTGCCAGGATATATGTAAAGGAAGTGGTAAGATTGCATGGAGTACCACTTTCTATTATATCTGATCGGGATCCTAGATTTACCTTGAAGTTCTGGCGAAGTCTTCAGCATACTCTGGATACAGAGTTGAGTTTCAGCACTGCTTATCATCCCCAGACAGACGGTCAGTCTGAGAGAACAATTCAAACCCTAGAAGATATGTTGAGAGCTAGCTCTATGGATTTCAAAGGAGGTTGGGATCAACACCCACCTTTGGTGGAATTTTCTTATAATAATAGATTTCACTCCATTATTCAGATGGCTCCTTATGAAGCTCTCTATGGAAAGAAATGCAGGACTCCAACTTGCTGGGATGAAGTTGGGGAAAGAAAGCTATTAGGACCTGATCTCGTTGATGAAATGGCAGAAAAGGTCAGAACTTTTCAACAACACATAAGAGCAGCTCAGAGTCGATAGAAAAGATATGTCGACAACAGAAGAAAAGACCTAGAGTTTGAAGTGGGTGATAAAGTGTTCTTACTAATATCTCCCTGGAAGAGGGTTATGAGATTTGGAAAGAAGGGGAAGTTGAGCCCTAGATATATCGGTCCTTTCGAAATACTGGATCTTGTTGGAAAGGTAGCTTACCGATTGGCGCTTCCACCGAATCTCTCTCAAGTTCACGATGTGTTCCATGTATCTCTCCTGAGAAAGTACATACCTGATCCTTCACATGTCCTCAGCTCACAAGTTGTACCGCTGGAGCAAGATCTTTCTTATGAAGAACAACCGATAGAGATTCTGGATCGTAGCGAAAAAGTCCTACGAAACAAGACCACTCGATTGGTGAATGTTTTATGGAGGAACCACCAATTAGAATAAGCTACATGGGAGCTTGAGGATATGATGAGGGAGAAGTATCCTCATCTGTTTGTAAAAAAGTGACGAATTTCGAGGGCGAAATTCTTTTTAAGGGGGGTAGAATGTAACACCCGCGATTTTTATGAGTAATATATTGTTTTTATATATCATCAACGGAATCTTTCACTACATACTAGCTTGGCTTACTTTACACGCAATCACGACCTTCCTCGATAGCTTGCGTCGTACGCAATACTGAGTTTCACTAAACAACGATATGCTATATTAAAACTAGCCGTTATGAATAGTAATAACCACTTTTTGAAATTTTATAAATTTTATCTTTCAAAATGGACTTCATTTTTGGATTCGGAATACCGAAATTAGCCTAGGGTGAAATTTTGGTATTTTTATGAAAACATTCAATTTTTGATGAATAGTGAAACCACTAAGTGGTAGGTTAAAAACTGAATTTTGCAATAAACTTAATTTTACCACTTCTGTGAATGGAATTTCGAAAATCCGAGAGACACGGTTAATATCAAGGACTAAAATGTGGTTCAATGAGATGAAAATATTTTTTGGTGAATAGTAACTTTTTACTTTTTTTACCACGGTTAAAAGTAAATAGGGTAATTAAGGGTAAAAATGATATTATTATTACCCTAACACATGTCCTAATTCTATTGGAAAAGTGTAATTCGACCAAAAAAAACTTAGGAATAAAATATGACCATTTAGGTCTACTTGTATTAGATTAGGACATTTATTATTAATTTATTTAAAGAAGGGTTAAAATAGTTAAAATCAAGTTTAATAAGTAAATCATTTTTAATATGGGGTTATAAATAAGATAAATTCGACTATAAATTTTCATTAGAAAGATAAAAATATTTCCTACATAATGGTATTTTATTTATAATTTTTAGACATTAAATAATTTAATTTATTTATGACACAATTATAATGTAGTAATTATCTTATTTATGAAATATTGACATAATTGATGTTATAAACACAAAAAAAATGTAATTTGAGACTTTTTATGAATTACACTAATTTTCTAGGTTACTATGACATATTATTGTTGATTTAATCAACTTGGTTCGAACATATAATTTTGTTATGACTTTCACAAAAATCATATATCAAATAGTGTCAAAATTGACACAAAATAGTTTTTAAATCAAATATTATATTATTAATTGTTATTTTATTCCTAAAAATCTAAGGTTCGGCCAAATGACATAGATAAGGATATATATATTAATAATAAACAATTTAGGGTTCGTTTGGCATGTTATAGTATGTGTATTAACCATATAGTGAAAGAAAACAAAAAGACACGGTAAAAGTTAAATTATTTAACTTAGAGTTAAATCTAATTGATAAGGTTAAAATAATATCCTAAACTTGTCTAAATCCTATTGGTTGATAGTATTTCGACCCTTCCCCACTTTAGCTTCGAAATAAGACCCTTTGGAACCATTATAAACCGATTTTTACTTTAATATAAAATAATATTTTGAGATATTCCTACGGTGCCCCTCTCCTCCCTTATAAAAGGGAACCTCCTACCCCTCCTCCTCACACCAAATTGAGCACTCATGCTCGGCCAACCACTGACATTTTATCCTCTCCACTTCCCTAGAATAATCCTAGAGGTCCTGGTCTTCTTCAAAGACCAATATTAGTTCCCTAAGTGGAGGATTCAAAGAAGCGTTCCAAAGAAGAGGTAATATCCATTACCGATCTTTTCAATTTCTTTCTTCTTCAACTTCTTATTCATTAGTTGTTTCATGATAAAGTAATAACATCAGTATTACATACATACGTATATGTTATTATAATTATGAAACAACCCTAATTCACCTTCTATCCATCCTACGGAAAAATGAAATCACCGCGCGTGCGTACGTACGGAATACCGTCTCCATGCCGTGGTGTAATCTATTTTCCACCACCACCTTACAAGGATTGGTATAATGGTGTAATGAGTAACTATTTATGATTATTATAAAGTAATATTGATACTGAAATAATATATATATATATATATATATATATATATATACTCCAATACAATTCCACGATCATAGGACCGATATCATCACTCGTGCGTACGTACGGAATACCGTCTCCACGATGTGAAGCGACTCGTTCTACATGATCATCATTACATAATAATTATATAAATGAATTTAATGAATAAATATGATATATGTTACACTAATAACATTATGGATATAAGGTATCTAGAACCTTAAAAGAATAATAAGAATTTATTCGGCAAAACACGCATAAGAACAAAAGGCAATAAAGACCTGAGTAACAAGTAACAATGAAATATTACTAACAAGAAGCTAATAATATTACCATATATGATATCATATCAATATGTATGATTCTTGAATAAGTCAATAACATTATTTAAACCATTATACATGAGCTTTGGACACGTACAAAGAAAATCGGACCTAAGGTAAGGGAAATATCACAATCTCATTTTTATCCGAGATTGTTTATTCGTAAGTATTTACTGGGGTGTATTTTATCATCCACATCCATGTTTCATCAATATGTAATATTATTTCCATCCACCTAAAATTTTTTAAATCCATTTTTACCCTTCGGTGAGTTTTTAGTAATATGTATGAAAGGAATCTTTTTTCGTTTTTCGTACGAGGTACTTTTTGACTTTTCCGAAAAAAGTACGAAAAATGTTTTTTTTAACTTATACGGCATGAATGGATTTCTAAAAAATTATTTCCAAGAAGCTTCCTTTACAAGTATTCATGTTTATTTTTAATCAACTTCTTTTATTTTAAAATAGTATGACATGTTAAGAAAGGAAAAGTGTTTTTGAAGTAGAAAGGATATTTTCCTCAAGAATGAAGTTCAAGTATTTTATCAAAATTATTTTCCATCTAAGATAATAAAAGGGTTCTGTTTTTATCCCTATTATTACATGGATTTGATTATGTTGTGATGGAAACATTTTATGAATTCCTTTATCTTATATGAATTGTTTTATGATGTCATGTTGTTTAAGAATCCCATTTTTATTACATGGGTTATGCGATGATGTATGATTTATGATTATGTGGCACACATAAGAAAGGATTCATTATAAGATTGGTGGGACCTATATCTCCCTCCAATGAATTGGGTAAAGATTTTATATCTCATGAGATAGACAGGGATGGAACGGTAGGTTATACCGGTTCAGTGAAACAGGACTGAAACAAGGGTTACTCGATTTAGAAAGGGACTTTGTCCACTAAGATAGTCTTGGAAATGAGTCATGACTAACAAGAAATGATTTTCCATGATTATGTGTGCATTCCACAAAGTTTCAAGTTTCATGTTATGATTATGGTGATATCATTTTCACTTCTATGATTTATTCCATGTTAAGATATTATGATCTCTTTTGCAGGTTATGATTTTCAAAAAGATATGATATGATTTTTAGTTCCATTATTTGCCCTTGCTGAGCATTTGAGCTCACCCTTTTATGTTTTCTTTTCCCCAGTTTAGGAAGATGGATATTAAGTAGAATATGCTAAAAGGGACCCTAGATATGATGAAATAAAAGGGAGACACTTTAGAAGATTTATGAACCAGTTGTTTATGTTTCCCAGTTTCTAAAGACACTATACCTATACGGTCCTTTGTTGTTTTGTCATATGTTGTAATAAGTGTGCTTCAATTTTGAAGTATTAACAATGTATGTAAAGTATGGGTCGTTATAGTCACACTAGAATTTCAGTCCATTGGCGTACTCGGAGATGAATTTCACTCACCCTCCTGAATAACCAAACAAGAAGAACAAAAGAGTGCCTCTTAATGTTATAAGATAACAACAACTTCCATATCCAAATAATCTCTTACTGCCTGAGAACCTCTCATCATACCTTTTATTTCTATCACTCTATGTTTCTCCCATACCACTCAAAAAACCACTACTAAAGGAATGTGGAAACCGCTCAACACTATCCTCAACCAACCCCATCACAATGTTATTATCTATACAAACCGATATGGAGTATGTTGCTAGATAAGAAGTACTAACCTAATGTTTCAAACATTAATGAGTCCTAATCATGATCTTTATGTCCAATAGGGAATCATGAAAAACCATTAAAAGAGTGAAAGGTATAAACTCCACAAAATGAATTATTTAATAAAGCCTTGATTTTGTTCCTTATTGATGTTAAAAAAATCTAATAAGCTCTGTTTAACCTCAAGTAATTGATAAAATATTCCACAAAGAAGATGTTCCTAAATGGTTCCACTCTAAAATCATTATATCTCCTAATCTAGATCATCACAATCCAACACCTCCTATAATTTCCTTGAAAAATAAATGTATCCAACATACCTAGATATTCAAAAGGATTCTCCACCATGTCAATGGTCCTCTCAATGATTGTATTCCAATATTACACATCATGGAGACTACCTATACCTTGTAATTTAAGAAGGCGATGAAGATGTATTTTCAGAGTGAAATCCACTATAGCTGGCCCTCCACAGTGGTCACCTCCACATTGGGAACATCCACCACCAACCGATACAATGTGGAACATGCCCAACTGAAAGGGACCATCCTCCTGAACATAAAGAAAGGAATCTAGATCACTCTCCGTCTACACCTCTTGAATATATCGTGGAATAATAGGAATATCTCTTATTTCAGGAGAGTCCTAAAAATTTTTTTATGTGTCATAGGGGGGAATTGATTTGGTGGAGTTATCTGAGATTACAATAGATGATAATAATATCATCAGTAGCTAAAAAATTAGAAACCCCAAGTAGTTTGTCATCCCATAGAAACCCAAAACAACACATGGAAACACACACTAGAGCTACCCACAATCACAAATCAAAACCCTTTTAGGACATATAAGAAACTATTCATACATTATAATACATTTACATTACTCATTTTCCTATAATATAAAAATTAAAATCATATTAATATTATATTAATTATATATCATAAATGTATATTGGATAATAATAAATATATTTTAACATGATTTTAATTAACATAGAGTTATATTAATCATCATAAATTATTTGTATTACATGTGAACCTACATTCCTACAAAGGATACATAAAATCATTCTCTCTTTCCAATAGGAGTAGAGTTAAATTCCAAAAACCGTAATAGAAAAACCAGACCCATAAAAAAATATGAAACTATAACATCACATCCAACTGAATGAAACCAATTTTCAAGGAAATATAGAAGTATAGACCATATTATATTTCCCACAAGTGTAACTTATTAGAATAATAACAATCCCTAGTGGGGAAAAAATATAATTTTAGCATGATTCCTCCTCACTCACACACTTATTAAGAAACATTTTTAGCGGACAACCATCCTATACTTACTCTAGTCCAAGATCACATAACTATGGAGTTATAATTATGTTGGACCTCAATAAAATTGTGATTTTTTTAATAGGGGTATTAATGTTTTTTCATTTGTGTCCCTCATATATAGGGGTTTTACACTCTCCACCTTTTTATAGTGTAACGCCATTATTATGTACCGTACACCTCAAACCCTGGTAGTATATCTGCACATCAGGCTAGGTATTGTATGTGATATTATATTTTCATATTCTAAACCAAATAACCCGGACAGGATTGTGGTGGTACATAACCTCATGTGAGCCTCCCCATATGTAAGAGGCTACTGAAATGTTATGTTGGACTATGTAATATGTGGGGAGACTATACCCTTAGAATCAATGAATATCCAAGGATGAAAAAAATATAAGAAACAACCCATGGATGTATATAGTTATCAAATAAAATAAATAGAGGTAATGAAATAAATATAGCATGCTATAATAGAATATAATAACATATCTACAGTCATAAAACTAGTAAAGAGGGATCTACAGAATTGGAGGATTAATGTATAATGAAACAAAATGACAAAATTAAAAGATGAATAATTACTCTGAATGTATTTCCTAGAATCGTCTTGATCTTTATCCCCCACACCTAAACAGAAATAAATCTTGGTACCATTTTCATTATCGGGGTTGTTGATTATAATGTATACACACACATCAAAATTTTTGTGTAGGGAGAATGAATAATATTATTTGGAAACCTTCAATGATACCTTATCATAAATTATTTATGTGTATATTTGTTGAAGCATATGAAAACATAAAAAACTCACAATCCATTTGGATCATCATGTGCTGAACATGCAATCCATGAAGGAATTTCTGTTAGAATTTTCTTACCCTTGTTTAACCCCTGACACAGGAATGTCCTATGTTTCATGAAAAAAATCATACAACAACCCATCCCTAGGATTCCTAGAATCTTATCCATTCCACACTAACCCATCGTGAAGTTTATTCTGTGGTCCAACATATATCCACATCCCATTATGATGGTTATTTGGAGGTCCAACATAACACTTCGGTCCATCCTAATGTTTTATGGGGCCCAGCAGAATAATGAAACATTACATCATTAGAATAAAACAAAATAATATAATATTACATGAAAAATAATCATACCATACTATCCATTATTTATTAGGTTCTAAATAGCTCAAATCAATCCCCAAAACTCCCCTAAGATCAATGTTCCCAACCGGGTAACCCAATTTTGCTTCACAATTCGAAGTATAATTTCCACTCCATCTAACAATTCACCTAATTACCCCCATAAAGAGTCCAATATTCCTATACAGTTTTAATGATGTTCATTTTGACATTACTTGTATTTCTCAATTGCTACCCCACACCCACACACAAGGATGATATAGGAAATGTTTTGAAAAATATTGTAAAATTATATGAGTTTTCCATCCATAGGAGAGGCGATACTAAAATAAAAATAATCATTTAAAAAACCATATAGCCACCTTATTTCCATACATTACTATTACACAATTTTAAATATAAACAATATAATTATGTTACAAATCTAGGATCCAAAGGTTTAGTGTATTTGGAAGATTAGGACTACACATAAAATTTATATAATATAATATAAATTTTATTTAATTCATTATTATGTATCCTCATAGTGTCCCTCATGAACACCTTAATATTACTAGTCACATGAGGATATACATATATAAAAGGGGGATCTAAAATCATTTTAAGAGTATAGATAAGATCATGAATTAATATAACATGGGTGTGAATAATCATTATCAACATAATAGAAGCATGTGATAATTATAATAATAATGAGGGTAGGCATTAGATAATGGAATAGAATGTTCCTATGAATAGAAATGAAACATCGCGTATTAGTGGTCAAATACCACACACATTGGAGAACAAATATGTCATCATGTTCACGCATAAGATTTTTGAATAATAATAAAATCATCATTATAACTAAATCTAGAATAATGTTGAAGAGTATTGCACACTATTTCATGAGATATATAAAATTTTCCAATTCATTAGAGTGTTATATAATTCTGGATTCACTCGTTAGATCCTAAAATTTACATAATCATGCATGCCACAAAGAATGTACATCAATCTTATATGTAAAATATCCCATGGAAAGGAAATGGGGTTTATGAGAATTTCATAAATAACACATTCCTGAATAAACCTCGTAGATACCATATGATAAATTGAATAACATACATGGTATAATAATCATCAATCTTTAGTTAGGAATAAATAATCTCAAGAGAAGTAATACATTCATTTTTTGAAAGAAGGGTTCTTTTAGAAAGATCATTAATTTTTTTATAAAATAAGATTGAGAAAATGTATATCCTAGAAAGTAAAAGGCTATGAAAAATAAATTATATTTTATGAATTTTGAAATAATATCATCACTAAAATTTGGAAGGAATGTGAAAAAACCAAATGAATGGGAATTGTGTACAATAATCCCCTTACATTATTTATGAATTCTTTCACCTAGATAATCAAATTAGATTCATTAATTAAAATATATGGCAGCAATTATAAATATATTTTATTAATGATTATTTAATTATGTTTTTAACATACATATTAATGAAATATAATGTTCAATTTCATTGCTTGGGAGTGATTTTTTTCTTGATTTTCATGAGAGGTTCACTTGTACACAGGTTTGGAAGATCATGTAAAATTGGTATGATTTTACGGAATTGATATTATAAGTTGTTAATGAACTTCCATAATTTTTGTTGGTCTTATATATTAATATTTTTATATATTTGAAGAATAATCATTAGATAAAAGTCTAATGATAATCGTTTAGATAAATTTTGTTGTTTTCCGATCACAACGAACTCATTTTGTATTATTACTTAAAATAATATTTTTATATAAGTTTTTTATAGAAGATAAAAAGGTTATAAAATAAATTTTAAAAACTTTTTTTTACCATTAATTTAGTTTTAAATTCATCCTTGATGGTATTAACGGGAAAAACACTTTTTATCCTTGAAGGAGATTAAACAGCACCTAAAAGGTGAAGTTTCCATTTTTAGAATAAAATGGGGAGGGTAAGTGGATCGATGAAAGATTTTTTCCATTAAAGAAATAAAATTATATTATATATAAGAAAATTTTGTTATTATTCCACTTGGATAAGGGGATATAAAGATAAAATATGAAATGAAATCAAAAAAAAATAAATTAATTGAAAAAAAGAGGATTTAACTCTTGAATTATTATCCTTGATACCCTCCATAGGGAGACTGATATTGGAATATTATTGGTAAAAAATGATTATAGAGGTGGGAGAGTGGATTGGGAATATTATTGAGAAGAAATTGGAGAATTGGTTGTGGTGTGTGGTATTTATTGGAAAAGAGAGGGGTGTTTCTTGATTATTTTATTCATGAGTTAAATATTTTGGATGAAGACTATGAACAGATTGAATATTATGAATAAATATATAAAAATAATTAAGGATTGTTTTAGATTATTCTTATTACATCAAAAATTACTTTAGTAATAATGTATTTAACTTATTATGTATATATACCATAAATTACAATATTTTACTATTCAAAAAAAAAATCTATTTTTGAAAAATCCTGAAAATTCACCGTAGAAATTTTTTGGAACATAGATTTAAAAAATGAAGTCAATTTTATATAAATATATATATATATATATGACATTTAATACTTAATTAAATTTATCATATGTTATAAAAATACATATTTTAAAATTATAACCGATTTTATGACACACTGGAAAATTACATAAGGGCTCATAAAATAATCTTATAATCATACCACAACAAAAAAATAACTATGAATAAATTTTATGAAAATAAATTTTATTTTAATTCATTATATTAATATTGAAATTATAATTAAATATTTATGACTAACAAAAAAACCGACACTTAATTTATCAGTTCTAAAATGATTTTTTTCTTATATGCTGAAATAAATATATAATATTTTCATTCATAAGATACCAAAATGTTATTTATAATTTCACTGGTGAGGTTTCTATTCTATTGGCCAGATTAACATACATAATGGTCACATTACTGTTCCAAAAGTTGTGTTACTATTCTATTGGTATAAGTTCCTTAACATTTAGAAAGACATATTATTCCATTAATTCTTATTTTATATTTTTTAATTGTTTCATCAAATAGATTTTTTCTTGGTTTATACTATATGACCTAATTATAAGAAGGTAATTTACATTGATAATATTTTTTGTCATTACATTCTTCCCCCTTATGAAATTTCACCCTCAAAATTTCATTTTACATTATATGTTGAAAACACATTACCATAATTCACTTTAATCATTTACTCCAATTCCCATGTTGCCTTTTTGTACTTATGGTCTCATCATCATTCATTGACAAGGTGAGTAGTCTTATTGCCTAAAACATTATCTCCACATTCAAATATTTTCATTAAATGCTCCTCGTAAGAGATATCATTTTCCATCTGTACTACCTCTAGATTTAGTACATGTGAGGGATCCATTATCAACATTCTCAATAGGGTTACGTGTAATTGATCATGTACATGGGACATTGTAGGTAGAATTGTAAGTCGATAAACCATAACTTTATCACTATCAGGAATCTCAAAAGGCATGTTATACCTGGGACATATCATTCGCTTCTTTCCAAATATCATGATCTTTATCCATGGAGACATGAGGAGTAAAACCATATCTTTGTCCTCAAACTCTAGGTCTCGTCAATGATTGTCTGCCTAGCTATTCTATCAACTATGGGATTCCTTGATGTGATACTAAATGGTTTCAACATTTCCAAAAATGTATTGACCATTTTTTGGTCTTGGAAGCTTACTTTTACCAAATTCATCCCAACATTCCAATGTTCTTCATATTTTCCCATAATGTGATTTACATGGACCCATTTTGATACAATAGTGGAAAAAGAAGTTGAAAGAGAACTCATATAGATGAATATATTAGCCCCGTCCTCCATTAAAGTCTATATATCATGTTCCAAACATGTATTACAATGTCTAAGTATTCCGCACATATTGACAATCATTTTTAGGATGATAAGCCAAAATGATGTTTAGTTCAGTGTTTAGAGCATGTTGAATTGTTTTCTTGAACATAAATGTGAATTTCATATCTTGATCGAATAAAATTGGAAGTGGCATTGCATGTATATTTACCATTTCTCTAATGTATACCCATGATATTTAATCTGGTGAGAAATACTCAAAAATTGTGATAAAGTGAGTTGTCATTATGAGACTATGCAAAATAAACCATATAACATTGTTTCCTCTAAATGTATTTAGAAGTCTGGTGAAAAAGTTCATGAATATTTTTTTCTATTTACATGTTAGTATGGGTAATGGTTGTATCATACCGTTATAATTTTTCCTTTCTGGCTTCACTTTTTCATATACCAAGCACGTTGATTTATATTCAGCGATCTTCTTCTTCATATTTTCCCTCCAATTGTTCCCTTAGTGATCTTAATACATCTTTGTGCTACCTAGATGAATAAAGAAGGTTGAGATATGTGTGTCACTCATAATATTATTCTCTATCTGAAGATATTATTGTACACATAATCATGACCAAACTATTACAACTCTTTCTTCATCAATTGTGGACATATGGAATATCCCATTTCTTATTGATTCCGCCATCTTTAGAATTTTCAAATAATTTATTTGAGAATCCTCTATTTTATCCATGTGTGATGGTTGATAAATCATTAAATAAAAGATTAATTATATTCCTTACTTAATGATTCACCTGTCTATCATTTTAAAATCTAATAATATTTCATTCTTCTAACTTATCATCATTAAAAATGATGCAGGATCCTTTCTAAATAGATAATATCCCACTTTAATTGCTTTTCCAGGATGGTAGTGAATTAGGAAGTCATAATCCTTGATGTTCTCTAACCATCTTCACTAAATCATATGAAGCTTCATCTGTGTGAATATATATTGGAGGCTTTTATGATTTTTATATATTTCAATCTTCCCCCAATAGAGATAATGCAACCATATTTTCACCATTATGATCAAAACTCCTATCTCCAAATCATGCATGGGTTAGATTTTATTATTAATTTCAAACATCCGTGATGAGTAGGCTATAAAATTAATATTTTTCAGTATTACACAACTTAAACACCTCTTTGAAACATGGATGTATACCAAAAATAGTTCCTTGGTTTTCAGAAGTGTGAGTAATGGCATGGTAATATGTATCTTTTTTAAAAAATTGAAGAAGTATTCGCATTCACTGGCCTACAAAAACGTTTTTCCCTTCTGATTTGGCATGGTTAGCAGGTTTGAAAATAATGATAAGTTATTCAAAAATTATTGGTAATACCAAGCTAGACTAATGAAACTACAGATCTCCATTATAGATGCCAGCCTAGGGAAATATTTTATTTTATTTTATATTGGAAGAGTCTATAGATATTTCATTGAAGGTGATTACATTTCCCATGAATGATACTTCCTCCATATAGTACTCAAATTTACCTTAATCTTTATAAATTTTCTCCCTTTGAAAACTCTTGAGTACTATATTCAAATGCTCCTCATGCTCCTCCTTAATCGTTGAGTATATCGTAATACCAGCAATAGAGACTACCAGTTTTTTTGAGGTAATCTCTAAAGACACTATTTATTTAGGACATGATTATTTCTGGACCTTTAGTGATTCCAAAAATCATAACTATAAACTCATAGTTTCCATACCACACTCAGAAAGATGTTTTGGGAATATATTCAATCCTCTCCATTAATTAGTGATATCCCGACAGAAGGTACACCTTAGAGAATTAATTGGCCCCGTGTAGCTAATAAAACAAGTCATATATCCATGGAATGGGATACATGTTATGTATCATGATTTAATTGATCTAATGATAATCAACATAGAGGAAAATCTATCCACCATTCGTATTGATTAAGGGGACATGGTCATACCCCCAAAATATTCCCCTAGGTATATAAAACCCTTGTCCAGATTCTCTTGTAACTATTTCCTCAATTATTTCAACTCAATGATGGCCTTTCTATAAGGTGTATTTGATATCGGTAGATATTGGGGAATAAGTTCAAATGAGAACTCAACCTGATATTCAGGAGGAGAATCGTGAAATTATTCAGGGAACTCATTACTATAATCCCTCATAATGGGCTTGTCTTATATCATGATTCTCTCCTTTATCTGAATCATTTAATAAAGATATACTTATTTATAAGGAAATAATACCCATACATAATATGGGGATACTGAAGATGGTTCATCCTCCTCTTTACACTTGTATAGAATTGGAGGATGCCTAATGTTGGGAAGAGTGATCTCTCTTTCCCAATAGTTGATATTGGATTTGTATAACGACAGAATATCCACGCCCAATATGGAATCAAACTCTAGCAATGGAAGCAAGACAATATTTTCATAGAGGTTCAATCCCTAAAAATTAACTAGGTTGGAGTTATATACTTTGGATGAAATTATTTCAAATTTTTATATTCTCAAATATAACTCAGCCTCTACATTTTGAGGTGGTGTTTGAATTTTTCAACATATATTTCTTGATGTGAAAGAATTCTTAGAACTATAATCAAATAGTTCTATCATTACTGTTTAATGAATAAACAATATATCAGTCAACAATTCATTTTCAGGATCCACCTCAGTACTAGTTATGGGATATGATTTTTCATTCCCATTTGGATATGGTGGTTATTAACGCTAATTACCCTCAAGGAAATAAGGTTTAGTGCACCAGCTGGCGTAGTTCGTGTACACCCTACCGTTGATGTATTGGACTATTAATGGTTATCTCCTTTCATCCACCAAATTTTCTATCTTCCCCATGTATATTCGACATTCATTACCTTAGTGGTATTCTCTCCCACAGTAGAAGAATTTTCCCATCCCTTTGATATAGTTATAATGACGCTTCTTCCAAAAATTTTAACATGAGGGGTTGCGTTTTCTTTAAAAAAATTTCAATATGTAAACTAACTTGAAAATAAATATTTAATTTTTATTTACATAGACATGGGGAGATTCTACAAACTCTATATCCACTTCGAGAGCACATAGAAAAAAATTCTTCATAACTCCCAAGGACTCTAATTTTTAGATTGTTATTATGGTGTAGTTTTAAGCCACTAAATAATCTACATAATTTTATATCATAGTTTATAACAAAACATGAGGCCTATCTTTCCTGAATTATGAAATTTCCTTCATACTCTGGAATAGATTCACCATCCTTTTTCTTAAGGTCTCCAAATTCTGTCTCCATATTTGTACAAGGAGTTATGGGGAAATACATTTTATGAAATATTTTATTACTATCATCCAAATCCATCTCATAAAATTTTATCATTTTCTTGACTTTATAAATTCAGAAACAACCATTTATCATCCTCTCCTTCCAAACAATAAATGACTAGAGTCAACTTATCTGTCCTAGAAAAATTAATCATAGAAAAAATATTCTCCATTTTTTAGAACCACGGTTCCCAGACTAATGGATCAGAAGATCCACTAAACATCAATGATTATTGCAAAATAAAAAAAAAATCAATAGCCAGTTTCTCCATATTTAGATAATGTATATATTAAAAATTATTGAGGTTAGTGTTCATATCATGGGATAGCTAGGTAAGTATTTCCATGAAATTTTGACCTCACCTCCCAACGAATTGGGGATGTTGTTTGGGGATTCCCTACATTTTACCTCACATGGGTTATTGGCATAATTTCCCTGGTTCCCATAATTTTCCAAAATAAAAATTGTTTAAAAAATAATAATTCAACATTTCAAGAATTAATAAACTATTAATGATGAAACTATCTATAAAGTCATATCTTGTGGGATCCCTATGTTTAGAGTTTTTTTAAACATAGATTATTGGGTACTTTTATAAACTCTGTCCCACAATAAGGGTTTTAACTATGTATATTTAGTACTAATTAGCATATTTACTAAACCATTCTTTGATACCAACTATAGAGACCCTATATTTATAATATTACTATCACATAAATTTAATGATAAAAAATACAAGAATTTCATACATCCAGGATCTAATGGATTACTGTCGTGGGAAAATTAGGACAATACATGACATTTACTTAATAAATCATAAAATCTATATAATTACATATTATCTATATTCATATTTTACCACATGTAATCCTTAGTATAAAGAGTCAGCTAAAAATATACATCAAATAAAGGGGTGATCTTGAAGCCCAGTAAGAGGAGAGTTATGAACATATATCAATTTAACTGGGGTGAGAAAAGTCATTACGAACATAACGTTAGTCTAGGATAATTATCATAATCATGATAGAAATAATTAGATAAACTCATGGAATATGGAAACGAATAAAAATAAAAAATCATTTTTATACTTCAAATCCCATAAATATCTGTGGAGAAAAAGATAGCATGATGTTTACGTATAAATTTTATTCATATTCATTACATTATCATCTTTAACAAAGATAACATCATTTTCATCCCTAGTTAACATTATCTAATGATATAAATCACATTACCCTATGCATTGGAGTGATATATCATTCTAGGAACACCCATCACATCATACCATTTACACAATCATGCAATCCACAAAGAACTTATATCGATCATATACATAAAATAACACATGGAAAGGAAATGATATTCATGAGAAATCATAAAGAATGAATTAATGAATAAACCAAGTTGTTACTCAAAGAAAAATTTAATAACATACTTGATATAAGAATTTTCAATATTGAGTGAATAACAAACAATCTCAGTAGAAGTAAATCATGTGTTTTTTGAATGTTGAGTTCTTCTGCAAAAATACTTTAATTTTTCATAAAATAATATTAAAAACATTAATATCCAAAAAAATAAAATTTAAGAACAAATAGATTTCATTTATGTAATATTAAAAGAAAAACTATACTAAAATTTGGAATGAAATAGGAATAACCCAGTGAAAGGAAATTGGGTTTTAGATTCCCATTACCATATTTCTGAATTCATTATTCACATTAATATCATATATGATAAATTAGATTAATTAATTAATAAAATTGGAACCTATTAGTGATATAGTTGGTTTAATATTATTTTTATTAAGTTCTTTTATGGACATTGTGAAGAGTCACAGTGTTCAATTTCATCATTTGGGATTGTTAATTTTCTTGATTTTCATGATCAGTTCAGTTGTATAAATGTATGTAAGACTGTGTAAACTGGGGATAGTTATCCAGAATTTATATTACATATTATTAACGAACATACTTATGTTTTATTGGTATTATTTATTATTTTGTTTCAACATATTAGGATTATTCATTAGATAAAATGTTGATGATAATCTTTTAGATTAATTTAGAGGTTTTTCGATCACAAAATACTTGTTTTGTTTTAGTATTAAATATTATGTATACAAATATGTTTCTGAATATAAATACTGTTATAATATGTGTTATAAAATATTACCAACCGTAATAATGGTTTTAATACTATCCATGAATTTTGTAATGGAAAATGAAAACTTGTCATCATTGAAGGCAATAAAACAACACGTTACAAACAATGTTTTCATATTTACAACAAAAGGGAGAGGGGGAGAGGTTTTATGTTATATTATTAAATTAAAATATTAAAAATATAGGATATATAATATAATGGATTTTTGATACCACATGTTAAATGGTATTTGAGTATATGATAATAAAATATTTGAAAAATAAATATAAAATAAAATAAAAGAAAGAGGATTTTACTACATGAATTCTTATCCTAGAGAACCTCCTTTGGGAGATTGGTGTTAGTATTTTTTAGAAAAAAGGATTATGGAAGAGGAGTAGGTTATTTGGATGATTATTTGGTTAAAATTGAACATTCTTAAAGGATTTAGTGTTCTGACAATGAGGTGGTGAGAGGTGGTATTTTTAGTAGAGGAGAGGGGCGCTTTTTGTATAATTTATTCATTATATTTTTATTTTAAATCAGGAATATGAATATTTTGAACCTTATAAATAAATATATTCAAATAATGAAATATATTTCGTGATTATGGTGATTACATAATAAATTACTCTTGTAATAGTTTTTAACTTGTATTGTATATGTACTGTAAATCGCAGTGTTTTACTATTTTCCAAAAATTCAACTATTTTTGAAAAATATGAATAATTAAATCTGGATATTTTGTGACTTATTGAATTAAAAAATGAACTCCATTTTTTAAAATAAATTTCTAAATATTATAAATTTAATCTTTAATTAATATATTAATTTATTAGAAAAATACTGATTTTAAAATTATAATCAATTTTATGACACTTTGAAAATTTATATAAGGTCTCCTAAAATTATCTTAAAATCATAGAAAAAAAATAAAAATTTAAGAAATTTTTTTATGAAAATATATTTTCTTTTAAATATTTATATTAATCATGAAATGTTAATTAAAAATTTATAACTTACAAAAATACCAACACTTAATTTATCATTTCTAAAATTTTTATTTTCTTATTCCATGAAATATATATAAATTATATTTTTATTCATAAGATACAAAATTTTATTTATACCTTCATCAATGAGGTTACTATTCTATTCACCAGATTAATATTCCCAATGGTAACATTACTATTCCAAAGGTAAGTTTACTATTCAGTTATTATATGTTCCTTAACTTCTAAAAATTCAACTTGTTCCATTAATTGTTTATTTATGAAATTTTTACTGTGTTATAAAAGAAATTTTATGTGGTTTATACTATTTGAAATAATTATAAGAAGGTTACTTACCTTTATAAAATTATGGGTTGTTACAATCCACACATTCTAAAACCTTAAATACGATACTAAATCCATATAATTATGGATTTACGAAAATAATACTAATAGAAATATAGATACAAAGCTCAAACTATGTTAGTTTTACCTTGAAGAACCCACCACAACAGATGGTGTCCAAAACCGTGTAGTGTCATTGTGTAGAAAACCCAAAATACTTCGAAGGAGACCCCCCCCCACTAGAAAATAAATCATGGGGTCAGTGAATATAGTGACCCAAGCCCTTTAGACCTATTATTAAAAATTTTTAAAGACAATACCCATAAAAAATTGAGGTTAAAATATCCTACTGCATTTCAAATGAATAGTTACTTAATTAGAAAACATGAAACTAGAATAATTTATTTTATTAATATTCATAAGGATCTACTAACTCACTTTGAGATAATATAACTATATAAGATAATATGGGGAATACATTGACAAAAGGGATGTGATAAAAAGATTAGTATGGGAAAAATATCAAAATAATGTATAACACATGAGTCTTAAGGTATAAAATTATAACATAAAAGAAATGGATCACAAATAAATATATAGAGCCATAAAATAGTGAACATAGAATGATGTGGTCATGATAATATTGTAATATAGAAGAAAAATATATCCGGACATAAACATGAGTTGAGGCTAAATACCAAGGCCATAACACATGGTGGACAGAGTCCCTTAATGGATTCGGTTTGCTCCCTAATCCCATTCATAATATATTTTGTGACAAATTTTTCCCAAATCATTGGAGTGTTATCTGGGTACACCCATCACAAAATATACGTGCATATATGTTCACCTTAAATAAATCTAATATAACTAACACACATAAGGGTTATCTATAAAAAGAAATGGGTTTTGTAGTCATGGCATAATGTCACGAAACAAGAAGATGATCCATCTAACCCAACACACGACCCGTTATGGGACAAGGAAGTAAGCGTGTTCCTAATCCCCAAATGATGAAAAATAATTAATGGGTATAAAAAATAAATTTTGGAATGATTTTATACATTTATATAATCATAAAAAACAAAAACTAATGAACATCACAAAAACTGAAAACCATAACAAATCAATGGTCAACAATTTTCATATTCAATTTTTTACAACATTAACAATAACAAAAAGTACTATAATAGAATAGAAACACCATGACTATCCCAAAATAATCTATGAAATAATAGGGGAATCATCCTAAATGAACCATAATCAACACCTGTAAGAAGTGTAACACTAGAAACCAGATCCACAATCACCACAATGACACATCATGCATTTACCTGCGACATAAATAATAAAGTCTACATACAATCATGGGTGTATGTGTGGTGTGATCCAATTCCTAGTAGGATTTCAAATGAAATAATGATTCCATTTTATAACATTATAGGAAAAATCATCATGAATATTCTTATAAAAATATTTGAAATGTTTCTAGGAATACATTTTAAGGAAAACATTCTCAGGAAGAACTTTTAAAAGAATAACTTTTTTACAAATAAGATTTATTGAAATAAAAATGTACACAAGGTCTACCATATACTTATTTCTATAACCACATCACATAAGAATCGTTTCACAAGAAAAAACCATGGTAAAATCCCAATACGTATCCTGCACAAGTGGGACCCCATGAACCTCATACCCTAGTGATCAAAATCATATAACTCAACTACCAACAACATTCCCATGCACACGACACTATCGGGGAACACATCGCAAGGATTAGTGGTCTCGAAAACATAATCCAATACCAAAAAAAAATTCTCGTGAATGAGAAAATTACGAGAATTATTCTCCAGTTATTTATCTATTTGATCATATCACATGTTTATTTAGAGTTGTAAATTTCAATCCTATTACAAGTTTCTAGGCCTTAGAAACTTCCAAATTAACTAGCATGATATTTCAAGTATGCCACCCTAGATACACAAAATTCCCTTTGTTTTTATATTTCATTTAACATATAACATAAATCAACACTTTCACATACACATGCCAAGCATCCAAAGTACGCTAGAAAGTCACAATTTTCACATTTTCAAATTCACCCAATGATCAACACTCACATGGGAACCACCCCATTCCATAAAAAAACCACTTTACATTTTAAAAACACACCAAAAGAAAATGGAAATACATTTCACGCCACATTCAAAATTTACAAAAATAATTTGAAAACACGACTGGAAGAATCCATAAAGAATCTGACTATTTCCCTGGGAAAAGCCCATTCTAAATCATATTTACATGAAAATAATTATATAAAATGAATCAAAATTTGTAGACACTTTTAAGGTGGATGAAAGGGAATAAAACCTAAAAGAAAAACCCATTTCCCATTAAAATTCCACTTTCAACACATTCTCACCGTTGAATATATTATCAAACACACTCAAAACCTTCCACACAAGGAATAAACCATTTCCAAGAAACACCATAGACAAGAAATCTGGAAAATAATCACATTCCATTAGAAAACCAATTTTACCCCCATATTAATCTCAAAACCCATTCAAAACATAATTTTAACAAGAAAAATAATCAACTGAATATGTAACTCTCCGACCTCAGAATCTTGGAGTTGGTGCATTATTACAATACATTTGAATTATTATAATGAAGATAATCCCAATATTCATTATAGTTTAGTAGAATTGGAAAGACATATTACATATTCAATACCTATAAAACATTTTTAAAATATAATAAAACATGTTACACAACAAATTGAAATAAAATCCATCCTTGAAATATTATTAAAAGTTATCTACATCATAACCTAGGGAAAGAAACATAATAATGGTGATACCAAATGTTCAATAAGGGTACATAAAATGTAATAACTAATGAATAAATCAGTAAAGAAAGGTAAATAATTGAGTAAAAATTCTATAATATAATTATATAAGGCATAAATAATGTGGAATGTATGTAGCATAAACACATTCCATAAATCAATAAACTCATAATGAACTAAATCCATAGATATGTCGACAAAAAATATCATGGTCAAAAAAAAATAAATAATAAAAAATGAGGGAAATTTATTTCTTATCAAACTTTAAGTCATAGGCACATGAAAAATGATTTACCTCAAGACCTTTCAGAAGATGTTTTAAAACATGTATAAAAACCTAATTAATTTGGCCAACTTATTTATCTGATGAGAACCTCACAATGCATCGAGGAGCTATATAATGTACGAGAACCAACCATCAAATCTAGTCAAATTAATTCCTCATAAGGAATAATAAAAATAGATAATATTCCTTATTAAATAACCGTATAAATGAGAAATACATATTTATCAATAATTCCCCAATTAATCAAATAACTGTCAAAGTAACCACTATTTGAATAATGGTATACGGTTTTGGGAATAAAAATAGCCATTGAATGAGATTATGGAAATTCAATTAAATTTTTAATAAAAAACAATTACAATAATGTGATTTCTTTAAGGGAAATTTAACAATAAAAAAATTAAGAGATATTAATAACATTATTTAGGAAAACATTCTTTAAACATTCTAAAGTGTCCCATAACACATTTAAACATTGAAATGATAATCAACAGAAAGGTGTTCCATTAAATTAATCTTATGATATCATTAGAATAATAGTATTAATGAAATAATATATCAGAATGGGAAGTAGTTATTTCCCACAAAAGAAGTAGGTAGTGAATATGACATTAATCTCACAGATTTAGAATGTGAGATGAAAATACATTACCACAACCTTCATCTAGTTGTGTGGTCTTTAAACTAATGTATTGTGGCTTATAATATATTATTAACTAATAAATTATCCTAAATAATTTTTATAATACTATAAATTATCTTCTTATAATATTTTATTACCTTTTGGTTAACACTCTTTTGTTATTTTAAAAATCTCGGGTGTTAATTGTGTAGGTTTCTAAATTATGTTTTGAATTGTTATTTGCTGTTCCTATTAAATATATCAAGGTTTAATCATACCTGTAACACCCGAGACTTTTATGTTATATAAATCATCAAAGGAATATTTTTCTACACAACACTTGCTTGGCTTTCTTTACACGAAATCGCGACCTTCCTCGATATCTTGCGTCGTACGCAATACCGAGTTTCACTAAACAACGATATGCTATTAAAATATTATTAAAACTAGCCGTTATGAATAGTAATAACCAATTTTTGAAATTTTATAAATTTTATTTTTCAAAATGGACTTCATTTTTGGATTCGGAATATCGAAATTAGCCAAGGGTGAAATTTTGGTATTTTTCTGAAAACTTTCAATTTTTGATGAATACTGAAACCACTAAATGGTAGTTAAAAAAACTGAATTTTTCATAAAACTTAATTTTACTGCTTCTGTGAGTGGAATTTCAAAAAACCGAGAGACATGGTCGATGTCACTAAGTAAAATGTCGTTCAATGAGATGAAAATAATTTTTTGGTGAATAGTAACTTTTAACTTTTTTTTAGCACGGTAAAAAGTAAATAGGGTAATTAAGGGTATAGATGATATTATTATTACCCTAACACATGTCTTAATTCTATTGGATAAGTTTAATTCGACCAAAAAAAAACTTAGGAATAAAATATGACCATTTAGGCCCACTTGGATTAGATTAGGTCATTTATTATTAATTTATTTAAAGAAGGGTTAAAATAGTTAAAATCAAAGTTTAATAAGTAAATAATTTTTAATATGGGGTTATACATAAGATAAATTCGACTATAAACATTAATTATAAGGCTAAAAAGATTTCCTACATAATGGTATTTTATTTGTAAATTTTAGACATTATATAATTTAATTTATTTATGACACAATGATGATGCAGTAATTATATTATTAATGAAATATTGACATAATTGATGTTATAAACACAAAAATAAATGTAATTTAAGACTTTTTATGAATCAAACTAATTTTATAGATTAATATGACATGTTATTATTGATTTAATTAACTTGTTTAGAACTAATAATTATGTTATGTTTTTCACAAAAATCAATTACTAAAAAGTGTCAAAATTGACATAAAATAGTTTTTAAAACAAATATTATATTGGTAATTGTTATTTTATTCCTAAAAATCTAAGGCTCGGCCAAATGACTTAGATAAGGTTATATATATTGATAATAAACAACTTGGGCTTCGTTTGGCTACGTATAGAAAGTTTATTAACCTTATAGTATAAGAACACAAGAAGACATGGTAAAAGTAAAATTATTTAACTTAATGTTAAATCTAAATGATAAGGTTAAAATAGGAACCTAAACTTGTCTAAATTCTATTGGATGAAAATATTTTGACCCATCCCCACCTTATCTTCTAAATATTTCAATTTTGAGCTATTTAAAACCGAACTTGACTTTATAATAAAATAATAGTTTTGTTTTTCCAAAGGTTCCCCTCTCCTCCCTTATAAAAGGACACCTCCTCCCCCTCTTCCTCACACCACTTTGAGCCTTCAAGCCCGGCCAACCCCTGAAAATTTCTCCTCTCCACTTCCCTAGAGACATCCTAGAGTCCCTGGTCTTCTTCAAAGGCCAATTTTAGTGACCTAAAAGAAGGACTCAAAGAAGCACTTCAAAGAAGAGGTAATGTCCGTTACCGATTATTTCATCTTTATTTATTCTTCCACTTCTTCTTCTTTAGTTGTTTCATTATGAAGTAATAACATCAGTATCACTCATATACTGATAGGTTATTATATGTATGAAACAACCCTATTTCACCATCTATCCATCCTATGGAAAAAGAAATCACCGCGCGTGCGTACGTACAGAATACCGTCTCCACGCCGTGGTGTAGTCTATTTTCCACCACCACCTTACTTGGATGGGTATAATGGTGTAAATAATTACTATATATGACTATTATCAAGTGATATTGATTATGAAATAGTATACCTATACTCCAATACAATTCCACGATCATAGGAACGATATCATCACTCGTGCGTACGTACGGAATACCGTCTCCACGATGTGATGCGACTCGTTCTACATGATCTTCATTTCATAATGATTATATAAATAAATTGAATGAATGAATATGATATATATGACACTAATACCATTCTGGAAATGAGGTATCTATAACCTAAAGAAAATAATAAGAATTTATTCGACAAAACACGCATAAGAACAAAAAGTTATAAACACCCGAATAACAAGTAGCAATGAAATATTACTACTAAGAAGCTAAGAATATGACCATATATGATATCATAATAAAAGTATGATTCTGGAATAAGTCAATAACATTATTTAAATCATTATACCGGAGGTTCGGACACTTACAAAGCAATTCGGACTTAAGGTAAGGGAATTATCACAATCTCATTTTTATCCGAGATTGCTTATACTTTGGTATTTACCGGGTTGTATTTTATCATCCACATACATGTTACCTCAATATGTAATATTATTTCCATGCACCTAAAATTTTTTAAAACCTATTTTACCCTTTGGTGGGTTTTTAGTAAATGATATGAAAGGAATCTTTTGTCGTTTTTCGTACGAGGTAGTTTTTGACTTTTCCGACAAAAGTATGAGAAGAATGTTTTTTTAACATATACGGCATGAATGGATTTTTAAAACATTATTTCCAAGAAGAATCCTTTACAAGTTTTCAAGTTTATTTTTAATCAACTTCTTTTAGTTTAAAATTGTAATACATGTTAAGAAAGAAAAACGTTTTTGAAGCAGAAAGGATATTTTCCTCAAGAATGGAGTTCAAGTGTTTTATAAAAATTATTTTCCATCTAAGATAATAAAGGGTTAAGTTTTTATCCATATTATTACATTGATTTTATTATGTTGTTATGGAATTATATTTTTATGAATTCCTTTATCTTATATGAATTGTTTTATGATGTCATGATGTTTAAGATTCCCATTTTTATTACATGGGTTATGCTATGATGTATGGTTTATGATTTTGTGGAACACATAATAATGGTATCAATATGAGATGGGTGGGACCTATATCACACTCCAATGCATCGGGTAAAGATTTTATATCTCATGAGATAGACATGGATGGAACGGTAGGTTATACCGGTTCAGTGAAACAGGACTGAAACGAGGGTGACTCGGTTCAGAAAGGGACTTTGTCCACTAAGATAGTCTTGGAAATGATTCTTGACTAACAAGAAATGATTCTCTATGATTATGTGTGTATTCCACAAAGTTTCATGCTTTATGTTATGATTATTGTGATTACATTTCACTGTCATTATTTATCCCATGTTATGAAATTATGATCTCTTTTGCAGGTTAAGATTTCCAAAAGTTATGTGCTTATGTATATGATGTGATTGATATTTCCATTGATTACCCTTACTGAGCATTTGAGCTCACCCTTTTTTATGTTTTCTTTCCCCAGTCCAGGAAGGAGGTTATTAAGTAAGATATGCCAAAAGGGACTATAGATATGATGAAATAAGTGGGAGGTGAAGTTGATGCTTTAGGAACCAGTTGTTTATGTTTCCCAGTTTCTAAAGACACTATACCTATACGGTACTTTCATGGTTTTGTTATATGTTGTAATAAGAATGCTTCAATTTTGAAGTATTAACAATGTATGTAAAGTATGGGTCGTTATAGTTGGTATCAGAGGAAAGGTATAGTCATCCTTTGGAAACTAGGATGTAAAAGCCTTAGTAAGAACCCTAAGGATAAGTCTAAGCATAGAACACAATCTTAGTGTTTTATAAATGGCCATGAATAACCTAGTATAATACCTTAAGTGTGAAATTTTATTCTTAATTATGTGGTTTTCATATTATAATTAGTGTTACTCACACTATTCTTCTTGGTTTTAGTCAATGGATGGAACCCGAAGGAATCATGTTAATGCAGAATGCGACGGGCAATGCAATGATTGTCCCCCTGAGCAACCAAACGTTATGGGAGCTGGAATGAAAAATCTTGTAGCCATGCTCACACAACATTCTCAAGCTATGAATCATACAGGACTTCGAAACGAGCAAAGGAAGGAGCAACATTCTATTGAATCCTTCATGAGGCAGCATCCACCTTCTTTCAGCGGGTCTACTGATCCATTAGTTGCTGAACAATGGATTAGTACTACTGAAAAGATATTTTCATTTCTTCAATGTTCTGAACATGATAAAGTCATTATAGCAGTGTATCGTTTGGAAGGAGATGCTGATCAATGGTGGAATCTTATTAAGAATACGAGGCAAAGGGATGAAATTGAGTCCATGGAATGGGACGAGTTCAAGAACTTATTTTTCAATAAGTACTTCCCTCATATTCTCCGAACAAAGATGGAGAAAGAGTTTCTTTAACTAATGCAAAAGGATGATGAATCTGTTGGTACCTATGAAGCAAATTTTACAAGACTTTCAAGGTACGCTTCTGGTATTATTATCCAAACTGAGAGTAAGATCGATCGATTCTTTAGTGGCTTAAAACCAAGTCTTCGAAGGGCGTTAGCCATAAGGGACTTCAATAGCTACAAGGAAATCGTTCGATGTTCTCTCAAAGTCGAGATGGATATTGGAGTAACCCATTAGTCATATGGGTTTGATAAGAAGAGGAAAATGGAATTCAAAGGAAAATCTAAAGAGCACACTGAAAAGAAGATGAGCTTTCCCTTATGATCAAAGTGTGGAAAGAAACATGGAGGGAGTTGTATTAAAGGGGAAAGTAAATGTTTCAAATGTGGAAATGAAGGTCATCGGGCATTTGAATGCCGCGATGATGGGAAGAAGATGTCTAATGATGAAAACAAAGGAATGGATACACAGAATGAACCTACTACACTTCAATGTTTCAAGTACAAGGAGATGGGTCATTATGCCAATAAATTCCCTAATCCAAGGGTTGATGATGATGGTCGACGTCAACAAACACTTAAGGCTAAAGAAAAAGGAAAGTCACATGCAATTTCTATCAGCGATGTGGAGTACGATAACGATGTGGTGAAAGGTACACTTACCATCCACTCTAAAGTAGAAAATGTTTTATTTGATTCTGGATCCACCCACTCTTTTATTTCTGAAGAACTTTCTAAGGGTATCACCATATTACCTCAACAATTAGATGTTGAGTTATCTGTGAAAACACCTAATGGCACAACTGTCCCATCAAAAGTTTATAATTCTTCTCCGATCGAAGTTTGTGGGAAAGTGCTTCCTTCAAATCTTGTGATCCTTCCTATAGTGGAATTTGATGTGATTCTTGGCATGGATTGGATTTCTTTATATGGAGCTCATATCAATTTCCAAAGAAGGGAAGTCACATTTCATATTCCAGATCAATCTATGATCGTCTATCAATGCAAGGATGAACATAACCTTCCAGTGGAAATTTATTCCCTTTTATGGGTATTGATTCCACTAAATGAAGGTTATTTATCTAAAATGGTTGGTGAGAAACTCACGATTAAGAATATTCCCATTGTACGGGAGTTTGATGATGTCTTTCCGGAGGAATTACTGGGACTTACACCAAATCGTGAAGTTGAGTTCTCAATAGAACATGTACCGGGTGCTTTCCCTATTTCAAAGACACCTTATAGAATGGCCCCAATTGAGTTGCAGGAATTGAAGAAGCACCTCCAAGAGAATCTTGATAAGGGATTCATATGCCCTAGTGCGTCACCTTGGGGAGCACCTGTTCTATTTGTTTAGAAGAAAGATGGATCAATGAGACTCTGCATTGATTATCGAGAACTTAACAAGATCACTATCAAGAACATATATCCTCTCCCATGCATTGATGACCTGTTTGGCCAACTACGCGGAGCTCAATACTTTTCCAAGATTGATATTCATTCAGGGTATCATCAATTAAGTGTCAAAAGGGAGGATATACCAAAGACGGCTTTTCGTACAAGGTATGGACACTATGAATTTATAGTGATGCCATTTGGTCTTACTAATGCCCCTTCTATCTTCATGGATCTGATGAATAGAGTCTTTAGAGACTATCTTGATCAATTTGTGGTAGTCTTTATAGACAATATTCTTATCTATTCAAAGAGAAAGGAAGAACATGAAGATCACTTGAGAATTATATTTAAGACCCTAAGAAAGGAGAATCTTTATGCCAAATTTACCAAGTGTGAATTTTGGCTTCAAAAAGTTGCATTTTTGGGTCACATAATCTCAAAAGAGGGGATATCTGTGGATCCAGAAAAAACAGAGGTTATCGAAAGATGGTCGAGACCAACAACAGTAACTGAGATCTGAAGTTTTCTTGGTTTGGCTTGATATTATCGACGTTTTGTGAAATATTTTTCACGATTATCTAATCCACTCACCAAGTTGACTCGGAAAGGAGTTTTGTTTGTTTGGACGGAAGAATGTGAAGAGAATTTCAAGGAGTTGAAAAGAAGGTTATCCAGTGCACCTGTGCTCACACAGCCTGGTAGTGGAGAAAGGTTTGTGATCTATAGTTATGCACCCATGAAGGGATTAGGGTGTTTTCTTATGCAAAATTATATGGTGATAGCTTATGCCTCACGACAGTTGAAAATCCATGAGCAAAATTACCTAACACATGATTTGGAGTTAGCTGCGGTAATCTTTGCATTAAAGATTTGGAGGCATTACCTTTATGGCGAAAGGTGTGATATTTATACTGATCATAAAAGTATAAAGTATATTTTCACACAAAAGGAGATGAATATGCGTCAAAGAAGATGGTTGGAGCTGATTAAGGATTATTACTGCTCAATCCATTACCACCCTGGGAAATCAAACAAGGTGGCAGATGCATTAAGTCGACAAGACCATGCTAGTTTATCCATGATGAGGATCAAAAAAGATCCAATATTTATGGATTTACAAAGGATGGATCTTGGAATTATAATGGAAGGGGAAAAATATTATCTTTCTCAAATGAATGTTCAACCATCTATACATGTGAAGATTAAAGAGGCAAAGAAAGAAGATGTCGAGTTACAAAAGAAGGTGAGAAATGTTCCTGAATTCAACCTTGATTGTGATGGGATAATAAAGTTCAGGAATCGGGTTTGTGTTCCTCCCATCCTGGAATTAAAGAAGGAGCTGCTGGATGAGGCTCATAGTTTATCATTCTCTATTCATCCTGGAAGAACGAAGATGTATAGGGACCTGAAAGAGTACTTCTGGTGGGATGGCATGAAAAGAGATGTTGCTGAATATGTCTCTCAATTCTTGGTCTGTCAACAAGTTAAAGCTGAGAGAAAGAAGTCTAAGGGGATGTTACAACCATTACCCATACCAGAATGGAAATTGGAAAACATTACTACGGACTTTGGCACAGGAATTCCTAAAACATCCAAAGGCAATAATTCTATCTGGGTCATAGTTGATCGTCTTACAAAGTCTGCACACTTCATTGCTATTAGAGAGGATTTCTCTCTGGATCATCTTGCCAGAATATATGTAAAGGATGTGGTAAGATTTCATGGAGTACCACTTTCTATTATATCTGATCGGGATCCAAGATTTACCTCGATGTTCTGGCGAAGTCTTCAGCATACTCTAGATACAGAGTTGAGTTTCAGCACTGCTTATCATCCTCAGACAGACGGTCAGTCTGAGAGAACAATTCAAACCCTAGACGATATGTTGAGAGCTTTCTCTATGGATTTAAAAGGAGGTTGGGATCAACACCTACCTTTGGTGGAATTTTCTTATAATAACAGCTTTCACTCCAGTATTCAGATGGCTCCTTATGAAGCTCTCTATGGAAAGAAATGCATGACTCCAACTTTCTGGGATGATGTTAGGGAAAGAAAGCTATTAGGACCTGATCTCGTTGATGAAATGGCAGAAAAGGTCAGATCTATTCAACAACACATAAGAGCAGCTCAGAGTCGACAGAAAATTTATGCCGACAACTGAAGAAAAGACCTAGAGTTTTAAGTGGGTGATAAAGTGTTCTTACGAATATCTCCCTGGAAGAGGGTTATGAGATTTGGAAATAAGGGGATGTTGAGCCCTAGATATATCGGTCCTTTCGAAATACCGGATCGTGTTGGGAAGGTAGCTTACCGATTGGCGCTTCCACCGAATCTCTCTCAAGTTCACGATGTGTTCCATGTATCTCTCCTAAGAAAGTACATATCTGATCCTTCACATGTACTCAGCTCAGAAGTTGTACCGCTAGAGCAAGATCTTTCTTATGATGAACAACCGATAGAGATTCTGAATCATAGCGAAAAAGTCCTACGAAACAAGACCACTCGATTGGTGAAAGTTTTATGGAGGAACCACCAATTAGAAGAAGCTACATGGGAGCTTGAGAATATGATGAGGGAGAGGTATCCTCATCTGTTTGTTACAAAGTGATGAATTTCGAGGGAGAAATTCATTTTAAGGTGGGTAGAATGTAACACCCGAGACTTTTATGTTATATAAATCATAAAAGGAATATTTTTCTACACGACACTTTCTTGGATTTCTTTACACGAAATAGCAACCTTCCTCGATAGCTTGCGTCGTACGCAATACCGAGTTTCACAAAATAACGATATGCTATTAAAATATTATTAAAATTAGCTGTTATGAATAGTAATAACCACTTTTTGAAATTTTATAAATTCTATTTTTCAAAATGGACTTCATTTTTGGATTCGGAATATCGAAATTTGCCAAGGGTGAAATTTTGGTATTTTTCTGAAAACTTTCAATTTTTGATGAATAGTGAAACCACTAAGTGGTAGTTAAAAAAAACTGAATTTTTCATAAAACTTAATTTTACCGCTTCCGTGAGTGGAATTTCAAAAATACGAGAGACATGGTTGATGTCACTAAGTAAAATGTGGTTCAATGAGATGAAAATAATTTTTTGGTGAATAGTAACTTTTTACTTTTTATACCACGGTAAAAAGTAAATAGGGTAATTAAGGGTAAAGATGATATTATTATTACCCTAAAACATGTCCTAATTCTATTGGATAAGTGTAATTCGACCAAAAACAAACTTAGGAATAAAATATTACCATTTAGGCCCACTTGGATTAGATTAGGACATTTATTATTAATTTATTTAAAGAAGGGTTAAAATAGTTAAAATCAATGTTTAATAAGAAAATAATTTTTAATATGGGGTTATACATAAGATAAATTCGACTATAAGTATTCATGAGAAAGATAAAAACATTTCCTACATAATGGTATTTTATTTGTAAATTTTAGACATTAAATAATTTAATTTATTTATGACACAATGATGATGCAGTAATTATCTTATTAATTAAATATTGACATAATTGATGTTATAAACACCAAAATAAATGTAATTTGAGACTTTTTATGAATCCCACTAATTTTATAGGTTAATATGACATGTTGGTATTGATTTAATTAACTTGGTTCGAACTCATAATTCTGTTATGTTTTTCCCAAAAATCAATTACTAAATAGTGTCAAAATTGACATAAAATAGTTTTTAAAACAAATATTATATTCGTAATTATTATTTTATTCCTAAAAATATAAGGTTCGGCCAAATGAATTAGATAAGGTTATATATATTAATTATAAACAACTTGGGGTTCTTTTGGCTGATTATCGTAAGTTTATTAACCTTATAGTATAAGAACACAAGAAGACATGGTAAATGTAAAATTATTTAACTTAATGTTAAATCTAAATGATAAGGTTAAAATAGGAACCTAAACTTGTCTAAATTCTATTGGATGAAAAGATTTCGACCCATCCCCACCTTAGCTTCGAATTATATAAATTTGGAGCTATTTAAAACCGAACTTGACTTTATAATAAAATAATAGTTTTTGTTATTCCAAAGGTGCCCCTCTCCTCCCTTATAAAAGGACACCTCCTCACCCTCTTCCTCACACCACTTTGAGCCTTCATGCCCAGCCAACCCCTGCCAATTTCTCCTCTACACTTCCCTAGAGACATCATAGAGGCCCTGGTCTTCTTCAAAGGCAAATTTTAGTTCCCTAAAAGAATGTCTCAAAGAAGCACTTCAAAGAAGAGGTAATGTTCGTTACCGATTCTTTCATCTTTATTTCTTCTTCCACTTATTCTTCTTTAGTTGTTTCATTATGAAGTAATAACATCAGTATCACTCATATACTTATATGTTATTATAAGTATGAAACAAACCTCTTTCACCATCTATCCATCCTACGGAAAAAGAAATCACCGCGCGTGCGTACGTACGGAATACCGTCTCCACGCCGTGGTGTAGTCTATTTTCCACCACCACCTTACTTGGATGGGTATAGTTGTGTAAATAATGACTATATATGACTATTATAAAGTTATATTGATTCTGAAATAGTATACATATACTCCAATACAATTCCACGATCATAGGAACGATATCATCACTCGTGCGTACGTACGGAATACCGTCTCCACGATGTGATGTGACTCGTTCTACATGATCTTCATTTCATAATGATTATATAAATAAATTTAATGAATGAATATGATATATATTACACTAATACCATTCTGGAAATGAGGTATCTATAACCTAAAGAAAAGAATAAGAATTTATTCGACAAAACACGCATAAGAACAAAAAGTTATAAACACCCGAATAACAAGTAGCAATGAAATATTACTACTAAGAAGCTAAGAATATGACCATATATGATATCATAAAAATAAGTATGACTCTAGAATAAGTCAAAAACATTCTTTAAATCATTATACAGGAGGTTCGGACACTTACAAAGCAAGTCAGACCTAAGGTAAGGGAATTATCACAATCTCATTTTTATCTGAGATTGCTTATACTTTGGTATTTACTGGGGTGTATTTTATCATCCACATACATGTTACCTCAATATGTAATATTATTTCCATCCACCGAAAATTTTTTAAAACCTATTTTACCCTTTGGTGAGTTTTTAGTAAATGATATGAAAGGAATCTTTTGTCGTTTTTCGTACAAGGTAGTTTTTGACTATTCCGAAAAAAGTACGAGAATAATGTTTTTTTAACTTATACGGCATGAATGGATTTTTAAAACATTATTTCGAAGAAGAATCCTTTAGAAGTTTTCAAGTTTATTTTTAATCAACTTCTTTTAGTTTAAAATTGCAAGACATGTTAAGAAAGAAAAATGTTTTTGAAGCAGAAAGGATATTTTCCTCAAGAATGGAGTTCAAGTGTTTTATCAAAATTATTTTCCATCTAAGATAATAAAGGGTTATGTTTTTATCCCTATTATTACATTGATTTTATTATTTTGTGATGGAATTATATTTTTATGAATTCCATTATCTTATATGAACTGTTTTATGATGTCCCGATGTTTACGATTCCCATTTTTATTACATGGGTTATGCTATGATGTATGGTTTATGATTTTGTGGAACACATAAAAATGGTATCAATATGAGATGGGTGGGACCTATATCTACCTCCAATGCATTGGGTAAAGGTTTTATATCTCATGAGATATACATGGCTGGAACAGTATGTTATACCGGTTTAGTGAAACAGGACTGAAACGAGGGTGACTCGGTTCAGAAAGGGACTTTGTCCACTAAGATAGTCTTGGAAATGAGTCTTGACTAACAAGAAATGATTCTCTATGATTATGTGTGTATGACACAAAGTTTCATATTTTAAGTTATGATTATTGTGATTACATTTCACTGCCATGATTTATCCCATGTTATGAAATTATGATCTCTATTGCAGGTTAAGATTTCCAAAAGTTATGTGCTTATGTATATGATGTGATTGATATTTCCTTTGATTACCCTTAATGAGCATTTGAGCTCACCCTTTTGTATGTTTTCTTTCCCCAGGTCAGGAAGAATGTTATTAAGTAAGATATGCCAAAAGGGACTATAGATATGATGAAATAAGTGGGAGGAAAAGTTGATGCTTTATGAACCAGTTGTTTATGTTTCCCAGTTTCTAAAGACACTATACCTATACGGTCCTTTCATGGTTTTGTTATATGTTGGAATAAGAATGCTTCAATTTTGAAGTATTAACAATGTATGTAATGTATGGGTCGTTATAATAACCCTAATGTGTACCATGACTAAATTATCTTATATATGTCATACATACATATTTATAATAGTCCATAATTTTTAGAGATTAGAAGTGAAGTGCACCATTCATGGAGACAGTAGGATATAAGTACAAAGAAATGAAACATTCATTTTATTATCATATCAGAAGATGTAAAACTAAATTATACATATGTATATTATAATTTTCATTATAAAATTTATACTATATATTTTTCAAAGGATTATTATAACCAAACTTTATATTATTCTTGTATGGCATGAATGATTCATATCACTTTAAGTGGGTGGTAGTCCACATTTCCTCAAATGAAATTATTGTATTTACACATGATATAAGTATAAAGGTATGTTATATATAAAAATTACAGAATCATAAAAAAATTATAAATTAATTATAAATTTTATATAAATATTTTTTCCATCATGATTTCCACCATGAGAGGTGGTAGGGGATAAATGAATAATCATCATTTTGTGAGGTAGTTGTTTGTCGTAAACAGAAATAGTATGTTCTTTACCCACTAGTTGGAGGTGTGTATATGTGTAGGTACAAATATTATCATAAAAACATCCCAGTATATTGAGGATACTAGTGTGGTTATTTTATCATAGAATAAGAATATTATGGGGAGCTGATAATGGAAATGAAATTACAAATCAAAAGAGAAGATGTTACCTATTAATCGGGTAATTTCCTTTGGTTTATTTAAAAAGAATATCTTTAAATTCTTTATTCCCAAAGAGATGCTTCTAGGTCATGGGAAGGGGTGTTGGGAGACTATTTGGTATTTTCTTGGCCTAAATTAGGTGGTTTTATTTGTTTTATGAATAGGGAGAGGTGGTGGCCTTTTATGGGGAAGGGGGAGTGGTAGTTTTGTAAATACCAAATGGTATTCAATAATGGATGCTCCATCTTTCCTAATGTTCCACCAAAATGGAAAAATAATGGATTAAAGTAGAAGTATGTTCATGAAAAACCTCACCAATAGAAAAATATGTACATTTTAATAATTTGGTTCCTTAACTTATATGATTCCGAAATATTATGATTTGGGTTTTTATTAATATATATAGTTTTCTAATATAATTCATTTAACTATTAAGACAAAATTAATGTTTGGTTTATTAGAAAATATTACGAATTAGAATTATTAATATTATATTTAATTTATAAAATAATATTCCCATGTTTTTTGGAAATTAATTTTAAAACAAGCGCATGTGATGCGCTAAAACACAGCTCGAACCTAGACAGTGTTAACAACATATTTACAAAATATGCGTCCATATGTCTATTATAAAAGATTAATTGTTACATAAATAAGATACACTTAATATATATTATCTATTCCAAGTAAACTTTATTAATATAGTATTTTTATTAGTTTTAAATCATTTTGTAAGATATATATATATATATTAAAATAACAATAATGACAATTTTGACATTATTTATTTAATGTTAATTTTAAAATATCAATAACATAATGGAATTAAAATATATTAGGATTAATGGTGTGTAACATGATATTTTAGTATAGAAATAAAATATTAAAAATAATTCAATCAGTTAACTTCACTTTTAATATTTATAGTATCATTTATTTTTGTTAATTATTAACTAAATAATTACTATATTGATGGTTCATTAGAATTTTAGGTTCCTAAACCATTTCTAAAAATTATTTATAATTTATAATAATAAAAATAAAACATAAATATTATAAAATTATATGTATAAACTAATATATTTTGTTTTTTCCATATAACAAAATTTTATAAATTTTAAAGATAAGGAAACATCCCTTTCTGTCTTTTTCCTTACTTAAGATTTTATATAGGTAACATCATTTTAATAATATCAAAATAACCCATATATTTCAAACCAAGTGGGTACTTTGTAAGATTATTGTCATATAATTCCTTTTGGACAAGTATCTAGGTCATTTAGATCCTTAATATTAAGGTTTAGCCCCTTATAAAGCATAATCTAACCATAATCACCGTAATTAATTTTCATCACATTCACTAATCCTTTTGTTCAAACAATTTTGTTGATATTATTAGACCAAAAATGTCATACTAATTAGATATGTGTATTGTTTATATTCAAAATTTGAATCACAAATGTTGGAAAATTAAGAGTAATGATAATATCATAGATGTTGTGAAATAATGGGGGTTTAAAGTAGAAAAACATTCCAATGTTGATTTTGTTTTTATATTAAATTTCAATGTAAAATTTATTATAATGAAATTAATTGTATAAAGTGATTTATAATTGATATATTTTTAAATTAAAATTAGATATAAAATATAATTTATCATTAATAAATATTTAATAGAAAAGGGTATTTTTTATTAAATTGAAGTAATTTTCACTATTCATAAAAAATATGTTTTATCCAGAAAATATCAAAAATTTAACATAATATAATTTTGACATTCTGAATTCAAAATTGATGTTTATTTTTAAAATTAAAATTCATAAATATTTCAAAATTTAGTGTTTAAATAGGTTCTCTATTAAATGGTAATAAAACTTAGTCTTGCCTATAACAGAAGCTAATTCAATATGGTATGTAGCATAATTTAAAAATATTATATAATGTATTACAATAGTAAAATTATATTTAATCTAAAAGTAAAATATGGTAATTTCTTGGGGTTCCAAATTCTCCCCACCTTAATTAAAATGCATGCTCACAATTTAATCTTTACCATAGTAATATGAGGATTGAAAATAAAATATTTATGAAAAACCCAAATCATAAAAAGTGTCAATATAATATTTTCATAATAAGAGAGAAACGAAATTAAAAAATTAATGTTTCTATGATCCCTCGTAGAAGAAGATTTGAGGAAAATTGAGACACAGATATGGAAGAAAAATCTAACCATCATGTTCTGATGGATGGTTCTAGAGAACATGATTATGAGAATGTTAACAATTAGATGGTCATAAATCGATGATGATCTCAGAGGCCAATTAATTACTAGGAAATGAGGGTACTGAGGAAATTTTTTTGATCTCAAGATCATTTTTTCAATAGTTAAGGAATTATTTCACTCCACAAATATATAAGTAAATATAAATTTCAATAAACATAATCTTTTCCTTTGATTATTCTTTGAACTATTTCTACATAATCTCTTAGAACATGATACAACATATAGTGAGATAATACATTACCATATAAAATATTATCCAATGGTCAAGATGAAACATTTTAGAAATAGATAACTTTTCTGAATTATTATGATGCAATCACTTTTGAATGAACTTATCATTAGTCATTAATCAACATGAACCAACTCTAATGTTTCACTTTCCAAACATGTGAATAACATCATCATGTATCCTCCTGAAATATGGTAATAAATTTAATTACTAAAAAAACAAATTTGAAACATTAATTTATCATTATTCCTTATGCAAGACACATATTATTGGATATATGCCTTAAATCTAAAAGTGTTTTAAACTCCATTATTGATAGCATATACCAGTTTTCGACTATATTTAACAAGGTCCATGTTAGTTAGTACTTATCCAAAACATTCACCAATTCATAATTATCAGAAAATAAGGAAAATATAATGGGGTTCATTTTCCTCAATCAAATGTTTTCCAAAAATATAAAATTTATACTGAATAATTTTTCTTTGTACCATTCAGCATATGATCTCAAATCCTTAACGAAAAAGTACTATATTATCAGCCTAATATATTAAAAATTATTATAACTAGTAAATTGAAAATAAAATACTCAAATGAAATAAATATTGAGTACAAATATTAGTCATTATTATTCATTTGTGGTAGTATCATAACATGATCTTTATCCAGTAGCTTATTTTGATGTATATTCCATTCACGCTTGAGACATTTATTATCATAGTGTCCTATCTCTTTGTAGTTGAAGCATTGCACATTGGATCCCTTTTTCATACCCTAGAAATCATGAACACAGTTTCCATTTTCTCCACAATAATAACAAACTATGATTCCCTTCATGCATTTACCATTCATATTTGTTCCACACCGACTATATATGGGAAAGTCCTTGTTTCCCTCCTTCTGTTTATCCATATTTTCTATAACATTCACATTCCCCCATCAAATCCATAGGACTCAAAAAATTATTTTCTTATCTTCGTAACACATGATACTAATTCCTCATATGATTATAATACATGGGATACTATTTCCCTTTATGCTTTTTCCTTAAGACTGTGTTAGATATGATCCTTCTCACAATTTGTGTTACATGAATTGTTGGAGTTCTCATTTATTCTTCTAGGTTCCATTTCTAAAAAATTTAAAATACTAGATTATATCATAAATTTATAAACGTTCTATAACTATAAACATGGTAAATTATATTACATAATTGTGTTCATCTTGAATCCTAGAATGATAAACCTTGGATTCATTGAGGAAATCAATACTTATAAATCCTTAATAATGGTAGGTAAATAAAATGTGAACCATCTTAAGAATATCACCAAGGATTTTCAAACCAGTTGTACAGTAAGGAAAATTTTTATTTTCCAAGATACCTCGACTTATGCCTATAACACCTTGTTAGAGTTGTTACTCCTAGGTATATAGGTGTCACAACAGTGTCCACTTCTAGTATCTCGAAAGGTATGTATTGCTATGGATACCCACATAATCTCTACCATACCAAAATTATAGGATGTTCTTGTATAATTATTTTCAATGTATATCTTGTGGTTGTGCTCCATAATCTAGGTTTTATAAATCTAGTTTCCTTGGTTGTTACTAAACTCCCTCTAATAAAAACTATAGTGCCCTGACCCCAGAAATCTGGAGCCGGTGCAATATTTAATTACATTGGAATTATGAAAAGGAAGAAAATCCCAAAGGACCATATAGTTTAGCAGTCTTGGATTTCCAGATTGTAAGCATAATACCCATAATACTGTTTTAAATATAATAAAACATGCTACACAATAAACTAAAATAAAATCCTTCATTGAAATCTAATTCAATGTTCTATTATTCAAAACATGGTTAAGGAAACATAACAAGGGTGAGATCAAATTATCATTAAGGTAATTTACAATGGAAGAAATAATATATCAATATATATGGAAATGTAAATATCTAAGTACAATTTCTATAAAATAAATAGATATGGAATAAATAGTGTTGTTTTTATGAAACTAAAACACATTCCATAAATCAATAAACTAAAATTAAAATACGTCCATAGATACGTCAATTAAAAATATCCTGGTGAAAAAGATAACTGATATGAAATGATGTAAATTTATTTCTTATAGGTCATCATGTCTCAGGGGAATTAAAAACAATTACCCTCAATACTTTTTACAACATGGATTAAGAAATGAATAAAAACCCATTTAAATTAGCTAACTTAGTTTTCTCATGAGAACATGTCGATGAAACAAGGTGCTATATAAAGTTATGTCTCCACCCATCATTTCCAATAATAATCATTCCTTATATTGAATTATCAAACTAGCTAATATTCCTTATCAAATAACCACATTGAATGAGAAATATATATTTTTCAATAATTCCCCAATTAATCAAATAATTTTCTAAGTAACCACCTTATGAATAATGGTATATAGTTTAGCCAATACCAATATCCATTTTTTATAGTATGTATATTCAATTAAATTTTCAATTAATTTTTTTTACAATAAATTGATTACTTCAAGGGAATGTTTACAGTCACAAAAGGACGTGAGATTAAGAACATTCTTCAAGAGAATAATCTTTTAACATTCCATAGTGTCCCACACCACTTTAAATCATTTAAATCATAATAACCATAAAGGTATGAAATTAAATTAACATTAAAATATTATTATAATAATAGTATTAATGATATAATATTTCCAAATGCGAAGTAGGTATGGCACACAAAATAAGTAATTAGTGAATATGACATTAATCTCACAGATTTAAAAGGTGAGATGAAAATCCCTTACCATAACCTTCATATTGTAGAGTGGAATTTAATCTTTTGTATATTGGATTAAAATATATTACTAACTAATACCATTACCATGATAATTTTTATAAAACCATATATTATCATCTTACACAATTTTGTTACATGTTTCTTAACACTGTTATTATTTTAACTATCTTGGGTGTGAATTGTTTTGTTTTCTCATATACATTTTGACTTGTTATTTGTCATTAATATTAAAAATATAATGGATTCATCATCTTTAGAGTGTAAAAAATTAAAAAATTATCTTATATATTCGTTACATATGTATTAAGAATAGTCCATAATATTTGGAGATTAAAATGAAGTGCACCATTCATAGTGATGCCAGGTCATTCATACGCATGAAAGATACTTTCATTTCTTTGTCATATATGAAGAATTAAAAATAAATTATACATATTTATATTATAATATCATCAATTATATGTATGTTATATATGATTCATAGGTTTATTATAACTAACATTTATTTGATCCATGTATGGCGTGAACAAGTCATATCGCTTTGAGGGGGAAGTAGTCCACACTTTCTCAAACAAAATTATCATATTTATTAATGATGGAAGGAAAATAGTATGTTATAAATAAAAAATACCTGATAATAATGAAAATATAAACTAAATATATATTATATATAAATATAGTTTCCATCATAATGGGCAACATGAGAGGCGTTAGGGTAAAGTTGAACAATCATTGGTTTGTGAAGTTGTAGTTTGTTGCACATAGAAACATTATGTTCACTACCCATTAGATGGAGGTGTGGGTTATTTTAGGTTTAAATATTATAATAATAACATAAAAGTATATTTAGGATAATGTTTTTGTTTTTTAATCATAGAATAAGAAGATTATACGGAGTGTAGAATGGAAATGTAATTACAAATCTTGAGAGAAGTCACTACCTCCTAATTGGGAAACATATTTTGGTTTATACCTAAAATATTTATTAGAACGATTTCATTCCAATGGGATTCTTATAGGTGTAGGGTAGAGATGTTGGGAGACTATTTGGGTAGGTCTTGGCCAAACATAGATGGTTTTATTGATGTTAGGAGTGGGGAGTGTTTGTGGACTTTTATAGGGAAGGGAGAGTGGTAGTTTTTTAATTACTAAATGGTATTCAATAATGGGTGTTCAATATTACCTAATGATCCTAAAAAATGGGACAAATTATGGATTAAAGGAGAAAAATTGTCGATAAAAACCTCATCTGCACAAAAATATGTGTATTTTAATAATTTTGATCCTTTACTTTTAAGATTTCTTAATTTTACCGTTTTGGTTTTTATTAAATAATTTAGTTTACTAATCTAAAAAATTTAACCATTAAGACTAAATTAAGTTTAGAGTTATTAGAAAAATATTAAGCCACTGAATTATTAATAATATATATAATTTATAAAATTAAATTCCTCAATGTTTTGGAAACTATTTTTACAAAAAGCGCATTGGATGCGCACAAACGCTACTTAAACCCAAATAGTGTTAACTATGTATTTACATAATATGGGTTAATATGTTAATTATAAATGAATAATTATTACATTAATATGAAATATTTAATATATATTTAATCTTTCAAGTCTCTTTTTAGAATATATTATTTTTTATTAATTTAAATCTTTTATAAGATTCATTTGTATTAAAATAAAAATAATATCTATTTTGACATTATTTATTTAATAGAAATTTTAAAATATCAAATTTATGTTGGAATTTAAATATATTAGGTTTATAGGTGTGTAAAATGATATATTAATATATATAAATAAATAAATATATTAATTTAATAAATTAACTTCAATTATAATATTTAAAGTGTCATTTTTTAGTTAATTGTTAACAAAATAATAACTTCATTCACATTTCATAAGCATTTTAAGTACCTAAACCGTCATTAAAAATTATTTACCAATTATTATGATAGTAGTAACTCATATATATTACAAAAGGATATGTATAAACTAAAATATGACATTTTTTACATATCTAAAAATATTATAAATTTCAATGGTAAAGATGGTTCCCTTTTTGTTCTTTTCCATAAGTACACGTTTATATAGGACACTTCCATTTAATAATATCACAAAAACAAATATATTATGAACCAAGTGGGGAAATGGACAAATTATTTGCATAAAATGGATTATGGGGAAGTTTCAAGGTCATTTTATTCTTTAATATTATGTTTTAGTCCCTTATTAAGTTTAACCATATATTAATCACTCTAATTAATTTTAATCACATTCACTAATAAATTTGGACAAAAAATTAATTGGAACTTATTTAACCACGTCCACCATACTAACTAAATCCATGTATATTGGATTTTCAAAATTCAAATAATAAATATGGGGAAATTAAGAATAAATTTAATCCCAAGGATGGGGTGAAATAATGGGTTTTAACGTTTGAAAAAGATCAGAATTTGGTTAAGTTTTTATATTTAATTTCAATGTAAAATTGTTTCTAACAATTAAAATTTTATAAACTGTTGTATAATATAAATAATGTGACATTTTAAAAAAATCAAAAATATAATTTAGCATTAATAATTATTTTAACGAAACATCTGTTTTTAATTAAATTACAGTCATTTTCACTATTCATCAATAAATGATGTTTCTCCAAAAAAGTCCAAAATATTACCATAATATAATTTTAAAATTATGAATTTGAAAATGATGTTTATTTTTACAATGAAAATTCTTAAAATTGTATAATTGTTGATTCTGAATAGGTTCACCATCAAAAGGCGGTAAAACTAGGACTTAGGCGCTTCACAAGCTAATTGAAAGAGCACTGCCATGGGTGCCCTCAAATGATTAGTGGTTTTTGGGGTACATAGTTGCAGTATAGTGGATGAGCAAGTTCATTTCTCAAAGGAGGAAGTAAATTAAAAAAAATTCTTAAAGATACTCTAAAAATAAAATAGAAGAGAATTAAAACACTATTTTAATGTATGAGGGTTGCTTATAGTTTATAAATATAGAAGAAGTTTTCTAGAAGAAGATTGATTTTTTTTTTGTTTTTAATTTTGAAATGTATGTTGACTAACAAAGCACAACGAGATGATTTTTTTGAAAAGTATTTTTAGAAAGTGTAATCGATCTAACTGTACCACTTAATTTAATTATTAATAATTATCATTTAAATCAATATCCACTTAATTATGATCCCCTAATTTTTTAACCCTTGATCCCCACAAGAGTTAACTTAACCACAAGATGAAATTACTTAAACCCTGGGCTAGCTTTAGAACAAGAAATCGCAGCAACCTTCTTTGATTATTGTTCAAAGGTTATCTTATGGTCAGTGGTTAATTAGAGCACATATCCATTATGGAAATTATGATGAATTCTGTTTAGGAATTATATTGGAACTCTACAAATTTATCCCCTGTGTTCTTGTATTACCGATTAAGATCACACTCTCAGAATTTACACAAAATCTCGAAGTCTTGTGTTTTTATGTTAATTGTTAAATTTATTCATTAGTTTATTATAATTTAAAAACATAATTCATGTATCATATTATGTGAATTACAATTGCTCAATGATTCAAAATAATTAAATGAATAGGGCAGATGATAGATTGATCACTAAGAAAATTACTCTTTCATGGGCGGTGTGGTCCTTGTGGAGACATTTTGCATGAGAAAAGGATTGAAAGGGTAGAGCCCAATCTCATCTCTACTCTTGATTCCAACCCAATATTAATCTTAAGATAATAATAAGATGTAAGAACAAATAATATTAATTGAAGAAAAATTCAACATACAAACATGAATGAAAACAAATACAAATAGGAGGTGGGAGAGGAGAGCCTTTTTGGAAGAGATGTATGCACAAATCCTTACTTCTTCCAAGAGTTTTCAGGGGCTCCCAAGAGACAACCGTTCGGCCACACCTTCACAATTCCCCTACCATCCATCCCAATGAGTGAAAACTCCCTATAAATAGTGTTTTTAAGTTCTTGGGTTACATAACTTTTTTAAGTTTGAAATGAGAACTCGGAAAAATATTTTATTCCAATATGCACCGCAAAGTTGACCTCCAAAACGTGTGAATTGGATGGACTTCTAGAAGGATGATTTTTTCCTATTTATTTCCCAGATCTTCCCTCAATTTTGGGATCAATAGAAGCCCGAATTAAGAGGATTTGGCCCAAATAGTGAAGTAATGTCCAATCTGGATGGTCCTGTCCATCTTTGTTTTCATGGACCATTTACTCCCCTAAAATGCACAATCCAGCTCCAATTTCCTAAGTAGAATTTGTATCCAATTAAGTTAGTAACACAGTAACAATATTTTAAGCAAAAATATTTTACATAACAATATTTATGCTCTAAATATTATAGTTAATTTTAAAATGGTAAAACTGGATTTTCATCAAATTTACAAATGAATGATTTAATAGCAAATATTTCATAATTGAACATATTTAGCACAATGTGAGGAAATTATGTCGTTTATTGTCACTAAAATATTCAAAAAAATAGTTTTGTATCAACACCCACACACTCACCCTTTTACACTCCTGGGAAGAACGTCATATTAAGTAAAGATCATTATTAAATCAAAACAATTTAAAAACACATATCATTGAGATCCATGAATTCCACACCAAGAATAAAAATACATCATTCCTCATAAAAAATACTTTTTTAATGTTCTCCATTGATATCATTCAATATATTTCCACTTCATTTATCCTACCATGAACAAAACACTTACCTCGCTTGAATTTTCTCTTACCACACAAATGCCAATTTTTTAGCAATGTCTTTTTCATCCAAACTCATACAAGGGTCACCATAGGCATTATAAATTCCTACATCACCACCTGATGTGAGTCAAGGATATATGTTTATCATGAGAAATTTTAAGTGTTGTTTTTTGGCTTTCGGTTGGTAGGATTTAGATGTGAAAAAATATGAGGCTGAATGAGGAGGGATTGACTCTTTTTGTAGAAAAATTGAATTAATCTAATTTTCACTTAAATATGGTCTCCTCCTCAATCGATATAGAATCACTTCATGTTCATCATCATGTAAAATAAAGGAATGTGCACACCATTTAACATTTTAGTAGTAAAAATGTCAATCTTTTCAAACATGATTTTCTTAAAAGCTCCAGATAGGCACAACATCTTTTATCATGAAAGCTCCAAAAAGGAAAACCTTTCAATATAATTATTTTCTTCAGCAGCAAAAACATCTCTCCAGAATTTAATTTTTGAGCCATAGTATGACAAACTGTGGTAGCACAACACAAGATAGCTTCCCCCACACTTATGTTCAACTAGATTATGCAATTTCACATTAAGAGTTGGTTGGATATGGATAATTGGCTTGTAATGTGGCTAACCTAACAGGCTCTTCATGTATTATAAGGGTTAAAAGGATTAAATGTTCATGTTAGGACAATATAAAAAGGTATTCTTTGAAATAGAGGCTTTAATACCAAACAAATGCCTCAATCATTTAAACATAGGTACCTCAAAACCTCAAGTTTTGACTTAAATAAATCAAATTTGGGTTAAATCAAGCATGGTTTTGTTCTCTCAAGAAGTGAGGTGAATGCAATTAATATGAAAATAATGGTTCAGAAGCCTCACTAGAAAGGGATTTCAAATATAAAGACAGTGAGATGTGGCATAGAATTCAAAATTCAGTGTACTCTTTATGAAATTACTTAATATTTGATCTTGAAACAAAGACATTTCAACAATAATATATGCTTAGTCTCAAGGGATAAATTTTTTAACATATTGATATGGATTTCAAAATGGTGATTAGAATCATTTCAGCTCAAAAGTTTAAAAAGCACTCCGAAAATTGAAAAAAAAACACACAAAATTTGAAAAACACACAATTTTGTTTTGTTTTGTTTTTTTAACAGCAAATCAATTGAAATTACTAAACTAAAAGGTTCCCTCCCCCACACATAAAATATTGCATTGTCTTCAATGTGTACCCATGAGATGATATATTCACATGAAATGTAAAATTTTAAATAGGGAAAAGAATAAAAAAGTTAAAGGGTTAGGAATAGCCTGATGTGCTCAAGTGATGATGGGGTCATGCAGTGTGATAAAATCCACTACATCGGTATGAAGTCCCTCAATGTATCTCGTCAAATGTTTCCCATTGACTGTAAAGCTCCTTCCTATGTCCTCTTGTGTGATATCCACTACACCATAAGGAAAAACATTAGTCACAACATAAGGACCTAACCACCTAGAATGAAACTTACTAGGCATTCGCTTCAGTTGTGAACTGTAAAGAATGACTTTCTCTCCAACATGAAACTCCTTTTGTTGGATCATTCTATCATGAGTTACTTTTGATTTTTCCTTGTAGAGACTTGAGTTCTCATATGATGACATTTGAATCTCTTCAAACTCTTGATATTGCAACATCCATTGGATTCTAGATTGGGCCAAATCCATGTTGCATTTCATTATAGCAATATTAGCCCGATGCTCAACCTCCATGGGGAGATGACATGATTTTACAAAAACAATATGAAATGGGGACATACTAATGGGTGTCTTCTATGATATTCTATAATCCCACAATGCATCATTCAAGCACTTTCTCTGATCTTTCCTATTTGGCTGCACAGTTTTCTCCAAAATTTGATTCAATTCCCTATTTGAAACCCCATCCTAGCCATTTTTTTAGAGTGGTATGGGGTTTTTGTTTTGTGTGTCACCCCATACATCTGAGGAAGGGAAGAAAAATTCCGATTGTAGAAGTGTGTCCCTTGGTCACTGATGATGGCCATTGGTACTTTAATATGGCAAAAAATATATGCTTTGACAAAGTCCACTACAACATGATAATTGTTAGTCCTGGTGGCCTTTGCCTCCACCCATTTACTCACACATTCAATAGAAAACAAAATATATAAAAATTCAAACGAACTAGGAAAAGGACACATAATATCAATTCCCCATACATCAAAAATATCACAGAATAGTATGGGTTGTTGGGGAATCTCATGTTTCTTAGAAATATTCCCAGTTTGTTGGAAATGAGAGAATGACTTACAAAACACATGGACATCATGGAATAAGCTAGGAAAATATAATATAGAGTCCAAAACTTTCATAACTATCCGTTGGGGTCCAAAGTGTACACCACAAGAAAGTGTTTGATGAAAATGTAAAACAGACTCCAACTCATGATCAAGAAAACACCTCCTAATAACATGATCACTACACATGCGCTAGAGGTATGGATCATCCCAAACATAATACTGAGACTCACTCTTCAGATTTTGGACTTGTTGTTGCTTTAACATTGCATGGATTTCGGATGCTACAAGGTTGTTCACTAAATCTGTAGAACAATGATGCATACCTGAGATGGAATAAAGATGATCCTCGGAGAAAGTATCCTGATGTGGCACCAGGTCCATGGTGTCATCCTCTAGCTTGTGAGTGATCCTACCCATGTGGTCCACCACTAGATTTTCCAACCCCTATTTGTCCTTTCTCTCAATGTCAAATTACTAAAGATGGATAATCCATCAGATTAGCCTAGGCTTTGCATCTGGCTTCTTTAAGAGGTACCGCAGAGCTGCATGGTTAGAAAAAACAACTAATTTAGAGCCCAATAAATATGAACGAAATTTATCTAAAGTTAATATAATATATAGAAACTCTTTTTCATGGTTTTTTGGTTTTATTGGGCTGAATCCAGTGTCCTCGACGAATTGGCGATCACATGTGAACGTCCCTCCACCCTCTGAGATAAGACAACTCTAATCATGAATTTGGATGCATCACACATAATCTCAAAAGGAAGCTCCCACCATGGGGGATGTATGATAGATGGAGTGTTAAGACATTTTTTTATCTCATCAATGTAATTCCTACAAGAATCATCAAACACAAAATCATAATCTTTTTGAAGTAATCGTGACATAGGAAGAGCAATCTTACACAAATGTTTGATGAAGTGTTGATAAAATCCTAAATTACCTAGGAAAGATCTAACATCCCACACACATGAAAGATAGGGTAAGGATGAAATAATTTCTATCTTAGATCTATCAACCTCTATCCCATGTTTTGACACTACATTCCCTGAGGCAATGTCATGCTCTACCAAGAAATGAAACTTTTGAAAGTTCAAGACCAGATTCTTCTCAACACAATGATTCAAAACCATTCCCAAACTACATGGACACTCCTCAAATGTGGTGGCATACACTGTAATAGCATCCTTGAATACCTCCATGCAGGTTTAAATAAAATCAGAAAATATACTCACCATGCATCTCTGGATGGTACCAGGGGCGTTGCAAAGTCCAAATGGCATCCTTCAGTAGGCAATCATGCCAATGGGACAGGTGAATGTTGTCTTCTCCTGATCCTCCAGTGCTACAAGAACCTGAAAATATCCAGAAAATCCATCCATGAAACAATAGTGTGTCTTCCCAGATAGTCTCTCAAGAATCTGATCAATAAATCGGAGGGGTAAATTGGATTTGTGAGTGGACTGGTTTAGTTTCCTATAATCATTACACACATGCCAACTATTTTGTACCCTCATTGGAACTAACACCTCTTTATCATTTTTTACAACTGTAACACCACTTTTCTTAGTCACAACCTAAATAGGACTCACCAACTGGGAATCTGAAATGGGATCGATCATACATGCCTTGAGCAATTTTTCAACATCTTTTTTAACAACCTCCAAAAGTGTGTATTGATCCTCCTTTGTGGATGCCTAACTGGTTTATCCCTATCCTCCAAAACAATCCTATACATTTTAATAGAGGGCATAATACATGATATGTTAGCCAGGGTCCACCCTATTTCATTGATGTTCTCCATCAAAAGATTCAAAAGTTTTTATTCATGTTCAAAAGTGATATTGTTAGGAATGATAATAGGTAATTTCTTACCACTTAATAGGTATGAGTATTTGAGATTTGGTGGAAATGGCTTGAGTTCCAGTGTAGGGGGTGGTTTATGGATGAAGACATAGAAGGAACTGAAATATGTGCACAAAGAGAATTAGTATCAGAATATACATCATCAAAATCATATAAAAAATCATCAAATCCATCAGCATACCCAACAACCCTGTCATAATCAGAGTTCTCATGATCAAAATCAAGATATGATTCCATTTTAAAATCAAATCTAAGAGAGTCTTGTTCATTTTAAATAGGTGTGGAAATACCCTTAGACATCAAACTAGAACCAATACTCATAATCTCCGTAAGCATAAAACAATCAAATTCCATGGGGTTTTATTTGGTGGTTCAATATGGGAGATAAGAAATGCAAAATGATCCTCTGAGGGGTACTTCATGGAATCCATAACATTAAATATCACAACTTCAAACCCAAATTCCATGGAAAGTGTACCCTCATTGAAATTTATGATAGTTTTTTCTATTTTGAGGAATGGTCTACCTTTGATAATGGGAGCATTAGAACATACGTGATAGTCCTCCATGTTAAGAACATAGAAATATTATGGGAAGATCAAGTCTCTTACTCAGAAAAGTACATCCTCAAAGACTCCTGTTGGATATGTTGTAGCTCTATTTGCCAACTGAACCACTTCCCTTGTCGGTTTCAGCTCACCAACCTGCACAGAAGAGAATACAGAGTGAGGAATCACATTTATGGAAGCTCCCAAATCAATAAGTGCATCTGAAAAGTGAAACTCCCCTTTTGTGCATGGGATAGTGAATGTCCCTGGATCCTTGCTCTTTTTCAGCATTGCTAGAGTTGGTGTAATGAGTTCTACCACATTCCTTCGAAGATTTATCCTCTCATTTCCCTTGACCCCTCTTCGATTGGTAAAAATTTCTTTTAATAATTTCTCATACCTTGTTTTTTTATGGCTTTATGTAAAGAGATGTTGATCTCCACATTCTTAAATGTATCCAAAACTTCTTTTTTGCATCACCTCCTCATCCATCTTCTTGGTTTGTACAACCCTATTTGGAAATGGATGGGGTTTATGAGGAAAATACACAATATTTTTCTTACCATTATCTTTCTCATTGGATTTATCGTCATTTGGTATGGAATGAGGCTTCTCCAGATTTGAGGTGAATCCTAGAGGAACAATAGGTGTAGATGTATCTGTTGTTTGCTTCCCACTTCTCAATGTGATGGGGATGACATTCCCCTTTAGATTTGGTGTAGGTTGGGATGGTAGATTTCTAGAATTTTTACTTACCAGTTCATGGATGGGAGTGGAAATCTGGCTCATTTGAGTCTTCAACTCCCTCAGTTTCGAACCTTGACCCTTCAACTCATTCTATTGATTAAGAATAATTTTCTTAAAAAGGTCATCAGTGTTAGAATCTACCTTGGGTGGGGGATTCCCTTATTGTTGTCTTGTTGATTCTTGGGCGTCAAATCTCCTTAGGGGTTGTTGGAAACCCTACTGGTAATGTGAAGGCTACTGGAAGTTTTGTTGAAAAGGGGGCATTTGTTGTTGTCCAGAATTATACATCATGTATGATTGATCCTTCCATCCTTGGTTGTATGTTGGAGAAAATGAATCAAACATCTTTTCGGTGTATGCCTGTTGTTACTACTGATATGGTCTCCCTGGGAATACTGCTGCGCAATCCTCTGTCTCTTGTAGTTGTGGGAAACATTTTGTTGGGTGGCTTGACTCAGTATAAATTCCACAAGGCCTTGAAGAAGGGGGTTGGTATGTCTTTTGTGCCAAAGCAATCTACCTCACCATAGTTTTCAATTCATCTAACATGGTATCAATCAAATGACTTTCAATAGAAGATGGACTTACCTGATGTACTCCCCTGACATGTGGTGTACCTTAATAACCATATTTTTGGGAGTTTTGGGACATTTTTTCAGTAAATGCAAGTGTATCTACTAGTGTCTTATCCACCAATGCTCCTCCAGTCGTGGTATCCACCATGCTTCTATCCATTAGTGTGAGTCCTTCATAGATGTATTGGATGAGGAGTTTCTCACGGATTTGGTGATGTGGGATGCTTGTAAACATCTTCTTGAATTGCTCCCAATACTCATACATTGACTCTCTTTAGTCTTTCTTGATCCCCGATATCTCCTTACGAATGGAAGTGGTTCTTAATGATGGAAAAAATCTCTACAAGAAAAGACGTTTCAAATTGTTCCAACAAGTTACATATTCATGTTGTAAATAATACATCGATTCTTTCAGAGCTCCATCAATTGAGAATGGTAATGCCCTTAGTTTGATTTGATCTTCAGAAACATTTCTAGGTTTAATGGTTGAGAAAACCACATTAAATTATTTCAAATGTTTGTTTGGATACTCACCAGCTAATCCATTAAACTTTGTAAGAAGATTAATTAACCCAGATTTAAATTCTAATTCTGATTCGAGATTCGGGTATGTAATACAATTTTGTTGATAGTTAATATCCAGTGCAGCCAATTCACAAATAGTTATATTATGTTCATTTCCATTATTTTCAGGCATTGTTTCTTGTTTAATGTTGTAATTTGAAGTGTTTACAATATAGATGTTCTTGGAGTGGAGAAATTCTCCAACTGTTTGAATTTTGAAACTTCCTCTAACCTAAGAATGTTTGATTTGAGCCCTAATGTTACGTTCAATCTCAGGGTCAAGATCTAAGAGATCTTCAAGAATAGTTCATGTAATAAATAAAATAAAAATGAAAAGTGGGAATGTGGACCATAGTAATATAAAAATAATATGTTTGAGTTGCTGGTTTAAAAATAAGTTGAAGAAAATAAAAAAAGAAGAAGAAAAAGAATATAGATTGTGTAAAGAGAGGAGAAAAAACAGATAAAGTGAATAAAATGTAAAATAAAATAAATACCTCTAATTGGATGAAATAATTACTTGCCTCTCTAGTAATGGAGCCAATTTTAATGAGTTCTTCTGTGGGTTCCCTCAAATGATTAGTGGTTTTTGGGGTACTTATGTGCAGTAGAGTGGCTGACCAAGGTCGTTTCTCAAAGGAAGAAGTAAATTAAAACATCTTCATAAAGTTATTCTAAAAATAAAAAAGAATAGAATTAAAACACTACTTGAAAGGATGGGGTTTTTTATATTTTATAAATCTAGAAAAAATTGTCTAGAAGAAGATTGTATTTTTTTAGTTTTTAATTTTGAAATGTAAGTTGATAAACAAAGCACAATGAGAAGATGTTTTTTTTTGAAAAAATATTTTTTAGAATGTGTAATCTATATAAATATCCATCTTAATTTACATATTAATAATTATCATTTAAATCAATATACACATAAATATTATCCCCTAATTTGTTAACCCTCGAACCCTACAAGAGTTCACTTAACCACAAAAATGAAATTACGTAAACCCTAGGCTAACTTCAGATCACGCAATCGCAGCACCCTGCTTTGATTATTGTTCTAGGGTTATCTAATGGTCAGTGGATAATTAGAGCACATATCAATTCTGGAAATGAGGATGAATTATGTTTAGGTATTATATTTTAACTCTACAAATTTTTCCCGTGTGGTTTTGTATTGCCGATTAAGATCACACTCTCACAATTTACACAAAATCTCAACTTCGCGTGTTTTTTTGTTAATTGTTCAATTGCATACTTAGTTTCTTATAATTTTAAAAAAAATAATGGATCATATTATGTGAATTACAGTAGATCACTGATTCAAAATAATTAAATGAATAGGGTATAAGACAGATCGATCACTAAGAAAATTACTCATGCATGGTCGGTGTGGTCATCGTAGAGACGTTTTGCATGAGCAAAGGATTTAAAGGGTAGAACCCAATATCGTCTCCACTCTTGATTGCAACCCAATTAGGAAAATTAACAGAAGAAGAAAAGGGAATAAAAAAGATTATTAATTGAAGAAAAATTCAAGATAAAAACATGAATGAAAATAAATACAAAGAGGAGGTGGGGGAGGAGTTAATTTTTTTGGAAGGGATGTTTTCACAAATAATTACTTCTTCCAAGAGTTTTTAGGGGCTCCCAAGAGACACACATCAGGCCACACCTTCCCAATGCCTATAACAGTCTTCCCAAAGAGTGAAAAGTCATTTTAAATAGAGTTTGTGAGGGCTAGGGTTACACAACTTTTTTAAGTGTGAAATGAAAACTCGGCCAAATATATAATTCCAAGATTCACCACATATTTTTACATTAAAAACGCATGAATTGGCTGGCCTTCTAGAAGGATTATTTGTTCGTAATTATGTACCTGAGAATCCCTCAAATTTGGATCAATACAAGCCCGGATGAAGAAGATATGTCCCATATGGTGAAGTAATGTCCAATATGGATGGTTTTTTCCTTCTTTGTCTTCATGGCCAATTTACTCCCCTCAAATGCACGATCCAGCTCCCATGTCATAAATATAATTCGTATCCAATTTATATAGGAACATAGATAAAAAAATTTGAGTCAAAATATTTTACATTACAATATTTATGCTCGAAATAATACAGTTAATTTTAAAAAAGTAAAACGCGATTTTTCATCAAATTTTATAATGAATGATCTAATCCCAAATATTTCATAATTGAACATATTTAGCACAATTTGAGGAAATTTTGTTTTTTATTATCAATAAAATATTCAAAAAAAATAATCTGTTTTCACAAATTCAGTGTCAAATGTAGTGTAATTTAATCAATATATATAAATAATTACAATAAAAAATTATACTCAATCTAAAAGTAAAATTTCCAAAAGACTTTGGGTGTCACAAATTTTATTTAAACAACCAGGAAGGCATGCCAATGCCATAAATTAATTTAAATGTGTAGAATCACATAGCTTACAATTGGAAATTTCAAAAAATTGGCGTGAAACCCATGGTTCATTACCACAAAAGCATATAATGGAAAAGACCAAAAACAACCACCAATATTTTCCCTGATAACACAATATAAAGCCTTCATTAGGTCAAATATCCTATTGGAAATAGGAAATTAATAAATATAGAGGATGAACCCTAGAAAGAGGGAGAAATCAATAGGCAAATGGATTACATGATTATTCCTTGAAAAATTAGTGAAAAAAACCCATGGATTTGGGCTGAAGTGGTCCAAAAAATCATGTAGATGGATTTGATGGATGAAAATATTGAATGGTGTTTATGTAAGGTGATATTGGTTTAAAATAAAATAGTGAATAATGGTAAATTACCTATTTTAATAGTCATTTAAAAGATTCATGGTTTACTCTGATAGTTTTAAAAAATCTATAGAAACCTTGGACCCCCCACTACCGGATAGTGTCTATCCACATGGTTAGCTCGCTTAGTTTCCAAATCCCGAACCAACCATGCAGTTGCCACTACTGAAAATGGAATTTGGAAGCATGCTTACCTAGGGGAGGGAAGAAATTTTCCCCTAACCTTGAAACAATTGTGTGATGACTACTGTTAAAACCAAACTCTCCATTCTCTCAAAAAAACTCATCTGGAAGCTAAAGGGTAAATTCTAAACTACAAATAAAAAAAGGATTACATCAAAATAAAATAACGGATGTGAAAATTATCCCCACTATGAAAATATTACACCCCATTAATGTTAACCTAATTCTTGATTTGAGAAGGAAAAGGATACTTCTCATCAACCCATGAATTCCATTCCCATGTCTAATACACATCACAACCATACTGAAAAATAAATTAGACCAATGTAATAGGATTCCCATGATTCACTACGTCACAAAAATATACAATTCACATCATCCTATCAAACATAGTAAAATCAGGCTCCCAATTCAACCCGTCACAATTCAACACATGATATGGATATAGGTTATTATTTTTCAGCGGAAAAAGATGGAACATATTATGAATTGATGAAAAATGAGATGGTAAGTATAACTCATATGCCACATTACCGACTCTGTTGATAATTTCGTAAGTTCCAACATTCCTCATCATCGGCTGCCTTTCTTTCCCAAATAATGATTACCCTTGAAAGGTGACACTTTCCAAGAAACCAATCCCCCCCATAGAAAACCCCAATACATGGTGCTCTAATCAAAATAAGATAGGTGATGAATTTACACCATAAAAAACCTTTGAGTGATCAGCATAACATTATTAGAAGATTATTACATAATGGTTGATCCGAGAAATAAGGTGTCACCCACTATAACACAACAAAAAGGGGCCCACCACAGTGGAAAATAAAGAGCATCAAAAGAAGAATTTCAAATCTCAGATTGGTAAATTTTATTATATGAATACTAAAGAAATCCCAAATGGATATCTCACAATCCACCAAAATCAAAAACACATTCCAACAGAATATATTCCAAAATATAATTTTCCCGCTCTATTTAACCATTCATTTGAGATTGATATGCCATCTTCAACTTGACTTGTGATCCCATTACATTATAAAGGCCTTACCAAAACTGAATGTCATAATGTGGGTCCATATCAGAAAATATTGTCGATGGAATACCATAAGGCCTCACATCCACTTAAACATTCAACTAACCAAACTCCTCCACTTTTCTGAATATATTTTTAGAATAAAATGGGATGATTTAGTCAAATGGTCAATCACTACAAAAATTTAATTCCCCACTCAGGGAGTATAATGTAAGGCAAATATAAATTCAATGTTTATATCACCCCACTATTGGGGGGAATAGATAGTGGAAGAAGCAAACTAGAGGCCCTTTGGTGCTCTGATTTAACATACATACTTGAATAACATCTTGATACAATATCAACTACATCTTTCCTCAGAACTGGTATCTAGAAATTCAAAACCACATCATAGTACATCATAGTTAAACTAATATGAATGACCCACTCATACTGGTGTATATCCTATGTCATCAACTTCATCAATGAGAACAACACCATGACGAAGCCCTTGAAGAACAAAACCCCCCTAGGAGACAAAAAAATCACATAGAACATCCAAAATATTTATGAAATACATAGAATGACGACAAAAATAATAACTTGGATACACTATCTGAATAAACTCTAGAGGGGATGTTGTGAGATGAACAATATCCAAGAACAAACATCTACTATTCTCCATGGTGTTAAGATGAATCTGGGAGAAACGTACAATCAACACCCACTCATCACTGGACTCTTTCAATTCTTGAACCAACACATTCCTTCTCAAGGAATCTAAAACCACATTTCTTTTACCTAGGGTATATAAGATATCAAAATTGAACCCCTAAAGGTACTCAACCTGGTGACGTTTCCTCAAATTCAAATAATTTTGGGAGTAATTGTTTCTGAAACTACTTTGACATGAATAAACTAATAGATTCTCCCTAAAATGTCAATTGGACCACTTATTTAAGGCACACATCACCACTGCTCAATCCGGGTAATGGGTTGGGTAATTATTTTCGTGTGGTCAGAGCTGGATAGGTCTATATGCTTCCTTATTACCACCCAACATCAGCACACACCCCAGACCCACTCCTAAGGCGTCGTAATATACCACATGTACTTTTATAGGTGCTAGTAAAATGAAAATAGGGGTTCTGGCCAACCAACACATGAGATCCACAATGGAAACATATCACTTTAGGTTATATTTAACTTTTCCCCTTTCTGGGTAAGTGTTGTCAAGGAAAAAGGTTGCCAAGAGAAATATCAAATGAACCACTTCTAATACCCTACTAGGCCAAAAAATCTTATAATTTCAAACACATTCTTCAGTTATTCACATGAAATCACGATATTGATATTCTTGGGGTCCACCAAAACCCATGATTCCAATATTACATGTCTTAGTAATATCACCTCCCTTATACAAAAGGCACACTTAGAAAATTTCTTAAAGAGATAATGATATCAAAGAGTTCCCTAAACAATTCTTATATGCCTAACATCATCCTCCATGGTCCCAAAATAGATAAGTATGTCTTCCATGAATACCACATTATGTAATCATGATATTAATGTAACACCCTATTCATGAGTTCCAAAATGACTGCTGAAGCATTTATTAACCTGAAAATCATGACCATGTACTCAAAATGGGCATACCTTCTTCAGAAGGCTGTTTTCAGAACATCCACCTCTGTAACTATAACCTGTTGATATTTATATGATATTCATTCATGAAAAAACTCCCTCCATAATGATGATTGAAAAGATAATTAATATGGGGGAAAATAGTAATTTTTATTGATTTTCATCTTCTTCAACTTCCAATAATCAATGCACAACCTAAAAGATCCATCTTCAATTTTCACAAATAGAAATAGGGTGGCCAATGGTGAGATTCTTGGGTGTCTGAATCCTTTGGATTATAAATAGTCCAATTGTACCATCAATTCCCACAACATGGTGGGGCACATAAGATATGTGTGAAGATATATTAGCTATTATCCCATATCCAAATCACTAGAGAACTCCACTTCCCACTATGGCGGAAAAACCGAAAAATATAATGGAAAAACCACTAGTGAATCATCCACAAAAGAGGTAATACATACATTGGAGAACAATCATAATCCTCTTATGCTAGTGATGAGATATGATAAACATGTTTTCCCAATTACAGATGTATATGTTCTACACATCCCAACCAAGGATACCTTAAACCTTTTCAAACACCGAGACTTCCATCAAGATCCGTAAAACTCACTCACCGCCTATAAAAATCGACGTGTTCCTGAAAACACACCTTTTATTCCATATCGAGGATTAATTTAAATAGGTCCATCTCTATACTTAGAGAATCCAACTCCAAATCGACCCCTAATGTAATGAGTGTGAGAGATGGACACCTGAAACCCTGCTCCCACTTCATACCAAGTGGCGTTACCAACACTATATGACTTGACATTTGTTTGGTTGGAAACATTAATATACTTAAAATATGGGTAGAAATAAAAGAAACTAAAGCACCAATATCAAAGAGAACAATTTCTAAAATGATTCAATAAGAACGATTACTCAAACTATCATAGGCCCTTCATTGGATTCCACTGATGCATAATCCACCGCAAGAAGTTGGAGTGTCTCATCCTGAGCATGATAAAGACCATGATCCTATGGCTCCATCCTTAACTAAATATACCCATAAAATGATTTATCCCTACCACCAAGACCACCAAATAAGTATCCCAATTTACTGGATGGTTTTATCCATGATGAAATCCATTTGTAAGATATATATCCTACACCACTCTAGTATGGGATTGCCACTTTGAAAACTCACTTTAAGGGCCACATAACTCTACACTAGTGATAAGACCTAGGTGGATATGAACATTCTTGTAGCATGTGACATATAATCCCATACTAATGGAACACAAATGACCTATCATCAGAAGCCAAAAATGAAGACAGCTGGGGAACGATAGGCTGAACGGCCACCTCCATTTTTCCCATTATCACACCGCTTCATTTTTTTCTCAAAAGAACTACCTCTACAAACTGGAAATACTATCCCATAGGAACCATACATTCATCCAAGATCAATTTACACCATTATGCTATGATCAACCACCTCAAATTAAGTCTTAATTTTGAACAAGAATACCTCAGATCATATTTCTAGTCACAAACCCATCTTGAACTTTTGAGCCTTCATCTATTCGTTGGAAACAATGTTTAGTGCATAATGAACTATCTCTAAAAGGAGGTTATCATATTCAAATATGTTCTAACTTCCCTAATAATTCTAAAAAAAACTCCTACGACTTAGAAAAGAAAAAAATCTCAGGATAATAATAAAAATTGTAAATGACCCTGAAGTCTTTACAACCCATCATCTCATTCTTTCCAGCTTACACCACCGAGTCTCACTACTCCCATTTAGGACCTCCCCAAAATAGTTGAGCACTTTTACATAGAATTTTATTAAGAGTATCATGAAATTTGATCAACCTATCTACATTCTCAAGACACAAATAGACTTCCTAAGGTTCCATGATACCTTAGAAAGAATGAGGCTTGTTCATGAGGTGCATTGTATCTTTTCCCCCTCCATGGCCTAGTTCGACATATCTATCCTAACCAGGTCTGGAGACTGGTGCTAGTCCCAAATCTTGGATATCCTTAACCAATTAACCCACTATCCACTAATCAGTTGGTGTAGGAGAACACTCTATTTTATTTTCCTCTAGATGGACATGAGGTCTTTAGGGACACATCTTTCTACATCAAGAAACTACAACAATGAAAAAACCAATCAATTCAACATTATTAAAACTATTAGCATAAAATATACCAAACACTTCCATAAATAAAAAAATGACCCACTACATCACAATAATAAGTAAACCAAACCACTAAACCAAAGACAATTTCTATATAATCCCTACAACTTGTACGTCTCACTTAGTGGAGAATTCAAACCAGATCCCAACATCCATAGAAACTGATATTATTTCACAAAGTGTTCTTCCTAAACACCCCACTCACAACCCAACCCTCAAACCTAGACAATAAAAACTCTAGTATATCTATACTCTTTCTCATATAAAATGACCCAAAAGATCATGACGAGATCTAATGCCATTTTATTCACAAACAATGATAGAGTTCCATCTAACCCGACACTAATACCAGTCTGTGATATGGCCTGAAGGGAGTTCCTGATCCCCACGTGCTAGAATATATTGTCTGGGTGTCAGAAATAAACATTGGGAATGATTTTAACAATTTATATAGTCATAAAAACAAATAATATTTAACATCACCATAAATTATAACCATAATAAAAAACTATACAATAATTTTTAGATTCAATGTTTTCCATCATTAACTATAACCAAAAGAACTATAATCGAATCAAAAGAAAAATACAATCCCAAAAATTCCATGAAACAAGATGTGAATCAGCCTCAATCAACAACCATCAATATCTGCATGATGTGGAACAATAGAAACCAGATCCATCACCACCACCATGACACAAATTTCCTTTACCTAGGTTATACATAACAGTGTGTGCATACACCCATGGGTGTATATAGGGTGTGAGCCAGACCCCAGTTGGATGCCTCCTAGAATATAGATTCCATGATATATCATTATAAGAAAAATCAACATCCATATTTCCATAAAAATATTTTATACATTTCTACAAAAAGTTTCTTAAAGAAAACATTCTCGATAAGAACTTTTAAAAAATAACACTTTTTATTAATAATCTACCTTGAGATAATAACATAAAATTGTATACAATAAACCAAAATCAAGAAATAATTCCCATAAGAATAATTTAACAATATTTCACCATGGGAAGATCCCAATAGGTTACCATTACAAGTGTTACCCTATAAACTTTGTACCTTGGTGATCAAAAACCTCCAACTCAACTACCGATAGTGTTCCAATGAACAAGCTACTAGAGGGGAACACATCCCAAGACGAGTTGTCTCCAAAACATAATCCAATTGATGTTAACAATGTTTTATTGACTTATTATATACTATCATTACTGATTTTTCATGAAATTCACATAATTTGTGTGAAATATTTATTTTTTAATACTTAGTATAATTTTTGAGCATTTTTAGTATTAGTCCAATTGATTCAGTTTAATATTTTATTTCTAAATCTCCTACTACTGATAAAAATTGTGTGGTTCTTGTTTTTTACAATTATTAATTCAATAAATAACATTTAAATAGAAGGTATCATGTCCAATTCTACCATTTGAAGGAACATATGGGCCACATAAGAAGGCATACAAAAACTGTGATGAAATTGGACCAATAATGAAGATTTAATTTGTGGGCCCAATCTAGACGTCCAAATTCCTTTATTATCCTCCAACGTTCTGGAGACAATGTAAGGAGTCATGGATATAAATTTCATGGCCCAAACCCAAAGAAAAGTGGCCCAAATGATTCATTTCAACTCCACACATCATTCATACTGGGAATTAAAATCAGTACAGTATTCAGGATAGGTCTCATGATGTAGTATTCAAATAAAGATATGATTATTCATTATGAATTTAGAGATATAGGTGGATGAATTTTCTGAAGAAATAATTCAGATTTGAAGGAATATTAAAATTCCAAAATCCATTCACATTTTGGCCATCAAAAAAGCATGCATTGAAATGGACAGTTTAACTTTGTTTAATCAATCTGCCATGACTTTGGATCCATAAGTCCAAATGACTCTAATGTTTTAGTGAAGTAGTACAAAATTATTTTATACAACTTTAAATAAGTGGCTATCTCTATATTCAGCTATCTAAATAGCCAAATTGGTGATGCATATGGAGGGACAGATTGGAAATGAAAATAGTCCACTTCCTTGGGATATAAATACATCCCCCTCCTATAATTCAAAGGAGTTGGAATTTTAGAACATAGGAGCACATATTAGCATGACCAAAGCCTTCCCAATGGCTTGGGAGGACAAGCCATAAACAATTCTTCACTTGAGATACCCTTCCTCTTCTCTTTGATTCCTTTTACTATTGTGTTCAACATTATTTTAATCTTGTAAGTCTTTTCTTTGTAATTGTGTTTTAATGAAAGTTTCTTCTTAAGTATCTCTTATTCATATCTACCTTATGTAGTTTAAAATTAATGTTCTTAAAATAGTTTAAATACAATTGAATCCCCTTCCCTTCTTTTGCTTTCTCATTCAATAAAAATTGTATTTTTAATTATCATCATCATTTTTGTGTGTGCTTGACGCACCACTCTTTTCTTATCCCTTTATTTTTATAATATTCTTAATTTATCATAATAATAATTATAATGAAAATTTCAAATCATCTTAATGGATGAGAAAATTTACCACTGGGGTGAGTCAAAATTTAGCGATGTTAATCGATTGAGGGTATTTGATCGATGAATATTCTTTAATTTAACATTATGTATGTTGGACTTAACATGTCATGGGTTAATGAAATATTTTGTTTAACATGTGGTTTACATGGATTATTGTAACTTTAAATACACAACCATCAACAATATATGATTGATATTAGAACCTTAATATAAGTTAAGGCTCATATTAAAGCCTTAACACTTAGGAATTCCAATCTACATTATCTTGTGAAGTGGGAGTTAATTTAAATGCAATGTAAAGCAAAGCTCAGGGATATCACAAGATTAACTCCCAAAAAATTAACTCACACCAATCATTATAAATTATTTAAATCAAAAATCATCCATAAATTATTTAATAATCTCTACAAACAAACCCCCCAATCAAACAATAACTATCAACTAAAAATAATGGACTATTAAAAAAAGTATCATCGCCGAGGATTAGACCGGGGTGATGCTATACCCATTAGCAGAGCATCGTAACATTGTCCGGTAGATAGGCGACAATCGACCATGATTTGAAATGGATCCATTTCGAGGGATGGATCTTGATGTAGTCAGTAGTTTCAAGTTATTGTTAAAAAACAAAAAAAAAACCAATAAAAAAATTGAAAAAAAAAACACAACGAAAAACCCACCTTCCTCCTAAAAATCACAAACTAAAAAAACACAAAGAAAAAATCATCTTTCAATATCATCCAACATCTCTCTGAATTGCATATATCTTCCCAAAAAATCCCTTATATTTGTTTGACCTTAAAATTGAGCAAACAATTTTCCAAATTAGGAGGAACATAAGAGTTAATCAACCCAATCATGAACATATCATTGTCCAACCAGTTGAATTAGAAATGGCCAATCATAGGGAATAAACACTTAAACAACATACTACCCATGATATGAATTAGCTGCCTCTTGGTATTCATTTTCCAAATATATATGTTGACATTGAACACCAATCAGGTTTGATTCAACTTCTCCCTCATTTCCTCGGGCTAGCCGGTGAGGATCCACATCTTCATCCTAAAGAGTTCTAAGTGGTGTGCTCAACCATGAAGCCTCAAGGGGTTTCTGAGGAACAAATCAACCTTCAAGAATTCTCTTTCTCCCATGCTGACTCCACCATGTCATGGATCCACTACATTCCTCCTAGTTCCATAAACACATGGAATGACATGAAGTGACTCTTAGAGAAATTCATTCCTGCTTCTCGTACTGGATCTATTCGAAATTAAATGAGTGGTATTCATCAATTCCCAAGTGAATCACTACATGATTTTTGGAAGAGGTTCAAAAATATTGTTGAAACCTACCCACAACACCAAATCCCTGAAGAACTCTTGATACAATAGTTTTATGAAGGTTTATTGTCTATGGAGAGAACTCTCATTGACGCCACAAGTGGTGGTGCTCTTGTTGATAAAACTCCTACAGCTGTAAGAGATTTCATAATCGACATGGCTAGAAAAAAACCACAATTCCATAATCAAGCACATGATCAGCTAAAAAAAGTCTAGGACAGTCAACCCATAGAGCTGAACAAGATGACCAAGTGGATGAGTGAACTTGAAGGTCCTGTGTGACAACTAGTTGTGGCATCCAAAGCCCTAACCTCATCATCTCCCCAATCAATGTTTCATGGAACTGTCAAAAAATGTCAAATCTGCAACTTAGTAGCTCATCCAATTGACACATTTCCTCAATGTAATGAGGATCAATCTAATTAATCCGGACCAATGGAGCTCAATGCTGCATATGCTCAGCAGAACCCCAACCCTCATCCATCAGGTCAGTTCATTAGAAACTTCAACCAACCTCACTATGAGACCTTCTCTTCTTCTTATTACAAAGGCCCGAGGTATGGTAATCCTGTCTCTCATTCCCCTCAATTCCCTCTTCAAAACCCAAACCAGTTTTTTGTATGTCCAAGGTGTTGGTATCTTTCAACAACCTTATCCTTTTGTTCCTCAACAACAAAGGAACAATCCTGCTTCTGGATTCCACAATCCTAGTGACCCTTCCAAATTCCAAAACCAATATAATAATTTTCCCATGAACCAAAATCAAGGTAATCCTAATCCTGGACAAACCTCTTCTTCCATGAAACCAATGGAAAGTAAAGTGGAAGATCTTGCCTCATTCACCCGTTCCAGCTTCAAAAACATTGAAACCCAAATTGGTCAACTTGAATCCCACCTATGACAAAAACAACAATAAAATTCATCCCAACTCCCAAATCAACTATTACCCGACCCCAAGGGTAATGTAAGTGTAATTACACTTAGATCGAGAAAGCAAATTGATCTGCCTCAAGATAAGTCCTTCCACCCTCCTTTGAATGTTTACCTATAAAATGAAAAGAAAAAGAAACATGTAAAGGAATCTGAATCCATTCCCTCACCTCCTTCCATTCCACCTAGGAACCCAATTACTTTTTCCCAATCCATTTCTAAGCTAACGAAGTTATTTGGACCAGATCCTAAAATGCTTGACATGTTTAGACATATTGAAGTGAACATTCCCATTTTATATTCTGTGAAACATATCCCTCTGCAACCCATGTTTTTTAAGGAATTGTGCACCCACAAGAGGAAACATAGGACCTCTGAATGTGTTTTCACCCAAAAGTCTTTTCCCATAATATGACATGATCAAGGGACCTTTACGGTTCTATGCCAAATTGGATGTTCAAAAATTGATGAGGAACTCATAGACATAATATCCTCAATTAATGTCATCCCCAAATCCAAATTCTCCAACCTTGGTCTTGGTCCCTTGCACCCAACAGGTGTTGTCATACAATTGGACAATCAAAGAACATCTAGTCCTGAGGGTATAATTGAAGATGTCCTTACCTGATTGAATGATCGTGTCTTCCCTGATGACTTCTATGTCCATGACATGGAAGGTTATACTATTTTATTCCAATCTCCTCTGATTTTAGGAAGAACTTTTCTTATGAAATCTAAAACCAAAATTAATGTCCATGTAGATATCTTATACATGGAATTTGGTGACCAACTGGTCAAGTTCAGTATTTTTTAATCCATGCGATAACCATCTGAGAATCAATCTATATTCTCTATCCATGCTTCCGAAAGTCTCTCTGAGAGATTCTTCAGTACCAATCCATCACGTTCTTCCTTTTTAACTAATAGAGGAGTTTTTTAATATTTCATCCTTATTAACCAAGTTATAAATGGGGAAGTTGATGTTGACATTACAAATGAAAACTCCATTGATCGAAAGGATCTTGAAAACTTTATGGAAACCCATCTCACTTGTGGCCTCCACTGCTCCAACATGGATGGTAATGGGGAAAATGAACAAGCATGTTCATTTTTTGATTCAAAACTGATTATCAAACATTCATCATTTCCTATCCATGATTCTTAAAATTATATTATATGTGAGGTGAACCCTGAACCAAGGTGTTTATATTGTCCTGATAGGAGTGAAGGTTGTGAGATTTGTTCCATAATTAATAAAGTGTTCATTGGTGATATTGAAATTGACCATTCATTGGTGAAAAATATTTATATAAAGGATATTGAAAATTTATTCAGTCTTATAACTCTACTGATCTTCATTACTCTACGTTGTTAAGTGATGAAATAAATTAGTCGACAACAATTGGGATATCATACTCTGGTTTTGTGTTATATGAACATTACATAAAGGAACCAAACGAATTGAGACATCTTCCTAAATTTCCAAGCATATAATGCCAACAATTTGGGGATAAAATCATTCCTCACATTGATGTCCAAAGGTAGGATAGTCATATTCCTATTCCAACCCCGTTGAATTTCATGCATAACAAAAATTAAGGGATTAAATTATTCAATGAATCATTGATCCTCCCAAATGAAAAGTTTTTCTAGAAGCACACTCGAGTTCAGAAAATAAGATGGCTACTATTAGACTACGAGTAGTCCACTGCAACTATCCAACTGTATATAAATAAATGTAGTGCTTCTTAGGAGGCAACCCATGTTTTCTTTTACTTTTTCGAAATTTTAATTTCTTTTTAGTTTTTTGTTAGATGAATAATGATTTTTATTTTTCAGGTAACTTCCCACAATCCTAGAACCACATAGACTTCTATCAAATCCCCAATTTCTACAATTGACCCACCAGTGGATGAAGATGACAACCCACCAAATCCAAACCAGGGGGAACCTCTTTCCTTTTAACTTCTCTCAGTATGTCTCTTTATTCCTCTCACATTTTCATTTTTACCACTTCTCTCATCACACGTTTTTATTTAATCTTTCTCTTTTGTGTGGGTGGGTATTTATAAAAACCTAAAAAAACAAAAAATACTAAAAAAAAATCATTTAAAAAAATATATGAAAAATAAAGAGTCATACTTTCTCAACATAAAATTTTAAAATTTTGTCCAACCATTTTGGGGGGTGAAATGAAATGGTTTCATCCCAAAAATTTTGTGGTTTCATCATAAAATTGGATAAAGAATATTGTTTCAAAACCAAAAAATTTTGAATGCTCAATTTTTTATTTGTAAAATGATTTTCCCATACCATGAGGAACAAAATTAGCTTTCATGCCAAGGCCACCTAGGTCCATCTATTCAAAATGGTTGTTTTTCACCCCCATTTGTGGGACTTGATATTTTGGACCTTCGATCCGAATTTCCTACTTTAGTGTGCATTATTATGACTAAGTCATTTTTTGAGCCACATGAGATTTATAATAGCCAAATAGCCTCACATTAACAATACATTAATCCTCGTTTTGAAAGCCCATTAGAGCCTATGAAAATCATTTCTTTTATAGACACATTATAAGCCCAATACCTTATCTCACCCTATATCAACATGGATTTTCATATCATAATTTTTTGAAATTGACGTGTGGGGGGAATGGGTTTCATTGTTTGGGTTCCCTTTTATTTATTTTCAATGAGTTATCATATACATGAAAGCAAGAATGCAATTTAGAGAGGGGGAGAGGTTTTCCTTCAGGGGGGTTTGGGAATGTATATATTCTTATGACATATTGTTCAAATTTTAATGGAAAGTGTTCAAAAAATAATAATTTAGAAAAATGAAAAAAAATAAAAAAAGGGTTTTGTTGTGAGTAGGTGAAAAATCACTATTTCTTGGACATTTATCTTGTTATAACAAATAGAATTAGTTTCGTGAGGAGATCAATCATGGGTTGGGTTATGAGTGTGAGATCTATTTCAAGTTCAATTTTCAAAAAAAGAAAAAAAAACAAAAAAAACACTTGATTTATATTCTAATGTCATCGGGAGAAGTTTTGTGTTTTGTAAATATTCTATCTTCAAATTCCCTTAATATTTCCTTCCAATTTTGTGTCTTATTTCACATTTTCATTCCCTCGTAAAAATGAGTTTCCATTTCCTTTCATGTCTCATTTCAAAAAAATGTGCACTGATTTTTCCATGATGGTGTTTTACCCCTATTATTCTCTCTCATGTATATTATATTCCTACTATCCTATAACCATGACCAAAACCGTTCAAAAGACCTTTTGATTCTTGTGCACTATGGATAGGTAGTGTAAGTTTAGAGCTCTTTCAAACTCGAAAATTTTCACTTTTCGTTGGTGAATGAGTGAAGCACCATAAATTAATTTTATCATCTTGAGAGGAGTATGTTTTGTGTGCCACCATTTTCCATTTCTAAAGTTGATCATGAAAAAATGAATTTTTTTGGAACATTTTTTCTGTAACAACTTGTGGTGGACTTCAATAAGGATGAGTGATATTTTCTAAACATCCATGATTATGGAAAACAAGATTTTAATACTTGATGGCGAGTGAAAATGATTTTTTTCATGTTTTTATATTTGTTGCATATGAGGACATGCATAGGACTATGTGTGGGAGAGTTGATGTTATTAATGTTTTAACGACTTATTATATAACCACTTTATTGAATTTTTATTAAATGTGGATAATTTTTGTGAAATATTAATGTTTTAATACTAAGTATAATTTTTGACCATTTTTAAAAGTAGTCCAATTAATTCAGTGTATTATTTTATTTCTAAATCTCTCCCTACTAATTCAAATTGTGTGGTTCTCATTTTTATCGGATTCCTACTAAAATATAAAACATTTAATTTGAAGGGATCATGAGCCAATTCTGAAATTTGAAGGCCCATATGAACCACTAAGGAAGGCCTACAGAATCTGTGATGTAACGGGACCAGAAATGAAGATTTAATTTCTGGGCTCAATAAAGAAGTCCATATTCCTTTATTCTCCTCAAATGTTTGGGGTAAATGTAAAGAGTTTTGGATGAAAATTTCAAGGCCCAAATCTAAAGACAAAGGGCCGAAATGATTCATTTAAACTCTTCCCACCATTCTGGAATGGAATTAAAATCAATACAGTATTAATGACATTTATCATTATTTAATCATCAAATAATGATGAGAATTTTCAGCATGAAATAGGAGATTTAGGTGTCTGACTTTGTTGAAGAAAGCATTCGGATTTTAAAGAATCTTACTATTCCAAAATCGATTCACATTTTGGCCATCAAAAAAACATGGATTGAAATGGATAGTTTAACTTTGTTTAATAAATCTGCCATAACATTGGATCTATAAGTCCAAATGACTACAAATTTTGAGTTAACTCATCCACCAGTATTGTTTAAAAAATTTAATAAGAGGATATCTTGACATTTTACTGTCTGAAAAGCCAAATTGGTGATGTAAATGGAGGGACAGATTCGGAATAAAAATATTCCACTTCCTTGGGCTATAAATACATCCCCCTCCTCTCCATCAAAAGAGATGGAATTTATGATGATAGGAGCACATATTGGAACGAAAAAAATCCTTTCCCAGGGCTTAGGAGGAACTTCCATACTCATGTTTTCACTTGAGATGCCCTTCCTCCTCTCTTTGATTCCTTTTACTTTTTTGTTCTACATTATTGTAATCTTGTAAGTGTTTTCTTTGTAAATCTATTTTAATGAAAGTTTCTTCTTAAGTATCTATAATTCATATCTACCATCTATAGTTTAAAATTAATGTTATTAAAATGGTTTAAATATAGTTGAATCACCTTCCCTTCTTTTTCTTCGTCATTCATTTGAAATTCTATTTTTAATTATCGTCATCGTTTGTGTGTGTGTTCAACGTACCACAATTTTCTTATCCCTTTCTTTTTATCTTATTATTTTAACATCATAATAATTATAAACAAAACTTATAATCATCTTAGTGGATGATTAAATCTACCATTGGGGTGAGTCATAATTTAGGTATGTTAAGTGATTGAGAGTATTTCCTCGATGAGTATTCATTAATTTAACATTGTGTATGTTGGACTTAACATGTCATGGGTTAATGACATATTTTGTATAAAATGTGGTTTCCATGGATTTTTGGAATAATAAATACAATACCATAAACAAGATAATATTGATATTAGAACCCTAATATAAGTTAAGGCTTGGATTAAAGCCTTAACATTTAGGAATTCCAATCAACGTTATCTTGTGAAGTGGGTGTTAAAATAAATGCAATGTAAAGCAAAAATCAAGGATATCACAAGATTAACTCCCTAATAATGAACTCACCCCAATCATTATCAGTTTTTTAAATCAAACATCATCCAAAAATTATTTCATAAGTTCTGCATACAAACCCCCAATAAAAAAACAATCAATAAAATATAATAAACTATTAAAAAAAGTATCATCACCAAGGATTCGACCCGAGTTCTTCTATACACATTAGAAGAGCATCATATGTTTGATCAGTTGACATGTAAAAATCGGACACACATTCAAATGGAGCCATTTTTGGGGATGATTCTTTATGTAGTTATTATTTTCTAGTTATTGTAAAAAAACCAAAAAAATAAAATTGAAAAAAACACACAAAGAAAAACAGGCCTTCCTCATAAAAATCATAAACTAAAAAAACAAAAAGAAATACTCGTCATCATATTTCTTCCAAAATATCTCTGAATTCCCCATAGCCTCCCCAACAATTCCTTAGATTTTTTTTGACCCTGAAATTGCGCAAACACTTCGCCGACTTAGGAGGTACACAATAGATACTCAACCCATTCAAGAACCTTTCATTTCCAAACAAGTTGAAGTAGAAATGGAAAATCCTAGGGAAAAAAAACAAAAAGAACTTGATACCCATGATCTGAATTACAAACATTTTGGTATTCAGTATCTAAACATAGAAGCTGAATTTGAACCCAAAACAGGGTTGATTCAACTTCTCCCTCATTTCCACAGGATATCCGGTGAGGATCCCCATCTTCATCTTAAAGAGTTCCAAGTGGTGTGCTCAACCATGATGCCTCAAGGGGTTTCTAAAGAACAAATAAAACTCCGTGCATTCCCTTTCTCCCAAGATGAATCCACCATGTCAGGGATCTACTACCTTCTTCCGGGTTCAATAACATCATGGAATGACATGAAGCGACTCTTCTTAGAGAAATTCTTTCTTGCTTCTTGTACTCAGTCTATCTGAAAAAAATAAGTAGTATTCGTCAATTACCAAGTGGATCGTTCCATGAGTACTGGTAGAGGTTAAAAAACCTTGTTTAAACCTTACCACATCACCAAATCACTAACCAAGTCTTGATCCAATACTTCTGTGAGGGGTTATTGGCAATGGATAGAACTCTCATTGTTTCTGCAAGTGGTCATTCTCTTGTAGATAAAACTCTTGCAGCTGGAAGAGATCCCATAAGCAACATGGAAGAAAAAAACAAAACAATTCCATTGTTGAGAACATTCTCAGGTAAAACATGTCTAAGACAATCAATCCATAAAGACAAATAGGATGACTAAGTGGATGAGTGAACATACATGTATTGTGCGACAACTAGTTGTGGCATCCAAAGACCCATCCTCATCTTCTCCACAATCAATGATTCCCGGCCCTGTCAAAAACTGTGGAATATGCAACTCACCTGCTCATCCAACTGACACATGTCCACAACTTCAAGAGGATAAATTTTATTCATCTAGACTATTGGAGATCAATGCATTATATGCTCAGGAGAACCCCAACATCCAACAATCAGGTCAGTTCCTTAGAAACTTTAACCAACCTCACTCTCAGCCATTCTATTCTTCCTATTACCAAGGCCTAAGGTATAGTAATCTCGTCTCTCATCCCACTCAATTACCTCTTCAAAACCCAAACTAGTTTCAATATGGTCAAGGTGTTGGTAAGTTCCAACAACCTTATCCTTTTGTTCCTGAACAATAAAGGAACAATCCTCCTCCTAGATTCCTCTATACTTGTGTGCCTTCGAAATTCCAAAACCAATACAATCTCTTTCCCAAGAACCAAAATCAATGTAATCCCAATCATGGACAAGACACTTATTACAAAAAACAACGGGAAAGAGATGGGGATGATCTTTCCTCATTCACCCATTCCAGCCTCAAAAACATTGAAACCCAAATTGGTCAACTTGCATCACACCTATGCCAGCAACATCAATCAAATTATTCCCAACTCCTTGCTCAACCATTACACAACCCTAATGGTAATGTTTGTGAAATTTCACTTATATCGGAAAAGAAAATTTCTATGCCTCAAGATAAGTCCTCCAACATTCCTTTGAATTTTGACCAAGGAAATGAAAAAAATGGAACATGAAAAGGAATATGAATCCATTCCCTAACCTCCTTCAATTCCACTTAGGAACCAAATTACTTTTCCTCTAGCTGTTTCTAATCAAAATATGTTCTTGTCACTAGATCCTGAAATTCTTGACATGTTTAGATGTGTTGAAGTGAACATTCCACTCTTTGATTCCATTAAACAAATCCCCAAGTACGCCATGTTTCGTAAGAAATTGTGCACCCACAAGAGGCAGCTTAGGACCTTCGAAAATGTTTCCACCCAACAGTCTATTCCCATAAAGTGTAATGATACAGGGTCATTTATGGTTCAATGCCAAATTGGAAGTTCAATATTTGATGATTCACTCATAGACCTATGAGCCTCAATTATTTCTAGGCCCAAATCCATATTCTCCAACCATGGTCTAGGTCCCTTTCACCCAATGGGTGTTGTTATTCAATTGGCAAAGTGAATCACTACTAGTCCTGAGGGTATAATTGAGGATGTACTTATCTGAGTCAATGATATTATATTCCCAGATGACTTATATGTCCTTGACATGAAAGGTAAGAAAACGACTTTCCAATCATCTCTGATTTTAATATGACCTTTATTTATGAAATCTAAATCCAAAATTTATGTACTTGCTGGCATGTATTCCAATGAATTGGTGACCAACTGCTCAAGTTCAGTATTTTTCAATCAATGTGATACCCATTAGAGATTCAATCTATATTATCTATCCATGCATTTGAAAGTCTCTCTAAGAGTGTCTTCAATCCCAATCCATCATGTTCTTCCTTTTCTACAAATAGAGTAGTTTTTGAATATTTTAGACTCATTGACCATGTCATAAATAGAGAATTTGATGTTGACATTAAAAATAAAATCAACATTGATCTAAAGGATCTTGAAAACACTTTTGAATCACATCTCACCTCTGTCCTCCACATCTCCAACTTGGATGGTAATAGGGAAAAGGACAAGCATGTTTATTTTTTGATTCAAAATTGATTATCCAACATTCATTATTTCCAATCCATGATTCTAGAAATAATATTATATGTGAGGTGAACCCTGAGCCAACCTGTTTATATTTTCCCAATGGGAGTGAAGGTTGTGAGATTTATTCCATGATTAATAAAGTGATCACTTGTGATATTGAAATTGACCATTCTTTGTCAAACAACATTTATATAAAGGATATTGAAAAATTTATTCAGTCTTATGAATCTAATGATCCCCATTACTCTACATCGGTAAGTGATGAAATAAATGAGTCAAACACAATTGGGATCTCATAATCTGGTTTCGTGTTATCTAAACCATACATAAATGAACCATCAGAATTGAGACATCTTCCTGAATTTCCAAGCATAAAAAACCATCACATTGTGGATAAAATCATTCCTCACGTTGAAGACCAAAGGGAGGATAGTCATATTCTCTTTTCAACCCTGTGGAATTCAAGAGAAACAACAAGGAAGGGATGAAATTATCCAAGGAATCATCCAGCCACCCAGAGGAAAAGTTTTTATGGAAGTACACTGAAGATGAGAGAATAGGATGGCCACCGTCAGACTATAGGTAGTCCACTACAACTGTCCAACTGTAGACAAATAAATGAAGTACTTCTTGGAAGGAAACCAATGTTTTCTTTTACTTTTATGAAATTTTCATTTGTTTTTAGATTTTAGTTAAATGAATAATGATTTTTCTTTTTCAGGTAACATCCAACAATGCTATAAAAACATAGACATCCATCAAATCCCCAACATCGACAGTTGTCCCACCACTGGACGGAGATGAAAACCCACCAAATCCAAACCAGGGGAACCTCTTTCCCTTTAAATTATCTATCTGTCTCTCTCTCTCTTTATCTTCCTCTCTCATTTTCATTTTTTACGACTTTACTTATCACACTTTTTTTACTTACTCTTTCTCTTTTGTGTGGGTGGGTATTTATAAAAAACTAAAAAAAACTAAAAAACCAAAAAAAACTGAAAAAAAGAAATTAAAAAAAAATGTGAATAAGAAAGAGTCATACTTTCTCACCTTCCAATTTTCAAATTTTCTCCCACCATTTTGGGGTGTCAAAAGACATGGTTTCATCAAAAAAATTTTGTGGTTTCTTAAAAAATTTGGAGAATGAATATTGTGTCAAAACTAATTAATTTTGAATGCTCAATTTTTTATTCGTAAAATAAATTTCCCAAACCGTGTGGAACAAAATTAGATTTCATGAAATGTCCACCTATGTCCATATATTCAAATTGTGTGTTTTCACCCCAATTTGTGAATCTTGAGTTTGTGGACCTTCAAGCTAAATTTCCTACATTACTGTGCATTATTATGATAGAGGCATTTTTTGAGCCACATGAGAATTATAATAGCCAAATAAACTCCCATTAACCAAACTTTAATCATCCTTATGAATTCCTCTTCATGCCTATGAAATCATTTTCTTTGATAGACACATTAAAATACCAATACCTTATCCCACCCAATATCAACATGGATTTTCATTGCATAATTTATTTGAAATTTACATGTGGGGGGGGATGGATTTCATTGTTTGGGTGCCCTTTTATTGATTTTCAACGAGTTATCATATGATTGAGGGAAAGCATCCATTTTAGTGCGGGGGAGAGGTTGTCCTTCATTGGGTTTTAATAATGTATATATTCTTATGACATATTGTTCAAATTATAATGACAGGCGTTCAAAAAAAATTTAAAAAATGTAAAAAAATAAAAAAAAAATCAAAAAAGGGGATGTCTCTTGGGTAGGACAAGAATCACAATTTCTTTTTCATTGATATTGTTATAACTATTAAAATTAGTGTTGTGAGGAGATCAGTCATGGATTTGGATGAGTGTGAGATTTGATAAAAGTTCAATATTTGAAAAAAAGAGAAAAAACACTTGCATTATATTCTTATGTCATTGGTAGAAGTTTTGTGTTTTGTAATATTATATCGTCTCATTCCTTTCATATTTCCTTCCACATTTGTGTCTTATTTCACATTTTCATTCCCACTTAAATATGAGTTTCCATTTCCTTTCATGTCTCATTTAAAAAAAATGTGCATTGATTTTTCCATGTTGGTGTTTTCTCCTATTCTTCTCTCTCTTGTACATTATATTAATACTGTCCCATAGCCATAGAAAAAAACATTCAAAAGACCTCATTATTATTTTTCCCTTTGGATAGGAAGTGGAAGCTGAGATCTCTTTCAAACTCAAAGATTTTCAAGTTTGGTTGGTGAATGAGTGAAGCTCCATAAATTAATTTTATCATCTTTCTAGGAGTATGTTCTGTGTGCCACCATTTTTCTTTTCTAAATTGGAACATGAAAATATGAATTGTTTTTGGAAAATTTTTTCTTTAAAAAATTGTGGTGGAATTAAATAGTGATGAGTGATATTGTCTAAACCTCCCTGATTGGGGAAAACAAATTTTTATTATTTGATGGTGAGGGAAAATGATTTTTTTCATGTTTTTATATTTATTGCACATGGGGACATGCACAAGAATATGTGTGGGAGTTGATGTTATCAATATTTTCAGGAATTATTATATTCTACCTTTACTGATTTTGTTTGGAATGTTCATAATTTGTGTGAAATATTAATGTTTTAATACTAAGTATAATTTTAGAGCATTTTTAGAAGTAGTACAATTGAGTCTGTTACTATTTTATTACCAAATCTCCTATTACTGATAAAAATTGTGTTGTCATAGTTTTTAGGATTATTAATTCAATAAAAAAACATTTCAATATATGGGATCATGGTCCAATTCTTCCATTTAAAGTCCCATATGGACCACACAAGAAGGCCTACAGAATCATTGAAGAAATTGGACCAGCCATGTGGATTTAATTTCTGGGCTCAATCAGGAAGTCCAAATTCCACTGTTCTCCTCCAAAGTTCGGGGGAAAATTTAATAAGTATTGGTTATAACTTCAAAGGCCCAAATCCAATGACATGGATACCAAATGATTCATTTAATATCAACCCATCATTCTGGATGAGAATTAAAATCGGTACAGTATTCATAAAATGTCAAATTATGTAATCCTCATATCAATCTGAGCGTTTTCAGTGGGAAAGAGGGGATATAGGTGGCTGAATTTTTTGAATAGAGAATTCATATATGAATGCTTCTTACTATTCCAAAGTCCATTGACATTTTTGACATTGAAAAAGCATGGATTGAAATGGATAGTTTAACTTTGTTTAATCAATCTGCCATAACATTGGATCCATAAGTCCAAATGACATAAATTTTTTAGAGAAGTCGTCCAACATTATTGTATACAACATTGAAGAATAGGATATCTCGAGATGCAGCTATCTGAATATCTAAACTAGCGATGCATGTGGAGGGACAGATTGGGAATGAAAACAGTCCACTTCCTTGCGCTATAAATACATCCCCCTCCCCTCCTTCAAAGGATTTGAAATTTCAGAATAGAGCAGTGGATATTGGAATGAAAAAGTACCTCCCAAGGGCTTTGGAGGACCTTCCATACTCATGTTTTCACTTTATATACCCTTATTCCTCTCTTTGTTTCCTTTTACTTTTGTGTTCTACATTATTGTAATCTTGTAAGTCTTTTCATTGTAATTCAGTTTTAATTCAAGTTTTGTCTTAAGTATGTTTTATTATTATTAACCATTTCTAGTTTAAAATTAATGTTCTTAAAATATATTAAATATAGTTGAATCCCATTCCCTTATTTTTCTTCCTCATCCAATCCAAATTCTATTTTTAATTATCATCATTGTTTGTGTGTGTGTTTGATGCACCACTCTTTTCTTGTCCCTTTCTTTTTCTTCTCTTCAAAATTTATCATCATAATCATTATACCACAAATTTGTAATAATATTAATGGATGAGTAAATATACCATTTGGGTGAGTCCAAATTTAGGGTTTTTAGGTGATTGAGAGTATTTTCTCGATGAGTATTCATTAATTAAACATTGTGTATGCCAGACTTAACATGTCATGGGTTAATGACATATTTTGTTTAACATGTGGTTTCTATGGATTATGATAACCATAAATACACTACCATCAACAATCTATGGTTGATACTAGAACCCTAATATAAGTTAAGGTTTGAATTAAACCCTTAACACAAAGTAATTCCAATCAACGTTATCTTGTGAAGTGTGTGTTAATTTAAATGCAATATAAAGAAAAGCTCAAGGATATCACAAGATCAACTCTCTATTAATAAACTCACCCAAATATTTATCAATTTTTAAGTCAAACATCATCCATAAATTATTTCATATGCTCTGAAAACTAACCCCCAATCAAAAAAAATTAACTAAAAACAATAGACTATTAAAAAAATTATCATCGCCAAGGATTCGACCCGAGTGTCGCTATACACATTAGCAGTGAATCGTAACTTTGACTTGTCGATAGGTGACAATCTGCCACAATTTAACACATATTGACAGAATTCCCATGAATGATCTACTAGGGGAACACATCCCAATGTCTAGTGGTCTCTTATCATCACTCATGTTTAGTTAGTGTTGAAATTTTCATTCTTGTGAGATGAGTTTGGGCCTTAGAAACTTCTGAATCAATTAGCATACTAGTCTTAGTCCACCCACCTATATACCCAAGATTCAATTTGTTCTCACATTCCATTTAATAAATCACATGAATCAAAACATTGATTGCCACTTTATAAACATCATAATAACACCATGAAATCACTATTGTCACATTTTTCACATTAATCCAATGATCAAGACTCACCTAGGAACCACTTGTGTCAATAAAACAAATCCACTTTCCATTTTACAAACACACTAAATCCATTGGGAAATACATATCACACCAATTTAACAATTTATGAAACTCATTTGAATGTGATAAAATAAGATACATATGGAATCCAACCATTTCCATGGGAAATCCCCTTTACAAAACATATTCACTATAAAATAATTTTATAAAATGATTCATAATTTAAATACACATTTAAGGTGCACAATAAGGAAGATAATATGCAAAAAACCCCATTTTTCATAAAAAATCAACTTTCAACACATTCTAACCTTTGAATTTATTTGAAATCACATTCTGTACCATCCATAAAAGGTATAAAACATTTATATGAAAAACCAAAATGAAGGACACAATTAAAATAACCAATTTTCTTTATAAACCCCATTTTTACCACATGTGAATTGCAGAACCCTTTAAAAATATTTTTCCTCCAAAAATTAATCCGTAGAGCATATTTAAACAACCAACAAAGAATTAAAATCTCATCAAATTATGTAAAAGTTAAGAATGACCTACATCACACCTATAACCTTCCATAAATTGTTTTTACACTACAACAATAGAAATATGGAGTAGTCATGTTGAAAAGGAGTTACATCATGATTCCATAAATAAACTAGGTGAAAACCACACATAGTTTGTGGCTGAAGAGGTCTGTGAAATCTTATAAGAGGCTCCCATGGATTCAAATCTTGAATGGGGAGGATGGGAGGGGTGTAATGGATAAAATTGAAGATGATATAAAAGTGAATTCCCATATTTTAATGACATGGAAAAGACACACGGTAAGACCGCACAGTTTTCGAAATTGTGTAAAAATGTACGCAACTCACTGTCCAAGAGGGATATGCCACATATTTATTTTGTAGAGTTTTTTGAACCATGATTGAATCATGTGGTCTTCACTGTCCACAATTGAAATTGGTCACACACTTGCCTTTAGGAGGGTCTACAGTTTCCCCAAACCATGTACCAATAGTGCACCACATCCTTTCCTTCCTAAATGCACCATTTTCGCCAAAAGGATCTTTGGGAACCAATGGGATAAATGGTAAACTAAAAATAAACAAATATTATATATAAATAGAATCACAGATGTGACACATAAGGAATAACCAATGGGTGTTTCATAATAGTATACATCAAATTTGAGAATCAAATAATTCATGGAAATTAATTTAGGAAATATCATAATAGGTCAGGAATAATGGATTCCAATTGAAGTCAACAAAATTAAAAAGTATGGTTAGGTATCTTTAGAAATTTTCCAATTAAGTATATATTTATGGATAATAATGAATAGATTTTAAATAGGTTAAAAGATTAATTATTTCTATAAAACTGATAATGATCTAAAATTGTTTTCTAATGATAAAACGAGTGAATTTATAAAAAAATTAAATTATTAAAAGTTTTTATGTATTATACATGAGAATTGGTAATAAAAAGATAAATTATCATTAATCAGGTTTTCTTATCAAGTGGAATTAATAAGGGATCCTTTCTAATACTTGTACTTCCCATAAAAGTAGTTGAATTGATATATATATAGGTTGGTGGGGATTTTATATTGAATATGGGAGAAGAATATAGTATTTATTAACAGATAAATTGAGGCAAAGAGAGGTAAAGTGTTACCCAAATTAAATATGGAGGTTCAGATAATTCTCTTACCTTATTCTCAAATGTGATATTCCCTTTCACTTAATATCATAGATTATCAAGTTTGATAGAATAATTACATAAATTAAATTCTATTAAACAAATATTTGATTTATTATAATTTTATATATGTCATTTATGGCCATTTATATGATTTATAATATTCAATTTCATTGTTACAGGAACATTCAATTCATGGTTTCATGGTTTGTTTACCTATGTGTATTAATTTATATTCTTTAAAAATGGGAGTAAAACATAATAATTTAAATGAAAATATATTGATGTGTTTTATGGTTTTCACGAACCATAAAATCCTAAGGTTAGTTTTCCCCTAGTGTGACATGATCTTGAGTCAGCATAAGAGGAGGAAATTCTTTTGGTATTACAACTTTTAGATTTTTTATACTCCATTTATAGAAATTTTTTTATTGAATCCACTGAGTATGAAGTCACATAGTGATCCATGCATGAATATAGATATTCCTATAGTGTTATGGAATAACTCTCAGGTAATCATCAAGATGTGGGGGAGATTGGAAGTAGATGTTTTATTTTAAAGATAAAAATGAAATCATATATGACGTAGAAGGCGGAGTCCGAATTTTGGGATTCTAAGGTAATAGTCTTGAGGGAACATTTTTTTTGTGGTGATACTGATGGTAGGTTTGAGGATGGAAAACACAAGGTGTTTCTAAAATAAATGATTATAATTCATTAAGAGATGCATGAGATGGTTCATTGAGAGTTTTATAGATCTCCTTTTGTAGTAAATCCTGGTGTGACCAAGATATATTGAGCATTAAGAGATATTTTTTTGTTTCCCGGGATGAAGTGTGTTGATTCAACGTTTTTTCTCAATGTTTGGTCTGTCCGATGATAAAGGCCGACAACCACCATCTTGGTTGGTTGCTCCATTCATTTGATGCTTCCTTGTGGAAGTGGGAGGTTATATTTTGGAACATTGTTTCTATATTACCTCAAGATAATTGATGTTATAATGATATTTGGGTAATAGTGGATTATTTTATTATGTTATTCATCTATATAGAGATATGCTATTTGAGATCAGTGGAGGTTTTGTTGAGGCAGTATCTATAAGAGGTATTGAAACTCTACGGATTCCTGAAGATTATCATTTTGATTGAGATCCTTGTATTACCTATAGGGTTTATAGAGGTCTCTAATACAATTATGGTTTTCAGTTTTGATTTATCACTACATTACATCCATAAATGCATTGTCAGATAGAGTGGACCAACCAGAATCTTGAAGATATGTTGTACTCTTGAATCATGTGTTTTGGAGGCCTGTGGATGAGGCACCATTTCTTGGTCAAGATTCATTACAGTAATTGTTTCCACTCCACCATTTCTATGGAACATTTTTAATGTTTTTATAGATAACCTTTAAATTTTCCATTATGATGGATGAGGGTCGAAGAGGATATAATTATCAGATTCGAACTCATATAGAATAAAAAAAATTGTTTGGGTAATTCCTGAGAGGATATATACAACAAAATATCATCCAAAATACGATGTTGATCATAGAAGGAGACTTATAGAGTTCCAGATTTGAGATCATGTGTAACCAAAGGTGACGCCAAATCATGGTTAACAATGTTGGGGTCTTCGATTAAGCTGTTCATCAGGTTTGTTGGGCCTTTTGAGGGGTTTCTTAAAGAGAACCAAAGCTTGAAGTACATAGACATTACATTACTTTTTCGGAATAATTAATACATAAAAAAACAGACACCAAAGGACCGTAATAGTTTAGTGTCCTTGGAAACTCGAAACATAATCTTCTAATCATGGTGAATGATCTTCTAAATATCTAATAAATATCTTCCCCATTATTAACTAAAACATTTCTCTAAATCTTTGGGAAAAGAAAACATATAAAGGGTGATATCAAATGCTCAGTAAGGGTATGCATGGAGAAAATAAAACAAACCATATACATTTGAACATAAAAACATGAACATAATTTGTAAACATCGAAATCTTGAGCAATGACATAAACATGGAAGTACGTAAGGCATAGATCATAATATAACATCAATCATGATAAAATAGCTTGGAAATAAAACTTTTATTTATGGAAAAACATTATGCACATGATATGATTTCCATAGTAGCCAAGGCATTGCTGCCAAGACCATCTTAGTGGACAAAGTCCCTTTCTAAATCGATTTCACTCCTCATTCCAGTCCTGTAACACTGAACCAGATTAACTTACCGTTCCATCCATATCTATCTCATGAGATATAAATCTTTACCCAATGCATTGGAGGGAGATATAGGTCCCACACATCTCATAATGATATCATTCTTACTTGTGCCACAACATAAACATAAATCATTCATCGTAACCCAAAGAATAAAATGGGTTTCATAAACATCATCCCATGATAACATAATCCATATAAAACTAATGGATATCATTTCATCATAAGAAAAGTGAAACCATGTAAATCATAGAGGCATTATACATGAACCATACACATATGAAATAATTTAATCTTATATGGAAAATGGTTTTGATAAAACACTTGAAATGAATTCTTGAGGAAAATATCCTTTCTTATTCAAAATCATTTTCTTTTCATAAAATTCCATGAAATTTTAAAAGAAAGGGGTTTTTTTTAAATTTTCAAGAAATCTTGTTGATTAATCTTCATGAAAATACGGCGTTATAGAACTGTAAAAATCCGTTCATGCCGTATAAGTAAGAAAACAACCATCTCGTACTTTTGCCGGAAAAGTCAAAAAGTACCTCGTATGGTAAACAAAAGAAAGATTCCTTACATACCTTGTAGATGAAGTAAAAAAATGGGTAAAAAGGAATTTAATCATACATGAAATCGTTTTTATAAAACAGGGACATGGATGATAAATATAACCTCAGTAAATACTTACAAATAAACAATCTCAGAAAAAAACGAGATTGGAAAAGTTATCCCTTACCTTATGTCCGATATGCTTTTATGTTTACGAACCTCCTGTATAATGATTTAAATATGTAATTTACTTATTAAAGAATCATATTCACTGTTATGATATCATATATGGTTCACTTATGACTTTATATTAACCGTTCTTTTGTAAATTCCATGTTAAAGCACCGTTTTGGGTAAAATCGTTTCATTTATCTTAGGAGTTTCGACTTGTTGTTATTGATATTTTTACTTATATCCTGATTTACATAATTCTAGAATGTAAAACGTGATTTATATATAATATATATTCAGCAAATAAATATATATGATATATCAATAAATGTAATGAAATACACCGTTCATTGAGACGGTAGGCCGTACGTACGCAAGAACGCTGTTTTCGTTTCCTTATTGAATTGAATGGAATTAATTAGATGACATACATATATATATATATATACATAAATAAATTATCATTTTTATGTGATATATTTCATTATTATTCATTATATATACTTTAAAATCATTCATTAATGGCTAACATGGAGAATGAATCTCATCGCGTCGTGGAGACGGTAGTCCGTACATACGCACGAGCGATGATATCATTCCAATGATCATGGAATTGTATTTAAGTGTATGTATAATATTTCATAATAAATATCACTTTAAAATAATCATATATAGTAATTTATTTACACCATTATACCCATCAATGTAAGGTAGTGGTCGAAAACAAATTACACCACGGCGTGGAGAGAGTATTCCATACGTACGCACGCGCGGTGATTTCGTTTTCCGTAAGATGGATTGTAGGTGAAATAGGGTTGTTTCATATTTATAATAAAATATCAGTATATAAGTAATACCAATGTTGTTACTTTATAATGAGAAAACTAAAGAAGAATAAGTAGAAGAAGAAATAATCTTGAGATAATCGGAAGAAGAGATTACATCTTCTTCGACACAACTCCTTTAAGCTTCCTCTTAAGGAAGTAGAGTTGGTCTTTTGAGAAGGCGAGAACCTCCAGAATTTTTCTATGGAAGTGGAGAAGATAAATTGTCAGGTTTTGGCCGAGCTTCAAGGCTCAAATTGGTGTTAAGAGAAGAGGGAAGGGGTGCCGTATTTATAAGGGAAGTGAGGGGAACCTTTGGAAAAAGCATAAAATATTATTTTATAATAAATTTATATTCATTTTTTAAAAAATACAAATTGATTTATTTCTAAGCTAAGGTGGGGATAGGTCGAAATACTCTCAAAAAATAGATTTTAGACAGGTTTGGGTCATTATATTAACCTTATCTTTTAGTTTTAACTCTTAGTTAATTAGATTCACATTTACCATGTCACTTTGTATTTTTAAATTATATAGTTAATAAACTTACCATATACATCCAAAAGACCCCAAGTGGTCCATTAATGATACAACTACCAAGATATAAGTATCTTGGCCTAGAAAATGATTTTTAGGAATATAATAACAATTAATAATATAATATTTTTTTTAAAAACCATTTTATGTCAATTCTGACACTATTTGGTAATTGTTTTTTTGGGAAAATCATAACATCAGGATTAGTTTGAAAAATGTTAATTAAATCAATACTAACATGTCATATTAACCTAGAAAATTATTTTAATTCATAAAAGTATCAAATTACATTTATTTGTGTATTTATAACATCAATTATGTTAATATTTCATTAATAAGGTAATATCTGCATCATCATTGTGTCATAAATAAATTAAATTATTTAATGTCTAAAAATTAAAAAAAATACCATTATGTATGAAATATTTTTAGCTTTCTAATGAATATTTATTGTCGAATTTATCTTATGTATAACCCTATATTAAAAATGATTTATTTATTAAACATTGATTTTAACCATTTTAACCCTTCTTTAAATAAATTAATAATAAATGTTCTAATCTAATCAATGTGAACCTAAATGCTCATATTTTATTACAAAGGGTGTTTTTGTCGAATTTCACTTATACAATAGAATTAGGACATGTGTTAGGGTAATAATAATATCATTTTTACCCTTAATTACCCTATTTACTTTTAACTGTGGAAAATAAACGTAAAAAGATACTATTCACCAAAAATTATTTTCATCTCATCAAACCACATTTTAGTCCTTGATATTAATCGTGTCTCTCGAATTTTCGAAATTCCACTCACAGAAGTGTTAAAATTATGTTTTATGTATGTTTGCAAAAAGCTCATATGATGTAGGTAAAAGACGGTGAAAAGTTTAATAAAATTTTTATATATCGAAAATTATTATAAAATTACTCCAATTAATTAAATTGAACTTATATAGGTATTATTTATCTATTTTTACCTAAAAAATATTAAAATAAAATAAATAATTATTTAAATAAAATGCCGGTTTTTAAATAGTAACCCATTGTTTTCACTATTCATAAAAAATTGACATTTTTCAGAAAAATACCAAAAATTCATCCTAGGCTAATTTCGATATTCTGAATCCAAAAATGAAGTCCATTTTGAAATATAAAATTTATAATATTTCAAAAATTGGGTATTACTATTCATAACGGCTAGTTCATAATAATATTATAATAATATCTCGTTTAGTGAAACTCGGTATTGCGTACTACAAACACTATCGAGGAAGGTCTTGATTGTGTGTAATGCAAGCCAAGTTAGGGCTGCATGTAGTGAAAGCACCATTTGGGGTTGCGTATAACGTAATCAAAACTTATTTCATTTATACATTAAACAAAATCTATACTTAATGTTGCGTAGAATAATTTCCACAAAACGAACTTGAAATTGTGTGTAACACGAGCCAAAAATAGTGTTGCGTATACTGCAAGCTAATACAGTGTTGTTTATAGTACAAGCTAAACTTGGTTTAGTGTATAATAGAATTCATCAATGAATTAGAAGAATATTTTTCCATAAAATCTCGGGGTGTTACATTCTACCCCCCTTAAAATGAATTTCGCCCTCGAAATTCGTCGGGGTTATAAATGGTTTACTACTTGAAAGTTCCTTTAATCGAAACACACATCGTAAAAAGGAATACCAATACATGACTTTAAAAACTAAAGTATGAAACTTAACGGTTACCAAAATTAACTAATCACTGGGTTTCCACAATGGAGAACATAGGTGAAAATATGGATATATAAGAGAAATATAACCATCAACTTCTGATGAAGACTGGTAGAGGGCATGGCTATGACGATGCCAACAATCACAAAGCCATAAATTTGTGATGATCTAAGGTACCATCCTGATTAATCAGATATGAGAGCACTAGGACAACATTTTTTGTTCTCAAGATCATTTCCCTAAAGTTAAAGAATTGATGAATTAGAATAAATACTTACATGATTTTGGTACAATCTCAACATTGATTGTGCCTCGAACAATTTCCACTTTAGCTCATAAAGAAATGAAGTTGAATTTGTCTTCTATGAAGTGTTAGTAGATTATACGATATAATGATAGGTCATTCCATCTATTTCTATCGCAAAAAGTTTAGCACAATTTATTAAATATACAGAAGTCCATCTATGCTGAGATTAATCATATATGGTTGCTAAAATGGACTTATACTTTAGCTATCATAGAGCTTAATAACATAAAACTAGTTTCCACTAACCAGGGACTTCCTGTAGGCTAGGGGTAGATGATAAACGCATGTCGCACTTTGGTTGTGGGTTCGATTCCCACATCCTTGTCCGACGCGACGGGTTGTCTCCCATTCTGCAGGTTGTCCCTTTTCTTAAACTACACTATTATAACATTCTATCAATAATATCAAAAAAATTTCTAGCCTTAAACAATATTAAAATATGGTCAACATAATCCATTCCAATCATTAGGCTTATCCCAAATACTTCTGTCCAATCTTATAGTATAAAGAAAACGATTACTAGAAATGTCATCAACACAGCATGTGAATACCATCATTTATCCCCCATATAAGAGATATCTTGTTGGCCACATTCCGAACATGTGAATACCTTAATCACATATTCTCTTGAAAAATGAATACATATTGAACTTTAGTGAAAACATGAATGCAGATAAAAGTTAACTCTTTCCACATTCCAAAATCTCAAAAATTCTATATACTCAAACTGTAATATCACTTAGTCTTTATATCAGTCACAAGCTCATGAGTTCTATTAAACATCTCATTATCTTCTTATCCCTTCATTATGCGCATATCATCTACTTTCCAAAAATATCTGAATAAGCTTTCATGGTTACCAGTACAATTCAACATACACTTTCAAATAATTTAGGAAAAACAATAGTGTAAAAGTCCTTAGAGGTGTCTTTATTCCATAGTACCATTACCTATACAACATAACTCTTGATAAACATAAATCATTCCACTACCTTCTTAAACCACGGACTGAGCTTCAACAATTATTTCATCTCATGTATCATTTGTAGTCTCTTCATCATCATCAACATAAATACTACCCATACGACCACGCAGATTCTCATCATGAGACTTTCCCTTAGGGAATTGGTTTGCATAATGCCCATACATTCCACATTGAAAACATTTAGTCATTGTTTATGTCGTAGCAATAACATTATCCTTGTCCATGGTGTTAAGTAAACCTTTTCCTTTGAACTTACTGGATTTGTGTCCTTATTTTCCACACCCAAAGCATCTTCCAGTTCCTTTGAAACATTCTACATGATGCCTCTTCCCACATGATTTACATGAGAGAAATTGAACTTTCTTTACTCTATGATCATCATGAAACTCCATCTTTCTCTTATTAGCTGAGTCAGGAAACATACCAAAGTTGAGATTATTGCGCATATTAGGATATTGCTGATTAGGCATAATAACGACATGTGGACCTCCAGATCCAATTTCATTTGGTTGCTCAGGAATAATATCATTCAATTATCCATCATATCCTCCATTATCATGAATCTTCCCATTTCCAGCCATTTTATAAAACCCAAAAAGAATAGTGTGAGAGGCCAAAATCATAATCAAGGGAGATTACCTTCAACATCTAACATCTTAGGTTAAATTCTAAGATCGTTACCATAATTCTAGGACTATGACCTATACTTATACTTATCCTTAGGGACATCCCTAGACATACCATAGAAATATCTCTAAGGATCTCACTAAAGTTTTTGCATCCTAGTTTCCAATGGTTAACTAAACCTTTCATATAATACCAACTGTAGAGACCCAAAAAATGAGGTAAATAGACATTACATTACGTTTGTGTAATACTTAATACATTACAAAAACAAACACCAAAGGACCATAATAGTTTAGTGTTTTTGTAAACTCGGAACGTAATCTTCTAATCATGGTGAAAGATCTTCGACATCTCCAATAAAGATCATCCCCTTTTGGTTTTCTTACCTAAAACCTTTATTGAAATCCTGGGGAAAAGAGAACATATTAAGGGTGAGCTAAAATGCTCAGTAAGGGTAAGCATGGAGAAAATAAAACAAACCATATACATTTCAACATAAAAACATGAACATAATGTTTAAACATCTAAATCTTGAGCAATGAAATAAAACATAGAAGTACGTAAGGAATAAATCATAATATAATATCAATCATGATACAATATCTTGGAAATAAAACATGTAATTTTGGGAAAACATTAATAACATGATATGATTTCTTTAGTATCCAAGGCATTGCTGCCAAGACCATCTTAGTGGACAAAGTCCCTTTCTGAATCGAGTTCACTCCTCGTTCTAGTCCTGTAACACTGAACCAGATTAAATTAAAATTCCATCCATGTCTATCTCATGAGATATAAATATTTACCCAATTCATTGGAGGGATATATAGGTCCCACCCATCTCATAATGAAATCATTCTTACTTGTTCCACAATATAATCGTAAATCATTCATCATAACCCAAAGAATAAAATGGGTTTCATAAACATCATCCCATCATAACATAATCCATATAAAACAAATGGATATCATTTCATCCTAAGAACAGTGAAACCATTTAAATCATAGAGACATTGTACATGAAGCATACACATATGAAATAATTCAATCTTATGTGGAAAATGGTTTTTATAAAACACTTGAAATGAATTCTTGAGGAAAATATCCTTTCTTATTCAAAATAATTTTCTTTTCACAAAATGCCATGAAATTTTAAATGTAATGGAATTTTTTGAAAATTGTCAAGAAATATTGTAGATTAATCTTCATGAAAATAAATAGTTATAAAATCGTAAAAATTTGTTCATGCCGTATAATTTAAAAACACATTCTTCTCGTACTTTGGCCGGAAAATTCAAAAAGTACCTCGTATGGTAATAAAATGGAAGATTCCTTATATACGATGTAGTAAAGGTAAACAAATGGGTAAAAAGAAATTTAATCATACATGAAACCATTTTTAGAAAATAGGGACATGGATAATAAATATAACCCCAGAAAATACTTACGAATTAACAATCTCAGATAAAAACGAGATTTGAAAAGTTATCCCTTACCTTATGTATGATAGGCTTGTATGTTTCCGATCCTCCTATATATTGATTTAAATAATGTCATTGACTTATTACAGAATAATATTCATTGTTATGATATCATATAAGGTTCATTTATGACTTTATATTACCCGTTATTTTGTAAATTCAATGTTAAAGCACCGTTTTGGGTAAAATCTTTTCATATATCGTACGAGTTAAGGCTTTTTGGTCTTGATATTATTAATTATATCCTGATTTAAATAATTACGGAATGTAAAACATGATTTATATATAATATATATTCATCATATAAATATATATGATAGATTGATAAATGTAATGAAATACACCGTTCATGGAGACGATAGGTCGTACGTATGCAAGAACACAGTTTTCGTTTCCTTATTGAATTGAATGGAATTAAGTAGATTACATACATATATATATATATAAACAAATCCAATATCATTACTATGTCATATATTTCATTATAATTCATTATATATACTTTATAATCATTCATTAATGGTTAACATGGAGAATGAATCTCATCACATCGTGGAGACGGTTGTCCGTACGTACGGACGAGCGATGATATCATTTACATGATCATGGAATTGTATTTAAGTGAATTTATAATATTTTAGAATAAATATAACTTTAAAATAATCATATATAGTTATTTATTTAAACCATTATACCCATCAAGTAAGGTGGTGGTCGAAAATAGATTACACCACGGCGTAGAGACGGTATTCCGTACGTACGCATGCGCTGTGATTTCATTTTCCATAGGATGGATAGAAGGTGAAATAGGTTTGTTTAATATTTATAATAACATATCATTATATAGTTAATACTTATGTTATTACTTTATAATGAGTCAACTAAAGTAGAATAAGTATAAGAGGAAAGAAACTTGAGAAAATTGGAAGAAGAGATTAGCTCTTCTTCGACGCACCTCCTTTAAGCTTCCTCTTACGAAAGTAGAGTTGGTATTTTGAGAAGACCAGAACCTCCAGAATGTTTCTAGGGAAGTGGAGAAGATAAATGGGTAGGTTTTGGCCGAGATTCAAGGCTCAAAAGGGTGTGAAGAGATGAGGGAAGGGGTTCCCTTTTTATAAGGGAGGAGAGGGGTACCTTGGGAAAAAACATAAAATATTATTTTATAATAAAGTTGTATTCAGTTATTAATATCTCAAAATTGATTTATTTATAAGATAAGGTGGGTATGGGTCGAAATACTCTCAATCAATAGATTTTGGATGCATTTGGGTCATTATATTAAACTTATCTTTTAGTTTTAACTCTTAGTTAATTAGATTCACATTTACCATGTCACCTGGTATTTTTATATTATATAGTTCATAAACTTACCATATACTTCCAAGAGACCCCCAAGTGGTCCATTAATGATATACCTATCATGATATAAGTATCTTGGCAGAACCATATATTTTTAGGAATATAATAGAAATTAATAATATATTTTTTTTAAAAACTATTTTATGTCAATTCTGACACTATTTGGTAATTGATTTTTGTGATAATCATAACAGCATGATTAGTTTACAAAAAGTTAATTAAATTAATAATAACATGTTATATTAAACTAGAAAATTAGTTTAATTCATAAAAAGACACAAATTAAATTTATTTGTGTATTTATAACATCAATTATGTTAATATTTCATTAATAAGTTAATTACTGTAACATCATTGTGTCATAAATAAATAAAGTTATTTAATGTCTAAAAATTATAAATAAAATACCATTATGTAGGAAATTATTTAATTATTCTAATATATATTTACTGTCGAATTTATCTTATGTATTACCCTATATTAAAAATTATTTATTTATTGAACATTGATTTTAACTATTTTAACCCTTCTTTAAATAAATTAATAATAAATGTCCTAATCTAATCCATGTGGACATAAATGGTCATATTTTATTCCTAAGGGTGTTTTTGGTCGAATTACACTTATACAATAGAATTAGGACATGTGTTAGGGTAATAATAATATCAGTTTTACCATTAATTACCCAATTTACTTTTAACCGTGGTAAATAAAAGTAAAAAGTTACTATTCACCAAAAATTATTTTCATCTCATTGAACAAAATTTTTGTCCTTGATATTAACTGTGTCTCTCTTATATTCTAAATTCCACTCACAAAAGTGGTAAAATTACGTTTTATGTAAGTTTTCAAAAAGCTCCTAGGAGCTAGGTAAAAGACGGTGAAAAGTTCAATAAAATTTTTATATATCAAAAATTATTATAAAATGACTCCAATTAATTACATTGAACTTATATATGTATTATTTATCAATTTTTACCTAAAATAAATTTAAATAAAATAAATAATTATTTAAATAAAAATTCGGTTTTTAAATACTAACCCAGTGTTTTCACTATTCATCAAAAATTGAAAGTTTTCAGAAAAATAAAAAAAATTCACCCTAGGATTATTTTGATATTCCGAATCCAAAAATTAAGTCCATTATGAAATATAAAATTTATAAAATTTCAAAAATTGGGTATTACTATTCATAACAACTAGGTCATAATAATATTATAATAATATCTCATTTAGTGAAACTCGGTACTGCATACTACACACACTATCGAGGAAGGTCTTGATTGCATGTAATGAAAGCCATGTCAGGGCTACGTGTAGTGAAAGAACCGTCTGGTGTTGCGTATAACGTAATCAAAACTTATTTAATTTATACATTAAATAAAATATATACATAATGTCGCGTAGAATAATTTCCACAAAACGAACATGAAATTGTGTGTAACACGAGCCAAGAATTTTGTTGCGTATACTAAAAGCTAATATTGTGTTGTGTATAGTACAAGCTAAACTTGGTGTAGTGTATAATAGAATACATCAATGAAATTAAATGAATATTTTTCATAAAATATCGGGGTGTTACATTTATTCTGTTAGAGTCCTGGTATATTAGAAATAACTTCTCCCATAGATGATATGGATACATGATATTTATTGTATTACAAAGCTAAAACATTTTACAAATGAAAACTCTAATTTTAACAATTAGGGGGAGATCAATTTTGATGATGATGAAACCTTAGAGGAGTGGCCTGTGCTGATCTTGGACCACCAAGAGAAGGTGTTTCATGGGAATCTAATTACATTGGATCCTATCATGTGCAAGCACAGTGGCGTGGAGGATAGTACCTAGGAATGAAACTCATATATTTTCACTCAACACAATGAGTTTTTTGATGTTTATATATTATCATATAATGATTTACCCTTTTGTATGTTGTATTTTTAATCATAGTTAGTTTTTTAATGTTTCTCATTGTGTATTTTTAATTTTTTGTGGGGTATCTCCCTTAGAAGAGTGTTTATGAGTTATTTGGTTATTTTTTTGGTTTTGAGCTATTTTCTTCTATGATAGATGATAGAGATTCTAAGAATGAAATATATTTGAGAGGTAAGCCATGGGGTGGTTGTTTGGATGACCCCTTTTCAGTTCTTCTCTATTTTAATTTTGGATTCTTTAGGACGAGAATCATTTGAGAGGTATCTAATGTAATGTCCAAGATTAATGTGGTTAATCCCATGATGTGTTTCTAAATCTCATGGTTCTCAGAGGAGTCTTGGAAGTGTTCTGGATAGGATTGGCTGCAAAAGGTCGGATGAATGAAAAATTCACATCATTTATTGTTATATGATGTGAAAGGGTTGTTCATTTCTTTTGGCCTGAGTAGACCAAAGGCTTTTTTTTTTATTTTTGATAACTGCCGTTTCAAGGGATTATGGGGAACCATTAAAAGCCCTGTAGGATTAGAGATTACATGTCCCATAGGCCTATGAGACATTACATGACCCAAGGGTCTTAGGTGATTCAACAACACTACAACTACAAGGAACTGCCCCTCCCTAGAATCTACATCATGATGGTAGCACTCCACCATCACATGTAAGTCTAGCTATGCTTCCCGTGCAAGCACATGTTGATCCCAATGTAATTTCTATACCCTCTTATTCTTGAAATTCCAATGGTTCTTCTCTAGTGTGTGCGCTTACTCTGAATCCTCCTCTGGGGCTGCTCTTTTTTTTTGTAGAGTCTATCTGGGGAAACTAGATTGATCATTTAGCCTAAAGGCCTTGAGATGGCCTATAGGGCTTATGGTGGCTTAAAGGCCTTGAGGTGGACCAAAATCCTTGTCGTGGCTTGAAAGCCATACTGGCCTGAAGGCCTTGGGTTGTCCGAAGGCCTTGAAGGACCAATAGGCCAAACTGATGACCCGAAGGATGAAAAGGGTGAATAGTTCTGTCCACTACTGTATTGAATAGTAAATTATATATTACCCTCTATAGTAACTACTACAAAACTGCTATAGGATTTCTACAAAAACATAGAAATTATACCTCTTCTTGGTTTTGATCTTGGGTCTCTTTGATGCACCTGTCGAGTCGTCACCAGCTAGGCTGCGGCTCTTGTCTATTGGTCGTGTCTTTTTTATGGTTAATGATGTGTAAATTTTTGAGGATAAATAATAAATGGATATATATTTTTAATGTTTACATAGCCCAAATTATAACATAACATGGAATGCGGTTACACGTCATGTAAATCTCCTATGCAGTGCTTCTATAATGGGTGAATCTACTCAAGATTTTGAAAAACCATATGGCCTACAACATCTCCCACTCTTGTCACAGGTGACCAACTTCTCCCTCCATTGTATTTTTGATTTACTTTCAAAGAGAATTAATTCCTCTATAACATATATTATCTATGGTGATCGAAGGTGAGTTTTACATATTTTTCTTGTGGTATCTTCTTTATTCTGTATCATTTTTCTCTTTTTCTTCTTGTCATACAATTTAGAATTATGTGCCATGTCTTAATGGAGTTTTCAAGGTTTTTTGTTTGTTCATTATCGGTGTGGAGTCCTCAAGGGGGATGAAGTTATTGTGGGAGAGGTGATCAGATATCTGGGATGTGGTCCGTTCTCATGAAAATAATGTTGACAGCTTTTGAGGTATGTTTTTTATTGTTTCCCTATTTATTTACGTGAAATAATATATTGATCATGAATTATCCCTTAGTATTATAATTAAATGGACTTAATAATTATAGAACTAGATTATTAAACTGTATAGTGAAGACATTTTGTTGAATCTGTTTTTTTATACTATTATTTCCATGTCCCTATTGTTTTTCTAGACAGTATGATATCCATGATATATGATTTTTAATTAAATTGTTATTCTTAGATTAGAATGATTATATTTATAAATAACATATAGCTAGTATTAATTGATAATTAATTATCTTGACCAATTAAAGAAGATGCATGTTTGAAATCTGGTGGTTAATGAAAATTGATGACAATCAAATTGAGGCAATGTACATGTTTAATTAAAATTGATATTCTTTATGATTAATGGAATTGATAGATAATGTGGATCAGGTTTATGCTTGATGATAATAATGTAATTGGGATGTTAATTGAGAATGGTACTTCTATGGTTTTTGGAAATCCGAAATAAATTCTATGAGCATGTTTTTTCATTAATAGATTGTTATAGATTACTTCTGTAGGTTTCCCTTAGTTGGAACCTATAAATAAAGAATCAGTTAATTAAAAATTTAATAAAAAACAATTTGGAGATAAAGTTGATTTTTTAGGTCATGATTTTAAAACATTCATATAATACTGAGTGCCTTGTTTAGGATCAATTTATACTCATTTTCATGAAATGGTTTAATGAATTGTTTTGAGGGCCACATTTCCATATCGATTTCTTATTTGTTCCCAAAGATTTTGCAATGCGATATGGATATTATCCCTGTGTTATGGGATTATAATAGAAAATATTAGGATGGATGATAATGAGCAGGGAGTATCGGTTGTGATTTGAGTGTGGTATTGATAATTCTGAGTTGTATGATGTGATATATATTGATATGGATGGATATATGATGGGGTAGTAGTCACCACATGTTACGGAGAGATACATTATTATATTCATGTGAGAGTTTTTGATGATATAGAGGTTATTTAACGAGTTAAATATGGGCTTACTCATTGATGGGATGTTGAGATCTTGTATGATCACTTATGAATTTGTTTAATGCTCATTGTCTGAGTTTCCAGTTTTATCTGCATTATTTTCCCCACTGCTTGATGTAGCTGGTAGTTCTTAGTTGTATGTTTCCTACTGGTGGTATCTGTAACACCCCACCCCTACCTCATTGGCTTGACGAGGCGGTGAGGGTTACTTGGCCTTAGGTGACGTTCCCAAGGCACCAAAGGCTGGAAATAAATGTCGAGGGCTCCAAGAACAATTGGGGAATGATTTTCCCTTGAGACAAAACCAACCCAACAAAAACAACTATATAATGAAAGTCAACAAAACCAAACTCATATATTACCCAAGACAACTAGATAATCCATAACCATACATGTCAACACAACCCAAAACAACATCAGATTATTATGCGGAAGACTGAACAAGAAACACCATAAGCCACAACACCACCACAACTCCACTCCATCTCCAAACTCCATGCAACACCAAGCATCACGAGACACTGCAAATGGATGGACATGCCTTACCTTTTCCCATATCCCAGTATACTACATCTGCTAAGACACCAAAGTGCCAAAGCAGGGGGTGAGTACAAATACTCTGTAGGGTTTCCCCTAAATGACATCCCTACACACGCAACTAGGATAAAACTTTTAGCACATTCATATAAAACAATTTATATAAAGTAATCACAATTGAAAACATTACCATACCAAAACACATCCTTACCAAGTCATCTTACCCAACCCAAGTAATCAAGGGAAAGACAAACAACCATGCCCTAAGCCATCTCATCATTTTTCTCTTGCACAACAATTCTAACTTGTAAAGAAATGCACAACAAACAATCAAAACGGTGGGACTTCCGCCAAACTCGTTCACCCATTCACGAATAGTAGCACTTCCGAACACTACCCACATAGTGGCACTTCTGACCAGTATCCATCACTCGTTTATTTTGGTACTTTCTTTCCCACTTCAGCACAACATTTCAAACAATCACAACCAATAATACAACCCACCAAGGTCACAACGTCATGCAATCAACCAAATTCCATTGCATATAAATCCACTTCACTAAATCACCCATTTGTTGAAAACCATTTTCCATGCCAAAACCCCATTTCAATAAAACAACCCTTTTTATTGAATATCATTCCCATCAATCATTTCACAAATCAATCATAACATTCCATTTTAAAAACCCCATTTTAAAATCACAACAATAGCATTTCATAAAAAAAATACATTTCTCCCAAAAATCCCCAAATGGATTTCGAACCAAATTCGCACATCAACACACTATTAATTTAGATCACAACAAATTAATTGAATCATGTAGCCACTAGATCTAACTATGTGGAGTCGAGAGAGAAGCCACCTACCAGTAGGGTTCTCGAAAAAATGACCCACAAGCCACCGCACTTCAAAACTGGCGAACAAACCACCGAATCCTCTCTATATCCCTTTCCCTAACATCGAAAAGCCTTAAAATCATTCAAGGAAACCAATACCATATATCTACACACAACAAGTGTAGATCTTGAAAACCAAGAAATAGGGATGAGAAGATCTAGAGGAAAACACAAAGAAACCATGAGAGAGGACTTACCTGGGAGAAACCACCTTCAATCCGCCTTGAAACCCCTTAAATATCCTTCCAAAATGGGTGGGAGAGCACCAAAAACCCGTGAGATCCCAAAATCCAGAGTGAGGATCGAGTGGGAGGAATAGAGGAGTGAAATAGGTCAATCCCGAGTGAGCCCGGATTTAAAAACCCTATTTTTAAGTGGCTGCATGGTTTAGCCCCACGTTTTGGAAAACATTGCACTAACCGTGCACACACCACTGCCTCGAGAGCCATGGTTTGCACGGTTTCCTCGCACGGTTTGGAAAACCATGTGCAATTAGTGCCGAGCGTACTGTCTCCCCCTACACGGTTCCTTGAACATCTGCACGGTTTCCACTAACCATGCTCAAACCATGCACCCCATTAAAAGCCTCCAAACTCTTCTAAAACTGTTCCAAGCTCTCCCAACCTCTTCCCAACTCATCCCATGCACTTTAAACACATATATATAATAAACAAAAGCTAACTCATCCCATGCACTTGAAACACATATATATCATAAACAAAAGCTACATACATCAAACCAGGGGTGCTACATTCTCTCCACCATTGGGCTTTCCGTCCTCGGAAAGCAGTGAACCCGCCCTTTGCCAAAAGAGCTCGGGCCACTGCTCGACCATCCATTTCTCCCGCTCCCAAGTCTCCTCTTGAATCAGACCATGTTGCCACAAAACACGAACTAAACTGATTCTTTTACCATGAATGACTTTCTCCTTCCTATCCACAACCCTCACTGGGACATGCACCAACGAAGCATCCGGTTCTAGCTCAACATGATCCCAACGAATGACATGGTTACTATCTAGCTGATAATTTTTCAACTGTGAAACATGAAACAAATGATGCATCGCACTGAACCGTGGTGGCAAGGCCAAATGATAATCCACCTAACCAACCAACTCAAGAATCTTAGAAGGTCTAATATACCGCAGAGATACCTTTCCCTTCTTTCTAAACCAACGATGTCCTAACCTATGGAAGATCCTCAAGAACACATGATCACTCACCTTGAACAACAACAACCATCGACAATGATCGGCATACGACTTCTGATGACTCTGAGCCATATCCATTTTCATCTTGGTCAAATTGATCTTCTCTGTACTCTCCTAGACAAGGCTCAGTCCAACCATCGAGGGCTCGCCCGTTTCAACCCAACATAGTGGAGAACGACCTGGCCGCCTATACAATGCTTCAAATGGAGTCATCTGTATGGATGACTGATAACTGTTTTTATATGAAAACTCAAAAAACGACAAGTGCTCCTCCCACGAGCCACCAACGTCCATAACTCAAGCCCATAACATATCCTCTAGAGTTTATATTTTCCTCTCAGATTGACCATATGTCTAAGGGTGATACGCCGTACTCATAATCAGATGAATCCCAAGGGCTTGCTACAAGGATTTCTAGAAATGAGATTTAATCCTCGGATCTCTATCTGATATGATCAAAACTATAACACCACGTCTCTTTACCACTTCTGGGTTATAGATTTTGGAAATATACCCACCGTATGAGATTCACGAATCGGGATGAAATGGGCCAACTTCATCAACCGGTCCACCATCACCCAAAGGGCATCATGCTTCATGGACATTCTTGGGAGACCTGTGAAAAAATCCATCACTATATACTCCCACTTCCGAACAGGGATTGGTAAAGACTGCAACATTCCTGCTGGCCTCTGATGCTCTTCCTTGACCACTGACAAGTCAAGCATCTCGAAACAAACTCATCCACACTTCTTTTCATATCAGCCCACCTGAACTGCGCCTTCAATGATTTATACATTTTTTGGATTCCAGGATGAACAACCCACCTGTAATGATGATACTCCTTGAGAAGATCCTCCTGACAGGCCACCGGTACCACTATCCGATTCCAGAAACACAAAAATGATTCTTTATTTAGTTTCCAACCCTCAATGGTCTCCCCACCATTGAGTCTCGACCCCATGGTCACACATTCAGGATCAGATATCTCTACCCCTCTAACTAGGCCAACCATGTCAGGAATCAACATAACCGAAAATAATACTTCTCGATCACCCTAGTCCTCACATTCCAACTGCCACTGGTTCGATGCCTATTTCACCACCTGAGCATATGATTTCCTACTTAATGCATCTGCCATCGAATTTCCCTTACCTGATGTGTAAATTAAGTCAAAATCAAACATCTGGAGATATTCCATCCTTCTCCTTTACCTCATGTTCAGATCCCTTGGTGAGAAAATATGTTTCAACTATTATGATCCGTATATACCGTAAATTTCTCACCGAAGAGATAATGACGCCGCACTTTCCAAGCATGCACTACTGCTGCCAACTCCAAATCATGAGTTGGGTAGTTCTTCTCATGAACCCTCAACTCCCATGAGACATACACAGACACATGATCCCCTTGCATGAGAACGCCTCCAACCCTGATCCTGATGTATCACAATACACCACGTACCCTCTTCCTGGTTCTAGAAAAACCATGATTGGTGCTGATGTAAGGTGACCCTTTAGGTCTTCAAAACACTGCTGACACTGTTCATTCCACTGGAATGGAACATCCTTTCTTGTCAAAGCTGTCATCGGTGAGGCTAATTGTGAAAAATCATGAACAAAACGCCGATAATACCCAGCTAGACTAAGGAAACTCTGTATCTCAAAAACAATCTATGGCGGTTGCCATAAGATAACAGCCTCTATGTTTTCCAGATCCACTGAAAATCCCCGTTCAAAAATCACATGGCCAAGAAAACGGACTTCCTGTATCCAAAAGTCACACTTTGACAATTTGGCATACAACCGATGATATTGAAAGATCCCTAGAACTATCACCAAGTGCTGCTCATGTTCCACCCTTGTATTTTAATACACCAGAATATCATCCATAAACACCAACATGAATGAATCCAGATATCTTCAAAATATCTGATTCATCAATGCCTTAAACACCGCTGGCGCATTTGTTACACCAATGGGAATAACCACATATTCATAATGGCCATATCTACTTCTAAAAGCTATTTTAGGGATATCCTCCTTCCTCACCCGCAATTGATGATATCCCGACCTGAGGTTGATCTTAGAGAACCACTGAGCTCCCCTCAACTGGTTGAACAAATCATCAATTTTTGGAAGTGGATATCTGTTCTTTTTCGTTACTTGGATAAGTCAACGATAATCAACACATAGCCTCAGTGTTTCATCTGCATTTTTCACAACAACACTGGCGCTGCCCACGAAGATGTGCTAGGCCAGATAAACCCTTTGATTTATTACTCTTCCAACGGAACTTTCAATTCCCGCAATTCAGCTGGTGCCATCCGGTAAGACGGAAGTGAGATAGGATTGGTCACCAGAAGGATATCAATCATAAACCCTACTTCTCATATGGGAGGTAACCCAGAAAATACATCAGAAAAAACATCTATGAAATAATCCACCACTGCTGGAGGAACACTCTTCTCAAAACCCTCTACTGAATCCAACGAAAAAACTACCAACTGATACGACAACGTACCCACTACTGGTGCCAACAAACTCGTTTCACCCTGCCTTCCATACCTCTATCCTCTAAAGCGATGTCTAATGCCATCATGTGTTATAAAAGTCTCTGTCCACGCATCACAATTTATGTGGGTCTTAAACACCACCGGAAAATCCTTTCCTAGGATTAAATCATACCCATCTATCTCAAGAACTGATAAATTCCAGGTTATCTCAACCTTTCCCACAACAAAACAACATGCTCTACACAAGAAGGCTCGACACTCTCTTCTACCTAGAGGAGTTTGAAGTTTCAAAACCGAGGGCATCATTTCTACCCTTAAACCCAGAAAATAAACTATACGTGTAGCAATAAAAGAGTGTGAGGAACTGGTATCAAACAACACAGGAATCAAGGTAGAATTTAAAAGAATAGTACCTCGCACTATGGATGATCCCGACTGCTCATCCACCATAACCTGCTCAGCTCCAAACACATGTTTTCTTGCCGCACTCTACTCTTTATTGCTCTGTTGAGGCGTCGTGGTATTCCGAGAATCACCATGACCCACGTTACTCTGCTAACGAGGGGTGTGTTGGTGTCCTCATCCCATCGAAGCATACGACGTATGCAATCCCCGATGTGTGTCACATGCACCCAACCCTGGAGCATTCCAACAATAATGCTGCAGATGCCCCATCTGCTTTCAATTATGACATGCTCGAGGTTGTGCCTTACAATCCCATTTCATGTGGCCTACAGAACCACACTGAAAGCATCCTGGCGTACACTTGTGTCTTGTAGGAAGTTTTAACAATCTAATGGTCCGATTTTGATGTACTCTAAGTCATTGAAAAAAAGTTTTTGTCTTGATCTTTCTCTCAGTATTTGGGTTTACACCTCCTCTTGTGAGGACAACTATGCTTCCATTACCTGAATTTCCAACCATGATTGATATCTCAATAGGTGTATCTAATTGCAGTCCTGATTGAAGTGTCTGAAAATCCTGAATGATGCTTTGGGCCAAGTGCTGGTTCACCTGGGGATCAGGTGGTACCACATTTTCAGTAGCTTCCTCCGATTGGTCTCTACGATGTCTACCAGGTTCCATTTCTATGAACAGGAAACAAACTAACTTGAGTCTCACTACCATAGACAGTAAGAATTCTCATGTCCAATCTCATTACACAACACTATCACAACGAGGCTTTCCACCTTTCCATAGTTACCATGATTCACCATTTTTGAAAACTAAACCATTTTCAAAATACCAAATTTATTCAAATTAAAATTTCATACATTTGAACAACCATTTCTTAAATCATCCAATAAATAATTATTCCCAATAAATATGCATCCTAGTGGGAAGCCATTTCTACCATGCATGCCATGCTTATCTCATTGGCTACACCCAAGACAATGAGATATCCAATGCCTATAAGTGTCTCCAAAACACTTACGTACCCAACTCCCTGGTAACTTGAAGTTCAGCATAAAAGGGTTAGCTACATCCTTTTATACTATACATTCCATGTTCTGACAATCCTATGCCTTGATACCATCCTGACTCATGGAATATATCACAATCAATGTCAACTCGAAAACCAATTATCAGCACGAATGATTGAACAACTGCTCTCACTTGAAATCCAAGGACCGAACAAGAAGATACCACTTATAAAACCTCACCAATACCTCATTGTCTTGAGGAGGCGGTGAGGGTTACTTGGCCTTAGGCGGCATTCCCAAGGCGCCAATGTCTGGCAATAAATGCCGAGGGCTCCAAGAGCAATTGGGGAACGATTTTCCCTTGAGACAAAACCAACCCAACAACAACAACTATATGATGCATGGCAAAAAAACCGAAATCATATATTACCCAAGACAACCAGATAATCCATAATCATACATGTCAACACAACCCAAAACAATATCAGAGTATTATGCTAAAGACTCAACCAGAAACACCACAAGCCACAACACCACCACAGCTCCACTCCAGCTCCAAACTCCATGCACCACCAAGCATCATGAGGCACCTATAAAGGATAGAAATGCCTTACCTTTGCCCATATCTCGGTATACTACATCTTCAAAGACCCTAATGTTCCAAATCAGGGGGGGAGTACAACTACTCTGTAGGATTTACCGCAAATGACTTCCCTACACATGCCACTAGGATAAAACTGTTAGCAAATTCATATAAAACAATTAATATAAAGTAATCACAATTGAAAACATTACCATACCAAAACACATCCTTACCAGGTCATCTCACCCAACCCAAGTAACCAAGGGAAATCAAAAAAAACATACCCACCATTTCATCTTTTCACACTTGCACAAAAATTCCAACTTGTAAAGAAATGCACAATAAACAATCAAAACGGTGGGACATCCGCCCAACTCGTTCACCCATTCACGAGTAGTAGCACTTCTGACCACTACCCAAATCGTGGCACATCCGACCACTATCCATCAACCATTTATAGTGGGACTTTATAACCAACTTCAGGAAAACATTTCAAACAATCACCACCAAGCATACAACCCACCAAGGTCACAACATCATTCAATCAACAAAATTCCTTTGCATATAAATCCACTTCACTAAATCACCCATTTGTTGAAAACCATTTTCCATGCCAAAACCCCATTTCAATAAAACAACCATTTTTATTGAATATCATTCCCATAAATCATTTCAAAAATCAATCATAACATTACATTTTAATAACCCCATTTTAAAATTCACAACATTAGCATTTCATCACAAAACCCATTTCTCCAAAAAATCCCCAAATGGATTTCCTACCAAATTCGCACATCAACACAAAATTAATCTCAATCACAAAAAAGTAATTGAATCTTTTAGCCCTTAGATCTAACCATGTGCTGTCGAGAGAGAAGCCACCTACCTTTAGGGTTCCCGAGAAAAGGACCCACAAGCCACTGCACCTCAAAACCGGCGACCACACCACCGAAAGCTCTCTAGATTCCATTCCCTAACATCCAAAAGCCTTAAAATCATCATTCAAGGCAACCAAAACCCTATATCTATACACAATAAGTGTAGATATACAAAACCAAGAAATATGGAAGATCATATCTAGAGGAAAACACAAAGAAACCATGAGAGAAGACTTACCCAGGAGCAACCACCTCTAATCCGCCTTGAAACCCCTTCAAAATACTTCCAAAACAAGTGAGAGAGCACCCAAAACCCCTGAGAACCCATGATCCGGAGTGAGGCTCGAGTGGGAGGAAAAGAGGAGTGAAATATTTCAATCCCGAGTGAGCCTGGATTTAAAAACCCTATTTTTAAGTGGCCGCACGGTTTAGCCCGCCGGGTTTGGAAAACCGTGCGCTAACTGTGCGCACGCCACTACCTCGAGTGCCAGGGTCCGCGCGGTTTCCTCGCACGGGTTCGAAAACCATGCGCATGCCGTGTGGAGTGTACTGTCTCCCCCTGCACGGTTCCTAGAACATCCGCACAATTTACACTAACCGTGCTCAAACCGTGCACCCCTTTAAAAGCCTCCAAACTCTTCCAAAACCGTTACAAACTCTCCCAACCTCTTCCCAACTCATCCCATGCACTTTAAACACATAAAAAGCATAAAAAAAGCTACATACCTCAAACCAGGGGTGCTACAGTATCTTAGAATTTATATCCTAGAGTACCTAGTATTGGAAAAAATGATTATAATTATTGAATAATTCTTAACCCACGAGATTGGTTGATGACATACTAAAAATTCTTAAAAGATTTCATACTTGATAAACCATGGATTTAATTTGGATTATGCCTGTAGGAAATGTAATATACTCTGATGATTAATGTAGTGAAATGTTATATTATTTATAATAATTCTAATCATTAATTTATGAATTGGGAATTAATTAATGGAATTAAATTCTCAAAATAAAATAAGTAATTTTTAAAAATCTTTCATATATTCGTGTATGTATGTAGGATATCTGGTCTTATCATTGGAAGTTGGGATTCTGAGAGACATGAGATATAGTTTAGTCTAAGACTAGATTATGTCCAATGTGTTGTAGTGATCTATATTATATCATTTATATGATGCGATTTTATATAATACCCCACCCATGTTGGATAGGGGTACTAACACCTTGTGGGATCTAGGTGGGTGTTTTCCCTAACATCCTGGTTTGATGATAGATGGAATACTACCCCTATAGCACCGGTATTTTCTATTTTTTGTTTTTTTGATGGTATCCATGATAGTTAGTATTCCAATATATGTGTAAAGAAGGTTGTGATGGCTTGTGATTATTTGACACAAATGTAATACTAGATATAGTTTCCAAAGGATTGTGATATGTATGATGGGTATATGTTGTGATTTTTTGAGGTACTAACTCTGTTTATGGAATATAATGTATTGAGGTATAATAATTGTTATTTGATATATGTCACACATGCTATTTTGTCTACATAAAACTACTTGGTTACTATATATTGATATGTGTATGGGATGATGTGGTGATAGTTGATATGATGTAGGTGGTGAATGTTGTGATACCATGCACATGTTTTTTCAGGATTTCTTACTTTTGGAGAGAGATTTCTATGGACATGCGATGTTGGGGTAGAGAATCAAAACAGTGCGGAAGAGGGAATAAAGTAACCATTATGTTTCATTACCTTATTAAATTCTCTCTTTTATGTGATACATAGTGAGAGATATCACTGGTTAGCATTATAAATTAATGTACAATTTTAAGTGATGAGTTAATTACACTATTGTTTACTGTTCCATAACATTATTTATTTATCTTTTGCATGCGACGATCCTAGGAGATTCCTATGAAGTATAATATTTTTTTCACCATATGTGTATATAATGTTGTTTTTAGGTCCGTTGGACCAGGTTAGAGATTCAGTTGGATATTACTAGCTCATGGTTTTATAGGATCTATTTTGTCTTCATGGTTTATACCATTTTTACCTCTTTGATAATTGTTGTTTTCCTATAGTTGTTTTAGTACTATATGGAATTGTGTGTTTATGCATTGGATTTGTTTTATAAATATTTCTAAGGATGTGTTGGGTTTTTTTCTTATTATTAATCTTTTCCACATGATTCTCTTAGAGGGTAATTTCTCCCATATATATGTTTGTCACACCCCTGGTGCTATTAAAAAAATCAGGGCCTACTGGAGGTGGGACCCAAGTAGTCTCCATACCTCTCCCCTCATTTTGGAATATTTGTAGGGAGGTTTTCATGATAATAATGACCTATAGAGATAGATCTAAGAGGTTCCATAGACTCTTCCAAGACAATTGTGATCTGGATGTTATAATATAGGTTAGTATGGAGAACTAAAGGTAAGGATCTTTTCCAATGTCACCAGGAATGAATTTAAGGATGATTCAATATAATTATAACGATTCATAAATTATAGATTTAATTCACTATGAATCAACACTAAGATAAATCATGTGTTCTATATTATGTACTCACACTAATTCTAATAATACTCTAAATTTCACTTCAAGATTCCAATTGAATCCTAGAGAGAGTTACTTGATGTCTCATTAGAACATTATTATGTAGTCAAGATGGTATAAAGAATTATTCTTGGTCATTTGAGGTGCTGATGAGCTCTATATAGAGGGATACACATATTCCAAATTTTAACATGATAAAGATGATATGAAACATCCATCATTTTTCTTATTGAATAAAAATGTAGGAGCTATCAACATGAAGTATTCTTATCAATCCACCATTAAAACTATATAATAAATGAAAAGTAATTTATTACATCAGATGAAATTAAAATTTGTATTTGGACTAGGAATTTAATCTATGAACTAGAGATGGTTACTCACATTAGTGGAGTGAATGATATATACATTAATAACAATGGAGGAATTATTCCAGATAAGGAAATTCCATAGTAACAAGAGTCCAAAAAAATCCATTAAATATACTAACTCATATGAGAGAGCATTCAGAGCAGTGATATTAAGATGAATTTGGTTGTCAAATATGGGAATGTAATGGATTGGTTGATGAAATAATTACCACACTGATAACATGTGGTTTATCTATTATTTATATGTGTTATATAAATGAAATAATATCTATAATAATGAAAAATATATCATTGTTTTATTGTAATGGAAATATCACAATATCGGTCAATCATGTATGAGGATTCAATATTAATATTATAGTTAAATTCTAATATCCCATCAAAGTGTGATATTAAGTTCTCTAAAATCAACGATCATCATGAATTATAATGGATAATGATGATAGAATAAAATATATTTTAGTAGTTTCTTGAGATCATAAAATATAATTCTATATGTCACATACAAAATGATTCATTAGGAAATAATCATAGAATTATTACTTGGGATGATCCACCAAAGTACATGTCACTGAATATCATATAGGTTTTGATATACATAGGGTTGTATGATTATTATCAATCCCAATTACATTAGGTTGATGAGATTTATTGGATGAGAAACTCCTCTATTGATACCTTTCTTATATAAGTCAAAAGTGATATATATTTTCAATGAGTGGATGTGTATATTAGTGATCATGTAATCGGTTGGAGTGTAATCATGATGGTATTTTCCCACTCATATTACTCGTAAATACATCTATCAATTACATTAATTCCATTTAGTAAATTCTTGAACACACTTGTTTGAGACATAGATGATGTGTTTAACTTATAGGATAAGATCATGTGATGTTCTGCACCAATATATTAATAACATGTTACGTATTCATTCATACTGTTATCATTTATAAAAGAATAGAAAAATGTTTATATGGTTTGATTTAAAATTTTACATATCTAGTGGACACATAATATAAATGAAAATATGATTATATTTTTATACATAAGATATATATGATTCTATTTATGGTGGATATGGTTTTTATAGAGACATGTATATTATTGAAGAAGATTACAACAAAACACATAATATATTATATATCACTAATGATTTTCTATAGGCTGATCTATGTCTATTTGAATTAAATATGGATTATATATATTTTTAATGATTATAAGGCTTCAATGGTAAAAATTTTAGGCTTTTGGATAACAATTATGTTTTAGCTAAGTTTTTTACAAAATGAACAGAGTTCAAAAAAGGATTATCAAAAGGGGTTTTATTTAGATTCAAAAAGGGAAGTGATGTTTTCTATTAAGTCCTTATATGATTTAAATGTGTGTTTCATTTTCATTGATATGCACATAAAAGATTTTATTTATATTTAATGACATATTTTTATTACATGGTGTGATATGCTTGAGATGCATATAATAATATAAAAATGGAATTTAATGTGAAATATTATTCAGATGCTTCTATTTCTTATATTGTATACATTGATAGGAAATATGATATGCATTATGATGTGAATACATCTTCCACCTTCTTCTCCCATTAAAATTTCATTATTTTCTAATGCATTATAAAAGGATTAAACATAGATTCCATATACACATTATGAGTTATATTGATTCCCTAATGGGATTTAATTCATGTGTAACTTATTATGATACTTGATACATTTCATTTTGCTGGAAGATTCTTCATTCAACAAGGATGGACAATTATAAAAATATAATAGAATTATACCTGACATTGGGGTGGTGGTGATGGTCAATTTCCTTAAATTCATTATGAAAATAAATTTCTTCTAATATAGATGTTATTAATTTATATTTTATGAAATGGATCCTCACTCAACCTTTTTAAATTGTCATGATATCATTATAAATAGAATGGTTGGTGTAATTCCTTAGAGGATGGTATCTTTTATTCGATTCTTTAGGAAATATATTTAATAATACTCATTTCAGATAGACTCAACTACAACAATGATAAAGTAAATTATTGTATTAACAATACAATTCCCAAAAATCCTTGAATTTATATTTTTAAACATAAGGGTTTGTTCCAACTTCCAATTTTTTAATGATGATCCTTAAATACTGAACTATTATCATCTTCATAATTATTTATATGTGGAATAATCATCAACCATGCATGTTTTTCATAGAAGGGAGAACCATATTCTCCTAAGGGTTTTCTCCATTTATTTATTCAACTAGGAAGTCATGATTCATTATTATTTTATTCAGAAATCCACCCCATATCCTCTTCCAATCCTTTATTTTGAGAGTCTTTTTTTCATGTGTTTTGATGATAGATTGATTGTATGATCACCATTACTTACTATAATTTTCTTCCATTGTAATTATCCTTTTATTCAATTTGATTTTTTCATTCATTCCAATTATGATTTCACTAAATCATAGTGAAATCATCTTAGCAAGATGGGGATTGTTTTCTATGGTTGAATGACAGAATCATTTTATAACATATTTAGGGTTTTCCTTATTTTTCCATTGAATTTATCTCTCATTGTGAATTTTTTTTTATTTTCTCCACAATTAAGATTTAACAGTTCATTGAATTTCATGTAATGGATGGGGCCTTCTAGTTGATCAGCTTCGAGTGTGTTTCTACAGTGGACCAACCTCATTGTTAGTATGATCAGTTATAGGATGATGTTAGGTGGGTTTTAGATAAAATTTCTAACTTAAGTTAGATTGAATAATATATTTTATGTTTTATTAATAATTATTTATTATTTTTTGTGTGAGATAAGATCTTATGTGTCAGTATGAGCATGGAGGATGCTTGGATAGGCTAGGAAATATCTTTTCATTTCATAGTGATGGGTTAATTTCACTATGTTGGTTGGAAAAAACCCTATGATAAAAACTCAGAAACATGTTTATCTATGATAATTACTTCTAGTATAATTTCCATATGTTGGGTCTCCTATGCATTGTTTAAGTGATATTTAGTACATAGGAAAATCAAGATCATTTGGTTACTAATGATGAATGGTGGTTATGTGAGTTGATTTGAGGCCTTAGGTAGATATTAGGGTATGAGTGAGAGATAATATAACCTAATTTGGTCTCCTTGGGATTGTGATAAGGAATAAGGGTTTGGGAATGATTGATGATGAACATACTGGCCATTTGTCTCGCAAGGGACTGATAACTCACTCCTGTGGTCAGTGGAGAATCATGAGGTATTTTGGAGTTTGGTAAAAGTCCTCTAGGACAGGAAAATTGTATTGTAGATGTGATTCATCTATGTTGTAAGAATAAGGATCTCCCATATGAGATGTTTACTGAGACCTATGTTAGAGGACTGAGAAGTTTTTTTTGAAATTTTATTGGGATTCTAAGGCTGCTATGGACTAGAATTTTAACATACCCATTGAGTTAATGGTCATGTAAAAGAAGAAATCTTGGGACATACCTTAGGTAGAAAGACATTGAGTGATATGTTTTGAGGTGAGGTTGGACTAGTAATCGATATGAGGGTTGTAGAGAACCATCATGAAATGTTTTCATCAATGGGTTATGATTTAATATGGCATCAATGAGAAGAGAATAAAATATTTATAAGGGGCCCATTATACACTGTCATATGATATGAGATATTTTTTTCTATGTGTGATATAAGGTATTGAGTGACTAGCCCAATGATATCTTCTACTGAGCTAAGTGACATGTTGTGGCTGTATTTTTGTTATATGTGATTGTGATTTGTGATTTTTGTAGAGGGGGTACTGATCACAAGGAATAGATTAAAAATTATTTAATTGGAGTTTTAGAAACATCTATACATTTAATATGGTCCTAGAGGATATAATATAATTCTTTTACCCTGAATGATTAGGTAGGTTTTTAAGGGAATTTCCTTGAGTGAGAAGACTTGGTTGACCACATATTTGGTGGGGCGAAGTATATAGATGGATGGAAGAGGAGAATTCAAGGAGTGGATTTGTTTGTGTTATAAGACCAACCTAATTTAGAGGAATGGGTCATGATGTGATATGAGATGTGATTTGATGAACCCTTCCTTTAATGATAAGGTGATGTATTGAGATTTGGGAGTGTTACCATGCCCTATCCCTTCAGGTAACATGATGAGGATTTTGTGATTCCCCAAACCAATTATTAGGGTACATTCTAGGTTATTGATACAATATATTAAGTCAATTATTGATTAATAAAATTGAAAAAATAGGGTTTTCTAGGAAATGTGATGTCCTAGTTATGAAATTGTAGACTAATAGGAATTTGTACCAAGTCTAGGATCATGGTGGTCTTGTTATCCCATGAAAAATCAATGAGAAATTATATTTTTTAAATTTATTTTCCCCACACTCACACACAAAAACATGAATTTGATGATTTATATTAGGGGTTAAATGTTAGATCCATCTATGAAAAATTCTCACACCCTACATGGGTAGTCCAGTCAATGTGCATGCTAAATGTCATGTTTAGTATTGAGCATTGTATGTGCATTTGATCAAGCAGAGGTGGCCTGACAGGTTTTGAGATAGAGATATTTCTCATGATAGTATTAGGACTAGTGTGCATACTTTTTTTGGATTATTATATATGTGGGATATACCTAGTTTGATATTATATTATGTTTTGTAGGACTATATCATGTATGTTATCAGATCTGTTTATTCATTATGTGTCCTATATTGTGTTTTCATGGCTACCATTCAATATTGATCACTATGATATTGAGGAAATAGTTTCCCCAATGAATGTTGAGACTATCATCACTTTTTGGTATCCAACTTGTGATAATATGGAGACCCTTGCTCAGGTTCTTTTCTTGAGATATTGGATGAGGTGTTACAAAATGGTATGAGATCCATGTATTTTACTTATTATTTAGGGAGATGATAGATAGGTGGTCAAGGAATATGTTGGATATTTTTATGGTTCTTATAGTGGTATGTTGGGAATACTTTTTTGGTGAAAAGTATTAGTTACCTTGGAGGTATAATTGCCAATGTCTATTAACTATCATTATTTGGATATTGAATCAAATATGAAGTGGTGATAGTATTTTCACTGGAAACAGACCTTGAGGAATTGCGTGACATGAAATTGGATTACAGCTCCTATAATCCCCTGATGTTGTAATGTTTTAAAACATTATACTCATTCGGGATATTAAACCATAAAGATGCTGCTTCCCTCCGCCACATAATAAGAAACTGGATAGTACCCTCCATTTCATTTGGGAGATCCATTCAATGGGAATTGATCTCGGGCTTCAATATTTGATCTGTGGTGATTGGAGTGATCTAATGTTTTTCCAGAGAGGTTATGAGGATCATTTTCACTGATCTTTTCTAATGTGAAGAAAGTCGATGACCATTTGTGGTAGGGGATTTGATGCTTATATATTCATTTACATGCAATCATGAATTTATAATGATTTATCCCCTTGGATCTCAGTGAAATTTAACTAATTAAACACTTTATCTATATTAAAAAATGCAATCGAATGCATAGTGATGTTGTTTCTTTATACCGTGATAACATTTTTCTTTTTGATTTACTAGATAGTCTGATATGTATGCCTCAGATGATTTAGAATGTTGTTCTGGAGGGAAATTTGTGAAGAAACTAAAGCTGTAATTAATTATTAATTAATTGTCTAATTTCTTAAAGAGAAATGTTTAATTAATCAAGTAGTTATTGTCGCAATTTGATGACAATCAAATTTATGCATACAATCAAGTTTAATTGAATTAGTTAATGAACATGGAGCATGTTTAGTCTTGTTGATAAAGGATTTAAAGTCATGTTAAATAAATTGATTAATTAAATTGTGATAGCTTGTGATAACTTTTTTATTAGGTTTCTCGTAGTTGAAACCTATGAATAATTAATTAGTTAGTTTAAGATAGAATATGTACCTGTTTTGTAGAAAACATAATTCCCATGTAGGGCATGAGTTTCCCTATTTATTGTAAATTGAATGTTCCATATTTTCTGGATCCAGGATATCTCGTTATCTATGAAGTCTAAATGCCACGAATTAGGGCCAAGATATTTATTAAATGTTTGCTTCATACTGCTTGTGAGGTGGATGATCTTGGATTGTTGTTCTGATTTTTGGGGTAAGGGAGTTATGGATATAATGTGTGCTTAGGATGGATGATCCTGGAGGGATTTTGTGGTATGTGAGTTTGGGAGGGCTGATTTTTCTGGCAGCTGTTGACACCTAGAGTTATGAGACACATCGATTTATTCTTGTGGTGTCATAGATGACTCTAGAGAGGACAAAATAAGTTGAATATAGGCTTACCTATTGTTATGAATGTTGGATTCTTGTTGAATATGTCGTTTGTTTAAATTCTCCCCTTTTCCCACTTCATGAGGGAGACCTATGTGTTTGGTCAATCAATTCTCATTAGAGAAGAATATGTGTGTTGTTTTCCACATGATTTCATTGCTTAGATCCATGTGGTTGGGTGAGTATACTGTCATGATATAGGAGGAAAGGACATGATGGGTAGTTTTTCAACTCACCATATTGATCCCCTTGAGTTTGGGGAGTTTAGAATGTTTTTCTGGAGAACCTGATGATATGTAAAGTAATTATGACTAAAAATGAATAAATGATTAACTCATGGGGTTGGAGCTTGCTGTGATACAATGATGAGGTTGTAATTCTGGGAAGTCATGGTCTACGTTTGGTTATTTGGGGAGGGATGGATTTTTGTTCAAAATGGTAATGTGATGTAATGTGGAAAATTATAATGATGAATTAATGATTAGATAATTAATTAATGTAATGTGAAATTGATAAAAAAGAAAAAAGTAACTTAATTAAGATCTTTAAATGGTTGTGTGCTTATAAGATATCTAGTCTTAGTAGTGGCCGCTTAGAGTTCAAGATTCAATTTCTATAGTTGTGTCTGAGACTAGGATATTCCTATCCTTTGGTTGGGAGCTATATTACATCATCTAAATTTTGTGTTTCTATATGCTACTCCACCCTGTTGGTTAGGGAAACTGACACCCTAGTGACTCAGATCCCTATTGTGCTATTTCACACAACATCTCAATGGGGGGATGGATGGATAACTACCCCCTTTGGCTATGCTCTCTTCTCATGGTAGTAACTTGTGCTTGTATGAACAATATTTTGTTTTCCACATATATATATGTGTGTGTGTGTCTAGAGGGATGTAATGGATTGATGTAATTTCACACAAATATATTCTAGATATAGTTTCTTGTGGACTACTATAGGTATGACATGTATAGTATGTGATAACTTGATGATCCTTACTCAACGTATGGGATGTGTTAGCTTGAGGTACAAAACAAAAAGTGTGATAAATGTTATGTGAGCTATGGGTGCTTCTTAAAAATACATAGTTCCTTTTGGTTACGTGGACATGGTGGTGAGTTGTGTGACATGAATATTTTTGTGAATCACCATGGTCGCTTCGAGAAAGCCTTTTTGGGGAGATAACCATAGGATGTTCGATGATGGGTAAAAGAGTTAAACCAATGGGGAAGTTGTAGTGGGGTGACCTTAATATTCATTATTATATTATATTCATTTTTATATGATACAATGTGAGAGTATCCATGGTGATGTTGGAAAAATAGTATACCGATTTATGTGATGAGTTAGTTTCAATTGTTGTTCACTATGCATTGTCTTGTTTTCTCTACATTTTCAAGAGATTCTCTGGGAAGGATCCTACTGAGTATGTTTTTATACTCACCACACACACACACACATACACATATATATATATATATATACATTTTTTAGTTCAGTTGGATAAAATTTGAGATAATTCTGGCTACTACTTACTCATGGGTTGCAGGAGCTATTTGGGCTTTCTATCCACTATCGTCTTTACTTTCTTTTGGTACTTACAGTTTTCCCATTCAACTATAGTAGTTCAAGCATGAAATTAAATTTCTGTAGCTATGATTATTTTATATTGTATCTTGACCAGGATTTGGTTGGTGTCTATATTGTCTCTATCTTATTCATGTGTTTCTCTCATATGGTAATGCCTCCAATTTTCAGGTTTATTATACCCTTTGTGCTAGTTTCCAAACTGGAGTGTACTGAAGGCAGGACTCAGGTGTCACTATCAATCTTCTATCATTTCCCTCCAAGGAGTGGTACACTTTTTGGGGAGGGAGTCATGACAATGTACTCTTAGAGGTCAGGTTGAGGGATATTATGGTGTTTGTAGTTAGGAACATTTGATGATTCATGGGATTGCAGGGAAACAATGTCAAATAATCTTAGTATGGGCTATAAACATGGGATACTGACCAAGACATGGGTATTTAAGTTCCCATGTGATCTGATGCATAAACCTTTAAGCCTACTATGGATACTAAAAAAGGTGATACTAGTTATAGTGTAGAGACATAGGAAAGGATCATGCATCATTATTCTTTACACATGTGTTTGAATGGGTGGTCCTTTGGGATACGAACACCAAAAATGAATAAAGGAAAAAAATTAATCGACATTAAAGCCTTCTATAATATTTTTTTAGTGATTTTAATGTATTTAATTGTTTTTCTTTGGCTCAACTTTAAATCACTCATTAGGTTCACATAGAATACATTCCTTAGGTTGCACCAGCTGATCACCATAGAGTTGAGGTTGACGACGATGAAACATAGAGGAGGAAACTCTGAGAGTTTCAGTGCGAGAGTCTACAGAGGTATGAGTGGTATGATTTTGATATATTTATAGAAGAATGGTATGAGGATATTGATATAGATTTCAATTTTATTTGTGGTTGGAAGGATCATTGGGTGTTGTTGGCTTTGACGATGCTGTGTGGGGCAGCAAGGAAGTGTTGGTTCTTATTCCATGAGGACCATGATGAATTGATAGTCTCATGGGAGGAGTTGCGAGACTATTTCGGAGTCGAGTTTCATTCTTCGACCACAAATGAGGCTAGTCACCAGGATATGTAAACCCTTCTATGGGAGAGCTCCACTATGTGAGAGTTTTGAATCCATTTCAGCAATCTTTTGTAATATGATTTAGACCTATTTCCAGATGTGGAGGCCAGGGATAGACATTTAGAGGTGGATTTTCATCTAGAGATCCAGCACCAAGTCACCCTTCTTATGTTAAAGACCCATGTCATAGAGTATTTGATAGAATAGGTAATTGAGAAGATGTTAGCCAAAACCGTATCATCCTGAGAGGGGAGTCACCAAGAATCAAAATGAATCAGAGATGTGGTACGAGGTTTCCAGTTGTTCTAGATAGAATAACATCAGATCAGCTGTGGGTAGGTCATAGCCATCAAGGTATCATTTCTCTATTTGAAGAAGTTTTCAATCATATTCAAAAGGACTAGACAAATTTTTTTTATTCTGGTGGTCAGGGTCGTTAGTTGACAGAGTTGCCTAATATTTTGAGGAGTCAGCGTGTTCGAGTTGTTCTACTTCTAGTTCCTCCATTGAGGTAGTTTCATCCACAACAATAGTAATATGTTTATCCTGTTTAAGATCTATAGAGTGTAGATGGGGTAGGAAGAGTATTACCCAATTACACTCTGGATACTTAGATAATAGAGTGTGGATATAGAGGTGGACTTCAATATGGTCAGAGAGGTTGTTGGATAGGTTTTTTCTAGCTTAATGCTTTGGAATATCTATTGTCCGGTGAGCTAGATGTCATTCGCGGTACCATTTTCTTGTTTTCAACTTGGGTGAATTATTTTTTTGATTTAGGAGTGACACACTCCTTCATACCATCTTCCCTTATCCGTTATTTAGGACTTGAGGTTGGGTGGATTCTAGTTCTATTGGTTTTGAAAATACTAGTTGTAGGTCTAGATGACTTATTTGAACTCTGTATAAACTCAGAGCATGTTTTGGGTAAGCACATCTCTTGGTGTGATATCCTATGTTTGTGGATACAACCATATGAATTAATCCTTAGCATGGTTTGGTTGTACTTAGTGATGGCTATCAATGTTTTCTTTAGTATACATGTTTTTTCCATCAATGTTGATGGTGGGCCAGTGGTGTTTTTTGGTGAGTGAGACCCTTATATGGGTCGGAGGTGTGTACCGTACATGTCATCCTCGATGGATGATATGATGCTGATTTGTTCATAGGATCAGAAGTCGATGTTTCCTAGGGTTGTAGTAGAGTACCCTAATATATTTCCAAAGGCGTTTGTAGTATTACCCACTCAACAAGAAATCATGTTTGGGGAAACTACAACAAGGTGTGTCTCCTATCTCGATGTATCTATATAGTTGGATCCCTTTTGAGTTAAGAGAGCAGCGTATACAGCTCGATGATCTATTTCAAGGTGGCTTTGTTTGTCCAAGTGTGTTACCTTGGGGCACACATGTTTTTTTCTTATTGAAGGATAATGATAGATTGTGGTTGTGTATAAATTATAATCTCTTTATCCATGTGACATAGAAGAAATGATATCCTCTTCTACAGATTGATGACTTATTTGATCAACTAAAGGGCTTAAGTTTGTTATAGGGGATTGATTTATTGTTTGGATATCATTATATGCGTGTAAAGTGTGCAGATATTTCGAAGAATACTCTCCAGGATCAACATGGACATTACGAGTTTGTTTTGACGTCGTTCAGTATCAAAAATGCTTCAACTATGTTCACAGGGTTAATCAATATTGTGTTCCATGAGTTTGTGGATAAGGCCATGGTGATTTTCATCAATGAAATACTTGAGTAATCCAAATCCTAGTAGGAGCATGATGATAATATGAGTGTCATTTTAGGCATTCTGTAACATCAATAGGTATTTGGGATGTTTTCAAAGTTCTATTTTTGGCATTTAGAAATTTGTTACTTGGGGAATGTTGTATTCTAGTAGGTATTAGCTATGTATCCATCAAAAATAGATGTATTTGTGTCTTGGAAAGCCCCTAAGATAGTGGAAGTGGTGCGATGGTTCCTTGGTCTTGTCGGCTCTTAATATAGTTTCGTAGGTGGTTTCTCTCGAGTTGCGACTCCTCTAATAGCATTGACCAGAATGGATCATTTGTTCTTGTGAACTAATGAATGTCTGATAGGATTTTATTATATCAATGATATTTTGGACATTTTTCTAGTTTTTTGGAAATAGAAGGTGTTTAGTATGATGTTTTCAATGATGCTTCATGTCTTAGGTTGGGTTGTGTTCGGATATATCATAGATTAGTAGTTTCTTATGTGTCTTGGATGTTGTGTCCCAATGATTTTTACTATTCCACCAATGTTCTTTAGTTGGAGGCTATGGTTATTTCCATGATGTTGTGGAGACATTACCTCATCGACTAGCACTTTGTGGTCTTCAACAATCCTAAAAGACTAAGGTACGTTTTCTCCAAGTGTGACTTGAACCTATGCCAACATCAGTGGATAGAGTTCTTAGAGGATCATGAAATCAAGATTTCATACACACTAGGAAAGGGAAAGGTTGTTGCTAATATATTGAGTAGGAATTCAGGTAGTGATTTAGTGAATGAATAATGTGATTCTTGGAGGCTGATAGAATAAATTTCATCATTATATCTGACTATGGGAGAAGTTGGGGGCATAGATTGTATTTTCTAGATGATGTTGGGGTCATATCTAGTGGTATAGGTGGAAGAGTCCCAGTTGGGGGATCTTGAGGTGGAGGTCCAGAGAGATTGGGTTGTCTAAGTTGAATCCCCTTTATGGTTTATTTGAATATGAATAATACTAGGTTTTGTTTTATGGGAGAATTTGTGTTCCATTAGTGATGTATGATATGGTTCTCATAGAGTTCCATAGTTCTCCCTTGGTGGTACATAATAGAGTGAAAAGTATTTATGGAGCTTTAAGGAGTCAGTTTTTGTGGCCAAGGTTGATGTGTGCAGTCACACTGTTTGTGCCTCAATGTTTGGTCTGTTAGAAGGTGAAGGTCGAGCACTGTGTTCGCGATGGTTTTCTCCATCCATTAGATGCTTCACATGGGAAGTGTGGGGACATCTCAATGGAATCTGTTACCTATTTTCCTCGTTCATAGAGATTATATGACGCTATATAGGTCGTATTGGATTGTCTGATGAAATCATAGCACTTTATAGAGATACAAAATTGATCTCAATGGAGGTTATGTTTAGGAAGTATTGGGAGGAGGCGGTGAGACTCCATGGAGTAACAAGGAGGATCATTTCATATCAAGATATTCATTTTACCTCCTTGGTGTGGAGAGATCTCCAACACGGTTTTGGTTATAAAATATTCCTTAGTTCAAATTTTAATCTATAGACAGATGGTGATATTGAGTGGACCATCCAAACTCTTGATGAAATGTTGGGATCTTATGTCCAGGTTTTCGGAGTTTCGTGGATGAGGCAGTTCCCCTTAGTAGAGTTCTCTTAAAATAATAGTTTTCACTACACCATCGGCATGGATCCATTTGTATACTTGTATGTATGTCCTATCCATTATCTTTTTTGATTGAATGGGGTTGGAGAGTTATCATTTTGTGGGACACAATTGGTATATAACACAATAAAGATGGTTCAGGTGATTCACGAGAGGATAAAGGATGAACCTGATCATTATAAATCATATGTCATTAATACGATGATACATCTGGAGTTTGATGTTGGATATCATGCGTTCTTTCAGGGGACTACCCATCATGGGAAGCAGAGGTTTGATAATTGTAGAAATTTTTCTCTATGGGTTTTTTGGCCTTTCGAGTTGTTAGCTCAAGTTGGAAACATGGTGTATCAGATACTACATCCCCAATAAATGATCTTTATAAATGATATTTTCACATTCCATAGATCATTTGTTATCTTCTTAATGAACCTCACATCATCAATTGGATAGAGATTGATGTTTATGATTATGGGACCGTCGCGGAGTGGCCTATAGAGATCCAAGACTACTAGGAGAAGGTGTTGTGAGGGAATGATATCCCTTTAGGTTGTGTCATGTTAAGGCATGGTGGAATGGAAGAGAGTACCATGGAACATGAGTCATAGATACATGCTCAATACCCATAGCTATTTGATGTTTACATCTTTTAGTATAACGATGTTTATTTGGTGGTCATACACCATTCCTAGTTGTCTGATTGATTTATCATTAGATTGTTGCAGATTTCCCTATTTTGGGAGGTATCATCCTCGAGAGTGTTATTAGGAGCTGGGAGTGGTTATTGTGTGTTATATTTCTTATTCCTCAAGTAATGTAGTGAGATCCTATCACAGTGAATGCATTGAATGTTGTCTGACGGGGTGTTTGTTCAGATGGCCCATATTCTGGTTTCTCTCTATCTTGGTATTTGTAAGAACCTGGTTTTATTCATGAGGTACATTTTTCTTCTTTTCCTTTTTTCCTTGAGTGTTTTTGAGGAAAATAATGAAAATGGGGAAAAATCCTAAAATGTGTGGGTACACACCATGTACATTTCAACACGCTATGTACATTGGCCATGTGGGATAAGTATATAGGGCGTGTAGGCCTGTCGGCAATAAAGGGTGTAAAAACTAACTACATGCCTTATACATAGTATATATACACCATGTAATTAGTCACCAGGTGAGAAGTAATGTAGTGGGAGTAGAGTCTAGCAGAATGGTAGTAAATGTTGTTTACTCAGAAATACACGTCATGTAATCAAGCAGACAGATAAATAGTGAGGCGGTGGAAAGTGGCCGCCAGGGGAACAATTAAAAAAATGGAAAGTACATATCATGTACTTGAGAGTACACACTGTGTAGGTATGTTTTTTTCTCTTAAAATAGGTAGTAGCGTCCTCTTTTGACAGAGGAAGCTAAGAATTCCCAAGAGACATGTTAGACAATGCCAGATCATGGAAGAGCTCCCGACCGCACACCGGGACTCAAATTCCTTCGTCGATGATCTCATTTGAACCGTGCTGGTGGGTTCTTATCTCTCCATGAGGGTTTCCTTTCAATTCATTCCCGAGGGTAAGTTATTTGGGTTTAATGGGTTATCATTCTCCTCATTTCTATATCGTTCTCGGTGGATTCGAGAGGCGTCGTTCACGTATATCATTATGAGGAGATCGAGGTAGGTGGTCTGGTGTTAATTTCCAATTGTTGAGTTGATTTTTTGTACCGTTGTTCTATGCTCCATGTTTGGGATGTTTTAAGGATGAGGATTTAGCTGATAAGAAATCTATAATTTCATAGATAATCTAATAATAATTATAAACTACTTTTTGGGATCGTTGCTTGGATCCAGGGCCACCATGTGGGTGCATTTCCCTTGTTTAGTTGTTTGGCCAGGATACCCGTGGGTATTCCATAATGATAGCATGTTTTGAGTTTTCTTGAGATGAAATATATTTATTACTTTCTTATGTGTTGGGCTTGGCCCAGTTACTTGCTTAGCATGAAGGTACTGTTTTGCATAGACTGAGGGTAATGTTCCTTTAGCCTAAGGGAAATTTTTCTCATGCCTGTGGGCAGTAGCTTCCGTGCCTGAGGGAAATATCTCATATTCCGGAGGGAAATATTAATTATTCCTATGGGCTATCACCGGAGGTTTTTTTTCTCTTTTCCTGAGGGTAAGGATTTGCATGTCGGAGGACAATGTTTACGTGAATATTCATTGTGGTGATTTCTCATGTTGTACCTTCCAAGCTGAATCACAGTCTTTGAATTGATAGATAAATATGAAAATGGAAATGTAACTGGTAGAGATAGTTACTTTTGAGTAATACCTAGTGTACTGTATATTATTATTGCACAGTACAATTGCACATTTGTAATGTCAGTTGGGATGGCCCTTTGGTGGTTGTCTTCTAGGATTTATTTCTCACACCCTGTTTAGGACATGTCATAATCCCAAAAAGATTATATTGATGCAGGTGTTGATAACGTCAAGGTTCCATATATAGGTACGTGATTGTTGCAGAGGAGTAGGAGATCATGGGACCAAGCGTAGGCTTGCAATGTTGCTAAGTTCATGTTGCACTGTTTTCTTTGCTGTACTTTGTACTTATACTATATTTTATTTGATTGTAGTGTATCCTGTTTTGAATTCATTCCTAGAAATAGTAAATATTTTATCATCCTATATATATATGACTATTAGTTATCTTTTGCATCAATACCATTGTCCTTTAAGCATTGTATTATTACTGCTTCCGCATTTAGTATGTTTATATTTTACCACTTCTCTACACTTTGACCAATGATGGAATAGTTTCCCCACTATCATATATAGGCCCTCGCTACTAGTCGGCAGCCTCTGGAATTTGGGGAAATGCAGTTGAGGTCATGTGAGCAACCGGGTTCAGGGAACCTGTTATGTGGCTTCCAAAACAGTGACGTTACAAAGTGGTATGAGAGGGTCTCGTTTCTTCTTGACTTACTGTTTGGAGCCTATATCCCGGGATAGGACGGAATATGTACTTGGTAATAAGTTGTTCATGGGAGTAGATAACCCATGTACAGGGACATGCCAATTTACCTCGTGTTGCAATTTTACTAATTTTGCAGTTACTGTTGATCTAATTTTCTTCATTAGGTGATGCACATGTGGTGTGCTGTTTATATTTTTATACTGGGTTTTATTTATTTTCAACCCGATGAGATGATGGTATTCCATCTCATGCATCATTTAGGCACATGTTTGGATCACATGCCACGCCTAGTTTCCATGCCATATAGTTGCATTAGAAATTGCTTGTTGTTGTAATAGATGATTTTATATAAAATACATGATGTTGTGATAGGTACCTTGTTAGGATTGCCTACTATTGTTAGGGTATTGGTACATGTTACAGTTGGGTTAATGGATGTGCAACTTTGGTTCCTAAGAAGTATTAGCTCTCTTTGACCAAAATTTAGCAGATCATGACCCATTTTTTGTTTTTTGTACTATAATGTGAATTTTCCAGTGCTAAACTTTGGTTCACAAAGAGTATGGGCCCCCATGGATCGGAATTCGGCCTACTGATGCTTGAAAATAAAAAAAAGTGGCTCCAGAGTGGTTTATGAGGTCTACTATCCGGAAACCCAGACAACACGGCATGTGGTTCTATGAACACTTTCCTTGTACTGTTCTGTTTGGGAAGAAATGAATAATGTTTAATTACATGCCGTGTACCCTATGTACACTTTGTGTAGTTTCTAACTGTGTCATGGGTTGTGTAGGTAGAAACATAGGATGGAAAAAATCTTGAGGGGGCACACCGTATACCGGTTGTACACGTTGTTTCATGTTGACCCTATGTCCGCCTGTGTGACTAACAACAAAGACTAAGAAATCTTTACTTAAACACACCTTTTCACTTAAGAACACACCATGTAGTGTAATCTAGAAATCCTACAATGTAACTAACAACACATCTTGGTGTTATCTTTTCTAGTACACGTCGTGTACCTGTGGGAGATGTCGTGTAGTCTTGAATGGTGAGAGACTATGTGGACTTGGCCATGTGGATGGGTAAAAAGGGTGGTGTACACGCCGTCTGCGGGTGTAACATGCTGTGTAGTGTCAGCAGAGTAGCCGACCGTGTCACTAAAAACACGGGTAGTTGGAATCTTAGTCATACACACCGTGTCAGTCTGGAACACGCCGTGTAGTGTGATCTATGTACCCAGTTGTGTTACGAACAACACGGGTTGGTGAAGATCATCTTGTACATGCCATGTGGGACATATACACACCATGTAGTCTCGTTCTAAAGAGAGTCGTGTGGCTAATCTATGTAGAAGGACTCAGCCAGGGGAAGAAAATTCAAGTACATGCCATGTTAAAGGACTACACGCCGTGTGTTTGGGGCGTTACAGAACCAGTGATGGCGGAGTACACACCCACATAAATTACATAAGGGAACATGCCAAGTAGTTATTATACATGCCGTGTAGTCTTGTTTTGTAAAACATGAATGTTTTCTTTTTCCTGTTCCCTTCTTACATTTCCAGTTCCTAGTCCTTGATGATCTTAATCTTAGTTGTGTGTTTGACCTTGTAGGTTCTTGCCACCAAGACGACCATGAGTTGTTCACCATGAGAGCGACAGCAATTATACTGCAGTGATGGCAGGCCACATGCAACCCATGGATCCTCCATTAGTTCCAAATGTGGCGGCGTCCATTATACTGGACGCAAGAGCGGATGCATAGTTCCGTGAAGGGTTCATGCGGTTCATGCATACCTTCAAGGAAGCACCGCCGGTTGCCACATTTATGGTAGAGATGAAACGTATATTCCAGCAGCAGCATCCGCCTACTTTTTTAGGGGATGGAAGACCACAGGCTATGGAATCATGGATGGATTCTATGCAGACTATATTTTAGCATATTGAGATGCCTCCAGGGATGCGGGTTAAGCTCGTTACTTACATGTTGCATTATTCCTCCAAGAGGTGGTGGAATTTTACCACACAGACTGAGAATCACCAAGAAATGGAGTGGGATTATTTTCAGGAAGTCTTCTATGATTTTTCGTTTCAGAGTCGCTAAAAGAAGATCGAGCTTGAAAGATCATGAATCTGCAGAAGGGCACCATGTCAGTGATGGATTATTCTACCCACTTCACCGAGCTACAACGTTTTCAACTATTCTGGTGGGTGATGAGATTTTGAGGGCTAGAAACTATGAGGATCATCTTTGATATGACATCTGACACTGGTGAATGTTTTTAGGTTGCCTATAATGCATGATATTGTGAACCAGGCACTAATTCTTGAGTGGATCCTACGGGAAGATAGTGGTGTAGGCCCGGGTTGTTCAACACCAATTTCTAGTACAATTTATACTCGTAAGAGGAAAAGGAAAATGGATTTCTCTCATGGTTGTAGTACAATTCAGAAGAATTATTCAGTTGTCTTGGTAGTGTGCTACCAGTGTGGTAAAGAGGGGAAAAAGAGACCTTAGTGTCCACGTGACCCAGTGGAGTGCCGAGCTTGCGGCAAGGTGGGCCATCTCTTGCCTTTTTAGGGGGTTTTCCACCAGTGACTAGTGAGAGGGGTACTGTGCAGACTGTGCATGCAGGAGCAGGGCAGGAAGCTTCTTACCAGTTAGGGAATTGGAATACGTCATGAGGTTCAGGCTGATTTGGTGGTCGTTGCCATAGTAGCCAAACACTAGGATCTTAGAGACAACAGGGCAGGTCAGATTAGGGTAGCCAGGCTATGTCGCAGGGCTTCAGCACTGGGTAGGCATATGCAGTGCAACATACCAAATAAGAGAAGGATCCCATACCTTCCACTATAAGAGGTAAAATTCTTGTTGCTTCTGTTTTCTATTAAATACTTATCTATATTGGTGCGACACATAGCTTTATATCTGTGCCCATTGTGGGGAACCTTGGGCTATGTGTTTCTTTTCTTCGGATATCATGATGCTAGACAATTATTTTTTGGAATTATAATGGAAGCTGTGCGTCAGGGAAAGGAGTTCCCCCTAGAGGTTAGTGGGTGTCACTTTCTATAGAACCACTATATCATAGAGATGACAGCGTATTATGTCAGTCTTGGTATGGACTGATTGGTACCCTTTTGAGCCTTTGTATATTTCTATCGTCGAAGGGTGAGTTTCACGTCACTAGAGGGAGGATATTTTTCTATACAAGGTTGAATGGGAAGTCTAGGCAATCCAAGATAGACCCGAGAATCATGGATGAGGTGGATTGACAGCCCAAATTTCGAGTTTTTATCAATATGACCAGGGAACCTATCAGAAGGATTTCCCTCCAGTGGTCAATCGTTTCAGGGATGTCTTCCCAGAAGACTTTTCATGTCTACCTCCAGAGAAAGAGGTGTATTTATCTATTGATCATGTGCCAGGAGTAGCACCGGTGTCCATTCCTCCTTATAGGATGGCTACTCTAGAGTTTTAGGAGCTCAAGAAACATTTAGAGGAGTTACAAGAAAAAGGTTTCATCAGACTCAGTACTTCTCCTTGGGTTCGCCTGTCCTATTTGCGAAGAAGGCAGATGGTACCCTCAGACTTTTTGTGGATAACTAGAAGCTAAAATTTTCGACAGTAAAGAACTGATATCCCTTTCCAAGGATTTATGATATTTTTTATAAACATTGAAGAGCACGAGTGTTCCCAAAGATTTACTTGAGATCCGGATATCATCAGTTACGAGTTAGACCATCAGAAATACTTCTTACAGACATTTGGTGAAATCATGGTCTATACGAGTACGTGGTTATGCTGTTTATACTCACAAACATGCCAGCAGTTTTCATGGCTCCGACGAATTGTGTGTTCCCCCCATATATGGATTCTTTTTAGGTAGTCTTCGTGGACGATATCATTGTGTACTTTCACACTCGACACGACCATTCCACCCATCATGGGATCATACTAAGTACACTGATAGAGTATTAGTTTTATTCTAATCTCTCAAAGTGACACTTTTGTGTGGACCATATTCACTTCTTGGGTTATATTATCTCAGAGGCAGGAGTTGCAGTGGACCTAGAGAAATTGAGAGCAGTAGTTTCCTGGGATCATCCAAAGAATGTGTTTGAAATACAATGTATCTTTGGGATTTTTGGTAACTACAAGAACATTATATAGGACTTCTACCACTTAACAGTGCCTTTGACAAGTTTTTATAAGAAGGTTTTGAAGTTCGTTTGGTCAGAAGCTTGTGAGACAGCCTTTTAGGAGTTAAAGGGAAGGTTGAAATCAACACTAGTCCTAATACTTCCAGAGAAAGGGAAGAGCAATACAGTTTACTGTGATGCATCTAGTATTGGGTTGGGATTAGGGTTGATACAGGGTGATCAAGTAGCTATGTACTGGTCTTGACAATTGAGGCCACATGAGAGGAATTACCCAACACATGATCTTGAGTTGGATGCAGTTGTTCATGTGTTATGGTTTTGGAGACATTATCTATTGGGAGAACATTTGGTAGTGTTTATAGACCAAAAGTGTCTTAAATAAATCTTTACCCAGCGTGACATGAATTTTAGATAGTGAAGGTGGGTTGAATACCTTCAGTCCTTCGACTTCGAGCATGCCTATACAACTAGTAAAAGTAATGCAGTAGCAGATGCCCTGAGTAGAAGGACTTAGATACAGGCAGTGTTGAAGGCCAGTGGTGAGTGGAAGCTTATGTCATTGTTCTCTGAGATTCATTTGGATATTCATGATAGTCAGGTGTAAACCTATCTTCCGTCTTTATCTTTCACTTCTACCCTCCTGGATAGAATGTTGATGAGACAACTATCGGATTCAGAAGGCCTAGTTCTATGGGAGTCAGTGGAAAGTGAGGACCCTCCTCCTAGATGGACAATAGGAGATGATGAGGTACTGTGTATCCATGGATGAGGGTGGGTTATAGGGGATATACATGAGGATTTGATGCAGGATTATAATTCTTCAGCTTGGGTACTGCATCCTAGAGTTACCAAAATGTACCATGACTTGAGACATCAGTATTGGTGGTTGGGAATAAAAAAAAGATGTAGCTAGTTTTTTTATGAGATGTTCCAGCTGTCAGCAAGTGAAGGTGGAGAATCAGAGGCCAACTGGACTATTACAACATTTACCCATTCCGGAGTGGAAATGGGATGATGTCACGATGGATTTCATGACCGTTTTTCTGAGGTCACCTCGAGGCAATGATGTTGTATGGGTTGTTGTGGACAGACTTATGAAGGTAACTCACTTTTGGCTGATCAAGAAGACCTTCAGTGTTGACAAGCTTGGAAGGTTGTATATCCAAGAGGTATTATATCTTTATGGGGTACCTCGTTATATCCTTTCCGATAGGGACACAAGTTTTACTTTTTGTTTCCTGGAGAGTTTTCAGAGGGAACTGGGTACATAGGTCCTTCTGAGCACAACTTTCCACCCTCAGACCGATGGCTAGTCAGAGCATACAATACAGGTGCTTAAGGACATGCTGCGTGCAGGCATATTGGACTTTGGGGGCTCTTGGGAGAAACACATTCCCATGTTCAAGTCATCCTACAGTAATAGTTTTCAAGAAACAATAGAGATGGAACCTTACAAGGCTTTATATGGTAGGTCATGTCGATCAACCTTGTGCTAGCTAGAGGTAGGTGAGGCAGCCTTACTAGGACTATGTATCATGCATGAAATATCATAGCAGGTCCAATTCATTCAGAAGTAGATGGCTACTATACAGTCTCGTTAGAAATATTTTGCTGATCGCCGCAGACGACCCATGGAGTGTGTGGTCGGGGATCAGGTTTTCATACGTGTTTCACCGAGGTTGGGACAAAGGTGGATCAAGAGATAGGTTAAACATTCACCAAGGTATGTGGGGCCGTTTGATATTCTGGAGAGAGTCGGGCCATATTCCTATAGGTTGTAGTTACCATAGAGGTATCGTTCCATGCATGAAGTCTTCCATGAATCTCAATTGCGCCAATATCACTCAGTCCCATCTCACGTTTTTCAGCCTGAGTAGGTTGAACATCAGGTATATGCATCCTTTGAGGAGAATCTAATTCATATTGTTGATAGGAGCATGAAGGTGTTCTGACGCCAGTCAGTTCCTCTCATACGGGTCCTATGGCAACATGGATGTGTACAAGATGAGACATGGGAGCGGGGGACCGAAGTACAGGCCCCGTGGCCATTTTTGTTCTCATATTTATCTTCACCACCCTTGGAAGGGTAATTCAGGGAAGAATTACTTTAAGTGGGGATGTTTTTAAGATCTCGGTTCATGTTCTTGAGGTACATGTTTCTTCTTTTCCATTTATCCTTAAGAATTTTTGAGAAAAATAAAGAAAATGGAGAAAACTCCCAATGTTTGTGGGTAAAAGTCATGTACTTTTCCACATGCCGTGTACTTTGGCCTTATGGGATGAGTATACAGGGCGTGTAGTCCTGTCAGCGATAAAGGGTGTAAAAACTTACTACATGCCATGTACTTAGTATATACACACCATGTAATCATTCAGCATGTGAACAGTAAGGTGGTGGGAGTTGCCACCAGTAGAATAGTAGTACACGCCATGTACTCAGAAATACACACCATGTAATCAAGTCTACGGATAAATAGCGAGGAGGTGGAATGTGACCGGTAGGGGAACGATTTACAAAAAATTGAACGTACACACCTTGTACATGAGAGTACACACCGTGTAGTTATTATTTTTTTGTTAAAACAGGCATTAGCCTCCTATTTCAACAGAGGAATCTTAGAATTCCTGAGATCCACAGTAGAGAAGGTCGGATCTTGGAAGAGCTCCCGACAGCACACCGGGACTTCGATTCCTTCGCCGACCATCTCGTTTGAACCACGCATGTGAGTTATTCTCTCTCTTTGAGTGTTTCCTTCCAATTCATTCCCAATGGGATGTTTTTTTGGGTTGGAATGGGTTATTGTTCTCCCCAGATCTACGTCATTCTTGGTGGATTCAAGAGGCGTTGTTCACATATATTTATCATAGGAGATCGAGGTAGGTGGTCTGGTGTTTATTTCCATATTTTGAGTTGATTTTGTGTATTATTGTGCTATAGGACCATATTTGGGGGGTCATATGGTTGAGGCTTTAGCTGATAAGATATATAGAACTTCATAGATAATATTATAATAAATATAAACTATTTTTTGGGATAATTGCTTGGATCCAAGTCCACCTCATGGGTGTGTTTCCCTTGTTAACCGTATGTCTAGGATACCCATGGGTATGCTGTAATGATATCATGTTTTGAGTTTTCTTGAGAGGAAACATATTTATTACTTTATTATGTGTTGTGCTCTGCCCGATTACATGATTAGCCTGAGGGCATGGCAATGTTCGTTTAGCCAGAGGGAAACATTTCTTATGCATGTGGGTAGTAGCTTCCATGCCTGAGGGAAATATATTGTATGACTAAGGGAAATATTAGTTATTACTAAAGGATGTCACCTGAGATTTTCTTTTCTATTTTCCTGAGGGAAAGGATTTTCAAGACTAAAGACACTGTTTACTTGAATATTCACTGTAGGGATTTCTCATGTTGTACCTGCCAAGCTAAAGCACATGATTGGAATTCATAAATAAATATTAAAATGGAAATGTAACTGGTAGAGATAATTACTTTTGAGTACTACCTTGTTTAATGCATTTTATTATTGCACACTATTGTTTCACATTTTCATTGATAGTTGGGCATGGGATTTTGGTGGTGGCATTCTGGGATTTATTTCTCACACCCTGTTTGGGTCACATCTTGGGCCCAAACAGATTATATTTCTACAGGTGTTGATAAGGGAATGAGTCCCTATATAGTTACATGATTGTTGCAGAGGAGTAAGAGAGCATGGGACCAAACATAGGCTTGCGATGCTATTGAGTTCCTATTTCGTTGTTTTCTTTTCTATACTTGGTACTTGTACTGTATTGTATTTGATTGAAGTGTATCCTATTTGGAATTATTTAATAGAAATAGGACATATTGAATCATCAGATATATATAACTGTTGGTTATATTTTGCTTTGGTACCATTGTCTATTCATATTTTATTATTAATGCTTTTACATTTGGTATGTTTATATTTTTCTACTGCGCTACACTTTGTCAAATGAGGGCATAGTTTCCCCACTATCAAACACAGGCCCTTGCTGCTTGTTGGCAGCCTCTGGCATTTGGGGAAATGTTCTTGAGGTCATGTGAACAGACGGGGTTGGGGAACCCATTTTGTGGCTTCTAGAATCGGGATGTTATAGTATTGGACATTATAGGAGGAGAATATATTGAGACTTATCTAATGAAAGGACTTACATCTATGTGGACTGACCATTTGCATGCTTTCAAAAACTAAAGTTCTCAGAGGAGGCTTAGGGGAAGTCTTGAGGGACTCACCTACTAAATGTTACAAGTAGGGAAGGACTTGAAGTCATTACGAGTTACACAACATGAAAGTGGTATTCATATTGTCTAATACTTTCATTTTCGAAAAAATAGATAAAATAAGGATGTGATAGTTTTAAAAAAACCAACCATGGGGAATTAAATGACATGAAATGGGATTAAACATAACGTAACAACCCAATGATGTAATGTTTTAAAAAATCCCAAATATTAGGTTTGTCAATCCCTATGAAACTACTCCCCTCACCCAAATACTAGGCGACTCAAATGTCCTCTCCTTGTCATTTTGGAGATCCATTCAATGGTAATTGATCTTTGAATTCTATCTTCAATTTGGAGTGTCCCATCGTGATCCATGTTGTTGCAGGAGAGGCAATCACGATCTGTTCTATATATTAGTTCTAATGAAAAGATTGTAAAAGACCTTTTAAGGTAGGGGATTCATTGATTCTATATTTCTTTACATAAAAACATAGAGTTATCGTGATTTAAAAACATGGATTTCATTTAAATTGACCTAATTAAAAACATCAACAAGATTAAAGAATTGGAATCAATAAAATATCAAGGTTGTTTCTTTATACCAGGATAATTAATTGCCTCTTGATATGATAGATAGTGTGATATCTATGAATTACTTTGTTCAACATGTTGTTCTTGTTAGAAATTGGTAAATAACAAAAATCCAGACATAAATGAAAAATAATTAGCTAATTGGTTATAGAGGAATGTTTATTGAATCTGTTTTTTGTTTTTTCAATTTGATGATAATCAAATTGATGCTAGCATGAAATTTTAATTGAATTATCTAATAAACCAGAAAAAAGTTGAGGGTTGTTGATAAAGGAATTAAAGGCCTGAAAATTTAATTTTTTAATTAATTTTTGATATTATGTGATATCTTGTTTCTAATGTTTCCCATACTGAAATCCTATAATCTATCAATCAGTTAATTCAAGTTTGAATTAGAACCAGTTTTGCGATAAAAGATAATGAATTTGTAGGGCCTAAGTCTCCACCTCTCTTGTAATGTCTAATTTCCTTATGATTTGGATGTGTGATAGCTCGTTGTGCATGAATGATGAATTTCTTGATTTAGGATCAAGATCCCGGTTTATTGTTAGTTCAATGATACTTATGATATAGGTGATATTGGGGGGTTGTTGTAGTTTTTCGGGGAAGAGAGGCCCAGTTGTGACTTGAGCCTGGGATAACTAATTCTGGAGTTCTGTTGAAGAACATGGGGGAGGGGTGCTTTCTTCATGGAAGTAGTTGATGCCAAGGGTGGTGAGATGCATCAATTTATTAATGAGGTTTCTGAGAGGACACCGTATATGATATAAGGGGTTAGAGTAGGGCTTACACATTTTTATGAAAGTGGTGTGATTTTTGTATATTTTGATTATCTATCTTCATTCCTTTCACCTTTGATCAAGGAAGGGAGAGTTATTTGAATACTCTATTTCTATTGGATGTGAGGACTCATGGGGTATGCTAGGTTCTATATATGTTTAGGTCCTCATGGTTGGAAGTTTTAACTCTCATTATATAGGTGGAAAAGACTAGTTGGGTAGTTCAAATACTCACAGTGTTGTGAACCTTGTGTTTGGGTAGTTTAGAATGTTTCCCTAGAGAACCTATTGATATGGAAAGTATTGATTTTAGTAAATTAATAAATTTTTAACCCATGGGGTTGGAGATTGCTGGGATGCTATGTTGAGGCTATAATTTTGAGATGCTACTAGCTTAGTTTGGTTATTCATAGAGGGAATAGGTCATTGTTGAAATGGTAATGTGATGTAATGATGAAAATGAAAATTGTTAATTTATGATTAATTAATTAATTAATGTAATGTGTTTTTGATAAAATGGGACAAATTAACTAAATGTAGCTCTTAAAATGGTTGTGTGCTTATAGGATATTTAGTCTTAGCAGTGGTAGATAGGGGTCCAAGAGAAGATAGTTATTGTTGTGTTTAACACTAGGATATACCAATATTATGGTTCTATACTTTATTATATATTTTACATCTTATGTTTCTATATTCTAATCCATGCTATCAGTTATCTAAATTGACACCATAGATATTCTGAGCTCTGGCGGTGTTTTCCCCAACAACTTGGTGGGAGATAGATGGATGACCGCCCCTTTGGCTGCACTCACATATCTTAGTAGTTACTTGTGCTAGTATGTAGGACAGATTTCATTCCCCATATTGGTGTATAGAGGGCTTTAATGGATTGAGGTTACTTAAAACACCTATATTCAAGATATAGTTTTCTATGGACTACTATTGGAATAACAAATATAGGATGTGATGGCTTGAGGATCCTTACTCAGTGTATGGGTTGTGATGGCTTGAGGTATAATATCCAATATATGATACATGTTATGCGAGATGTGGTGGATCCCAAAAACAACATGGTTAATTTTTGTTATAAATATGTGGTTTTGAGTTTCACGAGGATCACCTTGTGTCACATGACCTACGTGTCTTTGGTCTAGCCTTTTTAGAGAGAGATGCTCAGTGCGAATGACATTGTGGAAAAGGTTGAAACTATTGCGGAAGTAGCTGTGGGGTACCCTTGATATTCATTATTATATTATATTCTCTTGTATGAGATACTTGATTAGAGTATCCATAATAAGTTTAGGAACATAGTATACCTATTTAGGTGAAAAGTTATGTTCACTTGATGTTCACAATGATTTATCATGCTTTATTTACTTTTTGTCAAGAGGCTCCAGGGAGGTTCCTACTAAGTATATTTTCATTCTCACCCAATGTATATATTAACTGTTTTTTAGGTTGGTTGATATAGGTTGGATATTAGGATGGTCACTACAAGGTTGTGGGTTGCAGGAGCTATTTGGGATTTTTATTCACTATCATATTTACATTCTTATGGTATTTAAGTTTCCCCTTTCAATTGAAGTATTTTTTGCATGACATTAGCTTTGTGTACTTGGGTTTCTTTTATGCTGTATCATGAGTACAAGTTGGTTGGTTTCTATTTTGTCTCTATCTTCTGAATGTGTTTTTCATAAAGGGATATGACTCCCATATTCATGTTTATTATACCCTCAGTGCTATTCGCCAACCCAAGACCTACTAGAGGCGTGACCTGGGGGTCACTATATCTCTTGTCCCATTTCTGACCTAGGAGGGGTACACTTTGTGGGGAAGGGGGTCAAGAAATATTATTTGGCTTTATTTAAAATTTAAATTTCCAAATTTGTGAAATATAATAGGATAAAATAAAATTAAATATTTATATCAGGATATAAAATTTATTTCATGACGAATTTTTTTTATTTTTTTGAAGTGATTTAGTTGTTACCAAATATTTAAAAATGCATTTTTGAAAATTAGTCATTTTATTTCAATATGTAAAGTAATTTAGAATTATCATTACATTATTAATATTTTTAGATAATTATATAATCAATATAACTGAAAATCATCTAAATAATTCCATACAAAAAAATTATATCAAATTTCAATGTAGTTTAATTATTATTCTTAAAAAACATTTTTGTAATAAATTAGTTTTATTTCATTTTTCATGCATATAGTAAATATAGTGTATTCAATTTGATATAATTTTATAAATAAAAATGGATTCTAAACATATAATTTGTAGGTTCATATTCATTAATGATTTCAATTTAATTTTTTCTATTATGAATAATACAAAGAGAAAAATGTGTCACTGTAGTGAATAGTAACAATAATTAATTATGGTAAATAAATTTTGATATTCATAAAATTTTTTATATTAAATTTTATTGGATTTTATTATTTCAAAAATAATCAGCTTATATTTGAAATTTGATTGTTTTTGAGACATATTAACATGAGTAATACATTTAGAATATTTAAAACATTAGAAGAAATACAAGTGGGACACTCCCCTTACGTATGAAAAGGAATCACATATCCTCTCTTAAAAAAATTTAATATATATATCTTAATACTAAATTGCCAAAATATATCCTGAATACCCCCCCAATCCTTGACCTCATAGTATTATTAACTTTATGATCGAAGAATGATTATAATTAAAACTAAGGGAGGCTTTTCATAGAATCTGTTTCATTCTTTACCATGAATTTCATGTTTATTTATTCTTATTCCTAACTCAAATATTTTTTAATCATGATTAAATAATAAAATATTTATCATAAATATACATACATTTTATTATGAATATGAAAATACCATTATTCATCTCAAATTCTGAAAATAAAACATTACTTGTTTTTACATGGGGATTATCACTTCCATGAAGGGATGTATTTATTTTTTCATTGAAATATAAGAAAACGTTTTCTTAATTAAGATATATTGAATATATATTATATTCATAAATAGTTATTATTTTTTAAATATAAGATATTTTTACTCTTCAACCCTTCTCTTTATTGGAAAATGATAATGTCACACATGCATTCATGTGGAATACCACCTCCATAAAGAAATGTGATTTAGTGACCCTATATAACATTCATGGATAGAAATTAACTCTTATTAATTAAATTGAAGTTAAAAATACTTAATTATTATTATTCTTTTAATTCGGAAACCATGATCTTTTTGACAATGGTTAACCCATATAAGTTTTTTTCCATTATGAACTGAACATCCTCAAAACACCGGACAAAAACATAACAAATTTAATAAATATATAAGGCATGATAGTAAATTCAATAAAAGGTATAATAATAATATAATACTCCTGGAATAGGTTAATAAACTATTTGGAAATTAATATAAATTTATTATAGTGGATTTAAATAACATATCTATAGTGATGAACTCAGGCTAATGTATTTTTGATTGAAATATAAAATTAAAATCATTAATTTTTCTCTTATATATTTCATTAATATTAATAAAATTTAAAATTTATTAGTTACATTATATATAAATAAAGAAATTTTTGTTCAATGATAATTTGAACCATGTCTTTTATTCTACGAAGGTTTCAAATGGATTATTTCTAACATTTTCCAAGTGGGTTAATAGTGACATTTTTAAAAAACGTTTGAAAGGGATTTTTTTAAATATATGGAATGAGAAGAATTTACAATAATCATAACCATTAGTTATTAAGATTATTTAAATTCAATTTTTCATTATTTACCAAAATAATATTTTTATTGTATATACTTACGGGATTTTTTTTAAAGAGTTTTCATATAAAAAATAATTTTTACCAATATTTTTACACGATGACTAAAAGAGAATATACAAATGCATTTACCAGAATAACGAATAAAATTTTATGATGTAAATGAAATCATATTCTATTTGTGTCTCTTTTTGGGTCCTTTTCATTTGATCATGATGACATGTGAGCCCAATATGGCCCTATAATGCATTAGTTAATGTTTTTATTCTCCATGGAATTATGTTGGAATTAACCAAGTATGAAATTAAAATTATAAAAGACATTATAAGTGTAATTATATGAGTGATATGAAGATAATTCCCCATGGTACCTAAATTAATATTATATTATTACAATTTTGTTTTCATAGATGAAATTTTATTTCATACGGTAAGATAATGCGCTTATTGTTTTGCAATGTTTATGCTCTTTATAAGGGTGGACAATATTTTTTTGATGAAAATGATTCCATTAATAATAATGTTTTATAAGAAAACATTATGACTATTCTTTTCCATTTATATTAATTATGAGATTTTTGTGAATATATTTCAGCGACAAATCTTATTTCTTGATTATTATAATGTACAATTGTTGTCAATATTTATTCTATAGTATAGTAAAACATCATATGGGGTTAAATGATATTCAAAATGGGATAATGATTTGTTTATTGCTCATTGATATTTTTATACTCATCCCATGTTTTAAATAGTTTTTTGGGGAAAATATGTATGTTTTTTAAACTATTGAAATGTCCAAATTTCTGTTATGAGGATTAAACATTAGTGAAGAGAATGTTTTTTAATGAAAAATGAGTTTGAATTTATTTATATATTTTTGTATGAAAAATGGATACTGAGTAGAAGAATCAACATTACTCTATAAGGTATTAATTTTATGTGATTTTTAAAATTCTATAAAACTATAAACCCAAATTCTCCTCGAAATTTAATATTGTTCAATCATTTTTATAATCCTTTTAATTATGGGTTGTTAATATTACTTGATTTTTTAGTTTTTATAAAAGGAATGGTTTAGATAATAGTAGAGATTAAAATTTAATTACTAAAATAATTTTAAGGGACATTAATCAATGGATTATATTATCTAGAGGGATATTTTTGGGTGTTCATGTTGTTTAATTATATTAGTACCTATTTTAGACTGGTTTTCATATAGGAAACCATGTGACTGGTGTGGAAAAGAATGATGAGGGTAATGTCCTTTAAAATTTTTATTCTAGAATGGTTGGAAATAAAATATAATATTTTTTGTTGCGCTAGATCTATTGAATTATCTAATTAATGGTCACATTCAAGCTAGAAAGCGACTAAACCCTATATATAAGATTATCTATATAGTGAATCATTCTATAAAATAGTGCCCTCTGAAATTTGGTGGAACATAATATCTAGTGATAGTTAAACGATGGATCAATGTTTTGGAAACTATATTGAAATTTTTGGGTTTTTTATCAACATAAACAATTAATTGTTTTATATTATAATTTCCAATGTGAGACTAATCTGTGGCGGTATTTGATAATGAATACATCAGAGAATGATGATATAGATTCCATGGAGTGACAATTATTGAACAATATTTTCCTAGGGATGGATTTTCCAATGCTTGGTCGACCTTGGATGGAAAATAAAATTTTGGAATATATTTGAATGGAGGAGGACTCTATGTACATATATAAAGCTAATTTTAATAGATTTAAAAGGTATTCTATAAATTTAATTTTGGATAATGAGCGAAAAAATTGATAGGATTTATAATTGATTGAAACCATGTTTGAAAATATATATGAGCAATCGTGTTCTTCAAATCCATGAAAATGTTTTATTATGTTATGAGAATGTTGAGATATAAATTTTTTACTTCTATAATAACAATGAAAATAATCTATCTAGGTTGAATTCTATGGGAAATTGTAAGTCCAAGAAAATTAGAAATAAGTGGTCTAAATTCCCAAATGTTTCTAACTATGGTATAATACACATTACAGTGTGTCTTAGGAAATCATTAATCTGTAATGTTTTTTATATTATGGGTTATTTGGATTGTGATTAAAAATAATATAATTAGGGTAATTGTTAGATGAAATATGATAAGAATGATTTTTTTGTAAAAATATAATGAGATTATCCATTATAATGTTATATATCTAATGAAAATCATGAATGATTAGAACCATCAATACCACAAAAATATGGTATGAAACTGTTTTCACAACTAAATTTAAAATTTAATGAAAATAAAATTATTTGGTGACATTCAAATTATATTTTTATTCAAATTATACAAAATTATTTTTTGATTCATGATCTACACATTAATTTAATTATTAGTAATTCACCGGTAAAATTGAAATATATCCTTAAAGAATGGATAATTAAATTTGATTAAAACCTCATTGTGGAAGTATTATGGTAGAAAATATTTATGGGAATACTCATTTTATTATCTATAGAATGATATTTTATTAAAATTATAATTTATTGCTTAGAGTTGGGAGTAATGTTATTCCATGAATGTATAATCATTCAGTTTTTCATGAAAAGATTGATTTTAGTGATATGGAAGATATATTAAATTTTCACGCGGTGTTTAATTTTTTATATAAGAATGAGTTCATACCTATGTTAATATATCAAGAATATGAGAAAATGATGAAAGATGGTTGTGAATGTAAGCAATCTGATTTCATCAAATAGGGGGAAATTGTTCATATTAATGATGTGGTAGTAAAAATTATTATTTGTATATATATTTCACAATGATTTTCCCAGTGTTATACTTTATTTAAAGATTAAATATACTAATTAATTAGTGTTTTATTGTAATAAAATTTCAAAAAATCATATTGAATATCCCTATTTGAATTATTGGAAACTAAAAAGTAGTTAAAAGAGGTTCTTCAAAAGGTTGTTATTCATTACATCACATCACGAAGGGGTACTCCAGTTTCTTTTTTAAACAAAATTATGGTACAATGTCTTCCGTCATTGATTATAGATAATAAAATAACATTATTATTACAAAAAATTATATTTTTTCACATATATATTACTTGTTTGATTAGCTTCAGAGAGTACTTTTGTTTTCAAATATTGATATTAGGGTTGGATCTCACCTACCGGTTGTGATGAATGATGTTATTCCAAATAAGATGTAACATAATTTTTATAGGAATTATGAGTTTTTGGTTATATCCTTTTGGATGACTTGAACATCCACTATATTCATGGATCTTATTAGTGGGTTTTTCTATAATTTTTTGGATAAATGTTAGGTTATATTTATTGATGAAATTATTGTTTAATAAAATTGTTTTTAGGAACATGAAAGAAACCTATGTATTTTTTGGTGTATAATACCACGTAACATAAATATCCGATAATTACTTGACTTTTTATAGGTGTTTCACTTTTATATATTTTGATAAATTTTTTTGTCTATTGTTTTGAAGAATTAGTCAAATTGTTACATCACATGGGCCGTTCTAAATAGTATCCATTTTTTTCCAAAAAAACATGTTGTTTTTGAAAACACACTATATTCCTTCAAGGTAACTCCCATATTTTAAACTACTACTTTATTAATGATCCTAATTATCCTTAATCCATGAATAAATATTTGAAAACATGGTATGATAATTTTTTAAGGGATATGAATATGGAGGAAACCGATTAGTCAATTTGGGATATATGAAAACCTATAGAAATATTTTCTTTCTTCATAAAAAATTGGACTCCAATAATCATATACATTTCAAAAAAGTAAACTTCTTTTTCCAAATCATTAATAAAAAATATCAAAATAAATAATTAAGTAAAAATAATAATAATGAGTTTTTCATGTAAAATTAGAATACCTATGGAAACATTGCTTTTTTGGACACAAATTTTCCACTCTTAGAATTGTCATTAACATTTCTTGACAAAAATTTAATTAAAATGCATTATGATGTCAAAAAAATCAATGTGAAACTCATTCTAATCTATAAATCATTATGTAAATGATTATAGACATCAAATTCATATCTCACCTAAAATAACTATTACAAGAACACATATAATAGAAAATTCAACTTGATTAATTCAAAATATTTTCCATAGAGAATAAAATAATTTCCCAATGAATTGAGATGAAATATCGGGCTCAAACATCCCCATGATATTCTTTTAAGAACAAAATAATATATAAAAAATATAACCTTCTATATACATAATAAAACCTACAAAAATAACTTATTTACCACATATACAAAATAACATTTGGGTTTTACTAAAAAATTAGGTGAAATATCCTTTTTCATTAAGATATATTATAATAAAAAATTCCCAATGCATGATGGAAAAAATATTTTCCTCCCAATAAAATGAATCCTTATAGTAAATTATTCTGAAATAAAATGTTTCTTATTATCATAAATTCCACCCATGTCATATAAATTCAAAAAATACTCCTTTATCATATTTTTAAAAAAGCCAAAAGACAACCCTTTTGGGAAATGTTAAAAAGACTAAATTTGAAATATTCAAAAAAAGAAAAATATGGTATAAAAAAATTGAAAAAACAATTAATTAACCTAATGATAATATTCTAAAATTTGAAATAACATTGATATTTTGGTAGAATATAATACAAAATTTAAAACATTTTACATATTGATTTGAAGAAAAACATCTTACCACTTTTGGTAACTCTTTAATCAAAATATCATTGAAGGAGAGAACATAAATTATTTTTAGCCCCTAAAATTTCATTAAATTAATGATAAAATATTCCTTTATATAATTATATAACAAAATTAAAAAATATAGTGAACATGAAATGAGTCTCAATGAATAGAAATTGAAATGATATATCCTTTAACTTATGTGTGGTATAACTATTTATATTTTTTTCTCCTGAATAATAAAATTATATCACTATTATTAAATATTGAGAATATTTTATATTATAATTAAATTATCATTATTACTCCTCATTTAATTCATTACCATGTTATTTTTTAGTCACTAAAACAGTTAAGTTCATATTTTTTATTTTTAGGCCATTATGTTCATAATTCTCAAACAAGTCACCAGGATGAACATTGTAAAAGAGACTTAGTTCCATAATATAAATAATACCAATAATGATATTATTATATATATATATACATACATATATTAAATAAACTTTTAAATTCCTCCATGAACGTCATTGAAGAGAAATGAGTCAAATCAATTCATAGAGGTGGTAATTCACACATATGAATAGATGATATTATTATTTTTTAAAAAATTGAATGCTATAAAATAAGTTGATATGTTATATTTAAATAATTATAATTAATTTAAAAATATCACATATATATATTCACTAAATTTATAATTATAAACATATATGAGAGGTAGCGGTGGAAATAGAAATGCATCGGTTTGTAGAGGTGGTAGTCTACATGTACACACAAGTAATGATTTCCTTACTTATATGGTTAAAAGGAGCTTAAAATTTGTTTTAAAATACTAATAATAATATTTTATTTTATTTATGATATTTTTCATATTTTTTCGGTTGAAGAATATTTTAAGAGTAAGAATATGAAATAACCATGAATCGCTCAGTTATGAGTTATACCTTATATTTGGGTAACCTCCTTTTTCTTACAAATTGAGCCTTATATGTTTGGAATTTCAATGAGGCCATGAATTATAGGAGTTTAAGAGGGATTTTATATAATTATTTCAGATTTATATTTTAATAATATATTTTTAAAAATTCTCATAGAAGAGAGGAATTTTGATCCAATTTATAATTTAAGAGAGTAAATGTCTTGTAATTATTTAATGTTTTAAAATAATATAACGTATTATTTTTGAAAAATTATCCAAAAGGAAACCTAAATTAATAAATAAATCAAGTTAGGGAAAAATAAACACAAAAATAAACACTTAAATATGCTTTTGACATATTTTAATCCTTATATTGTAGTTAAAAACATTTTAAACCTTATTAGATCAACTAAGATAACCATGATTTTTCCCATGAATACAAAATTTTATGCACAAATATAAAATGGATGGTCTAATTTTTAAAAAAAAATTCAAAATTTTATTCTGTTTTATCGTATTCAAAATCTATAGGTGCTATTAATTACATTTAACATAAATTTCCAAAACACATGAAGAATATTTTATAGGGAAATACATGACAAAAGTATAAATATCATTTCATGATGAAATAAAGTATGAAGTTGAATTAGAAGAATTTTTATGTCAAATATTAAAAAGTTGAAGGTGTTTATATTTTTTTGAAAATCCAAAACCAAATTAATACATCAAAAAGTTCTATTAAATGAAAAGATAGAAAAATATATTTCAGTTTTAATATAGTAACATTTATGTTCAAAAAAAGTCAATAATGGTTTCCCTGATTAAAAATATTGTGATAAAATATATTCTTTTACTCTATATAATTATATTTAATCTGGAAAAATATTCTTAAATTTTTAATTCATGATTACATCATTAAAATGTAAGAAAGTGCTAGAATTTTTGAAATTTGTGTTTTCATTATTCCAAAAAAAATAAACCATTTAAGAAAAATTTGAAAAATACACTCTATTATTATTATAAAATGATAATTTCTAAAAATATATAAAATTTTAAAATATAATTTAAATTATTTTAGTAAATATTTAAAATATACATGAAAAAAATGTAATAAAAACAACTTTTGAGGAAGATATTTTTCAAAAGCATAAAATTAATCTATTCTCATTACATGTCTAATAACCATAATTAATTGAATTTAATTTAATTAAATATTATATAATATATTCTTATTTGAATCACTAAAAAAATATTTTGTATTTATTCTTTTTTGATCAAAATACATTTCACATTTAAAAGATTCTCATAAAAAATATTATTTTTACCTTTTAGAGGCTCTCATCTATATTTCTAATAAAAAAACATTGTATGTATAATTCATTATTTAATTAAATAAGGAATAAATTTATACATATATTTCATATTATCATTAATCCCATTAATGCATTAAAAAACAATCACTAGTTCATAATATAAATATTTCAATAATATTATATCATAATTCCTTTATGCTTAGTATTTCAAAATTTTATAGATTGATTATTATTTGATAAATTTTTACTTTTATCTTATCTTATAAACCATGAAAATAATGTTATATATGATTTTTTTTCATTCTTAATTAACTGATATTATATTTTAATAGTTATTAAGATTCAAAAAAGTATAATTGTTTATTACCCATTTCATTAGACATTAACCAAAAAATGGTAATCCCAAGATAAGATAATAACCTATTTGAAAAACTCATCACACGTCAATATGTAAAATCTAAATAAAAAAAATAAATGTTCAACTTTATTCATTAAATTTAAAATAACCATAAACAAATTCAAAATGTTCTAGTGTAAATTTAAACCTAATGATTATAATTGTTTGATCACATATTATACATATAGAGACATAAAATTTATCTCCAAATTTCATGAATTTCTCAAAACATCATTTCAAAAGGATAAATATTCCAAAATATTATATCATCCAAAATATAAAAATAATTTCCATAAATTACAATAATCAAAATAAATCCACTATAAAATCATATATTCTTCTTTAATTTAACTTAATAACTATCCCAATTAATCATAATACAAAAAAATTAAAAATCATTAAAACATTATGGTTTTTGTCTTCATTAATAATTTTATTCGATATATAAAAACATTATTACGAAATAACATTCATTTGAAATCACATGTTGAAACCTAAAGGTGAATTTTCCAAAAATCATATATCTCCCAAAAGATCATTAACTACATTAAAATTAAACTATATTAAACCTCAAATTTTTTATCTATTCCATTATTCAGTGCATCATCCATATAATTATCATAGCATTTTGTTTTTCATTACTATTAAATGATCCATATATTAATCATCAAATAATCTAATGTTATATAAACATTTTTTTGAAACTAACTATAGTTCCGTAAAACACAAACAAAATATAAATAAATGATTTATAACAAGTTTTTTAAATTATTATAATTTAAGTATTTTTTTTTGGATATTTATAAAATTATGTGAATGATAATTAATAAAATGGATATTTCAACATAGTATCCATTTTTCACAAAACATGTTCTTTAGAAATGAGCACATACCTCATTGAATGTAAATCCCATATCATAAAATCTAAATTTAATAACATTATTACTCATACTTCATTCATAATTAAAACATTTTAAATAGTGGAATATTTAAAAAACACACATTGAGGGATATAAAAATAATGGACATTTGTTATTCATTTTCAAATTTCATGGAAACCCATATGAAAGGTTTAATTTTCATAATAAACATTGGGATCAAATAATAAATAAATACACAAAAAATATATATCATTTCATAAATCATTAATATATATTCATATAATAACTAATAAAATTTTTTTTATTCATGACTATTTCATGTAAAATATTATAACTGCTGAAAATATTTAACTAAAAATCAATTTTTTCCCTTAATTATGATAAAACAATACATTAACTATAATCTCATTAGAAAAAAATATTAAATAAGAATAAATACATCAATAAATCATTTTAAGGAATGTAAAAATTATGTGGTTTCCATGGTACATCATCTTTCTGTCAACATTACAATTTCTTCTACTATCACTCTTATAAATTAAAAAAACTTCTGGTTAATCCATAATTTATTCCCTAGAGAACAAAAAAAATTACCCATGTCATTAGAGAGATATATCAATCTCACCCATCATCATGAATAATGTGAAATGAGAAAGATATACATAAAAAATAATCAATTATTTTGAAAAAATATCCTAAAAATATTTTCATTTCAAAATATATGTATAATATCATTAGAGTGTCATATAAAAATTAGGAGAAGTAATTTTTTTTCTAATAGAAACTATTAAAATAATAAATTTCGATATAATAAAGGATTTATATTTTTATTAAAGAAAACCATGAATATATTTATATGATGAAACATGAAGAGGAATGGTTCAGATGGTTGGGAACTATTCCCATTTTATATATGTTACAAACATTATGATTTTTACTCTTGTAAAAATGTAAAAAATAATCGTTCAAAATCATTAAAACACCCCCCTTTAAAACATTATAAAAAATAAAAACATGTGAAAAAAATTAAAATTTAATGCTCATTTCATTATATTATTAACATACATGGAAATTTTTTACTATCATGGATTTAGGGTTAAAATTTAATAAAATTTTTAATACCTTTTAATTATGTTTTTAGTGAAGAATAACTTACCACTTTGGTGGCATTTGAATAAAATGGCCATTTAATTAGAAAAAATGAAATATATTTTTAAAAAAAATTAATATTAATAAAAAAATTAAAAATGAATCCATATTTCATTATATAAACCACGTAATGAACACATGGGGTATACATGGCATGATTCTTAATGAAATGATATGAATATGAGAAATACCTAACCACAAGTCCTGTCTAACATCATATGTTATATAACTCATGAATAATAAAAATATATTAATCTTATACTTAATTAAGAATCTTTAATTTTCCTAAGATTGTTTTCATTTCTACTATAACATTAATTATAATTCTACTTTTTAGTTACAATAATATTTAGGCTCATGTCAAACATTTGGATGTCATTCGATTTGTAATTCCAAAAAAAACCAATAGGTTAGAAGTGGTAATTGGAGTCTTAGTTCCATAACATACATATATTAATAATGAAATAATTTTTATATTTATATATTAATTTTTTTTAAACTATCCATGTAATGTGTTAATAAAAAAATAACATATCTTTATGGAGGTTGTAATTCACATATATACACAAATGATGTTATCAAATTTCAATGGGCTGGATGGTCAAAAAAATAAATGGTACGATATCATTTTATTATGATAATTATTTCCTTAATAATATATATAAACAATAAATACATCATTATATATAACTATGAGATGTGGTAGTTTAAAAAAACACATGACATCATTTAGGTGGTAGCCCACACATACACATAAGCATTGTTTTCATTTCCAATATGATGAAAATTTTTATAAAAAGGGTTTCAACATAATAAAAATATAATTATTGTATAAAAATAAAAATTTATTAATTAATTCAGCATGGTAAAATTGTAATTTATCATTTTTATGAATAAATAAAATGGGCACACTTGGTGGAGTCTTATACAATTTATTTGGGATGCAAAATTTGGTCTAAAACTTAAGCCTTCCTAGATTAGTATTTTGGTGAGAATTAGAGATCTATAACATAGGTTTTGATGATGTGGATAGATTTGGGAAGTTATTGGACTAAATATAGTAATCAATTGGCATGATTAGTGTATGAGAATCGGTACCCATGTATATGTTAGGGGAGTGGAACAACTGTAATTATTCAATGGATAAAATTAATATAAGGTGTTATTCTTCATTAAGTGGAATCCAAAACTCATAAGTAAATATAATAATAATTATGAAGTTAGATGGTATAAATATGGTCTCAAACTCCCATTTGGACACATTTTCAGGAATGTTTATGCCTTATCTCTGGGTTAGAATCCATTTAAACTCTTAGAATAAACCCCTTTATACCCATTTTAACCTTAAACATGATTACATATTTTTTTCCTTGAAACCAAAATTTAATGAAAAAATATGAAATGGAATTTTTAAAAAATATTAATATTATAATAATGACCATTTGATTCAATTTTATCATATTCATAATCTATAGGTGGAAATGTTGTTTTATAAAAAGTACACCAAACACATGAAGAAATATTTTTTTTGGGAAATATATGATTTATGTTTAAATATAATTTCACTATGAAATGTAGTAAGAATTTTATTTCCATGAATTTATTTTTGGAAACAAAAAAATAAATGTTCATAGGATTTTCATCTAAGACAAAATAGAATGGTACCTTCCAACTATACCATTAATTGCAAAGACCTAAAAAAATATATTAATTTTTATAAAATGTATTTTTTGTTCATTAAAGATAGGCATGGGACACTTAATTCTAAATAATTATTAAATATACATAAATTAACTAATAAAATAAATATTTGGTGTAGAAAATGGATTCAAAATATATCAAGTCTTACATAGATGATATTAATGTTGTAGATGTTATTATATTTAAAAAATAGATATTTTCACTATCTAAACAAAAAACAACCACTTTGGTGATATATAAAAATATTAACACAAGAATATTATGTTATGATGGTTTAAAAAAAATATATTTTTTGAAAATTAATTTTCAAAATTAATTGAAATTAGTTATAATATCCTCGTACAATATAAAATAAAAACAATTTTGGATGAAAAATCATTATGGAAGGAGAATGTATGTTTAAAATCATTTATTATCTAGTAAAACCAATTTATAGTATTTTAATTCATTCTATTGGAAATATAATCTAATAAATATATTCATAAATAAATATTGATTAATTTATTCTATGATGATGAAAATAGGTTTAGAAAATAAAAACAACATTCTAAAAAATATCAATTTCATTACTTTGGAATATTTTATCTTATACTCAATACAATTTATAATAAATGTATTATTGATTGTTTATTTTACTTAGGAGAAAATTTAAATATATATTTTATAAAATATATTTTCTTATTTAGAAACCCCAAACCAAAAACTATGTCATTATTTTCTTATTTAAATTACGTAATATCACAGTTCATTTGTGCTCAGTGTTGCGTATATAACATTTTATAGAATTTATCAACTACTGAATATAAATTATAAAATACAAGGGTGTTACATTAAATGTTAAAATAAAAAAATCTAGGGGAAAATTCTGTAAATACAAATTTTTTGTTATAGAATATTTCATTCCATGGACATATTACCTCAAATGATTCAATACTTGTTGGTCCTGTTAAAACAATGGTGTAGGAAGAGTAGTAAGGACCTATAAATTTCAACATGTTTTGAAGAATTCATTTATTAATGGGTTAAAATATATGGTTTATGGAATAATTATCTTAGCTATCTAGCTCATTAAATAATTATACTCAAACGAGAGTTAATTTAATCTAGAAAAAATTAATGTGACTATTGTTTTCAGGACATAAAAATAATATTGGCTAATACACCAGTATTTTCATTTATAATAATAAATTATGAGTTTGATATATATAGTTTTATTTAAATTTAAGGATTTTAATTTATTCTTCACAACCAAGTGATTTTATATGCATCATATCAACTTGAAAACCATGAAAAGAATTACCCCTATTTATGATATTCAAATTTCTCTAGTAGTTTTTACATTAAAAATAAGAGGAAATATTATATAGTGTAAAATGTGAAATATAGGTTGACCATGAAATTTTAAATTATATATTAACACAAAAATACTTTAACATGAGGTAGATAAGATGGTTATAATAAATATATTATAATTATTCCATAAATTAGTATCATATTGGTAATGAAAACATTATAGAGGATTCTCAGAGATGGAATGATAATGAATCATTTTCTATAAAAAATTTGGAACATGATCCATTGTTTAATGATTTAATAAAAGTGTGAATCGAAATTATGCATTATGGAACTCTTACTCTTATGTTTTTGGTTTCATTGTAGTAATATTTATCATATAGAGTAAAGAAAACTCAGAAAGAAGATTGAGATTTTCATTAAAGAGTATAATTGGTTAATATGGGTTTGTTTTTTGAATTTAATTTTCAAATATAAGGTTTTATAATACGTTAAATGATGTTTTCTATGATATGTGATATATAATTAATGATTTATTTTTAATGTGAATCTCATTTATTTTATTTTTCTATTCATTAGGTGTAAAACTAAGATGTACATATACCTGTTGGAATATTATTGTTATGATGGATTAAAGAAGGATATTTAAAAATCTACAACTTAATATATTAATTATTGTTATATAAAAGAAGTGGAATAAATTCATAAGGGGATTCTTCAGCCAATACCCTTTCCAAAATTGATAAGTGAGAATATATCCCAAGATTTTAAAGTGGGAATTCTAATGAAATAATGAGGTGATAATGGGATTTTGGATATCATGATCATTTAAATTAATGTGAACATGTTATCCCTCTGAAAGATAATATATCATTTGATGAACTTATAATAAATTATCATAATGTTATATTCAAATAAAATGGAGTCTATATCACAATTATATCTTACCCTTATCATATATTTACATCAAATTTATAAAAATTTATCTATAATATATTGAGTAGTTAATTAAATTTTGATATTTTTTTATTCCACAATTTTATTCATATATTTAGGGTGTAATATTTAAACACAAGATCATATTATTTTAGATTTAGGAATATAATACCTCGAATATGGGGATTAAAAATTTTAATTACAATAATTTTCTTATATAAACATTTTTCATTCTAGTATAGAGATTTCAACATCTAACGCATTATATAGAATGTGGTGTTGGACTACAATATGAAGGATATTGTGGGTGATTTTTTTTTTCATAATAGGTCTAATATAATAATTTATTTATAATTTAATTATTATTACATCCATGAACCCATACTCTTAAATTCAATTCAAAATTATTTATCTTTACATTTTGTAGATTTGATACATTTTAAATGTAAACCAATTCTAGCCATCATAAAAATAAAACATTAAAAGAAATTATTGTATAACATATATACATGTAGACATTTTTTAATATTTTTTCTATTTAGGATAAATATATACATAATAATTTTCATGCTCTGATGTGATCATTTGTTTCAACAATTACTCACTTTTCTTATATCACATTACAGTTTCAACATATCACACAAATTTATTCCCACATGAAACATTCCAAGTCAGAATTATTTTCTCATAAATATTTAAAACCCTAGGGAATAAATAACATAGTAAGGGTGTGGTCCAATGCTCAATAAGGGTAACTATAAAAATTAGTCACTGAATTTCATCAGTCAAGGTAATATGAGGGTATCAATATGATAACATGTATAATTTCATGAGAAAAACATATGTGGATTAATAACCATAAAAATAGTTTATAAATACATAAACATGGAATAATGATTTAACATATGAAAATTTTATAGTTTTCAATAATCATGAGCTCTGTGAAAACAATTCTTGAGAAAATATCTATTACAATTCATTGAAATAATAAAAAAACAATATTTGTATCTTGGAACATTAAACATTCCTCTTTAAATCAGCTAAATTGATATGTACTATTTCGCATAGAATAATTCTATAACCAAAAAACTCTTTCATATATTAAATGTAACATAACTCTATCATTTTTTATGAGTATCATTCATCTAGTTAACTCAATCTTAGTTCCCAATGCATTGGAGGGCTATAACCAGCCCACCCATCCTTGGTTTATTACATAACCACACATATATAGTTTATTTACGAACTGATAATTATTTTATTGTAATAGAACCACCTATCCATTATTAATAAATGTATCTGTGTATGATAAAATGATCAAAAAAATTATAATATTTTACTTTTCAGTATAACAATACTGAATGAACATGAAATTCATTATTTTTACCTATTAATGAGAAACAATATATACGAAAATATCATGGAAATAACCATAATACATCTAGATAAAGAATAAGTGTGGTATCTTTAAATATATACCATGTGGAGAATATGTTAAATATATCTTCACTGTCATTGTTGAATAACAACAACAATTAGAATATCATTAAAAACAATATTAAAGAAAATAGAATTTACATTGTGATAGAAATTTAAAAATCAAAATTTTTATGGATTATCGAAAATGATTTTTCTTAAAAAATAAAAATAGAATCATTTAAAAGAATAATTAAAGAAAATATATTAAAGGTTGATTAAAAATTAAGCTATTCTGTATATCTTAATATAAAATATTCCCTTCACACAATGGTAATGAATTTAAAAATGTGTAATTTGAATACTGGGAAAAATATTTTGATTTAAAAACATTGTAAATAAATAAAATATATTTAAAAATGACATTGAGTAATTATTTGATAACATTATTTAAAAATATTTATGAAAAATTGATATGGAAAAGAATGATAACTAATTTGAGAAAATATAAAAGATCAATACCACTTACATGAAACATTCTTGATGTTTCTTTAATCAATAAAGTGGAAAATATAAATAAAATTTGTATAAAAAATTAATAAAAATAAAATATGAAAGGTATTATGGTTCAATAAAAATAAAGTATATTATCCTTCCTGAAGGAACTTTGAACTTAAAAAATTCCAAAATAAGATGAGATTATATCAATAAAATCCTAACTATTTTTTATATTTAAACCATAAGCATGGGAAATAAGTGAATTAAAATAAAATATTCGATATAAATAACATAAGTAAATCCTTGATATAACATTTAATGGAGAATCATTTACACCAAATAATAGATGATACGTGTATAATATAAACATATCTCCCAATGAAGGAAAATTCAAGACGAATAATCTCTATACCGATCATATATTTGAATTATGAATTAATAATTAGATTAATTATCTGGAATAAAGTCCAATTAAAAAGATGGAAATATCTGTTAAATTAGAAAAATTGAATTTCAAAAATAATATTTACATAACATAACCATTGAAAATGCTATATAGTCATCTAGAATTAAATTGATTTTGGAAACCCCTAACCTTAAGTCACAAATGGTTATGTGCATCCTTTGGATCCTATATAATAAACATAAACTAATTGATAAACTATGTAATAACTATCCCAATGAATATTTTTTAATTATTTCATAACTTATTTAATTTATTTACAGGAGATATTTGGGTTTTTAATTTATTTAATCTACAATGGGTGTTTTGATATTGTTTGATTGATGACATCTAAATTACATAAATATGTCAATAATGGTCAATGATTTCATTATTCTATTTTCCATTGAATAATAATATTAAAATGATTATAATTTTGATAAATTAATTGTACTTTTAATAAAAATTAAATATGATAGTTATAAAAAATGAATTATGATACAATTATAGAAAAGGTAGGTCATAAATAAACATTTGAAATGTTTCAATTTTTCAATTAACATGATTGAATGAAGGTAAGTGAATATTTTTTTTCATGAATAGTTATTATATCATAATTATAATATTATCTCTTTAAAAGTCGTATATATACTATACATGTGAGATGGTCCTGAAAAATGAATCACATCTCTTCCTTGAGGTGGTAATCCACACATACTAACAAATAAAGTATTCTGTTATCAAATGATAGAATGTTTAGAAAATAGATGATAAGTTATCCTTATATAATGATAATTATATCACAAATACCATATATATAATATAAATACATGGTTATATACATCCATGATAGCTAGTTATGTAATGTTGATAATATTGTTTTGCAAAGTGGAAGACAACCATACTCACTAACAATGGATTCCTTTCCCATTAGACACAGAAGGATATGATTTAAGGTTAGGAAATTAACATAAGAACAACTACGTATATTGTTAATACTGATTTTTTCACACCCATGTTGTTAATATCATTTATTTTTCATTTTTTGGTCCTTATATTATTCTATATATTTTCCAGGTGTTTTTACAAAGAAAATAAATGTTTTGGTGAGATAGAAGAAGTGGAATAATTGGTACACATATAATAGAAAACATTTTACATCCCACAAAAAATCACGTCTCTATGTTAGTGGAACAATAGTAACCACACAGTTAAGCACATGGTTTGTGAAAGAGTGTGGCCCAAATTGTGTGGCCACCTCATATCGGGATAGCGGAACCGACATAGTATGTGAATGGTCTTGTAGACCATTACACCAAACCTAAGAGATTTCTCTATTAAAAAAATGTATTGTTACAAAAAATAAACCTCATCATATTTAATGTCATTTCATCCATCATTTTCCCAATCAGACTTCTCTATTCTTAGGTGCACCACTCTTATCCTCCTCCTACTTTTTGGCATATAATCTTGAGTGGTTTTGTATAAGATCATAAAGTAAACAAAATTTTTCTCATATTCATATTCTATGGATCCTTTTCCATTATTTCATGGGATTCACTATCTCTTAAGGTTTTGGGGACCTAGAGTGGGGTGGATTTTTTTTCGTGGTCATTAATATTTCTGGTGTGTTCTATATTTTGTAAGATCTCCTCTTTTCTTGGATCACGGTTTTCAATTGGTTGGTTTTAGTTACAAGAAGAAAGATAGTTGATTCTATGGTATACTATTATTTTATGACATAAATATGCTTGAATACATTTAAATTTTTTTTATAACTAATACATGCATGTGTTTAAATTGTTTATTTTAGGGGTATTGGTATGTTATAAGATTTGTAAATGGATATCCATTCTGAAAATGGAATAAAATGGTATGTGGGGATTATGTTCAGTAGTATTATTGTGAATGTTGATTAGTAAGGTTCAATAAGTGAAAAAATTTATTTGTATCACAAGGTAATTATGTGTGTGGGCTAAGAATATAATTTATGCGAGCTAACAGGGCTTCATCCTGGTCTCACTAGTTGTATTATAATTCAAAACTAACTAGATAATGTGACATGGATTATTACCATTGGAAATGGGGTGTGTCTTCTCAAATAGTTCACAAATGGAAACATATATTTATATATTATATCATCAAGATATGTTGTTCCTAGGACCCCAATAATAAAGGGAACTATTATTTATCTCATAATGTTTGTGCATGGAAATAACCATGGGATCCTAATATGGAAGTGATATCAGTCATATAATATACCAAATGGGTGTATATAGACCAAGTTTTATCCAACTAAGGTAAAGGGAAACCCTCTTTTGGGGTAAGTGGGTACACATTTGAGATTATATCATTATAGGTACTTGTGATGGTGATAGAATGGTAGAGGATGGTCCTCATGTAATGAGTAGAATTGCATTACATTATTATTCCCATCCCATTTTTTCCATTTATTTTTGGGTTTAAATTGTAAATATGACTTTTTATTTCCATATTCCTCTTTTAAAAATATGAATTAACGGATGATGGTTATGATTCATTATGTTCATGTTGGATATTATTTTATATGGATGTTGGATTGTTGTTATTACATTAAAATCATTCATAAAATGAATTATTTTATGCCCAAACACTTGTTTCTAGACTATGGGGATTATAAATTTTCTGTGGATCATGCCATGTCATGGGTTGGGTGTTAGGTTAGATGGTTTCCCCAACAGGTTCATGAAAAAGTTTAATATAAAGAGGGTTTTCCATTTCATTATGTCTGGTTATTTGGGAATATCTGGATCGATTGGTTCTAGGACTTACAGGGAATGTGGTTCTATTTAGGAGTGATGTTTCAATCTAGAACACATCGTGAAAGGCCTTGGGTTATCATGGGATATTTGGGGTTTGGTTAAAATACTACTTATTGTGTAATATATAACCTACAAAATTGTGATGGGAACCAATTTTAGGTGGTCTAGTTTTAATTTTTTTTAGTTTTCATGAAATTGTAATGAATCATGTCACCATTCTATAATATTCTTTATTTGTTATCTGTGGGTTGATGTATTGGTGGATCATTTCTTTTTCCTTTTTAACTTGAGTAGTATCAAGAATCCTTAGAGGCCACCATTATATCCACATGATGAGGCCATAAATAGTTTTTCAAAAAAAATTTGATCATAGATTACAAATGGTAGTGATTCAGGGCGTCGATACCACAGATCAAGGAGTAGTATTTGTTCTTTATCATATGGAATAATTTTAACCAGGTCCAAAAGGTAACTTGGTTAGGATATTTGTGATAATAATCCACCTCCCATTTATACAATCATGGATTCAAAGGAAGTAGAACAATGGGTAGACAATATTTATAGGATCATTGAGCTTCTAGGGACTCCTAATTGCACTAAATTATGTGTGCACTGTTTGTGTAAGAAGTCCCCTATCATAGGTGGTGGTAGAGAGTGATTTATGAAGCGATATAAGAAAATATAGGATATAAAGACTTCATGTCCATCTTCACAATATGGTACTTCCCTATGATATTTTCTCTGACCATGAACAATGAATTCCGTGTCTTTTTTGAGGGAGAGATTTCAGTGTCAGATTTTTCCAACTGCTTTGTATGGATAGTAAGGTTTTCTCCCATGGTAGTTACCAATGAATCAATGAAATCACAATGGATCAAAATGGGGATTCAGCTGAATATTTGGTATCACGTTTTCGTTTTTAATTTTGATATATAAGATGAGGTGGTTGACTATGTAAAGATGGATTATATGAACTAGGATAATATATCAAGATTATATAAGATTCGTATAGCATCTGTCCAGAGTGGGGATGGATTATTTGAAAAGAGGAAGAACCTCAGTATTTGGAAAGGACGTGTGGTAGTAAATATCAATACTCACCCCTTCTACCTTATTAAATTTCTGTATGCAGTGGATCTCTTGAAATCCACTAGTGTGGGTGGACAATGATGTGCAGTTCATATGCATTAACCCACCCAAATTGGTGTAGGCTCTATAGATCCTAGGGATAAAATGGATCTATCTGATGTATAAATAACCATGGAGTTCTTTTATGGTGGAATTTTAAGTAAGGAAATATCTACGTTCTGGGAAAATTCAAATTACTGAATTTCAATAGGTATGTATTCAATGACAAGAACATAATTACATGAAGCACCTTCATTATATTGATTAGGCACCAGTAGAATTAGTTGTCTTGCCTATAAAAGAGGATGTTACCATTCTCATTACATCTTCCATTATAATTGTATTGTTTGATATAGGATCTTCTAACTCATTCATTTTTGTATGATTTTTGATGTTTTTTAAACTCACTACTATAAATATTTCATATTCGATGTAATTGGTTACATATTTCACCTCGAATAATGTGTGTTGTTTCAAAATCATGACTTGTGTTATCACATTGGAAGATTTTAAGATGATCATATATTGAATTATTTTGGGAATGGAGCTTCTGATGTAATCTAAGGCATGGATTTAAGAAAATATGTGAAGGACCACATATACTTATATCATCAGTGGTTGAATTTTATTCCCCCGATGTGAGCACTCGTGCCTTTTAGGGATAATGACATCCATGTCCTAATCGAGCTATACCTCAAATTCTGGAGATAGGAAATTTTTTATATAATGTGTATTCCCTCACAATTGAGAATTATGGGAAGGTATCAATGATTGGATTACCATACATGGTGTATGTATTCTCTATGGTATTCTTAAATAATTTCTTAGTCTTATAGATGAAACATGATGTAGAGTTATATATAGATTTTTCTATAGGGATATAGATGATATCTCATCCATTTTATCATGTATCCCCATCATGTTCAGGGAGTGAAAGATATAGTAGGAAATTTTTGAATCCATTTTTTTTATTCACCCAACCACCTATCATCAGACCACTCCAGTTCTCATTTCTTGTAAAGATGATAGATCACTCTGTTTGTGTATAGACTATAAAAAGATGAACCAGGTGACCTTAAAAAACAGAACCCCTTTCCCCATATTAATTATTTCATTGAAAAAATTATTTTAGAAATGTTTTTCTCAAATATTTACATCCATCTATGGTACCACTAGGTCAGAATGGGAGAAGAATTTGTTCCTAAGACAACGTTCTACATAAGTAATAACCATTTATTATATTTGGTGATTCCTTCTATATTAGAAAATTCACCCATGGTTTTAATGGAATTTATTAAATGAGGGTTACATTGATAGATCAACTACTTCATCATGATATTTTTTGATTATATTTAAGCCCATTTGAGATCATAAGTAGAGAACAAGTAGTATCTAGGGATTTTCATAGGAATTTTTTGAGACCAAAGTCTATATTTCAAGTTGTTGAATTGTATTTTCTAGATCAATGTAGATAGGTATATGGGGAACCTGATCTTCTGAAATGGGTTTTCATTTAAATAATAAAATTTAATGGTTGTGGTGTTATGGGAAAATACTTGTAATTTTTTCAAGATTAGATGTTTTATTGGTCTGTCTTAGGACAACATGAGATTAATTATTGACTTCTCTCAACTTGCATAACCTAGTGTATTTCTATCATTGAAGGGGGGAAGTTCTCATAGAGTCTATGATGTAAAAAATATACCAATGGTCTTTAAAGGTAGTTAACCACCACCACTATCTTTAGATTACCAATAGGTAGATATTGATATATTGTGTATTATGTTTCTTTAGGTAGAGGATTAGGTTGCATGGTTTTGAAGTACGAAAAAGTGGGGATGCAAAATTAATTCAGACTGTAAACACAAAAGAAGAATTAACCAACCAAGTAAATCAAACTTTTGATGGTGGTACATGTGATTAAATGATGAAATCATTATCTCTTTATGGGAGAAGAGTATTGCCCACTCAGACTGCATAATTTTGAGATATACAATATCATAAAATTATTTTAACATAAGCTAGAAATGATTAATCAAGTAACTTTAGGGGTTCGACATAGATATTAACTACATCCAAGTTAATGTAAATGAGGTTATTGATTCTCTATGTAAATGGTTGTCGACTTAAGATCTAAGGAAGTATAGTGAGGAGTTTATTTTAATGGGTCTCTTTAATTAAATTAAATAGGTATATATATATTACATGGATGATGTAATTCTAGATGAAATTCAATTAAGAACATCCCTTATAGAGTTTATTCGAGACGAAAAAAACAAAATATAATTTCTTCCAATGTTCAACCATGTTTCTAAAATGTGGGGATGTTCATTGTGACTGATTGTTTTCTTCTGAGTATGTTATCTTCTTTAGGATCCATTCATGTTGTGTCATCATCCTTGGTGAATGTGGTGTTAAATTACTATCATTTGACTTTGTGGGTGGACCATCATGGAACAAAAAAGTTGGTCTATGATTTTTACTATTATTCTTCATGGTAAGGTATGAGGGGTAATATAAATAACTATTTATCTTGATGTTGTAATTATTAGTAAATAAACGAAGAGAAACTAAATCTTTATTACTTGATTCAGCCTCTACCTATCCCTACATGGAAGTGGGATGGTTTAGACATGTAATTCATTGTTAGGATACCCCATACACCCTAGGGAATGATTGTAATTTGTGTGGTTATCAATTGAATGACATGCCCACAAAATTCATCCGAACCAAGGTCACTAATAATTCAAAAGAGAAAGGATGTTTGTATGTCCAGGATATTGTGAGGATTCAGAGTGTTCCATATATTATAATTTTTGATAGGGACCATTTTTACCTATCGAGTTTGGTATGGGATCTATAAGGAATTGAGGTTATAGGTTAGGAATAATATTTCTTACCATTAGTAAATAAATATCCATATAGAGTTGGTTAACTAGATCATTGAATATATATTTTGTGCCTTTGTGTTGTAATTTTTTGGCATGTCGGAAAACCATACTCTATTGATGGGATTTAAATATAATAAATGTAATCAATCCTTGATCAATAATGATCATTTTGATGAACTATGTATTGAACCATGTTGGTATCCTTGAAGCTAGATAGAAGGAGGTGAATCTTATTTAGTTTGACTAAGATTCATATATGAGATAATTAAAAATATTCAGATGATTAGGTCTTGTTAATGAAAATTTCAGGTTTATATATTTTATATGAATATTGTTGAAACTATATAGTGGAATTATCAGTGGGTGAAAGGGTGTTTCTAAATGTGACACCTCTCTTAGGTAATCACAATCTCGTGAAGTAGTGGAATGTCTCTCTAAGGACTGTTAAAACATTTTATTTTATTTAGATAATTGGTAAGGTGGAATAATTTTTTATTTTTATTTGTTAGTTAACAACAATTCAAAATGTTTTTTGTGTCTATAAGATGAAAATTTATAACTCAGAACCATCTATTGTGTTGATATGCGAAGACCTTGAGTTTGAATCTGAACTATCAGTGACCAAGGGACCAGTTCAAATTATAGACTACTCGGTGAATGTGTTTGAGGGGAAATCCATTCTGTTTGTTTGGGTCCTATATAACCATAAGAATTATGATAATAAAATATGTTAACATATGTCTTTGGGAGTGGAGAATTATCCTCACTTGATATCAGATCATACTATGGGTTGAATTTATAATGGTATAAAGTGGAATTGTGAGTAGAATAGTCACACCAATAATGTTATTATTAAGTATGTTTCATTACTATTTTTGATATTTATGTTATTTCATTAATATTCAAGGATTTTTCTATGTAAAAGGTTATTTTGGGGAGGTAGAGTATGTAAAATCGTTTGAACAGGGTTAATAGAAACAATGTTCTAGCCCCCAACAATCGATATGGCCTAGACATTAGAATAATAGTAACCAAATGGTTAGGCACATGGTTTTTAAAATTGTATGGACAAAACCATGAAGCCTCAACCTACTTGTAAAGATGTGTCAGCATGGTAATCATATGGTCTAGAAGACCATGTGACCAAACCATGTGGGGTAACTATTTTTTAAAAAGTGTTTTTCCAAAAAATTACCTCTAATCAATTTAAATCTGATTTCATCCCTAAGTATTTCTATTAGACATCCCAGCCCAAGGTGTGCCCCCAATGTCTCCCATCAGCTATGTGGATTCAAGTCAAGGATATATTGTATTGTGTCTTCAAGGAGACAACATTTATGTTCCATATATTCATTCTATATGGTTTATTATCCTTTATTTCTTGGGTTTCCTTCTCTCTGGTGGTTCTGGTAGAGTAGAGAGGGTCGGGACTATATTTTCTATTCTTTTTGGATGTTGTTGGAGTATTCATTCATACACAGGACCTCCTCCTATAATGGATTCTAGGTTTTATCAAGTTAATGGTGGATTATATAATAATTTAATGTTGTTACATTTTTATATATTATTTTATTATTTAATTGTTATTTCCTCTATTTATAAATGTGTTCCAAATTTTATTTCATTGTGTGTGTATGGAATGTGTTAATTTTAGAGAAGTTATTTTGTGTAAGTATTTGGAATTGGTTGTCCTTATACATTTTTTATGAAATGATATGTGTATTTGGTGAAGATTTCTCTTAGAGTTAAGAAAGATTATTTTGGTGTGAAAATTTAATAAAAGAACTATGGGACCCTAGGTTACTAGGCAGGTATGCTAGGGCAAGTAACAAGGAAAGATGGTGGGGGCCTCTATGTGTTCTCACTAGTAGAATTATGTTATAATAACCACTGAATTATAATACATGAGATACTACAATTAGAACATGTGTGTTTCCTTTTTAACAAATCACTTAGGGAATACATCTATATATGTTTCATCATAAATATATACTATTCCTAAAACCATACTAACCTAGCTACATTGGGATTTCCCATGCTGCTCGTGCAGTGTTTTTCCAATTTTTAGTTACTCTTGCATCCTTTATTTTCTCTATGAAGATCAGACATGTTTTTAATCAATTTTTTTATGTTCCATAAAAGTACAACTTTATTTATCTTATAATTTCTATGGATAGAAAACACAGTGTGATCCTAATAGGAACATGAGAATGCATCAGAAGTATTCATAATGGGTATTCGTAGACCAGGTTTTATCAAATTCAGGTAAAAGAAATTACATATTTACAGTTGGTGAACACTATTTCTAGTTGAAATCATTTTAGATATCGGTGATAGTGGTTGAATTTTGTCGTACTTTCCTAAAGTCATTGGGATTCATGTGTTCCATTAATGGTCCCCTCCCCCATTTGTTCATTTTATTTTTGTTTTTAAATATAAATATATATTTTGACACATATATGCCTTTTTTTAGGAAATTTAATAGATTTTGGTAATAACTTATTATTTTAATATTGGATGTTGTTTCATATTGAATTTAGATTTTTTTTTCTAAGGGTAAAATCGACAACAAAATGATTTCATCGATGCCCATGGACTAGTTTCTTGCTGGCGGGGAGTGGGAATGCTATTCGAACCACAAAATGGGCAGGGTCATGTTTTAGGTTGTATTTCAACCCATTATGGTTCATTATATATGTTATTATATCATAATGTTAATATGATTTTTGAAGGATCTCTAAGAATAAATAAAACTAAATATTTCTGTTAAAAGTTATAAACTTTCTTTGGATAACCGCTTTTACTTTATAGTTTAATCCATATACAGTTGGTATTCTACCAAATAAACAACCTCTTTGAAGTTTGAGTGGATTATTGAAATGGGTTGTAGTTAGAATAATATTAAATAGAGTGATCAATGAATTTGAGGAAGGGAGGAGATGAGGTTCCCTTTTATATGTTCCATGAGGTGTACTTGTAGAATTTCATCATGTATCAAATTAATATAAATTATTTTTCTAGTGAAAGTGTAACTAAATTTTTATATTTAATAAATATTATGGGATGTGTCAAAATCATATCTAAAATTAATATTCAGACTAGTTTAGGTGATGTTTTCAGTATTTTATATTTGTTTTAACACCTTGTTATCCCTTTTGAGTGTTATCGCGATATCATTCTTTTTAACTCTTTATGGGTCACAAATGTCACTATAGATGGAAATGTTTCCATATTATCTAAAATATCTCATTAAATATCCCAAATATTTTTTTTATGAATATAAAATCAATTAAAAAATTATTGATAATTATAAAATAATACTATTGTCATTTTATGAATTATTCTTTTGATTTGACTCTAAATTCATCGAAGATAAAAATGGAAATAAAATATATTTAATTTTACAATAAATAATGAATTATTATTCACCTTATAAGTCATGTTGAAATAAATTTAATTAAAAACACATTACTTTTTTTTAAAAATTATTTTATTCGATTATACATCTCTTTTCACAAACACTATTTTAGTGTTGTATAAGCATATGAGAAAAATAAAATATCAAAAAAATTATGTAAATTACCAATATAAATAATTTTGTTATTATTTAAATATCATTTAATATTGATTCCTATAGTATTTTGTTCCCAATGTGGACATATATGATAAATTTAAAAGGAAGACAGTTCAATTATGTAGTCTATATTACATAATATATTAGTAAGGTCATTATCGAAGAAAAAAGGACCCATGTGGAAATAAATAATAAAAATAAATTTGTATGGATGATATTAACTCAGAAAATAGAGTGAAGGTATGTTTCAGGTAGACATTAAAGCATATTTACATTTTCATTACCTTAATTTTACCTAATTACCCATTAATATTGTTATAACTAGTTAACATAGTCACTACTCATAATAACCAAAAATAGAAGAGGAATATATACCAAATATCAATTATGATTATTTAAAACATGGAATATATTTTATTAAATTAAATACAAAAAAATTGTTGAATTGAATTTTAAATTAATCCCATTAAATATGATGAATACTGATTTTTCCTAAAAGTTTGTGTGATTAATTATAATTGTTTTTATACGGAAACCCAGATTAAAATTTATTTCATTTACGTTAATTTTTTTCCTAATATAATGGAACCAATGTTAATTTAAGACAATTTATGAACCAAATGGATCTTTTTATACTCATTAATCTACTAGAAATTTTTCAATAAATATATATATGTTTTCATGATTCACATAAAAATCAATCTTTTAAAAAAATCCAAAATTATTGTCGTAATACAATGTTGATTATAAGGAACCAGCATTAAAACATTACATAATCTTGAATTTTATAATAAAAAATTCATTATTACACATTTATGATCTTTTTAGGTTTAGAGTTTTAGGTAATTAGGATATAAAACATACATAATATCGTATAATAATACATGTCTATACTATTAAAAGAATGTCAATTTTTTCAAAAAAAAAATCCTTTTCAAATAAACCATATTTCATTTAAAAATATTAAAAAAAATCATCAGGACTCCCTTATTTCTCTTTCCCATCATTATATCCTATGGAAAACATTTTAAAATCTTGGGATGAGTACAAAACTCAGTAAGTAATATAATGATAGAAATTGTTAGTCAAGTGATAACATAAAAACCAATAAAAATAATAATCATAAAAAACAATTATGCACAGAAAAAACATACAGTTTACCTAGTACATATTTACTATATCATGCTTACATTCACCCTTACACATGGAATAACTATTCGGTCAACTTTTATCTCTGGAGTACCCAATGCAATAGAGAGATATAATGGGGCTCACCCGTCATATCTTGAGCTATATTGGGATGGACCCAACATATCTTGAGCTATAATGGGGATCACCCATAATATATTGAGATATAATGGGATAATCCCAATATAAATAGTGTACAGGGACTTTATCATGAATAAATCACATCATAACTCATTTACACCCTTGAGCAAAACACAGTCACATTTCAAAATACCCTTTTTCGTAAAAACCACTCATGAAATATACACAGTACACACACAAAATAATGATAACATTATTATTAAAAAATAACTATAAAACTTATAATTGAAACTATTATGTATTAAAATATCATTTAATTATAATAGAACCCTCCTGATATTAGAAAACAAACAATATCTTTGGATTTCATAAAGGATACATTTGAAAGGATTTTTTGGGGAAATCCCTTTACAAATACCATAACATTTAATAGATAATTGACTAAATGAAGGGAATTTTTATATATAATGTAAATAAACATAACACAACATAATATAATCTATTTAAAATCACAAATCCTATTATCATGATAAAACCAATGAAGCTGAAGGTTAATCCAATGAATTGAAATTTGGTTCAGAATTCAGTTATGAAATTTCAGAATTGTAACTGGAATACATGGAAGTAATTTATAAGATAGAAATGGGGTATTTAATCCTTAATATATCATAAGGTAATGATGGGGATGGTAAAATAACATACACCATTATTAGGAATTAAATATTAAATAGAATAACATATGGGTGATTCTTGTATAAAAGTGGGAAAGAGGGGATCCCTTACTTGGGGTGTGACATCCCTAAAACCATTTTAAACCACTTCTTTGAATGTTTAAATAGTTTTATTAATATATATATAAATACATTAATGTTTATAACACCTTATATGATAACATTATAACATCATTCCATCCATTATTTATTAACACAGTGTTATTTCCATTGTTTCAGGTGCGTGAATTACATGGTTTCCATAAGAGATTCGTATTGGATTTTCATATCGGTTATAAGTAAAAATATAAAGTTGATTGAAATGGTATATAATTTTTTCCTAACCCTTAAATTATAATATTTAGCAATTTTATTCCTAATACGAGGTTTATTCATTAGTTAAAAAATTAATCAAGTTCTTTTAGATAATTTTGGTGGTTCTTTGATAATAATGAACTCATTTGGTTTTTTAAATTAATATCATGTGTACAAAATGATTACTGAAACCTAAAAAAATATAACACAGAAATTACAACCTAGTTCAACCATAAAAATTGTTTAATGACCGATCTTTAAGGAATTAAAATAATTTGAAATCACATCATCATTGATATCAGTAAATCGACACATCATAGATGATGTTTTAATTTATAAAATAAGTGGGAGAGGAGAAAAGTATTATGGACAATATTACATAAAAATGACAAAATAAAAAATATGTAAGATAATGGATCATTTATTCCTCTTCTATAGAATAGGAAATCAAATTAGAAGAATATAAAATAAAATGAAATGAAATGAAAGAAAACAAAAGAGGATGTTTACCTCTTGCTCTCATTCCCTTGAGATCCTTCTTAAGGCCCTTGGTTTTGGAATTTTTGGGAGACCAGAAGGTATTGGACAAGGGGAAGGGGCTTGAGAGGAGTATTTTTAAGAATTTAAGAATGGATCAAGACTGGATAACTATGGAAGGAAGTGAGGGAAATGGGTGGTATTTATGTTGGAGGATTGGAGGGGTTTTACCTTAATTTAATCAATATTTTATTATATTGCCACAAGATAAGAAATAGTTATGATTCCAAGACCAAAAATAGTAATAAGTTATTGTGAGCTCAAGATTAGTGTTATAACATCAGAAATGTTGTAAAAAATAATGTATTCAACTGATAATTTATATAATAAATATTTTATCATATTTCACAATTAAAAAAAATCACATATTTCAGAAAAATACTAAAAGGTAACCCTAAAAAATATTTGACGTTTAAAATTCAAACATGACCTCGATTTTTCTAAAATAATCCTCCAAATATGAATATATTTAAATTTTAAATAAAATAATATTTTATTCCAAAGACAAAAATTTTAAAACATATATATACTTATTCCAACATATGGGTATATCATAACATCCATTAAATCATATGTGTATACTATCATAATAATGAATACTATTTATAAGGGCATGTTACTATTCATAAGGGAAAACTTGTTATTCATAAGGGTATGTTACTATTAAACTAAATTTAATATTGTCATACCAGACTCTAAATAACTTACTGATCAAATCTGTGTATGTCCGTTTTTCTAAATACAAATCATAGAAGTGGTAAAATTATGATTAAAGGCTAGTTATAATTATTGTAACCCCCAAGCTTTTATAACATGTTTCTCTTTTATTATTGTAATAGCATGCACTATATGCAACATGGAGTTTTTTCACACCACTACAAGTCAAACATGCCATTATTAATAGTAATACCAACTTTTGGAAATTTTATAAATTTTATTTTTCAAAATGGACTTCATTTCTTGGTTCAGAATATCACAATCGTTTTAGGGTGAATTTTTTGTATTTTTCTGAAATCCTTCAATTTTTTATGAATAGAGAAACATACTACGTTATTGTTTAAAACCAAATTTTTATTTAAATAATTATCTATTTTATTTTAATTTATTTTAAGTCAAAATTGATACATAACGCCTATATCAGTTCAATTCAATTCATTGGAGTAATTTTATAATTAAATTAGATGTTTAAAATTTTATTGATTTTTTAACATCTTTTACCCACCTTCTAGGAATGTTAGAGAATTGGGATAAAATGTAATTTTTCTTCTTTTTTGAATTGAATATCAAAAATCCAAGAGACATGGTTGATATTAGTAGGTAAAATGTTGTTCAATAATATGAAAATAATTTTGGTTGAATAGTAACTTTTGACTTTCATATACGATGGTTAAATGTAAATAGGGTAATTAATGGAAAAAATGATATTATTATTACACTAACATGTGTCCTAATTCTATTAGATAAGTGTATTTAGACGAAAATAAACCTTAGGAATAAAATAAGATCCTTTTGGTCCACTTGGATTTGATTAAGACATTTATCATTATTTTATTTAAAGAAGAGTTAAAAGTGTTAAATACAATTTTTCATAACTAAAACATTTTTAATATAGAGTTACACATAAGATAAATTAGGCTATAAATATTCATTATAAATATAAAAATATTTCTAACATAATGGTATTTTTTTATAATATTTTGAAAATAAATAATTAAATTAATTTATGACACAATTGTGATACAGTATTTACCTTATTAATGAAAGATTAAAATAAATGATATTATAAATATCCAAAATAATGTAACATGAGACTTCTGATGAATTAAAATAATTTTATAGGATAATATGAATTGTTAGGGTTGATTAAATAAATTTTATTCAAGGTGATAAAGTTGTTACAACCTTTACAAAAACCAAATACCAAATAGTGTCAAAATTGACATAAATGAGTTTTTAAAATACACTATATTATCAATTGATATAATGTTTCTAAAAAAATAAGGCTCACCCAAAAGAATTAAATAAGGTAATATATATCAATAATGAACCACTTGGACTTATCTTGACTTTTTATAGTTTCTTAATTAATAATTTATTATAATAATACCAGAAGACTTGGTTAAAGTTAAACTATTTAACTAAGAGTAAAATCTAAATGATAAAGTTAATATGGTGACCTAAACCTATCTAAAACCATTTTGTTTAGATTTTTTCTACCCAACATGGACTTATATTATCAATAATTCATTTTGGATCCATTATAAAGCGAATATGATTGTATAATAAAATAATATTTCATTCTTTTCCTTTAGTGACCCTCACATCTCTTATAAAAGGGTACTCCACCTTCCCTGAAAATCACACCTCCCAAGCCATTTGTCTAGACCAAACCCTGATAAAATATCATCCCAAAAATTCTCACATCGACCTCTAGGCCTTCCTTTCTTCTGAAATCCAACCTAAGAATCCATTTTGATCAACTCAAAAGGAAACACCCGAAGAAGAGGTAATAATTTCACCACCTCATTCAATGTTCTTTTCTTCTTCCACTTCCTCTTTCTTTGTTGTTTATATATGAAAATAAGAAATACATTACCTTATACATACTGTGATGTTATTATAAATATGGTACAACCATATTAATTATTCTATTAAGCCTATGAAAGACAAGCCAACATATGTGTGTACGTTCAGCTTACCATCTCCACTTCGTGTTGTAGTTTGTTATTCAAACACTTAATTACATGGATGGGTATAATAATGAGTATAAATGATATAAATAACAAATTTAACATGTTAAGGATTCTTTATATATGATATATCAGCCATGTACATAGGATTTCACCATCAATGGAATGATATTGTCAGTCGTGCGTACGTACGGATTACCATCTCCACGAACGCGTTGAAATTCATTCCCCCTCATAAACATTCAAAAATAATTTTCATTTTATGATTAAAAATATTGTTTATGAACTTAATATAATTTTGTATATTAATAAAATAAATCATATCAATAAAAAACATGGCTTACATAACCATGTATATAAAGGAAAATGAATCAGTAAACACCGGAAATGATGATACTACTGAAAAATTATTAACAAATTAATATTTGAAGATCATATATGATATCATAATTTTGTATGTGGTTCTTTTATAATTTAATAACAATTATAAAATTATTATACAAGAGTTTAATGTACCCACTATTAAGAAAAACTACAAGTTAAGGGTTTATTCTAGAATCTCTTCATTATCCGAGGTTGTTTATATAGGAGTATCTACTGAGAGATTTTTGTCACCCACATCCGTGTTTCCTAAAAATGTATTTCAAATTTATTTTTACTATTTTCTAGACTATGGGTTAAAGGAATTTATAACATTGTATTAATTTTTATAAATTTTTTATAAAGGAATCTTTCCATCATTTTCCAAACCTGGTACTTTATGTCCTTTTCGAAAAAATTAAGGAAAGAATGTTTTTTAACTAATATGGTGGGTGTGGCAATTTTCTTCCATTATAACACCTTAAAATCTTCCCTTTCAAGATTGTAATAATAGTTTACAAATAAATGTTTTCTTTTATAATTATGTTATTATTAAAGGATTTCAAAATAGAAAGAGATATTTCTCTCAAATAGTTTAGATTTCATCTATGTCAACATACTTTGATGGATTTTATATTTGTTTCAAGTTGAGTTATTATGATATAATTATTACATATTGTATTAAAGGATTTGTGATATGTTTAACTATGGATGGTTATTTATATAGCTTTCATTGTTTAAGGGAAATGTATTAACATTTCATATGCCATTTTTAATACTAATGTTTATGTTATGATTCAATCCTTTTCATATGAGGAATTAATTGGACATAGTAAGTGACAGGTGGAGCCCTTTATAGATCCTCGATGAATCGGTAGGTCTCATGAGTCAAATTAGTGTATTGGAACACGGCTTTGAAAAAATCTTATTTGTAGTTTTGGAACTAGGCCTTGACTATGTGGATATGTAGTCTGGGATTATTCATTCTATCATTATAAAATTCTCTATTGATATTGCAAGTTATTATTTGAAAAGTATAATATCTATGTGAATAAGTAAATGGAATTATTTGACATATGTTTTCCATATTATGCCGAAGTTTATGTTTGAATGTCTTATGTTTTAGTCTTATACATTGCCATAAATTTTTATGCTTATTTACGAATGTTTCTTCTATATTTTTATCCTTACTAAGAATCTAAGCTCACCCATTTCATATGTTTTATTTTTCCTAGGATGTGAAGATGTATTTTTCTATTAAACTTCTAGAAAAGGACAAGAAATAAGAGTGTGTTAGAAGGTGACACAATGATGTTATTTTTATATATTTCATGATGTAACCTAAAACTTATCTATGTATCTAGTAATTCCAAGGATACTAAACTAATCGATATTTTGAGACATGATATTTTTTATAATTCCAATGTTATTCAATAATGACCCGACTATTTTTGAATAGGGTCGGGGTGTTACAGTTTGTATAAGAGGATGTTTAGTACAAACCTTGGTTGCTAGATTTAGAAAAAGTCTAATTAGAGAACATTACCCCATGTTATACTTTGAGGATTATTATATAAGAACATCTTTGAATTTTGATAATTTATAGATTTTTTGAGTTTTAAAATCAATACACCCCTCTATGGATATGAGAAGGTAGAGGCGGCTCTGGAACATATGTATTTAAGATTGAAAACTCTAACAAGGTGTTTCAGGCTTGACCTAGGGTATCCTGGTACAAGACAATGGGCCTTGTTGCACTCTTGGTTAGGACACAATCAGAGGATATTCTTAGGATAATTCACATTTTTATACAAAACATTATGAAGGATTTATGAGTATATACCTCCTCAAGGAAAACATTTTTCTGATTATGGATAATATCCATAAACTATTGAATTTATGTTAAGTGTTTTACAAGTTTGTTGTTTTGTAATTTGATTTATAAACTATTCTAGTGTATTTAATTGTTTAGAAATAGTGCCTATTGGAAGGAATGGAAACCATATAAACACACATAATAAATTTAGATATTTTCCTCACACTGAAGATAATTATATTGGAGCTGGTGATACAACTGGTGCTTATCAGCTTATCACCATACTTGAAAAAATCACTCAAGTTATGAATAATAACCTTACATGTATAGAGCACCCTGATCCACAATGTAGAGGATCAATGTTAGACCGATTCATGAGGAAACAACCACCAATGTTCAATTGAACTAAAAATCAATTTTTTTCTAAGCAATGTATATGTTCCTTAGAGAAAATATTTCATGATTTAGTGATTAGTGAAAGGGAAAAAGTTATCGTGGATGTTTATTTCCTCACAGGAGATACAAATCAATGGTGGTCATTAATTCAAATCACATACGAGGATGAAGAAGTATCAAATATGGACTGGAAGGAGTTTAAAGAGATTTTCGTAGAAAAATACTTTCCCTGGGGCCATTGAACAGATATGGAAAGGCAATTTTTGAGTCTAAGGAAAATGGGGGATGAGAATGTCTCAAATTATGATTCTCACATTACATGGATAGCAAGGCAGACAACAGATTATATATATAACCCAAACAGTAAGATCGGTCGATTCTCATATGGATAAAAACTATTTCTTTATCGAGAGTTTGTCTCACAATCCTTATCATCTTAAGAATATATATTCTCATGTTCTATCAAGACAGAAAAAGAATTCTCTATTTCATACGACTTTAAAGAAATTCAAGAGAATAAGAGATCTTCTGAACACTCTGGAAATGGAAATAAGGGGAAGAAGGGAAAAGATGAATATTCATCCTTTAGTAATTGTGGGAAGAAACACATCGGTACTTTCCTTAATGGAATGGGAGTCTGTTACAAGTCACCTGAAAAGGCCACCAAGCTCGTGATTTCATGGGAATGAAAGAGGCTGTCACTATTGAATTGTACAATTTTAGAGAAATGGGGTATTATGCAAATCAATGTCCTATGTTCCATGTAAACATACCTCAGAAAAGACCAACAGAGAAAGGCCAAAATTAAGTGATCACTACTACTAAGGTTGAAGCTCTAAAAGATGTGGGGGAAGGTAATTTAATGGTTTCCTCATGTCTAGCCAATGAATTATTTGATTCTGAATCATCACATTGTTTCATATCTTCCGATTTTCCATGAAAATTAGATATTTCCAATTTTATATAATAAGTATGTTGTTAGTCAAAAATCCAAAGGGAAGTGTCATTGCAAAAACGTTTTGTGAATTAGTCCCCATTAGGGAATATAAATGTTTTTATCTGCTGATCTCGTCATCATACCAATGATTTATTTTGATATAATCCTCTCTATGTATTGTATTTCGGGCTAGGATGAAAAAATTTATTGTAATAAGAAGGAGGATTCATTATTTGATGATGATAAAGAGTACCTTATCATTAGAGGAGAAGCATCACCACCTGATTCTTTTCTAGATCCATCCACAGTAGCTTTACAAAAATCAATTATTGGGGATGAATATAATGAAATAACTATAGGTGAAGAAAATAATGTTCGAATAGAGGATGTATCTATTGTGCATGAATATGCTGAAGTGTTTCTAGAGGATTTACCTAGAACTCCTACAGAATGAGAAATTGAGTTTTCCATTTCTTTAATTTCTTATTGAAGACCCATATCAAAGACCCCTTATTGAATGCCCACTGTGGAATTTGTGGAACTAAAAAAAACTAGAGGAATTGACATATCAAGGATTTTTTCACTAGTGTTTATCCATAGGGATCCCCTATTATTTTTATTAATAAGATATATGGATCAATGAGGTTGTGCATTGAATTCAATGAGATCAATGCTATAATGATAAATAATAAGTATCCCCTACCTCGCGTTGATGATTTATTTGATCAACTTCATAGAGAAAAATATATTTCAAAGATTTTCCTTTGATCTAGATATCATCAGTTGTGTGTGAAGAAGTAAGACATTATAAAAATAAAATTTCTAACAAAGTACGGGCATTACGAGTTTACAGTAATGTCTTTTGGTCTGACTAATGCTCCCTCTATTTTCACTGATTCAAATAATAGTTTTTGTAACACCTGAGATTTTTATGAGAAATGTTTTGTTTTTATGTTTTATACATCATCAAAGGAATATTTCACTACACACAATACTATCTTGGATTCCTTTACACGCAATCGTGACCTTCCTCGATAGCTTCCGTCATACGCAATACCGAGTTTCACTAAACAACGATACGCTATTAAAATATTATTAAAACTAGCCGTTATGAATAGTAAAAACCACTTTTTAGAATTTTTTAAATTTACTATTTCAAAATGGACTTCATTTTTGAATTTGGAAAACTGAAATTAGCCAAGGGTGAAATTTTGGTATTTTTCTGAAAACTTTCAATTTTTGATGAATAGTGAAAACACTGGGTTACTATTTAAAAACCGAATTTTTATTTAAATAATTATTTAATTTATTTAAATTTATTTTAGGTCAAAATTGATACATAATACCAATATAAGTTCAAAGTAATTCATTGGAGTCATTTAATAATAATTTTAGATATATAAAAATTTTATTGGACTTTTCACCGTCTTTTACCCACCTCCTAGGAGAATTTGAAAATTCACATAAAACATCATTTTACCATTTCTGTGAGTGGAATTTCAAAAATCCGAGAGACACGGTTAATATCAAGGACTAAAATGTGGTTCAATGAGATGAAAATATTTTTTGCTGAATAGTAACTTTTTTTCCCACGTTTAAAAGTAAATAGGGTAATTAAGGGTACAAATGATATTATTATTACCCTAAAAAATGTTCTACTTCTATTGGATAAGTGTAATTCGACCAAAAAAAACCTTAGGAATAAAATATGACCATTTAGGCCCACTTGGATTAGATTAGGACATTTAATATTTTTTTTAAAGAATAATTAAAATAGTTAAAATCAAAGTTTAATAACTAAAACATTATTAATATAGGGTTATACATAAGATAAATTTGACTATAAATATTCATTTGAAATATAAAATTATTTCATAAATAATGGTATTTTATTTATAATTCTTATACATTTAATAATTTTTGTTATTTATGACACAATGATGATGCAGTAATTATCTAATTAATGAAATATTAACATAATTGATGTTATAAATACTCAAATAAATGTAATTTGAGACTTTTTATGAATTCCACTAATTTTATAGGTTAATATGACATGTTAGTATTGATTTAATTAACTTTTTTAGAAATAATCATTCTGTTATGATTTTCACAAAAATAAATTACCAAATAGTGTCAAAATTGACATATAATAGTTTTTAAAAGAAATATTATATTAATAATTGTTATTTTGTTCCTAAAAATCTAAGGTTAGGCCAAATGACTTATATAAGGTTATATATATTAATAATAAACAAATTGGGGATCGTTTGGATTGTTATAGTATGTTTATTAACCTTATAGTGTAATAAAACAAGAAGACACGGTAAAAGTTAAATTATCTAACTTAAATTTAAATATAAATGATAAGGTTAAAATAGAAACCTAAACATGTCTAAATTTTATTGGATGAGATGATTTCGACCCATACCCACCTTAGCTTATAAATAAATCAATTTGTAGCTATTAAAAAACCGAATATGACTTTATAATAAAATAAATTTTTTTCCAAAGGTGCCCCTCTCCTCCATTATAAAAGGGAACCTCCTCCCTCTCCTCCTCACACCACATTGAGCATTCAAGCTCGGCCAAACCCTGGAAATTTCTCTTCTCCACTTACCTAGAAACATCCTATAGGTACTATTCTTTTTCAAATACCATCTTTAGTGCCCTAATATGAGGTTAAGAAGAGGCGCTTCAAAGAATAGGAGGTTCAGACACTTACGAAGAAAATTGGACCTATGGTGAGGGAAAATCTCGCAATCTCATTTTTATCTGAGATTGTTTATACTTCAGAATTTACTAGGGAATATTTATCATCCACATCCATGTTCTGTCAATATGTAATATTATTTATATCCTCTTACAATTTTAAAATCCAATTTTACCCTTCAGTGAGTTTTTAGTAAAAGATATGAAAGGAGTCCTTTGTCATTTTTCGTACGAGGTGGTTTTTGTTTTTTTCGGCCAAAGTACGAGAAGAATATTTTTTTAACTTATATGACATGAATGGATTTTTAGAACATTATTTCAATGATTCTTTCTTGACAAGTTTTAAAGTTTGTTTTTAATCAACTTCTTTTAGTTTAAATTTATATGTCATGTTAATAAAGGAAAATGTTTTTGAAGTAGAAAGGATATTTTCCTCAAGAATGGAGTTCAAGTGTGTTATCAAAATTATTTTCCATCTAAGATAATATAGGGTCCTATTTATATCTCTATTATTACATTTATTTGATTATGATGCGATGGAATTATTTTTATGAAGTCCTTTATCTTATTTGAATTTTTTTATGAAGTCACGATGTTTGAGAATCCTATTTTTATTACATGGGTTATGTAATGATGTATGATTTATGATCTTTTGGTACACATAATAATGGTATCATTATGAGATGGGTGGGACCTAAATCTCCCTCTAATGCATTGGGTAAAGATTTGTATCTCATTAGATAGTCATGGCTGGAACGGCAGGTTAATCCGGTTCAGTGAAACAAGACAGAAACAAGGAGTGAACTCGGTTCAGAAATGGACTTTGTCCAATAAGATAGTCTTGGAAATAAGTCTTGACTACTACGAAATGATTTTCTATGATTATTTTTGTATGAAACAAAGTATCATGTTATATTTTATGATTATTTGGGATTACATTTCACTACAATGATTTATCCCATTTTATGATATTATGATCTCTTTTGTAGGATAAGATATTCAAAATGTTATGTTCATAGATGATATGATTGATATTTATTTTGTTTACCCTTACTGTGCATTTGAGATCACCCTTTTGTGTGTTTTCTTTTCCCCGGGTCTGCATTAACGATATTAAGTAGAATATTCCAAAAGGGACTCTAGATATATTGAAATAAATGGGAGACAATGTAGATGATTTATAAACCAGTTGTTTATGTTTCCCAGTTTCTAAAGACACTATACCTAAACGGTCCTTTCATTGTTTTTTTATATGTTTTAATAATTGTGCTTCAATTTTGAAGTAATAACAATGTATGTAATGTATGAGTCGTTATAGTTGGTATCAAAGGGAAAGTATAGTCAACCTTTGAAAACTAGGATGTGAAAGCCTTAGTAAGAAACCTAAGAATATATCTAAGCATAGAACACAATCTTAGTGTTTTAGAAATCGCCATGAATAACCTAAGATAAGCCCTTAAGTGTAATTTTTTTCTTGATTATGTGGTTTTCCTATTATAATTAGTGTTTCTCACAGTATTCTTCTTGGTCTTAGTCAATGGCTGGAACCCGAAGGAACCGTGTTAACGCGGAATGTGACGGGCAATGAAATGATTATCCCCCTGAGTAACCAAACGTTATGGGAGTTGGAGTGAAAAATCATGTAGCCATGATCACACAACTTTCTCAAGATATGAATCATGCAATACATCCAAACGAGAAAAGGAAGGAGCAACATTCTGTTGAATCCTTCATGAGGCAGCGTCCACCCTCATTCAGGGGGTCTACTGATCCATTAGTTGCTGAACAATGGATCCGTACTACTGAAAAGATATTTTCAGTTCTTCAATGTTCTGAACATGACAAAGTCATCTTAGCAGTGTATCGTTTGGAAGTTGATGCTGATCAATGGTGGAATCTTATCAAGAATACAAGGCAAAGAGATCAAATTGAGTCCATGGAATGGGACGAGTTCAAGAACAAATTTTTCAATAAGTACTTCCCTCATATTCTTCGAACAAAGATGGAGAAAGAGTTTCTTGAACTGAAGCAAAAGGATGATGAATCGGTCAGTACCTATGAAGAAAATTTTAAAAGACTTGCAAGGTACGCTTCTGGGCTTATTATCCAACCAGAGAGTAAGATTGATCGATTCTTTAGTAGCTTAAAACCAAGTCTTCGAAGGGAGTTAGCCATAAGGGACTTCAATAGCAACGAGGAAATCGTTCGATGTGCTCTCAAGGTTGAGATGGAGATTGGAGTAACCCATCAGTCATATGGGTTTGATAAGAAGAGGAAAATGGAATTCAAAGGAAAATCTAAAGAGCACACTGAAATGAAGATCAGTTTTCCCTTATTCGTAATGTGTGGAAAGTAACATAGAGGGAGTTGTCTTAAAGGGACAAGTAATTGTTTCAAATGTGGAAAGGAAGGTCATCGGGCATTTGAATTCCGCAATGATGGGAAGAAGATGTCTAGTGATGCGAACAAAGAAAAGGCTACACAGAGTGCACCTCCCACACTTCAATGTTACAAGTGCAAGGAAATGGGGCATTATGCCAATAAATTCCCTAATCCAAGGGTTGTTGAAGATGATTGATTTCAACAAACTATAAAGGCTAAAGACAAAGGAAAGTCACATGCAATTTCTATCAGCGATGTGGAGTATGAGAACAAAGTGGTGAAAGGTACACTTACCATCCACTCTAAAGTATCAAATGTTTTATTAGATTCTGGATCCACCCACTCTGTTATTTCTGAAGAATTTTCTAAGGGTATCACCGTATTACCTCAACAATTAGATGTAAAGTTATCTGTGACAACACATAATGGAACAATAGTTTCATCAAAAGTTTATAATTCTTCTCCAATTGAAGTTTGTGGGAAAGTGCTTCCTGAAAATCATGTGATCCTTCCTAGAGTGGAATTTGATGTGATTCTTGGCATAGATTGGCTTTCTTTATATGGAGCTCATATCAATTTACAAAGAAGTGAAGTCACATTTTATATTCCAGATCAATCTATAATCGTCTATCGGTGCAAGGATGAACATAACCTTCCAGTGGAAATTTCTTCCATCATATGGGTCTTGATTCCACTAAATTAAGTTTTTTTATCTGAAACTATTGGTGAGAAACACACGATTAAGAATATTTACATTGTACGGGAGTTTTATGATGTCTTTCCGGAGGAATTTCTGGGTCTTCCACCAAATCGTGAAGTTGTGTTTTCAATAGAACTCATACCGGGTGATTTACCTATTTCAAAGACACCTTATAGAATGGCCCCAATTGAGTTGCAGGAATTGAAGAAGTAACTCCAAGATAATCTTGATAAGGGATTCATATGCCCTAGTGCATCACCTTGGGGAGCACCTGGTCTATATGTTAAGAAGAAAGATGGATCAATGGGACTCTGTATTGATTATCGAGAACTTAACAAGATCACTATCAAGAAAAAATATCATCTCCCATGAATTGATGTCTTATTTGACCAACTACGTGCAGCTCAATACTTTTTCAAGATTGATCTTCGTTCAAGGTATCATCAATTAAGGTTCAAAAGGGAGGATATACCAAAGACGGCTTTCCGTACAAGGTATGGACACTATGAATTTATTGTGATGCCATTTGGTCTTACTAATGCCCCTGTTATCTTCATGGATCTGATGAATAGAGTCTTTAGAGACTATCTTGATTAGTCTGTGGTAGTCTTTATAGATGATATTCATGTCTATTCAAACAGAAAGGAAGAACATGAAGATCACTTGAGAATTGTATTGAAGACCCTGATAAAGGAGAAGATTTATGAAAAATTTAACAAGTGTGAATTTTGGCTTCAAAAAGTTGCATTTTTGGGTCACATAATCTCAACAGAGGGGATATCTGTGGATCCAGAAAAAACAGAGGTTATTGAAAGATGGTCGAGACCAACAACAGTAACTGAGATCCGATGTTTTCTTGGTTTGGCTGGATATTATCGGCGTTTTGTGAAATATTTTTCACGATTATCTAATCCACTCACCACGTTGAATCGAAAAGGAGTTAAGTCCGTGTTGATGGAGGAATGTGAAGTGAATTTCAAGGAGTTAAAAAGAAGGTTATCTAGTGAACCTGTACTCACACTTCCCTATAGTGGAGAATGGTTTGTGTTCTACAGTGATGCATCCAAGAAGGGGCTGGGTTGTGTTCTTATGCAAAATGATATGGTGATAGCTTATGCCTCACGATAGTTGAAAATCCATGTGCAAAATTACCCAACTCATGATTTGGAGTTAGCTGCAGTAATATTTTCATTAAATATTTGGAGGCATTATCTTTATGTTGAAAGGTGTGATATTTATACTTATCATAAAAGTTTAAAGTATATTTTCACACAAAATGAGCTGAATATGAGCCAAAGAAGATGGTTGGAGTTGATGAAGGATTATGACAGCTCAATTCATTATCACCCTGGGAATGAAAACAAGTGGCAGATGCATTAAGTCGACAATACCATGCTAGCTTATCCATGATAAGGATCACAAAAGATCCAATATTTATGGATTTATAAAGGATGGATCTTGGAATTTTAATGGAAGGTGAAAAATATTATCTTTCTAAAATGAATGTTCAACCATCTATACATGTGAAGACTAAAGAGGCATAGAAAGAATATGTATAGTTACAAAATAATTTGAGAAATTTTTGTGAATTCAACCTTGATTGTGATGGGATAATAAGGTTTAGGAATCAGGATTGTGTTCCTCCCATCCCAGAATTAAAGAAGGAGCCTCTGGATGAGGCTCATAGTTCCTCATTCTCTATTCATCCTGGAAGCCCAAAGATGTATAGGGAACTGAAAGAGTACTTCTGGTGGGATGTCATGAAAAGATATGTTGCTAAATATTTCTCTCGATGCTTGGTTTTTCAACAAGTTAATGATGAGAGACATTTGTCTAAGGGGATGTTACAACCATTACCCATACCTGAATAGAAATGGGAAAACATCACTATGGACTTTGTCAATGGACATCCTAAAATATCCAAAGGCAATAATGCTATCTGGATCATAGTTGATCGTCTTACAAAGTCTACACACTTCATTTCTATTAGAGATGATTTCTCTTTGGATCAGCTTGCCAGGATATATGTAAAGGAAGTTGTAATATTGCATTGAGTACCACTTTCCATTATATCTGATCAGGATCCGAGTTTTACCTCAATGTTCTAGTGATGTCTTCAGCATACTCTGGATACAGAGTTGAGTTTCATCACTGCTTATCATCCTTAGACAGACAGTCAGTCTGAGAGGACAATTCAAACTCTAGAAGAGATGTTGAGAGTTTTCTTTATGGAATTAAAAGGTGGTTGGGATCAACACCTACATTTGGTGGAATTTTCTTATAATAATAGCTTTCACTCCAGTATTCAGATGGATCCTTATGAAGCTCTCTATGGAAAGAAATGAAGGACACCATCTTTCAGGGATTAAGTTGGGGAAATAAAGATATTAGGACATGATCTTGTTGATGAGATGGTAGAAAAGGTCAGATCTATTCAACACCACATAAGAGTAGCTCAGAGTCGAAAAAAAAGTTATGCCGACAACAGAAGAAAAGACCTAGAGTTTTAAGTGGGTGATAAAGTGTTCTTACTGAGATCTCCTTGGAAGAGAGTAATGAGATTTGGAAAAAAGGGAAAGTTGAGCCCTAGGTATATCAGTCCTTTCGAAATACTGGATCGTGTTGGGAAGGTAGCTTACCGATTGGCGCTTCCATCGAATATCTCTCAAGTTCATGATGTGTTCCATGTATCTCTCCTGAGAAAGTACATACCCGATCCTTCACATGTTCTCAGCTCAGAAGTTGTACCACTGGAGCAAGATCTTTCTTATGAAGAACAGCCGATAGAGATTCTGGATCGTAGCGAAAAAGTCCTACAGAACAAGACCACTCGCTTGGTGAATGTTTTATGGAGGAACCAACAATTAGAATAAGATACATGAGAGATTGAGGATATGATGAGGGAGAGGTATCCTAATCTATTTGTTATAAAGTAACGAATTTCGAGGGCGAAATTCATTTTAAGGGGGGTAGAATGTAACACCCAAGATTTTTATGAGAAATGTTTTGTTTTTCTGTCAATACATCCACAAATTAATCTTTCACTACACACAACACTAGCTTGTCTTGATTTACACGCAATCACGACCTTCCTCGATTGCTTGCGTCATACACAATACCGAGTATCACTAAACAACGATATGCTATTAAAATATTATTAAAACTAGCTGTTATGAATAGTAATAACCACTTTTTGAAATTTTTTAAATTTCATCTTTCAAAATGGACTTAATTTTTGGATTCGGAATATCAAAATTAGTCTAAGGTGAAATTTTTGTATTTTTCTGAAAATTTTCAATTTTTGATGAATAGTGAAAACACTGGGTTACTATTTAAAAAGAGAATTTTTATTTAAGTAATTATTTATTTTATTTAAATTTATTTTAGGTCAAAGTTGATATATAATACCTATTTAGTTCAAATTAATTCATTAGAGTCATTTTATAATAATTTTAGATATATAAAAATTTTCTTGAACTTTTCACCGTCTTTTACCCACCTCCTAGGAAAATTTTCAAATTCACATAAAACCTAATTTTATTGCTTCTGTGAGTGGAATTTCGAAAATTTGAGAGGTACAGTTAATATCAAGGAATAAAATGTGGTTTAATGAGATGAAAATAATTTTTGGTGAATAGTAAATTTTTACTTTTTTTACCACCGTTAAAAGTAAATAGGGTAATTAATGGAAAAATGATATTATTATTACCATAACACATGTCCTAATTATATTGGATAAGTGTAATTCGACCAAAAACAACCTTAGGAATTAAATATGACCATTTAGGCCCACTTGGATTAGATTAGGACATTTAATATTATTTTATTTAAAGAATAGTTAAAATAGTTAAAATCAATGTTTAATAACAAAAACATTTTTAATATAGGGTTATACATAAGATAAATTCGACTATAAATATTAATTATAAAGATCAAAATATTTCCCACATAATGGAATTTTATTCATAATTTTTATAAATTAAATAATTTAATTTATTTATGACATAATGATGATGCAACAATAAACTTATTAATGAAATATTAACATAATTGATGTCATAAATACAAAAATAAATGTAATCTGAGACTTTTTATGAATTCCACTAATTTTATAGGTTAATAAGACAAGTTTTTACTGAGTTAATTAACTATTTTTAACTAATAATTCTGTTATAATTTTCACAAAAATCAATTACCAAATAGTGTCAAAATTGACATAAAATTGTTTTTAAAACAAATATTATATTATTAATTGTTATTTTATTCCTAAAAATATAAGTATCAGCAAAATGACTTAGATAAAGTTATATATTTTAATAATAAACAAATTGGGGTTCATTTGGATTGTTATAGTGTGTTTATTAACCTTATAGTGTAAGAATACAAGAAGACACGGTAAACGTAAAATTATCTAACTTAAAGTTAAATCTAAATGACAGGGTTAAAATAGAAACCTAAACTTGTCTAAATTCTATTGGATGAGAGGATTTCGACCCATCCCCACCTTAGCTTCTAAATAAATCAATTTTCAGCTATTAAAAACTGAATATGACTTTATACTAAAATAATATTTTTAGTTTTTCCAAAGGTGCCCCTCTCCTCCCTTATAAAAGGGCACCTCCTCCCTCTCCTCCTCTCACCAATTTGAGCCTTCAAGCTCGGCCAAGCCCTTCCAATTTCTCTTCTCCACTTGCCTAGAAACATCTTAGAGGTACTGGTTTTCTTCAATGACCATCTTTAGTTCCCTAATATGTGGTTAAGAAAAGGCGCTTCAAAGAAGAGGAGGTTCAGACAGTTACGAAGAAAATCAGACCTATGTTAATGAAAAATCTCACAATCTCATTTTTATCCGAGATTGTTTATAATTTAGAATTTACTGGGGAATATTTATCATCCACATCCAGGTTCCATCAATATGTAATATTATTTATATCCTCCTACAATTATTTAAATCCAATTTTACCCTTCGGTGAGTTTTTAGTAAATGATATGAAAGGAATCATTTGTCATTTTTCATACGAGGTAGTTTTTGACATTTCTGGCCACAGTACGAGAAGAATGTTTTTTAACTTATACGACATGAATTTATTTTTAGAAAATTATTTCCATGAGTCTTCCTTTACAAATTTTCAAGTTTATTTTTAATCATCTTATTTTACTTTAAAATTATATGACATGTTAAGAAAGGAAAATGTTTTTGAATTAGAATGGATATTTTCCTCCAGAATGGAGTTTAAGTGTTTTATCAAAATTATTTTCCATATAAGATAATATAGGGTTATGTTTCTATCCCTATTATTACATTTATTTGATAATTTTTTTATGGAATTATTTTTATGAAGTCCTTTATCTAATATGAATTGTTTTATGATGTCATGATGTTTACGAATCCCATTTTTATGACATGGGTTATGCTATGATGTATGATTTATGATCTTGTGGAACACATAAGAATGGAATCATTATGAGATGGGTGGGACCTATATCTCCACCCAATGCATTGGGTAATGATTTATATCTCATGAGATAGACATGTATGGAACGACAGGTTTATCCGGTTCAATGAAACATGACTGAAACGAGGAGTGAAATCAGTTCAGAAATAGACTTTGTCCACTAAGATAGTATTGTAAATGAGTCTTCACTATTAAGAAGTGATTTTATATGATTCTGTGTGTATGACACAAAGTATCTTGTTTTATTTTATCATTATTTGATTTTACATTTCACCACTATGATTTATCCCATGTTATGATATTATGATCTCTTTTATAGGACAAGTTATTCAAAATGTTATGTTCATATATGATATGATTGATATTTATTTATTTTACCCTTACTGAGAATTTGAGCTCACCCTTTTTAATGTTTTCTTTTCCCCAGGTCTGGATGAAAGGTATTAAGTAGAATATTCCAAAAGGGTCTCTAGATATGATGAAATAAATGGGAGACAATGTAGATGATTTATGAACCATTTGTTTATGTTTCCTAGTTTCTAATGAAACTATACCTATACGGTCCTTTCATGGTTTTTATATATGTTGTAACAAGTGTTCTTAAATTTTGAAATAATAACAATGTATGTAAAGTATGGGTTATTATAATGTTTTATGGAATATATTGATGAATTTTTAGTGGTATTTAATGTTGATATCATGGTATAATAAAAAAGATATGAAGATCATGAAAATCACATGTGTGATATTCTGAAAACCATAAAAAGAAATGAATTATATGGGATGTTTGGTATGTTTGAATTCTGGATTGAGGAAATTTGTTTTCTTGGCCATATTGTCTCTAAGGATGAAATCTCAATTGATCCTTCAATGACCAAGGAAATCCAGGAATGTCTAGCTCTGATGAGTATAACTAAGGTATGCAGTTTTATTGGTTTAGAATGTTATTATCGATGTTTCATCCAGAATTTTTCCCGATTGACAAACCCTCCAACCAAGGTCACATGTAAAGGGGTTAAATTTTTTTGGACAAAAGAGTGTGAATAATTCTTTGAATAACTTAAGAAAATATTAGTAAATGATTCTATCTTGACTCTACTATCGGGGAATGATGGGTTTGTTATTTATAGAGATGCTGTAAAGAAAGGACATGGTTGCGTCCTTTTGTAGAATGATAGAGTTGTTGAATATGCATCATGACAACTAATAATTCATGAGAAAAACTATCTCACTCATGATCTTCAGTTAGTAGCGGTAATATTTTCCTTGAAGATATAGAGACACAATCTCTTTGGTGAAAAAATGTGAAATTTATACTGATCACAAGAGCTTGAAGTATATTTTCTCACTAAAAGAACTCAACATGAGGCTAATGATATCGCTCTAACTCTTCATGGATTATGATTGCACTATACACTACCACTCGGGGAAGGAAAATAAGGTGGTTGTTGCTTTGATCAGAAGGAACATGGTGTTTTGAACATGATGAGAGTTTAAAGGGATCCTATGTTCATGGATATAGTAAAGATGGATATTGGAATAATCATGGAAGGTGAAACATAAATACATTTTCCAATGGTCTCTAAAACACATTTACTTGAAAGCGTAAAATTTATAAGACTAATGATGAGGCATTTGAAAAGAAAATTAATGTTGTGAATGATTGGAGATCGATCGACTTCGTATATGAAAGTGGGATTTTGAAACTTGGGATAAGTTATTGTGTTCCTGATATACCTAATTTAAAAATGGAGTTTTTGGATGATGCTAATCACTCCAATTTCTATATACACTCTGGTAGCACTAATATGTACAGATATTTGAAGGAACATTTTGGGTGGGATAACATGAAGTGGTTGATTTATGATTATGTGTCAAGATGTATGGTTTGTCAACAGGTGAAGGATGGAAGACAACATCCTAGTGGAGTCATGCATCCTCTTCCCATACCTGAGTGGAAATGGAATGATATTACGAAGGACTTTTTAATGGGTATACCAATGACTCCAAGAAAGAATGATTCAATATGGTTCATTATTGATCATCTTACCATGTCAGCAAAGTTTCTTTCTATAAGAGAAGATATACCATGTAAACGTTTAGCATGAATATATATTAATGAAGTTGTAAGATTTCTTGGAGTAACTATATCAGTTGTTTCTGATCGTGATCCATGTTTTAAATTATGATTCTGGAGAATTCTTTAGAAGGGCATTGATACTGAACTTTTCCTGAGCACTGCCTACCACCCTCTTGCCAATGGAAAATCAAAACAGACTATTCAAACTGTAGAAGACATTTTGTGATGTTCCCCACTTGACATTCATGCTATGTTGGATCAGTATTAACCACTGGTAGAATTTTCCTATAACAATAGATTCAATTCATGTATTTTGAAAGCACCATATGAAGCATTATATGGAAAGAGAGGTCTCATACAGACTTGTTGGGATGATTTTGGTGAATGAAAACTCGTAGGCCCAAAACGTGTTGAGGAAACAATGAACAAGGTGAAAGTTATACAAACTCACATCAAAGAAGCTCCATGTAAAAAAAAGAGGTATGCCAATAACCTAAAGAATGATTTTGAATTTGATGTAGGAGATCATGTTTTCTTAATGGTATCTCCATGGAAGGGTGTTATAAAATTCAGTAAGAAGGGGAAATTAAGTCCCAGGTACATTATACCTTTAGAAATTCTAGAGCGAATTGGATTTTTAGCTTATCATTTGGTAATGTCTTCAACTCTCTACAAAGTTCATGATGTGTTTCACGTATCACTGTTGAAAAAATACATGCCTAACCCAATTCATGTACTCACCTATGAGGAAACTGAACTCGAACCTGGTAAGTCGTATTGTGAAGATCCTATCAAGATTCATGATACAAGAGAAAAAGTGTTGAGAAACCGGATTACTCGTTTGGTAAAATTTCTATGGAGAAATCATTAGATGGAAGAGGAAACGTGAGATCCTAAGGAACTTATAATGAAGAACGATCTGAATTTTTTTATGCAGTAATATTTTAGAAATTTTGAGGATGAAATTATTTGAAGGAGGGGAGAATGTAACACCCCATACTTCTATAATATGTTTCCCTTTGAATAATGTAATAGCTTGTGGTGTACGCAACATAGAGTTATAGCCCACCACGAAAAATCAAACAAGCCGATATGAATAGTAATAAACACTTTTTAAAATTTTATTAATTTTATTTTTCAAAATGGACTTCATTTTTGGGTTCAGAATATCAAAATTACCTAAAGGTGAATTTTTGGAATATTTCTAAAAACTTTCAATTTTTGATTAATAGTGAAAGACACAGTGTTATTGTTTAAAATCAAATTTTTTTAATTAATTAAATATTTTATTTAAATTTATTTTAAGTCAACAAAGATAAATAACACCTATATTAGTTCATTTCAATTCATTGGAGTCATTTAATAATAAAATTATATGTATAAAATTTTATTGAATTTTTTAACGCCTTTTACACACCTTCTAAGCACATTTGCAAATTTTCATAATATGTAATTTTACAGATTATGTGAATTGAATTTCAAATTTATGATAGAAAAGGTTGATATTAGTATGTAAAATGTGTTTTCATAAGATGAAAATTATTTTTGTTGAATTGTAACTTTTTCCATTTAGTTACTATAGTTAAAAGTAAATAGAGTAATTAAAGGATAAATGATATTATTATTACTCTAATGCATGTCATAATTCTATTAGATAAGTGTATTTATATCGAAATTAATATTAGGAAAAGAAAATGATACTTTTTTTCCACTTGGATTAGATGAATACATTTACTATAATTTTATTTAAGGATGAGGTAAAATTGTTAAATTCATATTTTCATAACTAATACATTTTTAATATAGGGTTACACATAAGATAAATTAGAGTATAAATATTCATTAAAAAATATAAAGAGATTTCCTATATAATGGTTTTTTATTTATAAATTTTTGTCATCAAATAATTAAATTTATTTATTACACAATGATGATGTAGTAATTACATCATTAATAAAAGATTAAAAAAATTGATATTATAAATATAAAAAGAAATGTAAATGGAGACTTATGATGAATTACACTAATTTTATTGGTTATTATGACATTTTAGGGTTGATTAAATATATTTTATTCTATGTGATAAATTTGGTATGACTTTCACAAAAACAAAATACCAAATAGTGTCAAAATTGACATAAATGAGTGTTTAAAACAAATACTATATTATTAATTGTAATAATATTCCTAAAAACCTTCGGTTAAGCCAAAAGACATAGATAAAGATATATATATCAATAATAAACCACTTTGTGTTCTCTTGTCTTTTTATTGTATTTTAATTAACCATTTATTATAATTATATAAGAATACATGATAAAATTTTAACCATTTATCAAATATTTAAATCTGAAAGATAAGGTTAATATGGGGACCGAAACCTGTCTAAAATTTATTGGATGAGAGGTTTTAGACCCATATTAACCTTATCCTATAAATAATTTATTTTGGAGCCACTATAAACCGAATATGATTGTATAATAAAATAATATTTCCATCTTTTCCTAATGTGACCCTAACCTCTCTTATAAAAGGGTACATCCCCATCTCTCAAAATCAAATCTCGAAAGCCATTTCGATCAGCCATAACCTGATCAAATATCCTCCCAAATAACCTAAATTAGACCTATAGGACTTACTTTTTTTATAAATCCAATTTAAGGATCCCTTTTGATCAACTCAAAGGGAAACACCTGAAGAAGAGGTAATAATTTCACCACCTCTTTCAAAGTTCTTTTCTTCTTCCACAAGCTCTTTAATTGTTGTTTTTATAAAAAATAATAAATCTAGTACCTTTAAAAATTACCATGTTCCTATAAATATAGTATAACCATATTCATTATTTTATCTATCCTATGAATGAAATGTCACCATACGTGCATACGTACGGCTTACAATCTCCACGTCATAGTGTAGTTTGTTATGAAAACCCTTAATTATTTGGATGGGTATAATAATGAGTATAACTGATGTAAATAGTAAATATGACATGTTAAGGATTCGTTATATATGATATAACATCCAATTTCATATGATTTCACCATCCATAGAATGATATTGTCCCTCGTGCGTAAATACAGATTAATGTCTCCATGAATGCAATGAAATTTATTCCCCCATCCCAACCATTCAATAATAATTATCATATTATGATTAAAAATAATGTTTAAGAACTTAATATCATTTGGTATATTAATCAAATACATCCTATACATAACAAACAGGGCTTACGTAAACAATTATATAAATGAAACGAATTAGTTAACACCTGAAATGATGATAGTACTGAAATATTATTAACAAAGCAATATTAGAAGATCATATATGTTATAGTTTTTTTGTATGTGGTTATTTTATAATTTAATAAAAATTATTATCTATTTTATATGAAGTTAACATACCATCGATCAAGGAAATGTACAAGTTAAGGGATATTTCTATAATCTTTCCATTATCTGAGGTTGTTTATACGTGAGTATCTACTAGAATATCTTTATCATCCACATCTGTGTTTCTTAAAAATGTGTTTCTAAACATTTTTACTATTTTCTAGAGTATGGTTTAAAGTCATTTATACAATTTTTTGACTATTTATAAATTTTTTATTAATGAATTTTTCTATTGTTTTCCCAACAAGGTACTTTATGAACTTTTCTACCAAATTATAGAATGAATGTTTTTTATCTTATATGGTGGGTGCGGATATTTTCCACCATTATAACTCCTTCAAAGCATCCCTTACAAGAAAATAAGAATATTTTCAAAATAAATATTTTCTTTTATATTTATGTGACTTTTAAATGATTTCAAAATAGAAATAGATATTTCTTTCAAATAATTTTGATTTCATATATGTCAACATATTTTGAAGGATTTTACAAATGGTTGAAGTTGATTTATTATGGTAAAGTATTCCATATTATATTAAATGTTTTGTAAAATGTTTGATTATGGATGTGTTATTTTTATACAATTCATAGTTAATTGTTAATGTATTAACATTTCATATTTTAGTTTTAATACAACTGTTTATGTTATGTTTCAATCTTTTCATATGGGAAATGCATTGGATTTCATAAGTGATGGGTAGATCCTGCTATAGCTCCTCAATGCATCAATAGGTTTCATGAGACAAACTTGTGTTTTGGTACAAGGCCTTGAAAAAATCTTATTTGTAGTCATAGCATGAGGCCTTGACTATGTCGTTGTGATGTCTGGAGTTATGCATTCCATCATTATGGAATTGGCTATTTATATTGAATGTGATTATTTGACTAGTATAATATCTACGTGAACAAGTAAATGGAATTATTTTATTTATATTTTCCATATTGTGCTAATGTTATTTATAAAATACTTATGCTTTAGTCTTAGACATTGACTTAAATTTTTATGCTTATTTATGAATGTTAATTTTATATTGTTATAATTACTGAGCATCTGAGATCACCCCTTTATTATGTTTTATTTTTCGTAGGATACAAAGAAGTATTTTACGATTAAACATCATAAATAGGCTAAGGGTTAAGAGTGTTTTTTAAGGAGACACAATGATTTTATTTTTCGTTATTTCATAATGTAATGTAAAACTAATGTATGTATCTTTTACTTCCAAGGATACTAAAATGATCGGCCTTTTGAGTCATGATCTTTTATGAAAATGCCAATGTTATGTAATAATGCACCAAATCTGGGTAACTAGGGTCTAGGAGTTACAACTATAAACTTAAAAAATGTTTCATGCATTTCAATTTACTTTTAAAGCCTTGGGGTGTTACATTTTCCACACCTTCTTGAAATTGTGTCCCTGCAATTTTATTTAATTATTAAAAAAGTGAGGGTACCCTTCCCTCATTGCATTTTCAGATTCCCATGTTTATTAATCCACCATATTGATTATCCACTAATCCTTTACCCAGTGGATTACCTTATTCAAAAATACATGTTCTATGTGATCATGAATTTGAACCGGTTTCTCTTCATAAGTATGTTTCTCTTTCAGATGAACTAGTTTGGGGCTCAAAACATGAGATGAATTTGGAACAAAAATTTCCAACATCAAAACTTGATAAAAATTGTGAACCAGAGGCAAACATGGAGGAAATGCTACTCGGTATGAAATCGGTTGATCTTTCTCCATGATTTCAAAAGGACCAATGAACCATGGACTTAGCTTTCTTTTCAAACCAAAACGAATCACTCTCTTACGAGGATTGATTTAAATAAAACAATTTTCACCTACCTTAAAAGAGAAGTATTTCCTTCTATAATATGCATAGCATTTTTACCTAATCTGTATTATCAAAATATACTATCGGACCATCTTCACTTTCTCATCCACCTCTTGTACTAATTTTCCACCCATCAACATTCATTTACTGAATTCATCCCAAATGCTGGAGTCTGACATAACTTCTCGTACAATGCATGAAAAGTTTCCAACTATATAGTGGAATGAAAAATGTTATTATAATAATCCATAACTTGACAAAGATGTTGATCCAAACATACCAGGTAATTCATTGAACAAGCTCGAAGAATATCCTCCAATGTCTGGATTGTTCATTCTAACTACCCATCTGATTGAGGATGGAAAACTATATTGAAATTTATTTACATTCCCAAATACTTTTGAAGGCCTTTCCAAAAGATAGAAGTAAACATGTTATCATATTCAAATCAAATAGAGAGAGGAACTATAAGCAACCTAAAAGTCACATTGAGGTACAATCAAGAAATCTAATCCAAAAACATGTATCTTGAATTGGATGGAAATGTGATAATTTAGTCAGTCGATCAACAACAACCCATATTGAATTGTCACCTCAAGAAGTCTTTGCTAGTCCCACAATGATGTCCCTAGTTATATAATCATATTTCCTCTCAAGCTCTGGAAAAGGTTGAAGAATAAAATTTAGTAACAACATCTCTACATTAACTTGTTGATAATTCAATCTTTTCATAGTAAAAATATCTATATCTTCATTGCATATCACTAATAATACTCTAAAAGGTCTCTATCCAACATTATGCTGCAAGGATGAACTGAAAATAATGAACAGTGAGGCTCACATAAAAATTCTTTCTTCTGTTGGGAATCATAAGGTACACATAATCTCTTCCCAAATCTTATAAAACAATCATTATCAATATTAAATTTTGGAAACATACCAATTTTAAAAATTAAACCTTTTTCTTTAGCTCACGGTCTTCCTTCTGTGCTTGCCTAATTCTATCTAATAATTATGAATGCACTAAAACCTAAAACAAAATAGATGTATTTCCTACACCAATAAATTCTAAGATAAAATTAATCATATCATTAATAAAGGGGTTCTGTTAGATACATAACATGGTTAGTAATTCATTATGTTTTTGACTCAAATCAACATCCACTTTGTTTTCCCTTCCTTGATGGTAATTGATCATTAAATCATAATCCATTATCAGTTCAAGCCATCTTCTCTACCTCATGTTCAATTATTTTTGAATTAATATGTACTTTAATCATTTATGGTTATTATATATTTTACATTTTGCTCTATATGAATGATGCAAAAAAAAAATTTAAATAAAAAACCAAAAAAATTTATTCCAAATCATGTTTTTGGTAATTTAACTCATGATATTTCAATTACCATAAATCATAATAGATTACCTAATCATTATTCTTCAGAACCCAACCAAGTCCCATCAATGAACAATCACTTTAGATGACAAATTAACCATTTATGGAAGGAAGAGTCAAAACTAGAGAATTCACCAATCTTATTTTCAAATACTCAATACAATAATCACATTATTTTTTCCATATGAACATTAAACCTTTTCGAGTTAACATAGTCATTAGGCTGAATAAGAATTCAAAATTTTCAACTAATAGAAGGTAATAGACTGAAAAACCATTGATGCTGTGAATATCAGTTATATTTATGGATCTTTTCTAATCTCCAACAAATTTTGTTTTATTGGTATCAACTATTATTCCATATTTAGAAAAAAAAGCGACCATGGAATGAAATTTTTTGAAACCAGAATTCACCCTTACTGAATTTTCTATCGAGTTTCTTTTCTTTTATGGTTTTCAAAACTACCCTAAAATGTTTTTATACTCCCATTTACTTTTAGAATATACAATAATTTCATCAATATACAAAACCAAAAATTTATCCATGTACTCATGAAATATTCTATTTATAGGATACAAGAATACAACAGGTGCATTTTTCAAATCAAAGGGAACAAAAAAACTCCAAAATGCCCAATTCTAGTATGTAAAGTGCTTTTTGGAAGGTCTTCCTCTTTAACCATCAGTTGATGGTACCCAGATCTCATGTCAATCATTGAAATATATTGAGCTCCCAGGTGCTGATAAAACAAGTCATCGATATGAGGAAATAGATACATATTCTTAACCCAAGTATTATTCAAATCTCTTTAATCAATGAAATGTCTAACTGAACCATATTCTTTTTTAAAAAATAAGATAGGGGCATCCCATTGGAATGTTTTAGGACAAATGAAGCCTTTATGAAGGAAATCCTCCTACTGAGTTTTCAATCCTATAAGTTCAATTTGAGCCATTTGATATAGGGGTTTTAAAATTGGCTTAGCATCAGGGAATAAGTCAATTGTTAATTTGACTTCTTGATCAGATATGAAACTTGGTAACTCGTCATTAAAGGCACCATTGTATTAATTTACCACTTGAAAATCATTTATTTTACTAGTTCCATTTTTCAATGATATGATTAAGATAATATTCATTTCCATCCATCAAAAATTTCCCTTCTTCCTAATATGTTATCAATTGTATGGGTTCATTCTTGTATACAAACTGAAACTCATTTTCAAAAACAACTTCATTAGATGTATAATAAATCTTTTTATGAAAAGTAGAAAGCCAGTCAATATCAAGAATAACATACAACACTACTAGAGGCAATACAACATGGTTTTTAGGTAAACTCTTTCTAAAGACAAAATTTTGCAGTTTCTTATAATTTCTTTTTTCGACAATATTTCCTCTATGTTTTTTTAGAATATGTTCAAGATTCGTTTGTTGAGTTTAATTTTTCATATTGGGAGAAAATTTCTCCCAAATGAATATATGTGTAGACCTCGTGTCAATGATGACTTTAGATAAATCTAGGTAAAAAATAATGTACCTAATACCACTTCATTTGACGGCTCAACATATGATGAGGTAGTCACAAAAGATAAATAAACAATCTTCTACTTCTGATCTTGATGATTTCTTTCTAGAGTGACTATATTTTGAAAAATATTAACATAATTACTCAGTTACATATAGTTACATCTTCTCACCATCGGCTTCTCATTATTTTTTGGAGAATTATCCATGGATTCACGATACATGTTCCCAAACCTTCCACATTAGTAACACTACCCAGAATTTATCAGACATTCTCCATGATTCTTTTTACCAAACATTTCACAAGAATGTAAATTCAATTTCATACCTCTAGACTTTTTTGATGAGTTCATCCCCATTACGCACCAACCTCACCCCTTCTTATTCATTTCATCACGAGGAAAAAACGTGTCAGCAAACCCCATCTCAATTTTTTTGGCACATAGAACATGTTTATCATAGTTTTTAAATGTTCATGAGTCCAAATATCATCATAGAAAATGTAACAACCCAATGTATATTATATTAATTTTTCAATCAAAGTATCAAGTAAAATTTGCTATTTACTTGCCTAGTCTTGTAAATTTATCTTCATAAGAAGCTATAGATTAATTATCTTTCTACCTTAGTTCCTTGAATTCTTTCTCAATTCTGAGTTGAACAGTTTTAGGAAATTATTTTTCAAGAAAGGACTCTTAATATCGTCCCATTCTAGACTATTAAGATCATCCTTTTATCTTGTATTCTTTACTAGAGACCACCACTGATCATCTTCCCCATCAAAACGATAAATGGATATTATTCCCTTTTGGAATTATGAATATACCATGACATCAAATATATTTTCCAATGAATTGATCCATTCTTTGGCTATCACTTGATATGCAGTTCCACTGAAACAAGGAGGATGCTCCTTCATAAAAGGCTCCACAAAGGACATGTTTCCTCATGGTAGATCATGTTCCTCTTTAGCAAGAATAACACTACCATTTATCCCCTATGTTAACTTCACCATTGATATCAAAAACACCTCAATTACGATTGCAACCATTCCTGGATGCAAATTTGAATATATATCAGCCTCTCGGTGCCTTCCTACATGAGTATCCCTCTTTATCTATGGAAAACCATTTTTAATAGACATATATTAGTTAAAGGAAAATGGTAATCTTAAAATGATTTATCCTTTTAATTTAAACTTAAATTAAAATTAATTTATGGTATTCAATTAAAATCATTATAACCACTAAATTTGTCGATACCATCCTCTTATACCAACTATATGATCCAAGTCCTAACACATTACATAATCTTATGTTTTATACAAGAAAATACATTCTCACACATTGAGGATATTTTCATGTTTGTAGTTTTTGGTAATTTGGACATAAAACATACATAACATCTAATAATCATATATGTGGATACTATTAAAACAGTGTCCATTTTTATCAAAATATAAAACTGTTCAAATGAACATAATTTCATTAAAAAAATATCATAAATTTCATCATGACTCACTTCATTCTCTTACCCATATTTATATCATGTAAAAAACATTTTAAAATATTGGTTTGATTACAAAACTCAGTGATGGATATAAATATATAAATCATTAGTCATGTGATATCATAAAAACCAATAAAACCCATACTCATAAAAACTCATATGCATAGAAACATCATCTAGTTTACTTTGGATATATTTAACATACCACTCATACATTCACCCTTACACATGGAATAACCATTCCTTTATCTTCTATTATTAGAGTACCCAATGCATTGGAGAGCCATAATGGGGCCCATCAGTCGTATCTTGAGCTATAATGCGCTCAACCCAACAAATCATGAGATATAATGGGTATAAGACATCATATCAGGAGATATAATGGGCTCAACCCAACATAAATAATGTCCAAGGAACATATCAACAATAAATCACTTCATAACTCATTAACACCCTTGTGAAAACCACATTCACATTTAAAAATTCCCTTTTTCGTAAAAATGAATCTTCGAACATAAACAATGAAAACACAAAATAATGAAAAACTTATTATTAAAAAATAACTATAACACATATAATGGAGACATTATAGTATTAAAACGTCATGAAATTTGAATATGATGACCATGACATAAAAAAGGAACAATCTCTTTGATTTCATAAAGGATTCATCTAAAAGGATTTTAAAAGGCATGTCCTTTAAAAATAACATTACATTTAAGAAAGAGGTTCTTGAATGAAGGTAATATTTATATATACTATAAATAATCATAATAAAAAATAATATATTCAAATTACATTTCACAAATCCTCTTATCGTGATAAAACCCTTTAATTTGAAGGTCAACGTAAAGAATGGAAATCGGGTTAAGAATTCACTTACGAAATATTAGCATGGTAACGAGTGTGCACGGGAGGGGTTAATGAGATAAAAATGTGGTATCTGATAATTAAAATATCATCTAGGAAAAATGGAGAAGGAATGAAAACATTCACTATCATTAGGAATAAAAAAACTAAATAGCATAACATAGTAGTGATTCTTGAATAAAAGTGAGAAAGAGAGGATCCCATTCATTAGGTTGAACTTCCCTCAAACGTGTTCAGGCCTATTATATAAAGGTTTAAACTATGTTATTAATATTTAGAAAAACATATTCATGTTTTTAAAACCGTATATGTTCACTTTATAACATCAGTCAACCAATTCATTAGTAATACTTTGTTATTTCCCATGATTAGTGTGCGTGCATTACCTGGTTTCAATGAGACGTTTGTAATGGATTTTCACATCGATTGTAAAGAAACACCAGAAGATGATTGGCATGGTATTTAAATATTTTTGGAACCATAAATTATACCACTTATCATTATTAATCTTGATATTAAGATGATTCATTAGTTAAAACATTAATGATGTTCATTTAGATCAATTTGGTGGGTTTTTTACAATAATGAACTTATTTAGTTTTGTAAATTAATATCATGTGTACAAAATTATTAAAAAACATTAAATAAGGTATAATAAAAAATTATAATATAGTTAAAAAATAAAAATGGTTTCATGACTAGTCATTAATAATGTAAATGAAATTGAAATCACATCATCCATGATGTCGGTAAATCGACACATCACAGATGGTGTTTTAACTTATAGAATAAGTGGGAGATGAGAAGATGTATAAGGGTGAATCTTCCATAAACATAATGAAATATAGGATATTTATGATATTTGAACATTAATTATTTGTGGATAAGGGGATTTTTGTAATGAATAATAATAGAAAATAAAATGAAAAGAAATGAATGAAAACAAAATAGGATGTTTACCTCTTGCTCTCTTCCCCATGAGATACTACTAAAGGCCGCTGGTTTTGGCCTTCTGGTGAGACAAGTTGGTCATGTATGTGGGGAAGGGGATTGAGAAGAGTACTTAGATGAGCATAGGCAAGGATCAAGTATTTAGGGGTGTGGGAGGAAGTGGTGGAAATGGGTGGTATTTATAGTGGAGGAGAGGTGGAGTTTTCCCAAATTTTAATCATTATTTTTTTATTTTCACAAAATATAAGAAATAACTATGATTTTAAGAAAATAAATTTTATAAGTGAATTTGAGTACTATATAAGTGATATTACATAATCCATCATTTCAAAAAGTTTGCATTTAACTGATAATTGTTATATACTACATTTTACCGTGTTTAACTATTTTTTAAAAATTCAAGTATTTCATAAATATCTGCAAAATTCAGCATTACCATTTTTTGACATATATAAATCGAAAATGAAATCCATTTTTGAAAAAAAAAATTAATAAATAAGATTAATTTAATTTTTAAATAAAATAATATTTTATTCCAAAAATAACAAGTTTAAAGCATTTATTTACTTATTCCAAGATATTGGTATATCATAACATCAACAAAGTCTTATATGTATATTATCCTATATTAGGTTACTATTCCTAAAGTCAATGTAACTATTCATAAGGGTAACATTACTATTCATAAGGGTTGGTTACTATTCACAGAAATTCGGTTGGTTTTATGAGACTCAAAATAACTTACTGATCGCAACTGTGTATGTCCATTTTTCTAAATTAAAATCATAGATGTGGTAAAATTATTTTTAAATTATAGTTATAAATATCAATATAATATAATGTTCCATGCATTTCAATTTACTTTCAAAACCATGGGGTGTTACATTGATACTATGTTTTAATAAAATATATCTATTTTATAATATAATATTAATATTTGTTTCTAAAAATAATTAAAATATTCTCTCACAAAAATCTAAAAACCAATCTTTGAAGGAAACATATTTTTAATGAATAAAATTTCTTTACTAAAAATTTTAGTACTTTTTTATTAATAATTAATCAATAAATTTATATTTATTATGAACTATATATATTTCATAATTTACATACAACAATTCAAATATTTCATCTCAATGAATTTGTTATTATAGACACAGTTAAATAATAATATTTCATGGTTTGTTTAAGTTGAGTGTTTTTTCCATCGAATATAGTGTTATTTTAAAAAAAATCATGGTGTTTCAATCTACACCTTTAATAATTATTTTCCTCACAATCTTATCTTAAACTAACTAATAAAGGGACTAAGGAATTTTTATAAATAATTCCTTATATTGGAATATAAATCATTGTATCATGAAAGGAAACACAACATAAGATATAAAAATTCATTTGTAGAAAACCCACATCTTGAAAAGGTATAATAATAAATCCTTTTAAAAATATGTAAATGTTTTATGGAATAACACATAACTAGTTTTACAAATAGAATAACTTTGATGGGAAGTTATTATATATACAAGAAATAAAACATTTATTTTAAAATTGTCATTAAGAGTGAGAGAGAACATTAATCACAAAAAATGAATGATCATTATAAATTTGATGTCTACAAAACCATAAACCTATGACGGTTTTAGAAGAACATAAATTCATTATAAATGAATGTAATATAATATCATTTTTATTTCAAGATCCTTTTTATAGAATTGAGGAATTAAATTTTCATCTATACTAATAACATTATAAAATTTACTTGATTTTCTTTAAATTCATAAATGAAATATTTTCATACTTTTCACGTTCTACATTCAATTTACACTAGAATATCCCATTTTAATCAAATTCATGTGTATGAATATTTTATCCCAGATGCAATATATGTAATTTATGATTAAAAACAATATATATAGAATAATTAAAATATATTATTCCATTATTTACTAAAACCAAAATGGTCAGCATAAGGTAATATAACACTCAAATTGAATAAACCTTCATATAAATAAAGAATACATTAATCTCATTAATTAAACAACAATACCACATGTTTAAATTAAACTAATCGAAAAATATATAACTATATATCACAATTAACCTCAATAATTAGATATTATTCTCAATGGTTTTGTTATAAATTTCATCTTTAATCCTAAAAATGAAAAAAATATTCCTCCCAAATAATGCTTCCGGTTAAGTCACATTATACACCTATGGGTTACTTGTACCTTAACCTAGTAAAATGTCTCCCAAAACGTCATTAATCACATTAACATTTATTCACATAAAATCCCAGAGGAATCTCAATGTAATTGAAATTATGAGAAACCTTAAACATAAAAATTCATAGTGATGTCCATAACATTGAAGTTAACATAAAATGAAAGAATCCAAATATCCAATTTTATATAAATCATGCTCTCCTACCAACTATAACACAAACCCATACTCCTAGCTGTAGTTATGATAACATAATATTTACATTTCTACATTTCATATCAATTATAGTAGATCAATTTCATTTATTCAAATCATATAACATAAAATTGAAATATTGGATCACTTGTATACAGATGTACCATGTAGTTTTATAGTTATAGATAATTAGTAAAATCTATTTCATAAAAATACTGAATCATTAAGGTGATAATTTTTTCCACTATTCCACTATTTTATTATTTAACATTACATCTGTAAATTCTCCCATTAAATTATTCACACGTAAAAATTTCTATACAGAATCCATTTCATATAAATGCTTTGATACTGGAGAAATGAAAAGCATAAAGAGGCTAATATCAATTGATATATAAGGTTAAATATAAGGATTTATAATTTAAGGACATTATAGATCATAATATGAGCATTATAGTGTGATGAAATAATCCGATTACATGATCATATCATTAGGGAATCTATACACACAAAACATGGATCATTAATTGAGATAAATGGCCTAGAGATTTAATATAAGTCAAATGTTTTCAAGACCCCCTCCCTCCAAAGGTACTAATCCAATGCCAAAATCAAGGAATAATGATATTTTCCTCCTGTGTCCCGCTTGTATTAGGCCCCAAGTTGGATAAAAGCAATGTGGTAATAAAAATCTCTTAGATGGGAGGCATTAATGTCAATAAAAATTTAGTATTAGGATTTAAGATAACCAACCACCAAGAAAATCCAGTATAAAAAACATAAAATTATAAAAAAACCATCCCATCATGCTTGGAGAATAATAATTGACAAAAAAGTTATTTAATGTAAAATACCAAAATTCATGTCTTATAGCAAAAAAATCAATAACTGCTGCAAAACCCAATCTATAAATGTTACTCTCAATCCCCAATGTCATATTAGAAACATAAAAAATAATTTATAAATTAAGGGTGATCATATGAGTCTACTTAGTTGTAATATAACCAAGGTCTCAAGAGAATATGTGAAACTAGAATTCTAATTCACTAGTGAAAAAACTACATGATCAATAAGAACGTAAATTGTTCAAATAAACAAACATATCCCCCATATGGATCATATAAAAAATAAAAAATAAATTGTAGTATCCATGAAATGTAGAATAACGTGGTCAAATTCTAAAACTTCCCCACTATTTTTTCGGCTCTCATACCATAATTTCAAACATCATGCACTCCCCAACATTCTATACATATCAAATCATAGTACATCTCACCTACAAACACCTAATCCATTACATTACATCATAGTGGAATAAACCTTGGATGTCACATCAAACATAACTACGACAGTATGGTATCATGCACATTAATGAATTCAAACTAGCGACCCTCCTACAATTAAATACCCCCGTCATACATCATATCACACCACTTAACAACTCAAAACACTTTGTCCCACACACCACATCTCACCCAAAGTTACTAAGGAAAACACTTCTGGGTAATCTCTAACTCCAACCCATGACATTACTACAACAAAACAAAGAGCAGGGAATTGGGGATATATTTTCGTCTATATCAACACAATCCATATATTGGTTCAAACAACAATATCTAAAAACCTCTGATAGTAGTAATGTTTATCAAACATGGGAGGGTCATATATATAAATCACACAAAATAAATGATATATTGATGAAATACACTCCCCAAACTATGGTTTCACAACATCAGCACTAAAATGAACCACCATGACACAACTACACCACATATTAACCATCATAACCACTACCACCACTACATCGAACAAACAACACTACCACTAAACAAGGACACCCAAATCCGCCAAATATTTCCAACTCTATCATTTTGATATTTAATAAAAACACACTAACACCCACATACTAATCCATTTATGTCCACATTTTTATATATGCAATTATTTTCCACGAAATTATTTAAAAACATTTAAAACATGTCAATTTACAAATAATTCAATACTTATTTATAGACTTATTTAATTTCATTTAACAATAAATTTTATTCCCTTATAACAATTCAACTAACATAACCCGTTCACATTGAAACTGACCAAACTAACTAAAACCATTTCCAAAACAACTATATCACACATCTCAACCAAATGTCATAAAAATAATATATCTCTACCATTTTTCACCATAATTATTTTATAACTACCAAATTTGAATCCTAAAAATCCAACCTCCTCATCACAGCCCCAATCATCAACACCACACATCACAAAAACATTAAAACCCATATCATAGGCTATTCCAACACTATTATCACCACAATCCCATAGTTTCCACAACCCATATAGTCACTACAATTACTAAAAAAATCCCATATTATAGAAGAAATCACTAAAAAACACAACCCCACATAGCATCACATCCTATCTTACACAATTTACCTTCATTGGTTTCTATTAGTTCACTTCATATTTAGTATAGTTGCCATCAAACAAACCATATTTCCATTGGAAACTAATTATTTTTTATATATACTTCATTTATAATTTTACTTAGTGTGTTATCAAATGACCTCACTACAAGGGACTCACACACACATCAACTATAGTGCACACAAGGTTCCCCATTTCCTTGATTTTCAGAATTGGAAACCGCAATGGATAATATCAGTATAAACACATTAGATCATTAAATTAATCGATAAATACCAATCCCCATTAATTTTATATTTTCAAAAAAATTAACTTTATTTCTCTAACTTATTATATCCACCCAATGGATATAAAAAGAATGTATTCCATACACTTTTCACATAAAAGGGAGATAATGGGGATCTCATAATTGAATTAAGATTTTCCAACTTGTTGCACACAATAAGATAAAAGAAAAAGGACCCAAAATAAAAACTAAACTAGGAAGCCTCATAATAACATAGATTACACTATATAATTATCAAAACATAACACAAAGGCTTCAAAAGCTGGAACAACACCACAATATTGAATCCCCAGAATAGGAATGGATGAATAACATAGAGATAGAGATCGTAACTCATATCTGATCACCAAAATAGAACCATTGAAACCTAAGAATTAATTTCCTTGAGGAAGGGGTTGAGGATCCTCTAAATGAGTATAGGTTTCACCAAAATAATGAGATCAATTAAGTGTGAAAGAGGGATGTCATGATAATAACAATCTTACAAACATTATTTAAATCTCTTGATTCATAGTGTGAATTCCATATTCATGTCATGAATTAAATTAGGTCTACAAATTACAAGCTAGGAATATTTTAAACACACAACAAAATTCATAGTGCTTCTTCTTAAATTTATCTAACATCCTAAATTTGTTTTTGATGATGTGAATCTAATACACATAAACACCACTATCTCATACAACGTGGAAATAAAAATGTATAATAAAAAAAATATAATAACATTGTGAATTCCCCATTCACAATGTTAGTTTACCTTTTTATGAACATTTTCATTTCCAGCCTTTATAGAAAAAACTCATAAATGCTACGAAAAACCTCTAACACATAAAACAATAATGTAATGAGATGAGAAGACATAGACCATTACATTTGTTAACTGTAAAATGAATCTTGTTCTCAAGAATCAAATTCAATACCGAAATAAATGAGAGGGTTAAAACAAAAACATGTACAGATACCTCTATGATATCTCATTACAAATCTACCACTATTATTATCCAACCAAACCTAGCAATATCTCCCCAAAACACCTCACCCAACCATCCACCATCTTTCACTAGGAATAACTCCACACAATCTAACACATTCCACAGACAAACTATCTCTACATAACATTCCTCAGAACCAACTCACCCTTAATATACCATAAGGAATTATTTCCATAATTAACACACAAAAACATCCCCAAGAACAAAAATCATAGAGTTTCATCTTATACATCAATATATTTTCTTCTTCGGAATGAATTGACTCACCCACATGGTTTTAATCACATCATAGTATTAAATGTATTGATTAAAAAAACTATTCTTCCATCTTCATATGTCGTATGTCTTACAAAACATCAATCCATCCTAGAAATAAAATATCTCACTAAATAGAATGATCCAAACATCATATCAAAATGTAAAACATAGCATAAAATGTCTCGAATATAATTTGGGAACTAGGCAGGTTTTTTCATCTCTCACTCCCATGCAATATCCACAAGGCCGCAATGAATATAAAAAAAATAAAATCAATGTAAATTTTACTCTATGAAATACATTCTCATGACAATAATAGATCTCTTCTACTCACTCGATGGACATCACATAATCCTCGATATCCAAATCTCTTTAGACAGTGATGTGGGAGTCATGATGAAGATACTGATGATGTTATGATACATGTAATACATCATAGTTCCTATTAAACCATGGTGGTTGTTCCAACTAATATTTTACAATTACAACAAAACAAAACTCAGAAAAGGATAAAACAAATGAGTAATGCATTTTTTCATTTGAAACATATTCTTCCCCCGTTGAGGGAATCTATTATTATGAAATTGTGTCTAACATAAAACTCAGTGGGTATCGTCATAAAATCTAGATTGGCCATCTAGAAATCATTTATTAACATAAAAAAATATTGGAAGAACTAGTCAATCTAGACCATTCTATACACCACATAATGAAAAAAATTGATAATTCACCAACTTTTGTTGAGAACAAAGTTTAATTGAACCACCAACCATTCAATGCCCCAAATAGATCCATGGAGCTGACAAGTTGTATTGCATAATATAGGTGAAATCAACTAAAATATGGTTTCATACCCAAGATCCACCAAATGAAAAGCCACGAGCATGAAATATATCTCCTAGAATATGGAAGGTATACACACTATTACCATATGTATGGTTGTGGAAAGTACTTAAAAGGGAACAAGGGAGATAAAATTATAGTTCAATCCACTGTAGATCCATGAGGCTAAATAAGGATACCAATAAGTGGTGATTCTCCTCAATACCCTTTGATCCTAGACCACATCCACCCCATTTCACATGACCAAAACATCTATAACACTTGATTCAAAGATTTTGAGAAAAAGATCATTTCTCTTCAAACTGTCCACTATCACCCATAACAAATCAAAACTTCTCTAATCGTGGGGTGGCCCAGTGACAATATACATTCAAATTTACTCCCTGTTATAATCAAAACCACACAAGGGCCACAAAAAACATTTGAGAGCATGGTACTTTTCATTTTATTTAGGAATAATGACACACTTATCTACCAAATATACTATCAATTGTTTAGTACTCAATCACCAAAGTAATCTCATCAAGCCTTGATAAATTATTTTATCACATGATAATTAAACATTAAATGTGATATGAGACACTCATAGAGAACTGGTTTAGACATAACCAATGCAACCAAAATCAATATTTTGTCATGACTACCCAATGAACATCCCTCAAGAGAATCATAATGGCCAACATAGTCACATACAACCTCTACTACTGAGTCTCCCCAATGATACCCGCCCACCTATTTTATAAAGGATGACTCTACATTAAAATGATAAATAGTAATTTTTCCATTATTCTCAACCACTTAAAGATTTATCATTTCATAATCCTCTCCACCCTTCCATACATCAGTATCCTCCCAAGTGACATCCTATTGGGACAACCAGCTCAATACTTCAGAAACCTCACTCTCTATTATGATGGTTAAAGAGGTATCAATGTAGTTATAATGAAGAAAATACATCCACCATCCCTTGAGTAGATTAAAATCCCATTTAAATAAAAAATATTTTTTTGTTTTTTTGGACTGTAAAAACTAAAATACAGTCATTGGTGATATAATTCAACTACAAATTTAGTGAAAAGATAACTACTTATAGATCAATATAATTTTTCGAATATGTGACCTCATGGGGATAAAAATAGCATTATATTTAAGAGATCACTTCCCCAAAATGAATTAACATGAATTTCAGTCCCAAATGAGAATCATCGTATAAAACCTCACTCATCATACACAATTGGGTAACTAAATCATTAGAGCATTGAACAAATTATCTTTCACATAAGTGAATTCCTCATGGAACTGATCAGTAAATATTAAGGTATAGTACTTCCTTTTCAATGTTGTTATCAAGGTTACAACCTGAGATAAATCAGTTATAATCCTTTTATAGTAGTTTCACTGACAGAAAAACTACAAACCTCTTCCACTTTATTGAGTTCCATCCAAGATGTAGCTTCATCAATCTTCAATGAGTCTAACACAACACAGAAGAGAGACACATCATGTCTTAGTAAATTCACCTATTTCGACATGAAATCAAAATTGAATAATTCCCCATAGTGTTGTTGGTGTGGAAAGACCTATAATAAACTATGTGACTCTAGACATGATCCTAATTTGAAACTGAGTAGCTCAATATATCATCTATAAAAAATATGGAAAATATTTCTTCAAAATCAAAAACGATAGGGTTCATGAGACCCAAGAGTTCATCTAGTTAATTCATGACACTTAATTACATGACCACAAAATCTAAAAGCACATTAACTCACCTGAATGTAGTCGTTGGGATATCCCTATCTTTCACTCCTATTTAGTGACAACTAGATAGAACGTTTCCTTTTAGAAGCCTACTCGATCCCTTCAGTAGGTTGAATAGATTATCTATCTTTTTGAGGGAGTAACAGTTCTTGAACATCACGTAATTCATCCTCCAATAGTCCACAAAAAACCTCATACTACCATCCCCCTAATTTGTGAATACATGAGAGCACCCAAAGGAATCATAGTCAGTATGATGAAACAACTCGACATTAGACCATCGACCTATAACCTCCTCTCTCATAGCTTAATAGGAACTATCTAATAGTGATCCATCAAATAAATATATTCACGAATTTAAAATAATATTCAAATCTAAATATTTTATATCTAGGTTAAGGTTACAAAATTATCATGGAAAACATCTACGAGGTAATCCAAAACCTCAAGAACACCCCAACTAAATCATGCATTTAAAACTCTTCCTACTCTGAGAAAAAAGGCTATTCCTTCCTTCCACCCACATCATAACCTTTCTCACCAATGAAATCCACACATTATCATTCCAAATTGTTAAAATAATCTCCACTAGAAGAAGTAAATGACTTAACACAATAAATACAACTAACCAATAACAAGGATAACATTGTTTGAATATATCTATAACAAGAGGAAGTCTCTCATTTTCTGGTGATACCCAATCACCAATCTATATTCCCATTAAACATTACACAAATTAGCCTACCATACTACTAAAATAAACAACACAGTGGGATTTGGAAGGCTTGAAAAATATGGTCTGAAGGTATATACTAATGTAGGATAAAAAAGGAGTTTGAGTATCGTGGATTAATAAAATTACAAACATAAGCAAATGATAAATTGTTTCTAGTTTTGGAAAACACCATCCCATACTAAAATCTTGGCATCCAATATGTTCCAATGACCTTTCCCACCTTATCTACATCTATTATATATATCTCTATAAGAATACATTATCCTAGGTTCTTATAGAAAATAATCAACATTATTTTTCACCCTACCAAAACCAACATTCCTCAGTAATAGAAAAATTGACATTGCTCTATAGTGTTGAAACTGTCTTAGAGGAAACTGTTGTTGTCTCTAAAAGGTTCTTTAACACCCATAATGAACTATCCTCCCTACGAGGTTGAACAGAGATATTGTCAGTTTCCATGTACCACGTAAACTTATCATGAAAATGAGAATCCCCCTATTGCTGCTTGGAATTCACCTCTCCTAGAAAGTTGAGAAAAGAATTACCATGTCCAGATCCACCCAAGTCAAAACCCTAAATGGAGGAACACCTATAGAATAGTACCTAAACATACTCTCCTTGATACACCTCACTAAAAACACCTTAAATGGTAAAATGAAATGTAAATAATCCACTAAATATTTTATTCACTCTTTTATGCATCATGGTAAATTTAAATCATAAATATAGTGAATGAATTTCAAATAACTACACATAGTGGTTCATAAAGAAACCATACTATGTAAATGTTGTCTTGAAAAATATATAGATAAAATCACAAGAGGTCAACCAAACTGATTCAAATATCCCACCCCCTCATCATCCACAGATGAAGATAGAATAATTATATTTTTCCACTTTAAAATATATGACATGAATTATTAATAGAAAACTATCTAAAAGTTTGTCCTGAACATATCTGCCACCATTCAGCTAGCAAGATACAAATCCACCACTAACATGAAACTCCATGAAACTAAATAACTACCAATGGACCACATAACCAATATATAGATCAAACCAAAAAAAAGTAACTAAATTACATTCAACAAGGTATCCTTCTCTAGATCAGATATTATCCCCATATAATTTCCCAAAATCAACCATTTAATGACTAAAAAACCCCTCTTTAATTCCTCATTACCGTCTAGAAAGTCTATCCTTTTATGATAATCTTGATTAACCAAATAATTTTAAAATCATGATCCGCACATTGAGGACATCCTAGACCTATTCATGAAATGAATGGAGGGACCCTAAGCCTGTTAAAATTGAAATTATATTATAGGCTTATTTAATGAGATCCTTTATTCAGTTAGACTTAAACAATCGACTAATTATGACAATAATAAATTAAATCATGATACATGAACCACTTTGAGGTCTCGAACATATAAGTCTTTACACCTCACTTGGACATTTAATAATATTAGAGTCCATGCATCAAATCACAGGGGCCCCCAAAATCCCAGGTACTATCTGGTCTCCCTAGAATCGGTCATGCAATAAGGACATTTGGTTTCATTAAACTACCAACCCATGTAATCCACATAGTTCCTAACATCACACATCACCCTAAATCTCAATAAAACCATTGATACTACACAATTACGACACCTCTATCAAATAGTACCCCTCCATGGCCAAAAAATAAGAAATTTAGAAAATGATCCCCCAATTCTCTCCTCTATAAGGCATTAGGTTGGAAATAACTATGGGTTTAAAAACTCATAAATTTGAGGAATTTCCCTCTATAATAATATAGAATAAAAAACTACCATGAAAATTTGGCATGAATATAAAAATAAAAGTAACAAAAAACCATTCCACATGGCATGAACAATGTCAATCGACACAAATAAAAGTCTCTAATGTAAAATACTAGAAGACAAGTCCTATAATAGATACTCAACAATACCTCCAAAACCCATGATAAAACTTTCTATCTCGATCACCAAATCCCTCCATAAAAATAGAAAAACTATTTATATATGTTGGCTAAACATATATGTATACTCGGTAGGAAGCTACCAAAGTGATCAAATGAACATATGGAAAATGTATACTAACCCACGAGTGAACAATGCGACTATATAAGAAGAACAAAAACAGATAAATTAAAAATACTTTCGTCACCAAGAATCTATCACTAGATCAATCTACCAATATAGTAACTGAGGAATATTGAAAAAAAGAACCCTGCTACCACTTTTCCTATAATTTTCCACTCATTTATCCCAATATAGAGTTTTATATGCTCACAACCCTTTTATATATATGAAATCTCAAGAAATATCACATATAGTCACCTAGGCCATCACATCACATCATTCCTGATGAAACATGAGCCATCAAATCACATCTCACCACAGAACCAAGGAATTATGGTAAAATTAACATGATGGACATCAACCTCATTCCCAAATCCTACCACACCTACCCCCCACACATATCATCCCACAACATATCCCACTGAAAAACATATGGACCCTAAACCACTTCTCAAAAAATACTCCAAGGATATCACTATTGTTTATTCTCAAACACCGACCAGTAACATCATTGATACCAAATGAAGAGTAGGGAAGAAGGGGTAACCAAAAATATGTATCATAAATTTATTATACATTGGGAAAACACCATAAAACATTAACGACTAAGGGTTTTTATGTTTATCCATATCCAATCTGGAACATATTTAAATAACAAAAAAAGAAATGAAAAATAGATAATAGACACTACACAACCTATTGGATCAAAAAACTGCAATAGTTTGCGTCATCATGACCCTACATCACCACATTTGAACTATCTCTTTTGTTTCCACAGTTATAGGTGACACACCATGAAACCATCACACAATGCAACACAAAACCAATTCCAATTACAAATGCCATCATTTAACATTAAACACACTCACACTAACTCCATCTTCTTGTCAAATTTCATTGAATAATGTCTGGTTTTCCATTTTTTAGAATATAATTCATTTAATAAATTTAAAAAAAGTCAATTTAGGACCCATTCATTACACCATTACTGACTCATTTCATTTCATTTCAAAATAATTTATAATTCCATGATAACTGATCAACCAACACAACCACTACACATGGAATCTTGATAAACTAAAAAAAATAATCACCACAATAACCCCATCACCCATCATAAATATACATCATCACCATCACATATCTCCAACACTAAACACCATGACCACCATGAAACTGCCCACATATCCTCATTTCCAACAAACCACTGCATCATAGTACTAGCATTACCACCACCCATTCTAAATCTATAACAACTCATACCATACCCAATGCCAACACCATTCTCACTACTACCCCCATTATTTTACAGCATAGATGGTGACTAGAACTACTACACAATATACCACATCACACTAAGTAAGAAAAAAACATAACCACATATAAATTCACATTCCCAATTTCCCAATTTATCTTTAATGTTTTTAATTAGTTAACCTAAATATTCTTCAAAGCTATTTTCACTAAAAATGTATTTCCATGGGAGAATAAATATTATCTGCATAAACATTATTTAGCCTTTTATTTAGGGAGAGATCAAACAACACCACTGACGGGGTATTAGAGACATATAAACTACAAAACATGTCGGGCACCCAAATGTGGTAATTTTCAATATTCAAAACAGTAATGCAATATATCCTTGGAAAAAAACATCAAAGAAGAAAAAAATGTGATAACCCCACCCCATACCCATCAATTTCATATTTTATAATTAATTATATTCATGTATCCAAACATTTATATCTACCAAATAGAAATTAAAATATTGAAATGCCAAAACATTTCACATAAAAGGGTGATAAAGAGGACAACATAAATTTAGATTTTTTTCCAACATGTTGTGCCCCACCAGGTCCTGAAGAAATGACATGAAAATTACAAATGGAGACATTAGACTAACATAGAACATGATATGGTATCATAAAAACATAACCCAATCCCTTCATGAACCAAAAACACAACACCAAGTTGAATCACCTGAACAATAGTAAAAGAAAAGGAGTATAAATAGAATAACCCACCTTATTTCCCCAAAAATAAACAAAAAAACACAAGGATCATGTATAAATGAAAGGGTTTGGAATATCCTCCAAAATCATTAGGGATATTCTACAAATTGAGAGAAATGAATGGTTAGTGAAAGTATTCAGCAGAGATATGAACCAATAATAATTCTATATGTCATGTGATTCATTGAATGAATTCTATATTAAAATATTGAATTCCATCAGCAATGTGTATTTAAATTAGTGTATCACATATAAGGCCTAAAATTTCCAATATCTCGAACTTCCACAAAAATCCATGGTACTACATCCAAAATTAAACTCACATCATAAATTCCACAATCACAACATGAATATATTCCATGGAATACTCCCCTTACACATACATAACTTCAGTCACAATACATACAAGTGGAGAATAATAAACCCACATTATGAATTCCCATTTAAAATGTGAATTCCCCACTTCATATCTACTTCAACTCTAACATCCACATAACCTTTTTAGGCCTCCACTAAAACACCCCCGACACCCAATCTAGAAGTGAAATTATTTAGGAAGTAACTCATCATTTCAAGAGTAAAATAAATCAAAAATCATGATCTATGTGAAAACAATTCTTGAGAAAAGTGTCCATTTTAACGCATATAAGTCATTGGAATATAGTGTAATCATCCTCCAACCACAATAATTATTCCTGAAATAAACTATATTGATAATTACATTATTTATTATTATTTACCTATAACCGATAAAAATTACAATATCTTAGATTTAACATAATTCCCTTATCACATTGGAGTAACTTCCATCATGTTAAGTTCATCTCATTACAAAATGCATTATTAATATCTAATTGACCCACTTATCCAAATATTATTACATAACAACCATTCAATTGTTTATTATAGAACAACCAATCAATTTTTTATAATAGAAGTACCAATACATCATACATACATAGGTGAAATAACCATATAATTACTGAAAAAACATTAATTCCCTAACATTACAGAATAAAAATAACCATTTCTATTTCATCCCTAGATTTACCCATTTAAAGAAATAAGGTCTATGAAAATAACTTTGAAATAGACATAATCAATTCAATGAAAGAATTATAATGGAATAATTAAAACATATCCCCAGTGTATCGTATATAATATTTATGACTGTTTTCATTAATGAGTATAAATACACTTAAAAGGTCATTAAAAAAATTCATGAGGAAAATATAAAATAAAAATTAAAAATAATCTTTAGAAATTAAAACATTTATTAATATTAGGAAAAAACTTGTTCATTTTAATATAACATTTATCGAATTTCATACAATATTGGATGAAAAATTATTTAAGGTGGACCAAAACATTGGTTAGGATATATATGTTAATATAATACATTCCATATATACAATAGTAAAAAATGTAAAAATGTTTCATATAAATAATATTAGAATGATTTATTTTAGATACTTTGAATATAATTTATACTATAATTGAAAATGAACATAATATATCATTAATTAGAATTATTTAAAATATTATAGAAAATACATATATTGAATATAAGGATTCCTATTCTTAATGCAGATATAAGATCATTATCATTATCAAAAAATAGTCTTTATGTTTTTTAGTAAATATGGGACAAAATGGAAATTAAACTTTTAAACCACATTCATTTCCAAACAATATAAAAATAGATTTGGTTAAAGAAAAAAAACCCCATATGATCCCTCTGAATGTATCTTTAACCATTGAAAATCCTAATGGAAGATTATATTATATCATAAAAATCCATATCAATTTGGAAACATTGAATTCTAATACTTTTAAAAAAATTACATCCAAGATAACATTAAATAAAAAAAAATAATGAGATACCTGATACAGTGTTTCATGGTGCATTATATACCCCTCATAAAATTTTATATTTGAATAATATAAACAAAAGTCCCAGTGATGAAATATTTTAGACGAAAAACCATTCTAAAGATTTTATAATTGAATTGATAATTAATAAAAGAAAAGACTATTTGTGAAAATATTAACCCAAAAAACAAGTGTACATACAAAATAATTACTCAAATTTCATTTCGCACATAATATTCAGATAAAAGAATCAATAATGTTGTGATATAACCCAATGAAATGAAATTGAGTTAAGAAGAGCCTTACATCAAGTCCTAAACTACAATGTGTTCCCTTAAAATTATGTATAATAAATGCAACACCCTATGCTTCTACAGTATGTTTCCCATTGAATAATAAAACATCTTGAATTGTATGAAACTTTGAGTTTTAACACACTACGACCAATCAAACTAGCGGTTATGAATAGTAATACCCAGTTTTTGGAATTTTATATATTTTATTTTTCAAAATGGACTACATTTTTGAATTCAGAATATCTAAATTAGTTAATGGTGAATTTTTGGTATTTTTATGAAAACATTAATTTTTTTTATGAATAGTGAAATACACTGCGTTGTTGTTTAGAACAAAGTTTTTATATAAATAATTATTTGTTGTATAAAATTTTATTTAAGTTTTTAACATCTTTTACCCATATTTTAGGCACAATAACAAATTTTCATAAAACATATTTTTACCTCTTCTAAGAATTGAATTTCAAAAATCAAAGAGACGCAATTGATATCAGTACGTAAAATGTGTTTCAAAAAGATGAACTTTTTTTAGTGAATAGTAACTTTTGACTTTAATTTACAATGGTTAAAATCAATTAATGTAATTAAAGGTAAAAATGAAATTATTATTACCCTAACACATGTCCGAATTCTGTTGGATAAGTGTATTTCATCCAAAATCAACCTTAGGTATAAAATATGATACTTTTGGTCCACTTGTTTTAGATGAATACATTTATTATTATTTTATTTAAAGAAGAGTTAAAATTATTAATTTATAATTTTCATAACTAAAACATTTTTAATATTGGGTTCCATATGAGATAAATTATTCTATAAATATTAATTATAAATTTAAAAATATTTCCTACATAATTTTATTTTATTAATAGTGTTTAGAAATTAAATAATTAAATTTATTTGTGGATCTCATCATCATACCCACGATTAAGTTTGATATTATACTTGTTATGGATTGGATTTCGGACCATGATGCCAAAATATATTTTAAGAAGAAGGAGGTTAAAATTTTCCATGATGATATGAAGTACCTTATCTTTAGAGTAGAAATGTCAACACCTGATTCTTATCTAGATCCAACCCCAATAGCTCTAATAAATTCAATTATTGGGGAGGAAGAGAATGAAAAAACTATGGGTGAGGAAAAGAATGTTCAAATAGACGATATACTTATTGTGCAAGAATTTGTTGATGTGTTTCCATAAGATTTACCTGGATATTCTCCAGAATGAGAAATTGAGTTTTATATTGATTTAATTCCAGGTTCAAGGCCCATATCAAAGACCCGATATGGAATGGACATTGTGGAATTAATGGAACAAAATAAAAAACTAGAGAAATTGACTAATAAGGGATTTATTCACCATAGTGTTTCTCCATGGGGAACCCCTATTCTTTTTGTTAAGAAGAATGATGGTTCTATGAGGTTGTGCATTGAATATTGGGAGATCAATGCTATAAAGATAAAGAACAAGTATCACGTATATCTCACTAATGATTTATTTGATCAACTTCATGGAGCTCAATATTTTCCATAGATTGACCTTTGATCTGGATATCATTAGTTATGTAGGAAGAGTGAGGACATTCCAAAAATTTCATTTCGAACCAGGTACATGCATTAGGATTTTGCAGTGATGCCTTTTGGATTGACTAATGAACCCTCTATTTTCATGGATCTAATGAATAGAGTTATCATAGAATATCATGATTACTTTGTATTGGAATTTTTTTGATATCTTTTTATACTAAAAAATCACAAAAATCACTTGCATACTTTTATAAAAACCCTATGAAGAAATGAATTATTTGGGATGTTTAGAAAGTGTGAATTATCACTTCAGGAAATTTCTTTTCATGGACATATTATATCTAAGGATGGAATCTCTATTGATCCTTTAAAGACCAGGACAATCCAATAATGGCCAGTACTGATGACAATAACTGAGGTACAAAGTTTTATTGGTTTAGCAGGTTATTATCGGTGTTTCGTTGAGAATTTTTCCTGATTGGAAAACATGTTAACCAAGACCACACATAAATGGGATAAAATTGTTAGGAAAAAGAGTGTGACGAATGTATTAAAGGATTGAAGAGAATATTATTCAATGATTCTATCTTGACTCTACCATTTGGGAATGATGGGATTTCTATTTATAGTGATGCCTCAAATAAAGTACTTGGTTGGGTCATTATGATGAAAGATGGGGTTATTTCCTATACATCAAGATAGCTAAAAATTAATGATAAAACTATCCCACTCATGATCTAGAGTAAGAAGCTATAATTATTGCAATAAAAATATGATGAAACTATCTCAACGGTGAAAAATGTGATATTTATACTGATCAGAGGAGTTTGAAGTATATTTTCTCAAAGAAAGAAATCAACATCTGGAAAAGGTGATGGATTGAACTTCTCAAGGATTATGTTTTCACTATACACTACCACATGGGGAAGGAAAATAAGGCGGCAGATGCATTTAGCAGAAAAGATCATGGTGTTTAGAAAAAGATGAGAGTTGAATGGGATCCTATTTTCAAGGATCTAGTAAAGATGGATATGGGAATAATCATTTATGGTGAAACATATATACTTTTGAAAATGGTTTCCAAACCATAGTTACCGGAAAAGATAAAGAGTTCTCAAACTGATGATAAGGAGTTTCATAAGAAGATTAAGGCTACAAATGATGGGAGATTGAGTGACTTCGTATATGAATATGGAATTTTGAAATTTGAGAAGAGGCTTTGTGTTCCCGATATACCTGATATAAAAAGTGAATTGTTGGATGATCATTGTAGCTCCAATATCTTTACACAGCCTCATAGCACTAAGATGTAGAGAGATTTGATAGAACATTTTTCTTGGGACAACATGAAGAGAAATAATGCTGATTAAGTGTCAAGATGTGTGGTTTGTCATCAAGTGGAAAGTAAGAAGACAATAACATAGAGGAGTTATGAAACCTCTTCTTATACCTAAGTGGAAATGAGATAATATTATGATGGACTATATCATGGGGAAACCAAAGACGTCCAGAAGAAATGATGGAATATGGGTTGTTGTTAATCGTCTTACCATGTCGGCACATTTTTTTACAATAAGAGATGATTGACCCCTTGAACGTCTAGCAAGACAATATATTATTGAAGTTTTAAGCCTTCATGGAGTACCCCTATCGATTGTTTCTGATGATGATCTCTTTTTTACATCAGGATTATGGAAAAGTCTTTAGAAGGCCTTGGATACTGAAATTAATTGGAGCACTTCCTACCACCCTCAAACTGATGCACTAACAGAACAGACTCTTTAAACCATAGAAGACATGTTGAGATCTTGTTCACTTGACTTTCAAGATATGTGGGATAAATATTTACCTCTGGTAGAATTTTCCTATAACAATGGCTCCCATTCATGTATTCAGATGGCACTATATGAAGCATTATATGGAAATAAATGTCGCACAACAACTTGTTGGTATTATTTTGGTGAAAGAAAACTCGTAGCCCCAAAACATGTTGGGGAAACAATGGAAAATGTGAAGGTTATCCAAACCCACCTCAAATAAACCCAATGTAGGCAAAAGCGCTATGCCAATAACTGAAGGAAATATTTGTAATTTTAAGTAATAATTCATGTTTTCTTGAAGGTATCTCCATAGAAGGGTGTTATACGATTCTATATGAAGGGAAAATTATTTCCTTGGTACATCAGACCTTTATAAATTCTAAAACGAATTGGAGTTATAGATTATCATTTTACAATGCTTCCAAGTCTTTCCAATGTTCATGATGTGTTCCATATATCATTGTTTAGAAAACACATGCCAGACCCAACACATGTACTCAACTATGAAGAAATTGAACTGGAACCTTATATTTCTTATTTTGGAGAGCCTATCAGGATTATTGATACAGGAGAAAAAGTGTTGAGAAACTGGACAAATCGTCTGGTAAAAGTTCTATGGAGAAATCATAATATGGAAGAGGCAATGTCGGAAACCGATGATCTTATGATGAAGAACCATCTGAATCTATTTATGCAGTAATATTCTAGTAATTTCAAGGAGGGGAGAATGTAACACCCCTAGCTTTTATAGTATGATTCCCTTTGAATAATACAATAGCTTGCGGTGTACACAACTTAGATTTTTAACACACCACGACCAATCAAACTATCCATTTTGAATAGTAATACCCAATTTTAATTTTTTTTAAATTTTATTTTTTAAAATGGACATCATTTTTGAATTCAGAATATCGAAATTAGGTTAGGGTAAATTTTAGGTATTTTTCAAAAAAACATAGAATTTTAGATTTTTTTTAAAGGTTGGGGTCGAAGCCTCATTTTTATTAATAAAGCAAAGAAAAGACCGCTTTTAACTGGGTAGAGGAAGACCCATTACATAGCCCGAAGGCCCAGTGGGATTGAAGCCCATTACATAGCCCGTAGGCCCAAATTTTTGGCCAAATTCCTATTCTGTGAATAGTAACCCGGCTGCTACAGTACCCGCTACAGTACCGCCACTGCTACAGTGCCCTGCCGCCAATACAGTACCCGCCGATCAATAGTACCGCCGCTGCTACAGTACCCGCTACAGTACTGCTACAGTACCTGCGCCCAATGGGTTTTGAACCCCCATTTCTCATGTAGTATTACGGGGTTCTTACCACTAAGCCAAACCCCAGCTACACATTGAATTTTAGATGAATAGTGAAAAACGTTGCGTTATTGTTTAAAAATGAATTTTTATTTAAATAATTATTTATTTTATTTTAATTTATTTTAAGTCAAAATAGATACCTACCACCTATATTAGTTCAATGTAATTCCTTTGAGTCATTTTATAATAACATTAGATATGTATAATTTTATTGAATTTTTTAACGACTTTTACCCACCTTCTAGGCATGTTAGAAAATTTTCATAAAATTAAATTTTACTGCTTATGTATATTAAATTTCAAAAATCTGTAGACATGGTTGATATCATTAAGTAAAATTTGGTTCAATAAGATGAAAATAATTTTGGTGAAGGGAAACATTTGACTTTTATTTACTACGGTTAATAGTAAAAAAGGTAATTAAAGGTAAAAATGATATTATTATTATCATAACAGATGACCTAATTCTATTTTATAAGAGTATTATGACCAAAATATTCTTTTTTAATAACATATTAACCTTTCGGTCCACTTGGATTAGATTAAGAAATTTCTTATTATTTTATTTAATGAACAGCTAAAAGTGTTGAATTCAAATTTTCATAACTAAAAACTTTTTAATATAGGGTTAAACATATGAAAAATTCTACTACAAAAATTCATCAGAAAGATAAAAATCATTCCTAAATAATGGTATTTTATTTATAAATTTCATTCATTAAATAATAAATTTTATTTATGACACAATGATGATGCAGTAATTACCTTATTAATGAAAGATTCAAATAATTGATATTATAAATATCCAAATAAAAGTAAATCGAGACTTCTAATAATTTCCACTAATTTTATCGGTTAATATGACATGTTTCCTTTGATTAAATAAATTTATTTGTAAGTTATAATGTTTTTATTAATTTCACAAAAAATACCAAATAGTGTCAAAATTTACATAAATGAGTTTTTGAAAAAAAATATTATATTATTAATTTATATAATATTCATGAAAAAATAAAGTTCTTCCAAAGGATCTAGATAAGGTTAGATATAAAATCATGAATTACTTGGTGTTATCTTGTATTTTTAATGTTTTTTTATTAACAATTTTTTATAATAATACAAGAATACACGGTAAATGTTTAAAATATTTATCCGAGATTTAAATCTAAATGTTAAGGTTAATATGTTCACCTAAACCTATCTAAACCCTATTGGTTTATATTTTTTCGACCCATCCCCACCTTGTACTCTAAATAAATAATTTTGGAGCCATTATAAACCAAATAGGATTGTATATTAAAATTATATTTCATGCTTTTCCTAAATTGACCCTCACCTCTCTTATAAAAGGGTACTTCCCCTTCCCTCAAAATCACACCTCCAAAGCCATTTGTCTCGGCTAAACCCTACTAAAATATCTTCCAAAATACACTCACAAAGATTTATAGGCATTACTTTTATTATAAATCCATCCTAGGGATCCATTTTGATCAACTCAAAAGGAAACACCTGAATAAGAGGTAATAATTTCACCACCTATTTCAAAGTTCTTTTCTTCTTCCACTTCTTCATTCATTATTCATTCCATAACAAAATAATAACTCAGGTACTTTATATATACAGTGATTTTATTAAAAAAATGGTACAACCATATTCATTATTCTATCCATCCTATGAATGAAAAGTCACCATACGTGCGTATGTACAGCTTACCGTCTCCATGTCGTGGTGTAGTTTGTTATTCAAACACATCATTATTTGGATGGGTATAATAATGAGTATAACTGCTGTAAATAATGAATATAACATTTTAAGGATTATTTATATATGATATACCATATAATTACATATGATTTCACCATCAATAGAATGATATTCTCGCTCGTGCGTACGTACAAATTACCGTCTCCACGAACATGATGAAATTCATTCCCCATCATAACCATTCAATAATATTTTTCATTTTATGATTAAAAATAATGTTTATGAACTTAATACCATTATTTATATGAATCAAATACATTTTATCCATAAAAAACATTTCTTACATAAACAATCATATAATGGGAAACAAATCAGTTAACACCCGAAATGATGATACTACTGAAATATTATTAATAATGAAATATTAGAAGATCATATATGATATAATATTTATGTATGTATATATTTTATAATTTAATAAATGTTATTTAAATATTATACATGAGTTAAACATACCCTTGATCAAGGAAAAGTACAAGATAGGGGTTAATTCTACTATCTCTTCATTATCTGAGGTTGTTTATACATGAGTATCTACTGGGACCTATTTATCATTCACATACGTGTTTCTTAAAAATGTATTTCCAAATATTTTTATTATTTCATAGACTATGGGTTAAATTCATTTATACCCTTGATTTACTTTCTATAAAATTCTTATAAAGGAATATTTCTGTTGGTTTCCGAACAAGGTACTTTATGACCATTTCGACAAAATTAAGGAAAAAATGATTTTTAAACCTATACGGCGGGTGCATATATTTTTCTCCATTAAAACACCTTCGAAGAATACCTTACAAGATTATAAGAATATTTTCAAAATAAATTTCTTCTTTTATAATTATGTGAAATATAAATTATTTCAAAATAGAAAGTGATATTTCTCTCAAATAGTTTTGATTTCATCTATGTAAACATCCTTTGATTGATTTTCTGTATGATTGAAGTTGATTTATTATGATACAACATCCCATATTATATTAAAGGTTTTCTTATTTTTTTGACTATGGATGTGTTATTCTTATACCATGCATTGTTTATGGTAAATGTATTAACATTTCATTTTCTAGTTTAAATATGATTGTTTATGTTATGTTTTAATCTTTTCATATGATGAATCCATTATACTTAGTAAGTTACAGTTGGAGCCTGCTATAGCTCCTAGATGCATCGGTAGGTCCTATGATATAAACTAGTTTCATGGAACAATTCCTTCACAGAATCTTATTTTTAGTCTTGGCACGAGGTTTTTACAATGTCGTTAGGAAGTCTGACATTATGTATTCCATCATTGTGAAATTGGCTATTGATATAACATATGATTATTAGACTTGTAGAATATCCATGTGAATAAGTAAATAGAATTATTTGATATATATTTTCCATATTATGAAGAAGTTTATGATTAAAAGGCTTATGTTTTAGCCTTATACATTGCCCTAAATTTTTATACTTATTAATGAATATTTTCTTTATATTGTTATCCTTACTGAGCTGCTAAGCTCACCCCTACCTATGTTTTATTTTCCCCAAGATGTGAAGAAGTATTTTATTATTCACCTACAGGGATAGGATTTTAGATAAAAGTTTGTACAAAGTGGAAAATATTTTTATGCTGTTTTGATCTCATGATGTAATGTAAAACTTATGTTCGTATCTAGTACTTCCAAGGCTAATAAACCGATCGGTCTTTCAAGACTTTATCCCTTGTGATAATGAAAATGTTATGTAATTAGGAACCTAATATGTGTAACTAGGTTTGTTCCATTACAATAAAATTTTATTAAATACTTAATGTTGCACAAAAATTTAATATTTTTTCTTATTTTATCATTTATACATTTATTTAAATAAAAAATTTAATTACTTATTCAGTTAAGTTCACATTTTGTGTTTTGGGGATGTTTGGTCGATAACTTCAAAATGAGTTTGGTAAGTGAAATGCGGTCCAATATGGAATTATTCCATCATAAAAAATTATAATCCTAAAAATACTTAAAATTTTAATAGATCTATTATTCTTCTAAAACTAACCATTTATGGTGGTTATTAGAAATTATTTACATTACTCTCTTTGAGATGTTAGGTCATACGTATGTATGGGTAACAAAATTATTATTAAATGAATAATATTGAAAGACGGTAAGTACTATTTTAATATTTTATACTGATTATGATATCATATATTTCATATTATCTCTTAAATACACTTATATATAATATACATATTAGGTTGTGGTGAAAAATAAACCACATCACTCTGCCGAGGTGGTGATCCAAATGTAGACCTGAACAATAGGATACTTTTTCAATGGAAGGATTGATAAAAAATCGATTATATTTCATCATTCAAGAATTATATTTTTGTCTTTAATATCATATATATACATTTTATTGAACATTATATCCATTTATGAGAGGTAGTGATGGAAACTGAATTACACCAATTCGTTAGGCAGTCATCAAACATACATAAGAATGTTTTTTGAATTTATAATTATATGAAGAATGAGAAGGACTAATATTAATAAAGAGACATAATTAAAACTCAGAATAGGAAATATACTTATTTTTTTATATGAAAATTGATAGAATTTTTTTGAAGGATGTATATGTAGAAATAAAACTAAATCATTTGGTTAATAGATAAACATATTCATTAGACAACCCACTTTTATCTACATAATAATCAGGAAAAGTATAATAATTTTCATTAAATAAGATATATAGGAAGTATGGAGGTATTTTATAATGGTATTTTAGATGAATATTCTCATCTATTTATCCCTAAATGTGTGAGGAATATAGAAAAGTAAGTTCCCATTTATATGTGAGGGAGGGGCACTGTTGGAATTTGTTAAAGTGTTAAATTATTATCAATTAATTTTCAAAATCATGTGGTAAATATTATTCATAATTTGAAAATAAAATGAATATTATTCAAAATACTCTCTTACTATATAATATCAACTCGTTTAGGATATTTTTTCACTCTTATCTATTTCTTTCAATCCCTCAAAACCCGTTGGATGATTACCATGGAAGCAATGTTTTTTACTCCCTAGGGGATAAGAAATTTTTTAAAAAGGTACAACGATCCCATAAATAAAAAATTATTTATATTTTTACCATACACTGCTCACTTGACCCATTTTAGGATTTTTATGGATTTTATATCATTAAATACTTTTTTATAAAAATTATCATTTATGTCCTTTTGGGGGTTATTAGTTTACTTTGATCATAAAGGAATCTAGAGAAAATTTTAATTAAAATATAATCCATTTTACCATCAATCATATATTATATTTAACTATAAAATTATTATATAACTATTGTTCTAAAAAAATTCATTACTATTAATTTCTTTTATTTTATTTTTTTACATTTCAACTATTAGAAAAAGAACAATGTTGGCGTTATATAATTTGTCAAAGTATATATTTAATTAATAAGAATTGGAAATAAATTACCATAATAAAAATAAATTCATTATTCTAAAATTGAAAAATAATATTTATTCAAACATATTTTTACACATATGTCTACATATAAGAGTAATTTTAATGCATGAGAGAGACATTTTGTATTTTTCCACAACTAAAATATTATTTAGGTTATTATCAAATAATGAAGGAATCATGGGGAAATAAAATAGAGATATTGATTATTAGGTTAAATAACATCATACAATAGTGTAATGGTTATTTTTTTGTAAATAATAATTCATTTTCATTTCATTTTAACCTTATTTTAACATATTTACCCATTTCCCTAGTTTTATGTATTTTTCATAGTAACATTCTTTAATGAAGAAAGTATTTTTCATATATTTAACTAATATTCATTGTAATTTTTGGGACATGAGTCTTTTAATAACATTCCATTTTTTGTTTCCATCATCTATGATTCTTGTAGGAATCCATGAACAAGTTAGTTGGAGTTTTGGAGATGAAATCTGGATGAAACATGAGTTCATGATATAAATCATTGACTCACGATATGGTAATTCAATTCACTTCCATAATATGAATTCACAACTAGAAAAGTAAAATATCGGGGGTGTGTTTTATATGGTGTACGATATATTAATGACATGAAAGGGTGGATTATAAACTATGATAAATCCATTTACCAAAAGTCTTGATATGAACATTACTATCACAACATGAATTGATCTTGGATAGTTGAGTCCAAGAAACATATTTTCCTGTGATTCATAAAATTCTATCCATTAACAACCCGAATACCCCATTCAAAATTTAAAAAAGAACTTGTAAGTGAACCTATAAATTTTATTGAAACATTGGTTTTCGAAATCTCCTCTAATTCCTCTAGAACTCCTGGATGTTACTAGAGAACAATTAAGGAATTTTTAATCCCATTTGATTAGTATTGATCCCATTCTACTTGGTTTTGATACATGGTGATCGTAGATGATTTATCACTCTTCCTCATATGGATTATTCTCCTATTAATTTCCCATATTTCATTTCTTTTAATTTTATTCAAGTTCATTTACGATGTTACAATGGAGTTAATTTGATTTTTTTTCATGGTTCTGGTTAAACATTATTTTAGGGAAATAATTTCTTTCTTGGAGTGGAGATATGTGAGGGTCATGTTGATTCTTTATTTTTAAATAATATAAATATCCCTGGTTTAGGGAATTCATTTATTCTCATGTTATTTTATGTGAAATAATAATGCAATCATGCATTATCTCTTTATGTGATACTTGAATTTAGAATAATAAAAATTAAATTAGAATAATAAAATGGAATGGTCTATTATTTTATTTATTATATGTGATTTCACCATGATAAAAGTGTTCTACTCAATTCTCTAGATATAATTATATATATATTTATGATTTTCTAGTGTATTTTTTAGTCTACAGTTTTGAATGTTCAATTTGATGAATATGGTTAATGAATAGATAAAAATATATATTGGTTTACTAAATAATTAATGATTCATGTTTATTGAAACTGTTGATTTTTATAATTTTATGAATGGAAATTTGATAATTAATGTACATTTTATTGACTTTGTTCATCCATATGTTAACATAATTGATAATGTATAACGATATTTATGTTATTTTAATTATAATAATGAACTAAATATTAAGTAATAATTTTATTCCATTAATTTTAATGAAATAATAAGTTATTCTTTTTAGCCTGTTTAAATTATTTAAATCTTTTAATGGATGATTCCTTGGGTTACTTGTAGTTTTAAACTATGATAAATTAATCAGTTAATTTAATATGGTGAAGAATCGATTACATGATAGAGAATTTCATTTATATTGATACATCTCATTATCATATAAATTATTGATCCCTTGTTTAGATGAATTAGATTCTCTATTTAGAATCTTAATTTTTTGAAGGATTATGTGTTTTCCATTGATTTATGACTTTTGATTCGACTATGATGTGGGCTTGGGATAGCATATAGTTGATGGGATATGGGCATGGAGTCCAGGGATTTTCATAGCTATTGATGCCTATGATGGTAGAATGCATAGTGATATACATTTTGGTGTTGGGGATGGAACCAAGATAGATATAAAATGATTAAGTTATTATTTTCCATTTTTATGACAAAAGATAAACAATCACATAATAATGTCAATTAATAATGGTTGGATGACTGGTTTTCTTTTTTTAGCTACATTCCATTATCAAATTCTTGAGGAGTATGGTAATGATTTGTTCATATATCTATTTTAATAATGATTTAAAATTTTCCATTAATATTTAAAAATATGGAATTAAAATGATCGATAAATTTTTTAACCCATGATGTTGGTTCATGAGTGAAATGAGAATGAAGATAATCTTGAGGAATAACGGAATAAGATTTGATTATTCCTAAATGGATTTATAATAACTTGTGGAAAATTAAATGAGAAAAAAATTATTATATTTAATTTATAATGAATTAAATAAGAAAATTTGAAATGCTAAAATGGAATGAATTAATGAAATTTTTATATGTAATTTCTTATGTGATTATAGAGTATATAGTTCTTAGTAGTGGTAGTCAGGATTCTATGGGATGATAACTATAGTTAAATCTAAAAATAGGTTAGTGCATATAGTATCATTTTAAGTGATTTTATATTGTAACAACCAAAGTATGTAATGAATAATAGATATTCTTATCTATGTATATTTATGAATTAGATAGTGTTTTAGAGGCTTAAAATGAGAATAAATCCAATCTTAAGCATTGAATACACAAATATTCCTAAAAGATTGTTTTACTGCCTTTTGATGGAAAACCATTTTTAAATAAAACTTTTGACTATTTTATAAGATTTATTTGTCAAACTAAACTTATTATTTATGATTGGGACATTTAAATTAACATTGGAAATTTTTTTCGGTATTTTTCTGACAATGTTCATTGTTTTAATGAATAGTGAAAATTACTGCATTTTACATCAAAACTGCTATTTCATCTAATTTAATTATATGGTTAGATTATATTTTTAATTGATCTTAAAGTGTAATTAGAATACATTTTTTACCATCTAATCATATGGTGGTCATTATAATTAATTTCACTTTGGAATTGGGCATAAACAAGTGCCAAACTTTTCATAGATATTGTTTCTAAAAAACCCTCTATTTGTTTTGACAACGGGAATTATTTTAAAAATTAATTATTGCAATTTCTATGTTTTGAATATGGTAAAATGGATTCCATATTTTTAATCCAGAGTTCTAAATTATCTAATTAAGACTCTTTCATTTTGGACATTATTAATAGTAACGACGATAATTATCTTGATTAATTAGTAATCGGGTAGTTAATGATAATAAAATATTATAAAAATAATAAAAAATGACCCCAAAATTTTTTCTAATGCTACTTTTTGTGTCATGGCCGACCATGGGATGTCTTGTTCCAAACATAGGGACCCCATGGAATCCCTTTTTGGTGAATGTGACACTTTATCTTTTTATTTTTAAAGAATAGAGAATATCACTAAAGAATGTATCACCTGAGTAAAACATTATTAATTTTGTCTAAATAAATTATATCATGGACTTTGAATAGTCATTGTAAAGCTAAAAATATTTCCTATATCATAGTATTTTTTTATAATTTTATACATTATATAAATTAAATTATTTGTGACATCATGATGATGCAGCGATTATCTCATTAGTTAACGATTTAAATAAAATGAAAAGATAATGTAAAATATAAGACATACACATGTAAAAAACCTATTGGATGAGTTTATCTCGAACACTTATCACCTTATCCTACAAATAAATCATTTTGGGAGCTTTAAAATCAGAAACTCATTTGAAAATAAAGTAACCTTTTATAACTTTCCAAGAGTGCGCCTCCTCTCCTCTTATAAAAAGAACCCACTTCTACCACCTTACCCACACTCCTCAAGTCTTTGGATCAGCCAAACCCTACCCATTTTGTCTTTCCACATCCCTCTCCTCATTATAGAAGCCTTAACTTAGACATTAATCTCTTCAAGAAAACCTTTGGGTTCAAACCAAAGGGAGTTACCTGATTTTAAGGTAATGTCTTCAGTTGTGTTCTTTTATTTATTTTGCTTATCCAACACAATAAACTCTTTTTATTAATTTATTTTATAACAACTCCAGTATATTAAATATACCAGGATGTTTTTATAAGATGTATTCGAGCTACACTTACACACACCTACATCTAATGGTTAACCAACATACTGTTTCTGTGGATGGTGAATTTCTGCCTCACGAAACGATGATTGTTCAATATTCTTTGAACACCTTCAAAGGTGGCCATTAATATGTCACTATATTTATATATGATATATAATATTTTTATTTTTTTCTTATGCTTCTGTATTTTTCATTTATGGCATACCTTTATGGTTTCCATTATGGGTAAACACGATATCTTCATTTTAGGAAGTGGAGACTACCGCCCCCTCAATGTGATTTGATTCGTTAATACCATATGTGGTACGTATAAAGGATATATTTAATGATATTATATATGATACCATACTAGAATTATAATACTATTATGTATCATTATGTTTTAATTCCATTAAATATGAAATAGAAATGGAATTAGTGTTCATGCGTACGTACGGCTTAACGTCTCCATGAACGGTGCATTTCATTTATTACCTCTAAATGTTATGTAATATTATAAATGCATGTATATAATGGATATATATGATATATATGATATCTAAATAATGAATATAATTCTGGATATAATGGATATTTTACCCCATGAATAAACTTGTAATTATAATGAGTTTATTTTTGACTCAAGTAGCAATGATCGTTAAAATAACCGTTATTAACTTAAATAATTACATCGTGTTCATGGTATGGTAATAAGTGATATAAAAGGAATAATGAACTTGAAAAAGGTTCTTAAGAAAGTATAAATTAAATCAAGTTTATTATTCAGGAGATTAAAGAATGATCAAGTCATGTCGAACCCGAGGTAAGGGACTTCGTCTCAATCTCTATTCATTGAGGCATATTTTGTTTTATAAACAACTTTCTTTTATACAGTGTATAAACCCCTTAGAATTTTACTTTTATTCAAAAGGAATATTTTTTTATACAAAGCGTTTTACTAAATGACAAAAAGAATGTTTTTTTGTCGTACGTATGCGGTGACAACGACTTCTCCACCGCCATGACCATTATTTGAGTTTCGACTTCCTCTACAAGCCATAACCTAACTTTTTTTAAAAATAAAAAATAAATTACACGTATTACTTTTCTATTATTTTGGTATTGAAAATGGTTTTCATAACGATTTATTATATCAATGTGTTGTATTGATATCTTGTGATTGAAATATGGAAATGTTATGTTTCATTTATTCACGTTTTACGTGATACGATTATGTTATGGTACTTGGGAATTGTTATGAAGAAACTTGGTTCCATGATAAAATAAGGGCTGGTGAGACTGATATAGCTCTCTATTGCATTGGGTAACTCAAAAGAGATAAACGTTATGGTTTCTCCGAAGAGATTTAGGGAATATACTGTGATGGGTATTCCAAACGTAACCAAGAGGGTTACTCCCTCTGTAAGAATGTTATGAATGCCTCAAGTTACCTTTATGCCTTATGATTTCTATGATTTATTCATGATTTGATGAGGTATGTTAATGTTCTTATGTTTTATGAGTAAAGTATGATTTCATTGTTTCTTATGTATACATGTACTCATGTTTCCTTTCTATATTTTCATATCCCTTACTGAGCTTTTTATGCTCATCCCAAGTTTTTGAAATGTTTTTTCACAGGTCAAGGGAAAGGTACATGATATGATGATAGTGTCAAGGAAGTGTCAAGAAAGAATCCATGTTTTATTTTAAATATGTTTCTGTTGATGGGAAAAATGAATACTATCTTTTATGTAACCACTTTGTTTAAATGTGGAATGTAATGCATGTTTTGTGATCTAATTGTCTAAAACTCTAAACCTGAAAAGATCCTCAACGTGTATTCATGATGTAACTCAAGATTAAGTAATTTTAAAGGCTGGGGACTTGTAGTTGGTATCAGAGGTCGGTTTAGATAAATATAGGAGTTCGAATTATATTAAATTATTATCCAAAAACATATTTTTATGGTCAAATTTAAATGATATAGCATTTAAAGATTACCATGCTGCTTCACCTATAATATTTCTATGTTAAGAATGATTTTTCGTAGAGGAAACAGAACAGATTTTCAGGGAAGGCATACAGAGGGAAATAGATTTTCAAATCAGTATCCTAAGATGGTCAGAATCATAACTAAACAGTTTGTTGCAGTGATGGCTCAATTGACTCAAGTGAAAAATTTTGGTTGTTTTTATTGATGATATTTTGGTGTTTTCTAAATGTAAAGAGGTGAATTAAAGTCATTTAAGGGTTATCTTGAAAACCATAAAATAAAATAAACTGTATGGAAAATTCAGCAAGTGTGAGTTTTGGTTACAACAAATTTCTTTCCTTGGTCACATTATTTCTAAAGAGGGGAATACTGTTGATCCTGCAAAAACAAAGGTTGTGGAAGAATGGCCAAGACCCACAAATGTAATTGAGATTTGTAGTATTCTTGGTTTGGAAGGCTATTAACGATGGTTTTTTAGAAATTTTTCATGGTTATCTATTCCAATGACAAATCTAACTCAGAAGAGTGTTAAGTTTATCGGAAAAAATGAATGTCATGATTGTTTTCAGGAACTGAAAACCAGATTGGTGAATGCTCCATTTTTGGAACATTCTTCCAGGAATGGTGAGTTTGTTATCTACAGTTATGCTTCATTGAAAGGACATGGTTGCATCCTAATGTAGAATGATCAGGTAATTGCTTATGCTTCACGACAGTTGAAAACTCATGAGGTAAATTACCCTACAAATGATTTGGAATTAGCTGTTGTTGATTTCTCTTTGAAAATATGGAGGCATCATTTTTATGGAGTAAAGTGTGAAATATATACCGATCACAAATTTTTAAAGTATATATTCACTGAGAATGAATTGAACATGAGATAGAGGAGAAGGATGGAAATAATCAAGGATTATGATTGTACATTCATTACCATCCTGGAAAAGAAAATAAAGTTGCTGATGCTTTGAGTCGAAAAAGTAATTCTTCATTAATAATGTTGCATTTGGAACATGATCCTTTGCTCAAGGATTTGATAAAATTTGGAATAGAAGTTGTTGGTGCAGGATGTTCTTCTATTTTGTTTCAGGTATCAGTGAGATCATCCCTATCAGACAGAATTAAGCAAGCGCAGAAGAAAGATAGTGGGTTGTAGAAAAAGGTAGAGCTGGTTTAGAAGGGTATGTTTCCTGAATTTAACATTGATAATGATTGTGTTTTGAGGTTTGGGAAGAGATTATGTGTTCCTGGGGATTCACAGTTGAAGAATGAGTTGTTATGTGAGGCTCATAGTTCTCCGTTTTCAGTTCATCCTTGCAGTACTAAAATGTATGGAGATCATCGAGTGTATTACTTCTAGGGCAAAATGAAAAAAGATATTTCTGATTTTACTATAAAGTGTTTGACTTGACAACAGGTTAAAGCTAAGCGATATTTACCGAAAGGGATGCTTCAGCCTTTACCAGTGCCAGAGTAGAAATGGGAAAATGTATCCATGGACTTTGTTGTAGGATTACCAAGGACATCTTGAGGTAATAATGCAATCTAGGTTATTGTTGATCGATTAACTAAATCTACTAATTTCCATCCTATTCGACATACTTTCTCTCTAAATCAACTTTCTATATTGTACCATAAATAGATAGTCAGTTTGCATTGAGTTCCCCTCTACATTTTATCTGATTGTGTTCCCTGGTTTACTTCTAACTTTGGGAAAGGCCTTCAAAAGTCATTGGGTACTGAATTAAATTTTAGTAAATCTTTTCATTCACAATCAGATGGGCAGTCAGAAAGAATGATTCAGACATTGGAGGATATGCTATGTGCTTGTTCGATGGATTATCATGGAAGTTGGGACCAACATCTTTCTTTGGTTGAGTTTTCTTATTATAACAGTTTTCATTCCAGTAAAAAGATGGCACCATTTGAGGCATTATATGGTAAATGGTGTCGATCTCTAGCTTTTGGGGATGAAGTGGGTGAAAGGAAGCTGATGGGACCAGAATTGGTAGAAGAGATGGCAGAAAAAGTTCAGTTGATTCAGAAACACATGAGATCATGTCAGACTAGGCAGAAGAGTTATGCGGATAACCGGAGGAAGGATTTATCTTTCAAGGAAGGTGATCATGTTTTTCTCAATGTTTCGCCATGGAAAAGTGTGATGCGATTTCGTAAGAAAGGAAAGTTGAGTCCAAGGTTCATTGGACTATATAAAATTCTGGAAAGAGTTTGATCATTTTCATACCGAGTGGCTTTACCTCTGAGTTTATCTCAGATACACAATGTTTTTCATATTTCAATGTTAAGGAAGTACATGCCAGATCCATCTCATGTTTTGAGTCCAGAGGTAGTTCAGGAGGAAGAGAATATATCTTATGAGGAACAACAGGTCCAGATTTTTGAACACAAGGAGAAATTGTTACGGAATAAGTTGATTCATCAGGTAAAGGTTTGGTGAAAAAACTACATGATTGACAAGGCAACATGGGAATCTAAAAATGCAATGAGGGCTAAATACCCCCACTTATTCGATAAGTAAATAAATTGTGGGGAAGTAATTTTCTAAAGGGGGTAAGGATGTAACATCCCAAGTAAGTAATGAATAATATTTATTCTTATCTATGTCTATTTATGAATTAGATAGTGTTTTATAGGCTTAAAATGAGAATAAATCATATCTTAAGCATGGAATACACTAATATTCTCAAAAGATTGTTTTACTGCCTTTTGATGGAAAACCATTTTTAAATAAAATTTTTGACAATTTTATAAGCTCAATTTTTCAAAATAAAGTTATTATTTATTATTGGGACATTGAAATTTACATTGGATAATTTTTTGGTATTTTTCTGACAATGTTCATTTTTTAATGAATAGTGAAAAATACTGCATTTTACATCAAAACTGCTTTTTCATCTAATTTAATTATATGGTTAGATTATATTTTTAATTGGCCATAATGTGTAATTAGAATATATTTTTTACCATATAATCCAATGATGGTTATTATAATTAATTTCACTTTGGAATTGGGCATAAACAAGTGCCAAACTTTTCATAGATATTGTTTCTAAAAAACATACTATTTGTTTTGACAACGGGATTATTTTTAAAATTAATTATTGCAATTTATATGTTTGTAATTTCGTAAAATGGATTCCATATTTTGAATCAGAAGGTCTGAATTATCTAATTACAAGTCTTTTGTTTTTGGACATTATGAATTGTAACAACGATAATTATCTATAATTATCTTGATCAATTAGTAATCGGGTAGTTAAGGATAATAAAATAATATAATAATAATAATAAATGACGCCAAAATGTGTCCTAATGATACTAGTTGTGTCATGGTCGACCATGGGATGACTTGTGCCAAACTTAGGGACCCCATGGAATCACTTTTGGGTAAATGTGACACTTTATCTTTTTATTTTTAATGAAAGTATAATATCACTAAAGAATGTATCACCTGAGTAAAACATTTTTAATTTTGTCTAAATAAATGATATCTTGGACTATAAATAGTCATTGAAAATATAAAAATATTTCCTACATCATAGTATTTTTTTTATAATATTTAGACATTAAATAAATTAAATTTTTTATGTCATCATGATGATGCGGCGATTACCTCATTATTTAACGATTTAAATAAAATGAAAAGATAATGTAAAATCTAAGACCTAAAAATGTAAAAAACCTATTGGATGAGTATATCTAGATTCCTTATCACCTTATCCTCAAAATACATCAATGTGGGACCTTTAAAATCCGAAACTCATTTGAAAATAATTAACCTTTTATAACATTCCAAGAGTGCCCCTCCTCTCCTCTTATAAAAGGCACCCACTTCTACCACCTTACGCACACTCCTCAAGCCCTTGGCTCGGCAAAACCCTACCCATTTTTCCTTTCCACATATCTATCCTCAACCTAGAAGCCTTACCTTAGGCAGGAAGCTCTTCAAGAAACCCATTGGGTTCAAACAAAAGGGAGTTACCGGATTTTGAGGTAATGTCTTCACTTGTGTTCTTTTGTTTTATTTTTCTTCTCCAACCCCCTAAACTATTTTTATTAATTTATTTTATAACAACTCCATTATCTTAAATATAATAGGATGTTGTTATAAGAAGGATTCAATATACACTTACACACACCTACATCTAATGGTTAAAGAACATACTGTTTCTGTGGATGGTGAATTTCTGCCTCACGAAACGGTGATTCTTAAATATTATTTTAACACCCTAAAAGGTTGCCATTAATATGTCACTATATTTATATATGATATATAATATGTTTATTTTTTCCTTAAGCTTCTGTATTTTTCGTTTATGGCACACTTTTATGGTATCCATTATGGGTAAACACGATATCTTCATTTTAGGAAGTGCGGACTACCGCCCCCTCAACGTGATTTGATTCGTTAATACCATATGTGGTACGTATAAAGGAGAGATTTAATGATATTATTTATTATACCATACTGGAATTATAATACTATTATGTATCATTATGTTTTAATTCCATTAAATATGAAATAGAAATTGATGTGGCATTCATGTGTACGTACGACTTACTGTCTCCATGAACGGTGCATTTCATTTCTTACCTCTAAATTAAATGTAATATTATAAATGCATGTATATAATGGATATATATGATATATATGATATCTACATAACGAATATAATTATGTATATAATGGTTATTTTACCCCATGAACAAACATGTAATTATAAATAGTTTATTTTTAACTCAAGTAGCAATGATCGTTAAAACAACCGTTATTATCTTAAATAATTACATAGTGTTCATGGCAAGGTAATATGTGATATAAAAGGAATAATTAACTTGGAAAAGGTTCTTAAGAATGTATAAATTAACTCAAGTTTATTATTAATGAGATTATAGAACGATCGAGTCAAGTCGGACTCGAGGTAAGGGACTTCGTCTCAATCTCTGTTCATTGAGGCATATTTTGTTTTATACACAACATTATTTTATACGGTGTAAAAACACTTTTGAATTTTATGCTTATTTAAAAGGAATATTTTTTTATAAAAATTGTTTTACTAAACAACAAAAATAATGTTTTTTTGTCGTACGTATGTGGTGACAACGACTTCTCCGCCTCCGTGACCATTATTTGAGTTTCAGCTTCCTCTACAAGCCATAACCTAACTTTTTTTTAAAATGAAAAATAAATACCATGTATTACTTTTCATTTATTTTGGTATTGAAAATGGTTTTCATAATGTTTTATTATATCAATTTGATGTATTTATATCTTGTGATTGAAATGTGGAGATCTTATGTTTCATTTATGCATGTTTTACGTGATATGATTATGTTCTGGTTCTTTCCGATTATTATGAAGACGGGTGGTTCCGTGATAAACTAAGGGTAGGTGAGCCTGATATATCTCTTCAATGCATTGGGTAACACGAAGGAGATAAACATTTAGGTTTCTATGAATAAATTTAGGGAATATACTGTGATGGGTATTCCAAACGTAACCAAGAGGGTTAGTCCCTACGTAAGAATGTTATGAATGCATCAAGTTACCTTTATGTCTTATTATTTCTATGATTTATTCCTGATTTTATGAGGAATGTTAATGTTCTTATTCTTTATGAGTAAAGTATGATTTCAGGGATTATTATGTATACATGTACTCATGTTTCCATTCCATATTTTCATATCCCTTACTGAGCTTTTTATGCTCATCCCATGTTTTTGAAATGTTTTTCACAGGTCAAGGGAAAGGTACATGATATGATGATAATGTCAAAAAAGTGTCAATAAAGAATCCTTATTTTATTATAAATATGTTTCCGTTGATGGGAAAATGAATACTATCGTTTATGTAACCACTTTGTTTAAATGTGGAATGTAATGCATGTTTTATGATCTAATTCTCTAAAACTCTAAACATGAAAAGATCCTCAACGAGTTTTCTTGAAGTAACTCAAGATTAAGTAATGTTTAAGGCTGGGTCCTTATATATATCATTTATATTATGTGATTTTATATGATACCCACCCTTTTTGGTAGGGTTACTGACAACCATTGGACTTTGGGAGGTTTTTCCCCCTAAAATCATGGTTGTTGAGGAATGGATGGATGACTGCCCATATGACCTAAACATCATATCATGTTACTATATTATAATGGTACATATAGTCGTTATATTTCCAATATATTTTTGTATAGGGATATATATTTGTTCCTTTATTTCACACAAATTTATCTATGTATATAGTTTCACATGGTTTATTATTGGAGTGACATATATGAGACATGATGGAATGATGTATATTGTCTGTGGTGGCACTTGGAAATTACATAATTGCATTATGTAGATGTACCATGGGATAATGCGAAGATGTGATGCACTGGGTGCATGGTATGTGTGGTGAGGATGTAATGAACAATGTGGATGTTTTAATACATTATCATCGTTATTTTCATGATGGATTATTTTAATGGAAAATTTCTCATGACATGTGATGATGGGGCTCAGTGGACAACTAGTGGAAGATGTATTGGATATTATACTATATGATATCATTTAGGTAATTAATTCTGAGATACATCCAATTTAAGGCAGTGAACATAGATTTTATGTTTAGGTGACTAGTTAACTTCACATGTTCTTCACTTGACTTTAGTATGCTTTTTTTATACTTTACACAAGAGGTTCTCTGGGAGATCATAAAAAATATACATTTAATTATCACCATATGTTTATTAAAAATGTTTATCATGTTGGATGGAGAAGGTAAATTATTTGTATAGACATTACAATCTAGTGGTTTTTTATAGAGCTATTTGGGATTTAGTGGACACTACCAAGACCTATAATTTGGATCTTAGAGTTGTTTTTTGATTTTTTCCATTTATATGACATTAAAGGCATGTACTCAGGATCCTTTAGATTTATCATCATCTAGTGTTGACGTGTGTTTTTTTATTATCTCAATTTCATCATGTTTTTTAGAGAGTAATTTGTCCCATATATGTGTATGATATACCATCACTGTTTTTCAACAACTAGTGTCCTATTGAAGGTGGGATTTGAGTATAATTACCTCCCTTATCTCATTGTAGTCCAAAGAGATTTACCATTGGGTGGATGGGTTCATGAATGGGAAGTATAAAAGGTTTATGTTGAGTGTTGGATATAGTTTGGAGGTTGGTTCATGTGAGGACTACCTAGGATAGTAAGGAAATAGTGTCATCTAAGATTAGTAAGATATAAAAACAATGGAGATATGTTGAGACATGTGTACTTACGACCCACTATAATTAGATTCATATAATGTTATATTTATTGATTCTACTAATTAATGTTATACTTTTTTGGGGGTAGATACCTAGGATATGATCATCCATAATTTTTATTGGGAATGTATTTCAAATGGATATACCTTGGAATTAGGTTTAAAAAAGAAAAAATAAATAAGTAGATACATATTAAAAAACAATGTTTTATGAGTCCCTAATAGTTTTTTTACCATTAAATCTCTGGGTCAACATCCTCATTGGGTTCATAATGAATATGTTCATCATGATGTGACGTAGATAAGAATATCTTTGGCATCGATGGTGACCATTATTGGAGGACGAAACTTTCAGTGTTTTACTTCTATTATCTATCATATTATAAGGGGTCTATTTTAGACACAGAGACTGATGAATAATTAATGCTGGTCAATATATCCTTTTATTTTATATATTCACATATTGATAACTTGGTTTAATAGGTGTTGATGATGTTTCATGTAGCAGAGAGGCACACACATTTCTTATTCCTTAGGGATATCACATAGTAAAAAACCACATGGAATAGGGTTTAATATTAGTTCTGAGTACATTTTATTTCTTTGGACACAATGGTAACTCGTATCCCAGAGATAATTACTAATAAATAATATATTTCTATAATGAGAGTGTTTGAGATCAATTTTTAGACCCTTCTCTGTATTTATTTAAACCTGTTTATAGATGAAGAGGCTTAGGTGTGGAATTTTAGGTATGATTTTCCTCTATAGAGGAAGTGTTGGTTCATCCTATTTTTTATTCCAATATATTTCTAGGTGTTGGATTGAACATACGTTCTTAAATAATTCTTACTAGAACCATATTATCTTATTATGGGAGTCAACATAATTCCTCACATTGTAGAGCTATGATTTGTGTTTCCCAGTTTCCTCGGCAGAGAAGAATTCAGAAAGTCATGGGTAGGTCCTAGCACTCATAAACTAATATCATTGAGGGTGGTATCATTCAATCCCATACTAAGGTATTTGAATGCTTATTTTCATATAATTAAAAGGGTAATTTTTTGTTAGAGTTATTAATATTTTTAATCGGGATGTGTGTATATGGTGTTCCGATTTAGGTTCATATGTTGATGCAATTTCATTAGAGGCACTAGTATTAGGGTGATACATTTTTTTACAAGGATAGAGGAGATAAGGAAATGGATGGATTGAATTGAGATGCTCCTTATCCTTTTAGATAATAATATGTCCTTTTTGGTGATCACCATTAGGGAAAGAGAGGTTGTGTAATATACTCTAGGTAGATACGTTCTTTGTAGCTTCCATCTCTATGTGATACTTACATCATTCAAGGTATCTTATGAATTTTTTCTACATGGGTGTTTGATTTTTTTTATTATGGAGATACACAGTCTTTCATATAACCTACCATAGTCCATGATTTAGGAAATGATCTAGAGAGTCTTCTAGTGCCCTCAAATATGAGCATGTTAGTCGAGTTTTAGATTATATGGTTGAATTAAGTAAAGAATGTGAGCTAGTTTTGGGGAAACACCACAATTGGTGGATAATTAATATGTTTATAGATATAATATTGTGATATCATCCTTAGAAAAAAATATATTTACATAGTACATTTTTTTTAGATTTCATCCAGAGAAAAATTGTGTTCTCGAATAATGATGCAGGGCCAACAATTTTTTATGGAATATGAGGCCCTCAGATGTGTTAGTTGTATGTTATATCAATATATTCCTTAATAACCAATGTAATGTTGCATTAATTGAATGCTCTGTTGATAGTTCTTACTAGGTTCATAGAAGAGTATACAAATTTTTTATTGATGAGGTTATTTAATTTTCCCCTTGACTAGAGATCATATGTCATGACCCCTGCACCCAATGGATCCCCTATTAGGCTTGAAAAGAGAGAACATATATGGTAACCAATAGAATACAACCACCAATATTACACTAGTAAGAAAAAATCACTGATGGTATAATGAATATATAAAAAGGTGGAATTACCATTAATCAGAAAATGGGAAGATAAAGATACAAAAGTCACAATAATAAAATCTAGATTAGATATATTTTAGTAAAACCTATGTTCATACATATAATTTTATACAAAAATGAAACAACTATAATGGGAAATTATAAGTATTCAAAAGGTAAACTCGACAATGATTAAAAATACCAAAAATATCTTGAAAAACCATGAACTTGTAATATTTATCCCAATTTAAAACTTAATTTTTTTTACCTAAAGTTTGGTTTATATATATTGGGAATGTATAATAGGTACAGTCAGTAGGATGCTCACGAAATATTCTCATGAAAAATATAATGAATGCATATTAAATTATAGTAAACTACAAGTGAAACTAACTCATCACCTAAAATGGCATACTATGTTCCCAGAATCATCATGGATATCTCTCACCATATATCACATACAAGGGAACATATATTGTAGTAATAAAACCATAAGGGTACCCAACTATCACTTCCACACTGGTTTTTCACACTTCTAAAATTTCAAACATCATTCTTCATCTCTCTTTAAATATAACTGCTTGAATATACATGGGCCATGTATCACAGCATGAATCTCATGAAACACATGATCTCATCATCACATTAAAAACTTGAAATATTAATAGATTAATTTACAGCATCCAACATATCCCATATGTCGTGTATTATAAATTGAGTATTATATATCATGTCATCCCATGTCATACACTGAGTATTATAACTCGAGCCATCATCTCCCATTCACAATATATATAATAATACTTTGGATACTATATATAGAGGTATATTTGTGATAAATAACCATAATCTATTACAATCCTTTAAACACATATATGGGGAAACTAACAAACTATGCATGAAATCATATATTACTACCATGGGAGGAATATTGATCCAGAGGGGTTAAATATCCATCCATGCCTCACCAACAAAGATTTTTGGGAAAACACAATCCCAAAATCCACTTAGTGCTAGTTTCTCTAATGATAGGGGTAGGGTAGCATATGAAATAAGTAAATATACTAGATAAAATATATCTCATAACCACACTATTGGAAATTACCAAGTCTCAAGAAAAACTACAGTTATCATTAATCAGTGACCCGACTCCTAGAACTAAGATCAATATATCATATAAGAACATAATAATTAATTAAGACATATAATAAATCCATCATTTCATTTTTTAAAAATCAATTCAAATTAATTAACTCATTAACCATGGGTTGTCATTGTTCTAAATTATATTTAATTAACAATCAGAGTGAAGTCCTTACCCACTAGGAAAAATCCAAAAAATTCATTTTTTTCTTAATATTGTCAACATATTTTTAATTTCAATCAGATTAACCATTGGTTAGGGAATTTATTAACCATTATCTTCATTAATTTATTCTAGTTAATCATGGAAAATGTCCTAATCTATCATGAAATAGATTTACAACCAATGAATTATTATATCCTTAAGGAGTTTGGAGATGAATGAAGATAAAATAGTAATTAAACCAACCTAACATTATATATATTTATTACCATATCATCCCAAATATTTTTACAATAATGGGTAATCCAAACTTCAACCCATTCTGTCAACGTTGGTTTCATCACCAACACCCTCTTGTATATCACCATGCATATCACCATCAAAGGAATCAACTATGTCAACAAACCCATTCCTCCTAGACAATATCTCATAAAAAATCATATGCTAACAATATATCTCATAATAAAGATCACATCTACGGTAACATACAAGTTATTAGAGAACCATAATGGTCAAAATGGAAATTGGGACATAAAATAAAGAAATAGGCTTTACATGCAAAAAGGATCTCATAGCCCCAACCATAATGAATTCAGACTTCATAAGAAAAAATTTTCATTCATCCATAAAAAATTATTTTTAATAATTTTTTTCCAATATTGAATAATGAAATTCAATTTAAATAATGTTCCACGATAGGTAACCTAAGGAATAATCTATAAAAAATTTTAAATTTCTTAAAAAATATTTCTATAATATTGTTGCTTAAACTAGATTAAAAAAATGGAAATTATAATTTTACATGCCTTTTAACCTTATCAACATTAATAATAATATCAACATAATATTCTTTAACAATTTATATTAAATTATATAATAATTTACATACATAAAAGTGAAATTAAATTCAATTTTATTTCTAGAAAAATTTAATAATATATATATTCATTAAAAATTCATCCTTTTAAATTGACAATCCTTCCAAAAATTATTTATAGACTTCTTGTTCATAAAAAATTTCCTTAAAACAAAACATTCTAACAAAAGAATAACCAATATGTTAAAAATCATAGAAATTGATAATATAGTTTCTAGAAAATGAATAGTAAAACAATTATAATGGTGGAGGAAGACACAATTCTTAGAATAAATAATTATATCATTAATACGGTTTATTTTTTATTAGGATTAATTCCACTACAACATAAAAATTAAATTCATGATTTCTTAATGATGGAATGTAAATTAATGGAGATGAAAAAATCCCCTACCTAAAGGTGTCCACATTGTTCACAGGATAATGGAACAAAAATATGGATCATCGATCACCACTACTACAATGAAATCTATATCCCTCTAAGAACATCTTCCCTCAACCATGCCAAAAAAACTCTATTAGAATGAATGAGATAAAATTTCATAACATGGAATGAATATGTGCGATGAAACATGATTTAAGGGAGGATAACCCACATTAATATAGGAATAATTCACCACTAATCAAGAAATATAAAACACAAAATGATGGGGACTAATCCTTGTTGAAAGGGGATTCAATGCCTTCAAAAAACTATCTTTGGGGCCATGGGTTCTAATGTGAAAGGGGTGATAAATGTTGGTTATAATGGGGGTATGGCTATTTATAGACACCCAAAAAAAGACCACAACATGATATAACACCCTACACCATGAAAAAGGAGGGTTTGACACAATACATACTACTATGAAACAAAATGGACTATGTTACAGCCTTCCTAGTGAATGGCGTGTTAGGGGAACATAATTGTTTACATAGAAAAGATCATATATATATGAAGAGGTTCTATGGATGATATTAAAAACCCAATCTAGGGAACTCAAAATCCCCTATTGGAGACTGTACCATGGTTTAATTCACTCCACATGGGTAAAAATTTTGTAGACGGACCAAATTATACCATGGGTCACTTGCAATACAACCATCCACTACATGAAAACCCCATTTAAAAATGGAAGTGGCTTTGAATTTACTATTCCTGGGAACCTAGGCTGTGTCTAGGACTATAAAAACATAATGATCCGGCATACAATTAAACATAAATCTCCATAGTGTAGAGTAATCTATAGCTGATTAACTTGTAACCACCAATATCTCAACCACACAATGGGAAAGGCTACTACAATTTAGGACTTTAAATCCTATACATCTCAACTCAGTTTCTTCCTTGAAAATTTTAAATCGAACCGAATGAAAAATTAAGGACATGGTCATCTAAATGACCACCCCATGGGATAACTCTCAAAAATATCACCATCATAGGAGCTTCACCATCTCACATGCCAGAACCAAGTGAAAACCATGTTGAACCAAAAACCAGCTCCCAAAACATCTAGATATAGATATATCTAAAATAATAGAAAGGTCACCAATAAAACAACATGATTATGATAACATATCAAAATGTAGAAAAATTCAGCAACCATAAATGAAAAACATTAAAAGAGAAGTTGTAAAAATCAATTTTCACAAGGCAATGTACCCACATCTATGAATGACATACCCATGTGTCATACTCCACAACACTCTGTTTCCATAAGATATATACCTAGGGAATGACATTCCCATATAAAGGCATCACATAGATACATTGTATATCCATTTACCTATCATGGGAAATTTTACTATTTTAATTGGTGATCTCACCATAGTCAATGATCTGGGAATTGTCATGGTGGTAAAGAAAAAGTTCTAAATCATAGTAGAAATTATGTTTCTGGATCATCAATGAACGAATAAATATATTAATGCCACAAATCCATTATGATCAAATAATATTAAGTGTCTATTAAACTAGTGGGAAAATTTTCTCCCTTGACCTTACCATCGCTAACAATGATGAGGAGTCACCTTTTGGAACACATGATCTCTATTTCCAAACTATATAGGTCATCTCTAAGGAATATAACATGAAGTTTAACGATCCTATATTACATCAATACTATAAAAAATTACATAAACCATATCTTTTATATACTTTACAATCTCTTGCCTAAGAATTTCTAAAACTCTGACCCCTATCCATCACACTGGAGAATAGAAATGTCGGCCATGAAATGATTTAAATTATTCATTTCCAATTTTTGTGTGAAATCTATTATTTTATGAACAATTAATTAGAGTTAGTTTCCCCATAAAAAATCCTCTAAAATATTTTACACCCAAATGAAACATTTATTCAACAGATTGGATGGTCCTCCCTCTCTGATTGAACATCTATGGGTGAAAATTAGTGTTATGATAGAGGTGAGATCCATAAAATTATAAATAAATTTCTACATTAAATAGGTAAAATTGTGATCATGGTCATAGTTGATCCTCTATGGGACTCTGTGGAGTTTCACCATCTCCTCTAGATATTTACTCGACCAAAACTCCACTAATATAAGCTCATTAATAATATTGAATTATGTTTATTTCATCAAAAAATCCACTATAACAAATATATCATCCAATCCTCCCTAATCATGTGGTAATTTGGTAATGAATTCCATCATATTATCCTCCCACTTCAACTGAGGAACATTTAATGGATATGGAAAACCATCATGAATATATTTCCCAACCTTCACCTACAGATAGACCAAACATATAGAAACAAACTCTACTACTATAAAATTCATAATAGGTGACCGAAACATCTAACTCAGTGAACGGTACAAATTTTTCATGCCATATTTTATGACCATGGGTAAATTATTTAACTCATGGAAAACCACCTCATACACCACCAAATGAATTAATATCCTTATATAAAATAATACATCGTGTTATTCATCTATAGAAATACCATCAAGATCGTCACCAAAGAAAATATGCGCTCTCTAGTGGTCTATCTTAGAATCCCCCAGTAAGGACTCTTCCAATTACTACATTAAAGAAAAATTATCCTTTAAATAACTTAAATCCATTTGACATTGATCATTCTATACAAAAGCATAATAATTTCTTGTAAAAGATATCATAAGAGTGAATTTCTAAGATAAGTTGGATACTAATATCCAATAATTGCATTAAAGTCCAGGGAAACTCCACACCTATAAAATAGGCTTTAGGTATTCCCCAGACATTTTCCCCTTATTATCAAAGGATTTATAGTTAATCTTTTTCATAACATGACATTATCCATGAAACTGACATCATTATCCCATAATTCATTGTTAAAAAACATATATAATATATGATGGTGAAGAAGAAAACCAAACAAGTCATACATATACTCTATAATCTCTTTTTCAACTGAAGAGTACATAGGGTTTTCATTTATGAAAACCTTCATGAACCGATCAAGGAAATCATTGAGAAACATTCTATAAAAACCAATGAACACATATATAGAATTCATCACCTTGAAAGATATCACAAATAACTCATATTTACAATAGAAACTTCAAAAATTTTGGCTTAAGAATATCATCATCCATCACCTACATTTGATGATATGATGGCTGCAGATCGATATTTTATAACCTTATAGCTCCTTTCACCTAAATGAATAAATCATTGATCCCTAAAAGAGTATAGTGGTTATTAAAAATAAATTCATTTAGTATAAAATAATTGATAATGAGATGAAAATCCCCATCATCTTACTCATGAATAAATATAATGGGCCCTATAGTGACATGATCTACAAAACTCCACCACAAAAATAGATCATATTGTGATACTCACAGTTCTCAAAACTTAAAAAGACCCATCAAATATGGAGAAATATTCATATGAGAAACACATGGGGAAGATCAATCCTAACACCAGTCAGCCATTGTGGGGGAAACATACAATCTACTTCGGAAAAACATCAGGGTAATCTTTTGTAACCATGTGAAACTCTATCAAATGAAATCCCAATGAACTCTGTATCATCACATACATCATAGAAAACAATGGTGAAATAAGGCCATAACTTATATGTGGGTATTGATCACTAAAAAATACTATTGGCTCTGCAATAACTTCATAGAACAAAAACTCCTTCCTAATTAAATCCACTATCTCCTACCCCCAATACATCTAATCCACAATGAGGATGAAATAATGTCATATAGATATATTCGTAAACATAATAAGTCTCAAAAAGAGATGATATTACTTAAACTATCCCAAAATCTCTATATAATTCATCAACATAATCTCAGTATACAACTCGCATAATAAATGAAAAGGTAATTGGAAGTATCTGCACCTCAAGTCCCAATGTATAAACTAGTACATGTGATATTAAGGAGGTGTAGCTCTGGAATTAGAGAGGGAATCCAACCATGTTAAAAATAATAAAAGGTTATGTCAAACAAGATTTGGATTAATAAAATATGAAATTAAAAGGTATGGAGCAGAACATGACATGATTCTTGAAATCTCTGTCCCTAATTATGACCAACTCCTTTTACATGATCTGATCTAAGAGGGTTAAGAGCTACTCTGGGCTATCCTCTACCAGAACCGTCTCCATTATACTAAAATTTTGATGGAGTATAATTTTATTGATTCTTTGGTTAAAACAACCTCAATGTATTAACATGAATAATGACAGCTAATAGTTCACATCATCTACTCGTAAAGGGAATACACTCTTTCCCCGAATGACCTCAACATTAATAAGAAAAAATTTTTTTTGATTATGTTGAAGGTTTGATATCCACCAAAACTAAAAAAACTAGATAATGAGGGTTGGGGCCTACCCCTAATTGACTAAAATACATTATATTTAGGAAATTGTGAACATTCGTCTACTAGTATAATCAATGAGAAATCCTGAAGAATCTCCTATTGTGACAACCTATTTCTGGATAGTTCCCTCTATATAACCTCTCATATTTATAGAACCTAGAGATACATCGACAACATAAATAGAGTGAAATGATGCTAGATACCTGGATGCATAGCATCATAAAATTTCTTATCCCTAATATACTTAATTAAAATGGTCTGAATCAAGTTAATTGAGGTTCTTCAATTATATTATGAACACCTTCAAATTTGAACTCTCCCATTTATGGGTAAACAACTAATATTTTCTGGCTGCCATTACATTTGATGAAAGGAACCCTACTCATAATTTTTACCTAAACATCTTCCATGAGACCACCAACTCCTAGAAATCCTTGTTGAACATTATCTAAAATTTCCTCAATGCACCATGATGCATAATTTTGGCCATCATAACCCAATTTTTTATTCCAGGGATGGATTGAATTGGAAGGAATATATTCCTTCTTCATCTAGCCTTATATCACTATTTCTAAAATAAGGCCCCCATTCCATTGTTGAATCCAGTGGAGGAACTCTGCAAGAGTCCTTTTCATGACCCATCCCAGTGGGGCCGGTGTCGTAGCTCCCCAAGACCGCCTCCTATAGGCCAGGGGCTGGTGACTAGCACCGAGCAAGAAAATTACTATCATGGGAGGAATTGACTGTATAACTATACACATGCACACATCGCCTTGCCCAAAATTCTGGAATGAAAGAAAACACTAGGGATCAAAATGCATGCATAAAACTAAGCCCAGCCAACATAGAACTACGAGAAGTAATGTACTGAAAGTAAACTGGTCCAGAATAAAAACCCACAATGAAAAAAGGAGTCTGAAATCTACAAAGCCAACCTGTAAACACAATGAGGTACTGGGACTACTTCTTGTAGCAGTAGGAACACCTTGGCCTGGGCTGAAACTAAAAATGCTCGGTCCTATCCTCGTCCGCCCTGGACTCTGTCAAAAGGCTACTCATCAGCAGAAGACACGACACATTCAGGCAAAGCCCGTTCATGGGTGAGTATAACAATACTCAGTACAGGACCACAAAAAACCAGAAATCAATACACAAAATAAATGCACAGTCAACTCTACACAGTATATGTCTATTGAACATATAACAGGAGAACACAAACTAGATATACTCAAAACTCAGACTCGTAGTCTAGAGACAAGTCACACAATCTCATACACCCCTAGGGATTAATATGAAGGTTACACAAATCACTCATCTGGTAGAACTCACTCCATGAGTCTAATAGCTCTGATGATGTCCATCCGAGAAGCACTGTTCGTTGGGAAAAGTCACAAGAGATAGATACACTCATTAAGGTAGAACACACTCCTGAGTGGGAAAGATCACGATACACAGATGAGGGTCACTACCATGACCATGGAAGACACCGTGAATCATCTGGAATCACCTTCTAGGTAGAGGATCAACACCCAGTGGAGTTGGTCGCGTTGATGACTGACTCTACCTAGGGTCAAGAATGGATATAGGATCTCGATCTTGGCCTCTCGGAGGGATGCCTGACTCTATCACTGAATGTCCTGCTGAAGGGAACATACTCTTGTAGAACAAAACGATGCCTGACCTTCAGGGGAATGAGAAGAAGGGGAACTATCCAAAATGAAACATGTCCAAGATATGATGGAAAACAAGATCCAGACATGTACAGAAAAGTACATGACATGTTGAAAGGTCACACGCCGTGTCCTCTAACCCCGGGTACTGCCCGTGTACAACAGCCATGGTCGCTATGCTGGTCATGAAAAATGAAACTACACAGCGTGTTAAAAGATAACACACCATGTCTACGTATCTGGGGTCCACCCCATGTATGCTGTAAATGTGCCCATATATAGTCTTAACCCATGTACGCCAACTCGTGTAACAGGCACATCTGGTAACCCGTGTTACTGGCCTTGCATTTTCGGGTGGTGGAGTACATGGCAGTGTACACCATCCGTGTAAATGTTTCACCTGAGATACATGCCGAGCTTTGGGGAAGGTCCAAGTAATCATGTAACCAGTGTCACACCCTGTGTGATACCTATCTTACCACCGATACCCTAGCTGCCACCTCCAGTACTATATGGCGTGTTCTTCGGATGCACATTCCGTGTATTCTAAAATTTTGAAGAATCGATGCTTCCTTCCAGGGCGCCTCCCGCGATGCCTCAGTCTTCGTTCTGATGGTCCTATTGCCACAAAAATCATATTATAGGTCACCCCCATCATCCTGATGTCGTCTTTATTGTTTTTGGGCCTCCGATCAGCCCCAGAAACACATTTTTATCCACCCATACAAAGAACGGTCTAAGAGCATTATTTCCTGATCCGGCCTAATTCGTCATCTGCTATCATCGTCACACCTTCGATAGGACATCATGATGTCGGATCATCAATTTGGGATCATTGCATTTCAAAAATAATCCAAAATGATCTATTGTTCTTCACCCCATGAAGAACGCAAACAACGCAAGAGGAAAAGGAATTGGGAATAAATCCAATAAACAAAATCAAGGAACAAACCTCATCCGTCATTCCTCACAACATTGATTCACTCCTGTTAGTAGGATCAAATGGAGAAGAAATCAACAACATATTAGGTGGATTTAATTACCCGAGATAAACCCAATAAAAACCTTCGGTAAGAATGTACGAATCTACGGATCAACTTGTTTGTTGTTGATCTGTGTCTGTCATTTATGTTCAGAAATGTGGAAAGGAGAATCGAAATAACAACCCCTACCTAGAGAAGTGATCGATCAATAGTGAAGGGGCCATGCTTCCATCATGTTCGAGATCCTTCAACTTTGTTGGCATAATGATTCATGTCTCCGATTCTTCATCGATCTTTGCCGAGAGTTCTCTCCAAGGTTCCCAGAATCAACCAGTGTTTTCTCTCAACCTTTCCCAACGAGAAACATATGATTTAACCATTAAAAAGAGGAAGCATGTTTTGGAATTCCCTAAAACTATGTCATTAATGAGTCAAGTGGTCATTTTTAAGTCATTATGACATGGCATTAAAATTTAAAACAGTTTCCCTGTTGTTTCCCTTTAGCAGATATTTCCAAAAAGAATTGAAATAATCATTGTGAACTTATTTTATTTTATTTTACTAAAAATTCCTAAAATTAAATTTTTTCCCTCGACCCACACCGGTCAATTTTAGACTCGTTCTTAGGTAAATTCGTCATCCCGGACATAATGATGCCCTCATATTTTTAATCCGGGCATCCATTTGGAAACTTCCACAACTGCACACATATTCCAACTCACTTAACATAAAGAAGTTGAAACCACCATTACAGGATCACTGAGCCTCATAATGATGCGACGTATCTGTACATGTTATCATAATAATTCCATATAACATTTAAAAATAATACATAGAAAATCTGAGACATTTCATTCTCCCAAACTTGGGGCTTTACGAACCCACAAATAAAAAACAAGGCTACTCAAAAAGATGTGGGTACTGGGTATGGATCTGAGCCTCACACACCCACATGCTCTCCTGATGATTCCCATGCTACCACCGAACGCACACCAAGGGAATTGATCACCCCCAAAATATCCTCTCCTGATAATCCTCAATCTTCACTAGGTACTCATCAAAGGTCACTCCATCCTCAATATACATCTTGTCCCAGTTGATGATGTGCAATGGGTAATGAACGTACCTCCTTAGTTGCGACACGAGGAATAAATCATGTACCTGATGCAAAAACAATAGTAGAGCAAGATGGTACACCACCTCGACGACTCTATGCAGTATCCGAAAAGGTCTGATGAACCATTTAGATAGCTTACCGCCTCGGCCAAACCTCTTTAACTCTCATCGAGGTGAGAGCCAACAAAAGACGTGGCCCCCCTCCTAAAAATCGAGGGGCCTCCGTCGTCTGTTAGAATAAGTCTTATGTCAGCTCTGTGCCATCTTCATCTGCTCCCAAATGATCTGCACCTTCTCAGTGGTAGCCCACACCCACATTGGACCCATGAGTACTGACGCTCCAGGATCGGTCCAGAAAAGAAGTGACTAGCAGTGTCTCCTATACAAGGCCTCGAATAGAGCCATAATAATGGTGGAGTGGTAGATATTATTATAAGAAAACTCCAGCAAGGGTTGGTGGTCCTCCCACCTATGACTAAATTCTATGATACTGGCCCGCAACATATCCTCCAGAACCTGAATGGTCCTCTCCGTCTGACCATCGGTGTGGCTATGGAACACTGTGCTCAAGCGTTGTTGAGTCCCTAAAGCCTCCCGCAATTCCTTATATAATCGGGATGCTAAGAAGGCGTTTCTATATAAGACTATTGTCAATGGGACACCATGGATCCAGACTATATCCTACACATAGAGGTGTACCTCACTCTCTATGGAACTCTGCTCCCTAATAGCTAAAATGTGGGCCAACCTGGTGAGTCAGTCAAAAATAAACCAAATAGAATCATTCCACTTGGACGTCCATGGTAAGACTATAACAAATTCCATCAATATTCTATACCACATGAACTCTGAAACATCCAGGGGTGAGCTAATCCCGCTGGAACCTTCTGCTCATCCCTCACTTGCTGGCATGTAAGGCATCGAGAAACGAACTCTGTTACTGACTTCGTCATGCCTGACCACCCAAGCTGTCATCAGAGATCCTGGTATATATTTTCCACTATAGGATGTAGCATCAAGGGGATGTATGGAACACCCTCAGGACCTCTTCCAAAAAAGATACTTGTACAATAGTGCACCCTATGAAAATATGTATGTGCTCCCCACCATGTGAATATCCATCAAGAGCATTCCCTATGGATAACTGAGCACATAAAGCATCACAGTTGACATCCCCAAACTGTGCCTCCCTAACTCACTATAAGATTGGAGGGGTTAAAACCATCGGCTGCAGGTAATTTACATCCTCACCATCCACGAGTGATAATTGAAATGTGGCTAACTTCTCTTTCACCTCACTCAACAGTTGTGATCTCAAACTTCTACTAAGAGAATATGCCACATTTTCCCCTTTCCAGAAGTGTATATGATCTCGAAATCATAATCCACGAGGAAATCTAGGAACAGATTTGCCTCAGATTCAGATCCTTCTATGAGAAGATGTACATGAGGCTATTGTGGTAGGAGTAGACAATGAACCACTCACCCAAAAGGCAGTGTCCCCACATCTTCAATGAAAATACTACCGCTGACAACTCGAGATCGTGGGTCACATAGTTCTACTCATGTGGCCTAAGCTGATGCTAACCATAAGAAATCACTGCCTGTCATTGCATCAGGACATAGTCCCTGATGCGTCGCCAAAAACTACGTACTCGACACTCTCCTCCGACAATCCCAAGATTGGGGAGCTCGTGAGACTCTGTCTCAACTTATTGAAAGCTTCTGGGCACTTCTCCCTCCAAATGAAGGCTTACCACTTCAAATTCAATGATTTCATTCGTTCTGATATTCAGGAGAAATTAGGAATGAATATCTGGTAATATCCTCCCATCCCAAGGAAGCTTCACACCTCCATCACGCTCTGAGGGGGCTCCCAGGCTAACAATACCTCCACCTTGGCTAGGTCCATAGCTACTCCATCTACTGAGATGACATGTCCCAGAATGTGGACCTCCTGAATCCAGAATTGGCACTTTGAGAGATCCCAATAATGATGGTGCTCTCAGAGTGCATCGAGAACCATATGCAGGCGTCTCACGTGCTCCTCCTCTGACGCCGAGTACACAAGGAAGTCGTTGATGAAGAACACTATGAACCGTTCCACGTACGCCTAGAAGATCCAGTCTATCAGTCCCATGAACACTGTGGGGGAGTTTTTCACGCCGAAAGGCATCAGTAGGTACTCATAGTAACCATAACGGCATCTAAAAGCCGTATTCGGTATATCCTCATCCCATACTCGTAAATGGTGGTAACCTGATCGAAGGTCAACATTCGAGAACCACTGTACCCATATTATATGATCGAAGTGGTCATTAATTCTCGACAGTGGATACTTGTTCTTCCCTGTCACCTAATTCAGGCGCCGGTAATCCATACACATATTCAGACTCCAGTCTGCCTTTTGGGAAAAAAATACTGGGGCCGCCCTAGGTGAAACACTAGGTCGCACAAAACCCTTTCGCGGAAAATCATCCAACTGCACCCTCACCTCGCGAAACTCTGTGGGAGCCATCTGATATGCTGCTGAAGAAATCATTGTTGTCCTGGGGTGTAAGTCAATGCATAAGTTGATTTCTCGGTCAGGAAGTAGTCCTAGAACATCTTCAGGAATGACGTCCTCGTACTCCACCACTACTACTAGGAACTAGGAGCTCATCACATCTACTTTTATGAGGGATAGGCTGGAAAACTCATGAGTGACAAGCTGCACCCTCATTTTCATGATCCCATTTTTTGTCGCCAATGTCTCCTTTTCTTCGACTATGGAAATTCTCATTCCATCACTACAGACACACCGCACTATTCGACTAAAATAGTCAATCTGGGAATGAACAAAAGATAACCAATCCATACCAAGAATGAATTCATAAGGCCATCATGCTAATACTAAGAGGTTCCAAATGAAACTCTCACCTCCAATGGTAAGATCACACTGTCTGAAAAGGTTCATGATCATCGATTCTCCTCTTGTAGGTGTCTCCAAGAGTAAGGATATAGTCAATAGCTCTACCAGAAACATAAGGTTTTACACAAGACATGTGGTGATAAAGGAATGACTGGCACTTATGTCTATAAGTATGGAAGCTAAGGTAGAGAATACATAAATCATATATCAGATAATCTCTAGGGCCCCTCGGTTATACGCCTCTACCGCATACAGCTGTCTCCTCCCATGTCCCCATGCTCCCTGAGCCTGGTGCGGACCTCTTGGGGGTGGTTGTGGAGGTAAGTCGAAGCATCTCCCGCTACCTACAGTACTCCTTGCTCCCCTGCCACATCCGCCGCTCAGTTGGTCTATCTACTCCACTCTCTGCCTCTACCTCAGCGGTCCATCCACCACTTCCCTATAAGTATCTCCACGGGTCAGAAAATCTCCAGCGAGATGTCCCCTACGGTCGCACGCATAACACCACTTCTCCCTAGGCTGACTGGATCTAGTCTAAGAGCCATGGACTATCGACTCCCTATCCCATTTCCTCCTCCAACTTCTCTCATTTCCGGATCTCTATGTCTGATTTTGGCTCCCCACTGCCGAGGTCTCCGGACCTGTCTCCCTACTGTTGACTGTCGACGACTGTCTCTGCTCCTCCAAGAAGCTATCAATCACCAACGCTCGCTTGAGCACTCTAGAATAAATCAAAATCCATATAAGAATGACACTATCATGGTTTCTCATCGTAAACCTCTCTTCAAGGTCCAAACTCTGAAGTACTGATCCCTGACCATATACATCGAGCACTTGGCGAGGTTGGTGAACCTCGATGAATAGTAATATACCATTAAACTACCCTTCTAGAGATGAAAAAGATCCTAGATGCATACTTCACTAAGATTAATTGGAGAGAACTCCTCCCTGAAGAGTCACTCAAACTATGTCCATGAAAGAGTCTCCTGATCTTGAGATTGTGTGGTCAGAATACACCATCATCTCGCCAATCCATGAAGAAGGCTTATTCCTTGGATCACCATATGGTCCGCTGGTGTCCTCATTAGACGGAATACTCTAGTCACTACCTTAAGACAGTCCTCAGTATCCTGAGGGTCGGGCTTGCCTCGGAACCTGAGGAGTCTCTGTATCTAGAACTCATGGAGTGCATTCAGCCTGCAACCCTTGTCGGTTAGTACTATAGGTATCACGGGCTACTCCACTGGGGGTGGTATTTCAAGTGCGCCCCTCTAGAGGCAATGCCTAGGGTACTAGACCCTGTATAGATGCCTCATCACTGAGGGGGTTATCGTCGTGACTGTGCTACTGAATCCAAGTGGGTATGTGTCGCAGATGCATCCTATAAAGAAACAAGATGTACCATGGTTAATGAGTATATCTGGACAGCTACCCCAAAGTACAGGGAAACCACAACCCATTCCTACATGATGCATGTACCATTCGTTTATTTCCCATCAACTAGTGTTTTCAAGTACCGAGTCAAAAAGTAGGTTATCAGAGTCTTGGTGTATGGATACGTCGGCCACCCGCACCAACACTGGATCCTCTGGCCCGAAAGCCAAGCTCGAAACACTTAACGCTGTTGCCCCAAACAAATTTAGAAAGTTATGGTCGTATGGTAGAACTGACCACCTCTGATACCACTCTGCAACGACCTGTCCTAGTGGGGCCCACACCGTGACTCCCCAAGCCTGCCTACAATAGGCCTGGGGCTGGTGACTAGAACCGAGTAGGTATATTCCAATCATGGGAGGCATTGACTAAGTACATGTACACAGTCAAACATCTGCAATCCCAAAATGTTGGAATGAAAGAAAACACTAGGGAATAAAATGCATGCATAAAACTAAGACCAACCAAAAGAGTACTAAAGGAAGCAAAGTACTAAAAGTAAACTAGACCAGAATTCAATCCCACAAAGAAAACAAGAGTCTGAAAACTACAATGTCAAACAGGTAAACACAAAGAAGTACTAGGAATACTGCTCATAGCCGTAGGAACACCTCGGCATATGGGGAAACAGAGAAATCCGAGTCCTATCCTGGTCCACCTTGGACTCTGTCAAAAGGCTGATTTTCTGCAAAAGAAGCGACACGTGTGGGAAAAGCCCCATACAGGGGTGTGTATGACAATACTAAGTAGAGGACCCCGAAAACCCACAAATAAATACACAAAATAATGGCACAGTCAGATCTACACAGTATATTTCTACTAAACATATAATAGGATAACACAAACTAGATATACTCAAAACTCAGACCCGTAGTCTAGAGACAAGTCACACAGCTGCATAACCCTACTAAGGATTCAGTTCGAAGGTTACACAAAGAACATGTCCGAGAGAACACTCTCCATGAGTCTGATAGCTCTGATGACGTCTGTCTGAGAAGCATGTTCTTCGGGAAAAGTCATGAGAGATAGAAACACTAATTAAGGGAGAACGCACTTTTGTGTGTAAAAGATCACGATACAAAGATTCACTAATCAGGGGAGAACACACTCTTGAGTGGGAAAGATCACTATAAATAGATGATGACCACTTCCAGGGCCATGGTGGATACCAAGACTCATCCGGATTCACCTACTAAGTAAAGGATCAATTCCCAGTGGAGTTGGTCATGTTGATGCCTGACTCTACCTAGGGTTAGAAATGGATAGAGAATATTGCTCTCGGCCTCTCAGAGGGATGCCTGACTCTATCCCAGAAAGTCCCACCAAAGTGATCATACTCATGAGTAGGAAACGATGCCTAACATTTAGGGTAACGAGAAGATGGGGAACTAACCCAAATGAAGCATGTCCAAGATATAGTGGACAAGAATATAAAGCCATGTATAGAAAAGTAAACGGCTTCTATAAAGGTTACATGCTGCGGCCTCTGACCCCAGGTACTTCCCGTGAAAAACACCCTGTTTCACATGGTTTTCCAAGAAAAACGAAACTATACAGCATGTAAAAAAGACAACACATCATGTCTATGTATCAGGGGTCCAATCATTGTATGCTGGCCATGTGCTCGTACCTAGTCATAACTCATGTATGCCAACCCGTGTAACTGGTACACGAGGTAACCCGTGTTACTGGCCTTGCCTTGCCTGGTGGTGGAGTACACAGCCGTGTACCACATCCAAGTCCGTGTATCACCCAAGATACACACCGAGCTTCGAAAAAGGTCCAAGACTCCGTGTCACCAGGTTCACACGCCGTGTGAAGCCAATCTGACCCCTGAAACCCTAGCTGTTGTCGGCAATACGTGGAATGTTCTTCGGAAGTACACGCGATGTATTATATAATTTTCCAAAATCAATGCTTCTCGCTAGCGTGCCTCCTGTGATGCATCAATCTTCATTCTTATGGAATTATCACCATGAAACGATAAATTCTAGGTTTTCCAGATGTCCTGAAGTCGTCTCCATTGTTTTCGGGCCTCCGATCGGCCCCGAAAACACGTTTTGATCCACCCGCATGATGAATGGTCGAAGCACAATGTCTCCCGATCTGGCCCAATTTGTTGTCCTCTATCGCCGTTACACCATTTCTAGGATTTTATGATGTCGGATCTTCAATTTGGGATCATTACATTGGAAAAAAAATCCACAATGATCATTTGTTCGTCGCCCGAATAAGAACACGAAGAACGTATGTGGAAAAGAAATGGGGAAGAAATCAAATAAACAAAATCGAGGAACGAACCTCTGGCGTCATTCATCATGACACGATCCACTCCCACTACTAGGATCAAACAGAGAAGAAATCAACAACAATTCCACATGGATTTAATTCCCCAATATCAATCCAATAAAATCCTCTCACAAGAACATACAAATCTTCTAATCAACTTATTCTTGGTTGATCCATGTTCGTCATTTAAGTTCAGAAATGGGGAAAGGAGAATCAGAATAAAAACCCCTACCTAGAGAAGGGATCAATCGCTGATGAAGGGGCCATGCAGCCACCATTTTGGAGATCCATCAACTTTGTTGGTGCAGCGATTTAGGGCATTGATTCGTCGTTGATTGTTGCCGGAGTTCCCTCCAAGGTTCCAGGATTCCACTAGAATTTTCTCTCAACCTTTTCCAATGAGAAGCATATGATTAACCCATTAAAAAGGGGAAGCATGTTTCCTTATTCTTCCTTTCTGCAACATTAATGAGTCAAGTTGTTGTTTTTAAGTCATTATGACATGGAATTAAAATTTGAAACAACTTCCCCATCATTGCACTGCAGCGGATGTTTCCAAAAAGAAATAAAATAAAAACTGTGAACTTATTTTATATTATTTTACAAAAAATGTCCAAAAATTAACTTTTTCCCTCAACCCATTCCGGTCGAGGTTAGAATCATTCATAGGTAAAGTCGTCATCTTGGATTAAATAGTGACCTCATATTATTAATTCGTGCATCTATTTGGAAATTACCACAACTATGCACATATACCAACTCACTTAACTTAAAGAAGTTCAAACCACATTTTGGGATCACCGGGCCTTGGAATGATTTATTGGATCTTTGCCTGGTCTCTTAATAATTCCATGTAACATTAAAAAATAATACATGGAAAATAAGAGACATTATGGTCCTCCTCCATTTTTAATCTTATTCAACATCATCTTTAAGGTGATATGATGGCATGAAATTCTCAAATTATTCAGTGGAAACATTATGAGGAAATAGACTTATAGAAATACCTATAACATTAAATATTGTTAGAAACATGTAGTCCTGTAATATGGAACATTTAAATTTGTTTATTTATTTGTATTCCTGGTTTTTACTAATGTTGTTGTCTACTAATTTAAATCACATGAGAACTGAATATTGATCATGAAAATTTCATATGTATCTACACCACAACCATCATAAATTATCTATGTAGGAAAAGTTTAAAAATAGTTCATGTATCAAATCACATGGTATCCTAAATACTAATGTATTAGTCTCTCTCCCTCATTTACACCACTTACTAAATGTAGTTGACACAATTTCACAACCAATACATGTTTTCCTCACATGTGCATAACTCCAAACATCATCCCATCCATCAGCATAAACACTTTTTTCCATTCTATCATGCCCGCATCCAACCAAATGTACCCCACATGGGCCTAAAATTAGTTAAACGAGATGGTGAGGACCACAATCCTACCACCAACAAGCCACGTGTTAGGAAAACAAGTGAAGCTATAATGTAAATACAGATCGGAGGTGTTACCCTCTAGGATAACATTTAGAAGGGGGAGATAATATATATACATTATATACCTCTTATTCAGGTAAATCAAAAGAAAACAAAAGTACATATATGTAATGAAAAAATCTAAGGCATCTATAAATGTAAACTAAATGTACCCATAGGTAGTGAAAACAAAACCGAATCAACAAACAAAAAACCATGTGTTAGTAACATCAATATTTTCTCCTACCATATGATAAAGACAGGAAAAATAGTTAATATATATGTTGAGTGATCATAACAATTATATTCTATAGGATCCTCTCTAGATCCAAACATGAAAATGAAAAATAAATCACAGTAAACCCTATTGAAAAATGGGAAAATAACTGATCACATAAATGGGTATACTTATTTAATAGTCTCAACATGGGTATCTGTCACCATGTTTCATGTACAAGGGATCATATATTTTAGTAATTAAACAATAAGGGTATGCCACTACCACGTCACAACTGGTTTTCCACTCTACCCCAATGACATACTTCCCGAGACATCTCTCTTTAATGAAACCATCACGAGGATTCACATGATATGTATCAAAAAATACATCTAATTCATATGATAATCTAGTAATCCCATCCGCATTTCCATATAGTAACTGAGTACTCTTCATGAGCCCCCAGAACTCCTATACTGTGTATCATACATTGTGTATTTTAACACAATCCATCACAAACCATACACCAGGTAGTGGACCTCAATCCATCAGAACCCTTACATGCCATACCAATAATAATCCTTTTGTTACTACATTTATATATATATGTGTGTGAAAAAACCACAAGATATTACATCCATCTACACAAATATATTGGATAACTGTCCACCATTCATACAAGAACATTTTACATTGAAGAGAATAATGTGGGGACATCGATTTTAGTCAGCCATCTATCCCTTAAAAACCTAGATGTTGTGAAAAACACCCTCCCATAGTCCACTTGGTGTCAACATCCGTACCAAAAATGTTTGGGAAGAGTATTAAATAAAAAATAATAATATAATATATCTACCAACCTCACTATAGACAATACCATAATCTCAAGCTCTACTATTACAATAATTACTCTATAACCAGACTTCCACCACAAAGAGATAGATATCCTATTATGATAGAACAATTTTAGAATAATCACATTAAATTAATTCTTTATTTTTTAAAACTATTTCATGTTAGTTAGTTTATCATACAATAATAAACATTTTACCAAATTACATTTCATTTTCTATTATAGTGATGTCCATGACCTCCATGCATAATCGACCGAGTCATCATTTTTTAGTGATTCCCAATTCCTTTTCATTCCTAGGACCAAACACAAGGATTAATAAATAAACAAATCATTATTATCATTACATAACTTCATTTACTCATTGAAAGTATCCTATGCAATCAAAGATATGCATAACCAAGAACATCCTACCACTTCAATCATTGTGGAATGAAGTGTAGATAAACATGAAACTTTTCAAACAATCCTTTAAAAATAGAAATAATTATTCATCCCAAAATTAATTACAATAATTGTTAATACAAAAATAAATCCATTCCATTAACTCTGAATCCATCCCCAACACCCTCATGCATATCACCACAAATCACTCAATAACTAGAGTCATTTTCTACCACAAACCTGGGCCTTACCACCCATATCTCATCGTCCATTCCCAATCTATGATTACATCACATATCAAGGATTACAAAAGGATAAATAATTATGGAAACAAACTACCATCATGGGGAACAGATAATATGGGCCCTAAAATAGTACAGTTAGCATTTACATGAAATGATTCTATCATGGACCCAACGGTAATGAATTTACCTTTCTTAATAAAAAAGGATCAATTATACAAAAAAAATTATCTTTATCTAAAAATGAATTGAATTCCATGTTATAATAACTAATTGAATTATCATAAGTTCGAACTACAAGTATCCTAAAGAATAATCTATAATAATCTATCTTAATATATAAACATGAATTATACAATTTTCTGACTTTACCATGCTTGAATGTGTAAAATTATTATTTATCATTTTTTTTATAATATAATCATTAACAATTAGTACAATTTCCTAACCATAATCCATTTACATTAACATATATATGAACAAATATAATTAAACATGCATTTAGAATCCTATTGATTTCCATCAAATAATAAGAATTAAGGGATACATTAAGAATGAGTTTTCTATAATTCTATATCCAAAAAATATTATTACCTGAAGTAAATTCTTAACCAATTTCATCAAAAAATCATATGATATCCCAAGAATAAGAAAAAAGATTAATAAATTATTTTCATTGATAGAGAAGTATCCACAACATCATGTGGGAAACTGTTCTTATGGTTAAATAACACATGATGATTAACCATAATAAAATATTTCATTAATATGGTTTATCATTTATTTGGGTTAATTAAACCACCACCTAAAATGATAATTCATGATAACATCTTCATTTTACATAAATAAAAAGAGAAGAAAAACATCATCTGCATTAAGGAAATAATTTCCTTTACATGAGAAAAAATCAACAACATTGATATATGATCACCTATCTTATAATGAATTCTAAATCCCTCTATGAATTATATCCCATAACCATACTAATAAAAGCATAATGTAAACTCTACTATAATTATTAGGATACAAATAAATATTATTAAAACAAAAAAAGGATTAAATGAGATTGATATGATAAGAAACTATAATAATTATTAATGAAATCACCTTAAATATAAATAGATTAATTAAGGAAGTAGAGGATTAATCCTTTTTAAAACAGTCATCAATGATAAGGAAAAAATATCTTGGAAAAGTAGGGGTTAAGAGAGAAAAATTTCCAGAAAATGGATTCAAAGGGGGGTTTGTGTATTTATAGAAACACTTAAAAACATAACACCACATTGCATTCCCCTACACCACACCATAGGAAGGGATGACATTGGACATAATATAGTGAAACATAGGGGACCACAATGCAATTTTCCTAATAAAAGTCATGTCTTTAGATCAAGGTTCTGTTCAATTCAAAAATCATATACACACTAGGAGGTTATATAGAATATCCTAAACCACCCCACTGTATAACCCATATGCCCGATATAGAGATTACACTATATCCATAAACTATGTTGTAGTGCTTACAAATTTTTGCATAAGCGACCAAATTTGACCATGAGCATCTTATGTTGTAGCCATCTACTCAACACAATATCCAGGTAAAAAATAACAGTGTCTCATAATTTCCCATTCCATGGACCATACACTACCCCCATCCCCACTCTCCCACAATGACTAGGAATACAACATAGACCAATGTTCCATGGTGATAAATCCTATACCGATACATATCTTATAACCTTAACTTCACAATAGGAAGGGATAATAAAATCATATCTTGTATTTCGTGTTTCAGATTGAGGTACATCTTGGTTCCTTAATGGTAAAAATGTCTCTATATAGGATGCTGCCTTTATTTTTTGAGTTCGTCACATATAAATTGATTATATTTTATATTAAGGTTTTATATAGTCATGCGTGTAACCATGTGGTGATCTAGATCTATTTTTGAATAGGTCCAATTGATGTATGTGTGTCTGTAAATATTATCATCACTTGATCCTTTTGAGAGTGAAGAACCTCATCCCATTTCCATTGATTGATGATTAATTTAATGAGCTAAATGGAGATAGTTGGTTATAGATGATTATTTGATAGTCTAGATATCATCACATAGAGGTAAAATATGCGGATGTTATAAAGACCTCATTCATAAATATTTATAGGAATTTTGGTTTTTTATGATATAATTCGATGCAATAAATGGTCGATCAGTGTCCATGGTTTTGATGAATATAGTGTTTAGAGAGATTCTAGAACATTTTATGTTGGTTTTCATGGAAAAAATATTTATATACTATGGTAAAAAGAAATTCTCTAAAATATAGTGTTAGAGAGTCATATTCAAACCAACAAGTTAAGTAATTCCAATATTTTTATAAATAATTAATTAAATTTATACAAATTTAATTGAAAATGACTTTTATATTAAATAAACAATAATTCATAGATTCTCATTGATCAGCATCATTGAACATGAACCAAGACTAAACTATCACAAAAAACCTACATCATTCTCGAAAACACATTCTTTTCCTAATCCATAACATATAACAAAAATTATTGTATAAATTTCATTTAAATTGAATCCCAAACCTATGAAAAAATAATGGGTTGGATTACCTCAATTAAAATGATTCCTGATGATGGGAAAATATTTTCATAGGATCTCCCCTATTCAAGTAATATAAAAGAAAAATTATGCCCAACTAATTCAACTATTTCTTTTTGGGATCAAAACTAAATCCCTAATAGAGTGTAATTAAAATTATAGCCAAATGGTGGAAAAAATTCAATGGTATTATATGAGGAATCATAATACATTAACTTGTTGAAAAATCCACCAAAGAACCCCACCCATATTAAGGGTTAAGAAGGGATGATAGGGGAGAGGATTCCTAGCCATGACACCATGATGTATTGGATAAGAGGGAATGAGACCTATAAAATTTTCATGGATAAAAATGTAATTTACCCTCTATTATAAGGCCCCAACAAGATAGAGGAAGCCAACAACCATCAATTTGTTTGCTATAGTAACAAACTTGGTCACATCAGTGGCTATCCTAAACCTTCAAAAAGCCTCCTGAACAAAATTCCACATCTAAAAAGATACTTTAATTATGTTCTATAACAACCATGTATTTCCATACATAAATATTACATATTTTTTGAATCATATTAATTAAATTACTCAAACACACACTTTTGTAAAATAAATGTATAGTGCCTAGGGAAACATGGAATCATAAACATGTTGTTCATAAGTAAACTACATCATCTCATACTTAGATCATCTTAAGTTCTACCTTTCTTAAAAAATCCCTCCTAATTCCAATCCTAATAACATGGGGAAAATAAATATAAAAAATGGTGAACTTAGATGCCCAGTAAGGGTAAATAAGGGAAATAAAAAACAAAACATGATTATAAGGGGTTGAGAACATGATAATAATATATTAAAACCATACCCTGTATATCAAGGATCAAAATCACAAGACCTAGAATAAATAGTGATATATCATAGGAAATAAACCATAAGGACATCAAACAATATGATTTGTGAGGGAATGAAATTATCATAAGACAATGTATTTTCCTAGAAACATTAGCATAGAAAATAATTACCATAGTAGTCACGGACAATTAATATGTTTATCATTTATGGAATAGTTAATTATCCAAAAAAATATCATTATATGAGGTTCAATCTCAAAACTATCATAGTGGAAGAAGTAACTTACTAAAGTAGTTTAAATACCGATTCAAATCCTATTTATCTTTCTAAATTTCAATATTTACCCAATTCATTAAAGTGGTTTATTGGTCCCACCCATCACATAATTAAAATCATACATACATGTGCAATATAATCATAAAAAATATTTTTATCAAAACCTATGAAAGGAAATGGATTTCATAATATTTTTTTCATAGAATAACCTATAGGAAAAATGTTTCATAATCATTTCATCATTTCCTCAATTCTTGAAAAATGAAAAAATGAATATATTTCATATGCCTTTTATCATAGTTTAACCTGTGGAATATAAAACTATTTTATAAATATCATTCAATCATTAACATAAATTGAATTGATAAAGAATAAGAATTGGATCCTTTGATCACATCCCCTATAAAGAATAAGTTACATCAAAAGAGATCATCATATATGTAAAGTGATTATGAATGATCATTCAAAACTTTTCTCCAAGAAAATAACATTTTAACTATGAAAAAGAAATTTTCATAAAACTAAAAAATCACAATAAAATATCAAAATAATTTTATTTGAAAAGGACCATTGAAATAAATTAAGGGTGTTTTAAACCTTCATGTGTCCATGATATAATGAAATTATTTTCATTCCTTGAAAATGACATAAATTTCTATTTATGCTAACATTTGGATTTTTACTTGGTAACGCTCTACATAAAATTCTTGACGGCTGGTTTTCATTTTTATCTATATTCCATTCCCCAAAAATGGAAGAAACATGTTGTTCTTGGTTTATGAATCTATTTTATAATAACATATAAAGTTTCCAAGAGTAACTATAATTATATAATTTTAATTATTAATACACATTTTAAAACATGGGGTTATTTCTTGAAAGTAATGAAAAAGTTTATAATCTTGAGGAATAATGCATTCAGTATTATTTTGACTGGAGATCATAGACATGCCTTTTTTGATGAAGAATGAAAAATGGAATTATAATAGATAATGGATCAAGAATTAATTAATGTATATTGACATGTGAAAATGATATAACTGATTAAATGTGTCCCCCTAAATTTTTTTTTCAAAAAGGATATCCAGTTCTTAATAGTGAAAACTAAGTATCCTGGGGATGATATCTATTATTGATCGAAAGTATATGTTAATTCCTATATTGTGGTTGTTATCTATATTATATCTAGTATGTTATGAGAATTCATATAGTAACCCACTATGTTGGTTGTGTGGCTAACACCTATTGGAATATGGGATGGTTTTTTCCTCTATATCAAGGCTGGAAGGAAATAGATAATTGACTTCCCCCTATGACCTCACTCTCTTATTCTGGTAGTATTATAGGCTAGTGTACATGGTTGTTACCTATCCCATTTACGTTTCTAGCGGAATTTAGTGTCTTATTATTATCTCAAACACATTTACCTATGTATATGGTATCATATGTGAAATTATAAGATTTAAGTACATGGTATAGGATTGATTGAGGTATAATATATGACATATGGGCTACCACTGATCACTAAAACTACTCGATTAATCTCTACATATGTGTAATTTGTTGATGGGATGATGTGATTATCAGGATGGATGTTGTTTGATATGATGATGTGATGAGAAGTTTTCATGTTATGATACCTTCTCACATGTGTCTTTGGGTTGGTTTCTTTTTAGTGAGATGGCTCTTGATGTGCGATGATTGGGAAATGCAACACACAAGTCGGAAAGGCATATTGGGGGGCCTTATTTTTATATATTATTATGTGATCTATTGTATGTTTTAAATGGTAATGGATATATATGGTATGAATTTAATGTTAGAAACCCTATTTATAAGATGACATTGCTTCCTATATTGTTCAGAGAGCTTTAGAATGATTTTTATATCTTTTGTACAAGATGTGATGGGGAGGACCCTGTAGATTATACTTTTTATGCTCACCATACATTTATATTTATTTTTTTCATGTCAGTAAGTGTAGTTTGGTGATATATATAAATTACTATATCATGTGTAGTTTTCTTGATGTTTCATCTTTCATGGTCACTTTTGAGGATTATGATTTTGTATGTGTTGTTCTTTTTTGATGTTGTTTGACTTGTATGATGTTACATGCATGTATTTGGGTTATTTTAATTTTATATTGAAATGATTATGATAGTGATATTTTATTTTATCTTCATTTTATGGTTTTCTTTTAGAGGATAATACCTCTCATATGACTTTATGAGAAACCATTTGTTCTTTTCTCAGACATGTGGCTAACTAGATGGGGCTGAAGCCTCATTATCTTCCTCCTCTAATTTTATACTATGGAGTGGTGCCTAGAGTTGGGGGGTGGGGAGGGGGGGGGGGGTTGTGAAAGATATTATTATATATATAGAATTATTTTTAATAAATTCAATTCACTGATGTGGACGAATTTAATTTTAAAATAATCCCTCAAAATACGATGACAAATAGTTTTCTAGAATAAAATGTCTATTGAAGAATAAAAGTTTTCCTTGCAAAATAAAGCATAAAAATGTCTCTAATTTCCAAAATTATATTATTATTAATATTTATTTATTATTTTTTTATGTTGAAACCATTTTAGAATAAAATGAAACTTCTAAAAGGATTGAAATAAAAATATAGTTTTTAATAAAAACAATTATTTATTCATTATTCACTGAAAATTAATTTTTTTAAGAAAACATAAATATTATACTAAGATAATTTGGAATATGATTATTTATGAAATTAAATCATCATTATAATATACTAATTAAGAAGGTGGAAGAAATTCATCATAATAATCACTCATAAAAATCACTACAACCAAATTTTGAAGAAAACATATTTTTCAATGAAAATAATGAATTTACTAAAAGAAGTAGTTATTAATTAAAAAGAATTTATCAATAAAATATTATATATTACGACACACAAATATGTATATATATATATATATTAATTCTTTCACCTTTGTGTATACACTCCAATTGAAGAACAATGTTATAAATGTCATATTTAAATAATAATATTTCTGGGTATGTTTACGCTCATTATTCTGTGTCATATATGATATCGAATATAGTGTTATTTTTTAAATAATAATAGTATTTTTAAAAGATAATTCAAATAAACATGATGGTACCTCATATCAAGTAGAATAGTTTATCATATAATATGAGTAAATAGATTTCATTTTTCGTATGCGATCATGTATTTATAGAAATATCCCATTGGATATGTTTTATACATTTACAATTTGGAATAGTATACCCTTGGTTTATCATTTCATATTAAATTATTATAAAGAATTACATATTTCATAATGAGTAGTTTCATCTCAGAATTCATCTCATTTAGAATTTTTTTTCTATCTATTGTTTCATGGGAAATATATAACTGATTCATCTCTTTTTTTAAACCATGAGGCAGTATCACTAGAAGATAATATTTCTTATGTAGAGAAGAAAATTTATATTATTGACCATATGTAGAATGTGTTGTATAATATGTTATCACTTTTGAATGAAGTTTTTTAGTAATAACCACATGATTTATGAAGTAACTAGAAAAATACTAAAGGTTATTAGGTAAAAAATAACTATACCTATTTTCAGGATAAATAATATCAAGAGGTTTCAATTTCATTATGTGGAGAAAAATATGAAAACCCATTTAATTTGTATAAATTTTAAATTATAATTCTTAGTAATATTCTTTATTTTATTAATACAGGTATATTCACAAAAATAAGTTAATTTAATTTTTCAATACAAATTTAAATCATTTTATTCAAAATAAATTTTTATACATGTAATATATAGTTTTATATGAATGTTAAATTTATTAAATTTATAAATTTAACAAGTGAAAATAATATTAATTTTTTAAATTACCATATGAAATAAAAACTATGGTGTTAGTATATTTCTTAACAAATATTGATTTTCTTGAGTGCATAGTGAAACATGATGATTTTTAAAAAATGTCATTTCGTTTATTTGAATAATGAAATTTAAAAATCTCATTAAATTTTATATTTGGTTTTAATGTAAAAAAAGTAATATTTATTAATATTATTATTATATATTTCTTCTGAATCAATATTTTATTTTATTTTTGTATAAATTCATGTTTATGTACGAAAACACAATTTTCAAAAAAAAGGTTTTTTTGTTGAGTTTTTACACTTATATTAAAAATAATATCTACCAATTAAATAACTTTTTCCCTAAAAAATATGACATATTATAAATCAAGAGGTTCAAAGTTATTAATTATTTCAATTATATTTTTGGACCTTATGAATAGTTAGTATAGTCAATACGTGTCACTACGTTAAAGGGTAAATACAGTTAATTAAGCTAAATACATTGGGATAAGGTTCCAAAAATAATAATAAATGTTATAGGATGATGGTACTTCAAAAATTATAACCATATATTTTAAATTAAATAGAATTGAGACTCATGACCATGTTTGATGAATTTATAATATTTAAATCTGTAGAACACTTTCATGTGTACCAATCCCCTTACTTTTAAAAGGGGTATCATGCTCCTCAATTACTAACATATTTTTAGAAACATGGATATGTAAATATTTAAAAAAATATCTAAACACACATCACTCCCCACATCATATAGGTCCTATTGTAACCAAAATTCCATCTTATAAAGGATTAATGTATAATTTAGGAGAGGTTTTGTGAATAAGATGTATACTTCATTATTAAATGTCTTATGTTTATTCCTTATTACACTTCTTTAAAATATTAGTTAATCATGATAAAATAATATCAACAATGTATTAAAGTTATATAAATGTTATTATTATTATTTTGAAACCCTTATTTATATCTTTTTGAATCCCATGGAAAATTAAAACATCGCTCATGAGTAGGTGCAGATTACCACCTCAACAAATCGATGTGTTTTTTCACCAACGCTTCAACATGATAGTTATAATAATATATATATATATATACATGATATTAATTATTTAATTATGAATCTGTAATTATATGTTATTACTTATCTTCTTACGCTTTAATTCATTGGAGAATGATAATGTCTCTCGTTCATATGTTTGGACTACCACCTTCACGAAGTGAGGTTATTCATTTTTCAGGTATGCATATCAAGTGGGGTAATAAAATATAATTTAATTCTTAAAAATAATAATAATGTGATTTTTAATGTTATTTATATGATGGAATAATTACCCAATTGACCATGGTCCACAAAGTGATTTTATTTTCCAATTATGATCTGAAAGTACAAAATGTTCAACACGAACAGAACAAACTTATTTTCTATATAAGTAATGATAAAAAATGATAAAAATGTAAAATAATAATTGAATAAACATAATTTTTTAAAAAATTTATAAAATTATTATATTCTGATTATATATAATTTGATTAATTTGTATGAGAGTTAGAGTACATGAATTTTCTATTCCATGAAATGAGTTTTCACTTATTACTTTTGATTTCATTTTTTCAGCTACTGGGCGTTTGTATATAAGAATGTTGGACCCTCTTTTAAGGGTCAAATTTAATTTTTTTCAAGATTTGTTTCCTTGTGTACTAACTTTTCATAATAAAACCTCATGATTATTATTATTTATTTAGTATTTTTTGATATTTAATATATTTCCAATGATTATTATTTCATGATTAAAAAACTGGTTGTATGATCTCATAGTTGATTGTGTGAAAAAGGAAAAATAAATTTTGGGAATATAATGTTTGAAAATTGGTTCTATGAGGGGCTCATTTTGCGAATGGAGACCCGCATTGATATTCTCGAGTGTCTGGGAGTCCTTAAATAGTGTTCTGTCATAATGAACAATACACAGTTAGTAGTATGAGTTCTATGGGGATCATTATTGATGGTCTTAGATACTAAGATGCTAGAATTCCATAGCAGTATTCTATTCAAAGTTTGACTGGGTATTAACATCATGACAAGATTTTGGATGGTTCCTTCTGGTCCTAAATGGGAGCTATATTAGGGGTTTGTCATGGATTTCATGGTGTGAAAAATTGGTTATACCATGAATGGAGTGGATTGAGCAGGTGAGAAATCTACCGTAATGGTTTACAGAGTGAACCCTTTAATAATGTCATTAATCGGTGTGGGTTTGTTTCCTATAATAGAAAACATATCATTTCCTCTAGTTATTCCACCATTAATTTTAGTTTAATAGGATGAACGGAGGACCCATCATTGAAATACAATCCTTCCCAATTTCTCATATTCATATACTGTATTCCCTGAGGGTTTTGGGGGCTCTTATATAATAGACCAATCATATCATCTATATTAATTCCTTATTTTTTAGATCTCCTTGATTAAACTAATTTATAAGTTGAATTTTTCTAGGGGTTTTCTTTGAATATTACATTGGATCATGATGAAATAATTTAATTGTGATCAAGATATCTTTTTTGGTGGATAGAGGATTCCAATATATGATGAATGATCACCATTTATCACCTTTCAATTGAATGTATAACTCCAGATGAATTTTTAAATTATTTTTCCTAAATTAGATGGAATTGGTTACTAAATCTAGAATAGTGGTTAGGGATGTCTCATGGATTAGGTTTTTGTCCATGTTTAGAGTGTACCACACACTGTTGCTCGTTTTTTTAGTGATTGGATGACATAATTTGAGTATTTAGATGAAATCCCATGTTTAATGGATTTTAAATAATTAATTATAAATGTTTATAAATAATATTTTATGATTTTTGCCATGTTATATGCTATTGGGTGATGGTATTATAATATATGGGGCATGGATGGGCTAGGATGAGGTTCAAAGGATCATGAATAGAGGATAACTAAAGTTACAAGGTTTATTTTCCTAATGATAAAAATTAAAATTCATCCCAAATGAAGATATTTAATTCCATTGGAATTGTATTAATTCTAGTATATGTTTTAGGGAATGTGTGTGACCTAGGTAAATGAAATATGATGGAATTAGACCAATTATTCCTTGACTAATTTCTCTTTATTAGTTAGGAAAAATGTGATCTTCAAGATAATATGCTTCAAAGAGTATGGGGTTTTATTAATTTTACATGTGTCCTTGGATTGGACTATGTGTATAAGTGAAAAGTGATATAGACAGGAGTAGTATCCTAGGGTTTCTAGGAATTTAGGACATCTTTTAGCCAAGTGATGATGGTACATAAAGTCATATGTCTCTTAAGAAACCAAGAACTCCCTTATAAGTTGATAGGAGGGTGATGGTGTATGTATAGGATGGATGGAACCTTGTTGGAAAAGTTGTGTGTGTTGGAGAGGGGTTTGTTGTTGTCACTTAGAAAGAGTATATCCCTTTGGATATGTGTTATGAAATTTAGTTTGGGGTTGTGGATGTTATTAATGAATGTTCGTTTGGATTAAAATATATTCCAGGAGAGAATATGATCCAACCTATTTAGTCCTATAATGGGATAATAAATATGGACTAATTTGCTCCATGGGTATTTGGGGAATAGTGATGAGAGTTTTGGTATTTTTGGGAAAAATATGGAGGCTTAGTTTGTAGTGAGATTTTTTTATGTTTTTTTTCCACTGATGGGTGAAAAATGTGAGATTGAATCGATAAAAAACACCGAAGTGTCTAGGTGAACATGTAGATTCCTGAATATATGATCTGATATATTATTTTAGGTTTTGTGATATATCTCATGTGTATATTTCCATAGAATATACTGGGGAGCTGTGTGGTGGGTTTTGGGACATGTTTTTGTTTTATTTTCATGTTATTTTTGATGTAGATATTGTGGTAGGGGATCCCTTGGAAAATCCCTTCCATGAGGTAGATTCCATTGGAAGTATTTTTGTGTGTTTCATGAACTCTTAGTGTTCATAAAAATATTTTTATAATAATATTTGGAATATAGTGGTTGTGAAAGGGGACTTTCCTTGAGTGAGAGGGCTTGGTTGACCACATCCGGAGTTAGAATACCTAGGTCAATAGATTTTAGTTATCCATTCTAGTAGTATATTGGGTCATGGAAGTGGACTTTATTGAGTGAAGGGGTTGAGCTATGGTGGTTTATGGGATATGGATGACGGGCCCGACCTTTAGTGAGAAATTAGTGGATGGAGATAAGGATGTGTAACCGTGCACTATATATTTGGGTAGTGGGTTTTTATTTGGATGACAACCAAATATGAGTCTTCAAGTATAGACTCTGCATTATATGAACTGGCACGATCTGGTGACATGATCCTCACATGGATCCAATGAAATTATGGTAGGTAATTGTGGCATCCTTTTCACCATATAATTTCCTGATGGGAATTTGTACCTGTTTGGGTGTCAGGGTGGTTGGGTTAGCATAAAACTACCCATAGAGAATGATTATCTATTGAATATGTTTTCCTCTTACATATAGAAACACATGATTACAAATATTATGGGTTCATTTTGTGACCATAAAGAGTTATATTATTATTCACTTCATTGGAACTATAGTTTATGTGAATAAAATAATTCTTCTCTTAGGAACAAGAATTATATGTGTATTGGAATGGGCTATGGTAGCTCAATGGGTTTGGATGTAGGGTGGAGTCATGGGGATAGTATTATGTCAATTTCATAAATCTAATTATTTTATTTTTTATACAATGGATCTTCCTAGTCGAAGATAAGTTTTTTCTATGTATGAATACCCCATATATATATGTTTTTGTCCACTAATGTTGTGTACTGTCAAATGGATTATTTTTTGTGTTCTTTAACTCATCAAAGCATGGTTGGGCCCCCACCACTTGTCGGTAGCCTCAAGAATATGGGGAGTCATTCTTATGGACATGTCATAGCCATATCATTGGTATTATGCATTAAATTTTAGGTGTGGCGTTATAATATATATATATATATAATAATTTTTTTATTTGAAATGTTATATCATAGATTTAATAAATTCAAAATATATTATAGAATTATATAATATAAGTATTGTTTTTTTGTTTTAAATGACATAATTTTTTATATGATATGTATATATATATATATAGTTTTATGAGTTTTTTTAATATTTAATACTTAGCAGTAAAAAACTAATTTTAGTAAAATCAATTTTATATTCTCTATAATTAAGTCAACATTGAATCGAATTATTTTGTAATTTTTTTAAAAATGAAATATATATAAAAGGTAGTGTAGAATCATTATTTATTCATGAAAATTATAAATTATTATAATAATTCACATATTTTTCAATAATCCTTTTAATGTTATAGTGAATTAACTTTTCCATTAAATGTTAAAATATATCGTCATTTTCTGACTAATAATTTTAAATCAAAGTTCCATTTGAAAGAATAATTTTTTCATAAGTGTAATTATACTTCTTATTTTTATATTTATATATAAAATGATGATGAATTTTTTTGAAAACCTTGGGAACATATTTACAATGTAAGATACATAAGACAAGGAAAAAAGAATATAAAATTAATATATGTTATAGTTGACATGATATTATCGATTAAGACAGAGTGCTGATGTTGAGACATCCCAAACCCGTAATCTTGGGTTCGATACAAAATCAAATTATTTAATATCTAGTTTTTATACAATGTTAGAATACCCAAGATTAATATATTCTTTTTTAAAACATTTCAATATTTTAGAAAGTTTTATTTAAAAATTAACTTATAGTCCATTGAATATAATGTTTGTTGTGACTGATTAATTTCAAAATAAGAAAATTATTTTATGATACTCGTTAAAATTAGTCCAAAATTCACTATTACTAAACACCATTCATGAACCATTATAGATTTTACTCATCTTAAAGACCATAAGAAATTGAATAATAATAATTCAGTGACATTAAAAGCAGGATAAGAGAGAACAGTTAAAAAGACCATCAATGGTTAAATGATAAGAATACGAAAAAACCCATTAAAACACAACTTCAAAATAATATCCAAAAAATTAATCCTTCAAAATGAAATGTGGTTTATATTATGAAATAGGTATTTTAATATAAAAAAATTACTTCTTAAATGTTTAAAAAATCATAAAAAATGAAATCCTTAAAAGGAGATAATTTAGGTGGGAAAAAATAGTTTATGAATTACCCATTTAAAATAAATATATGATTTCAGTAAAAATTTAATAAAATTATACTTTTATCAAATTTAGTGGACATAAAAATTACAAATACATTGTTAAAAACAAAATTCATTAATGTCCTTTTTAATATAAATATATTTTTTAATGATTAATCATTTTCATTTGAAGAATATAAAAATATTTCCACTTTCATTCAAATTTGTTAAAAAATATGATAACGTGGAAAATAATTTTATATAAAGGAAATAAATCCTTGGAAATATGAATGCTCATAATGTATGTTGTGTGTGTTCATGTGGAAAAAGTTAGAAGGTGGTAAATTTTTAAAAATATTCATTTAAAAAACAATAAAATATTATTTTAATATATATAAAGATAAATTAATGTAGCATAATGTGACAATAATCAGTTATTGATTAATTGATTAGAACATCCATCAAATGATAGTTGATATAGTGGAAAATATTTATCAACCATAAAGACAATTATGGCTTAGTTTCTCCTAAAATTGTCACATTAGGTAAATTATTGACCAATGAGAAATGAAATTGTGAGGGAAGATATAAAACAACAAAAATAAATTATAGAGAAAAAATAATATGAGTTTTATTGATAATGAACATGAAAATTACATATATTTATGATCCCTTGTATGTAATATCGATGTAAAAAATGAGATTTTAAAAGTTTTAATAACTTATTTGGCAGCCTTTTAATGGAAAAAGCATGAAATATAAAAAAGAAAATATATATATATATATATAATACAATGAATTCTCATTAAAATAATAATAAAACTAAAATAATGGTATCCTATACTATAAAAAATGAACTTATATAAATTATATTTGTCTCTTAAACTAAATTCTTGTTATATTATATTATATGTTATTTTATTAAAAACACATAAAGAAATAAAAAATTATTTATTTAATTAAGAAAGACATATACACAAATTTAAAACTAATCCCATGTAAATTCCAAACATTATAAATGAGATAAATTAAAAACTAAAAAATTTATAATGGGAAAATTTAAATTTCCCAAATATGATAGTTTCATCACCCCCATAACCAAAATTATTTTACTGCAACATATTATTTTTAAAATAAACCAAATTATTGAAAATTGAAATTATGAACCATAATTGGAATTGATTTGAATAATGAATTAAGGAATGAGTTTTTTATAAGAGGAAATACAACTGAAGGAACAACAATGTGAAAATTTTAATAGTTTCATAAACATTGAGAAAAAGAACCTTACCCCGGTAGTTATAATTTGACCTCTAAATAATAAATAATAATATTAATAATACTTATCATGAGTAATTTAATTATATAATAATATTATAATTCCTGATAATTATTATCAGTACAAAAAAAATAACAAAAATATGTGACCATTTTTATGAAAGAAGAATTTCTGGAATTTCCACAAAAATGATATTTTTAAGGTTGAAATATTAAATAAATTATGATATAAAAATATTTTATTAAAGTTAATTTCTTTTTTGAAATCATTATATTGAAAATTTCCAAGGGTTATTTGTTTGGTAATTTTCTAAAACACATCCTTTTTAGGTGAATAGTAAAACACCATTTTTTGTAATCTATGTATCATAAACTAAATCAATGATGATGTAACAATGAACTATTAATTAATAGAACTAATTATCAAAAAAATACATATTTCATTTCATAAATTAATAATTCATATAAATTAAACATTTCTTCCAAACCATAAAATAACATTACAATGTCTTTTATTAGATGGATTCCTTTAATTTTTTTTCATTTTTTCCACTATCCATTTTAAAAAAATATCGAAAAACTCAATTTTAATACATGAAAATTTCATTTCATTTCGAGAATTACATAATATATTACTGAAAAATACCCAAAGATCGTATTTGTTTTTTGCCTTTAGAAATATGAAAAAAATTCTTCTAATTTGATGACAGAACTTCAACATCTCCCATGATGATATTTCTATTTTGTACCCATACCTAAAACATTTTTTTGTAACCTAAGGAAAATAAAACATAATAAAAATGGTGAACCCATATAGTCTGTATGGGTAAACAAGGGTGGCATGTTACCATAATCATGAGCATAAGGGTATTATAACATGTTCTTAAAAATCGAGGATCATACCCTACATATCAGTGATCCCAAATAAGAGTCATTTCATAAATATTGATATTTTATCGAACATGAATCATATGGAAATAAAGAACGAGTAGCATAAAAAATATCATAGTAATAAAATGTGGAACTATGGTAGACACATAAGGTTATAATAATTAATTACGTAGCAGTTTAGGCATCACTGCCAAGTCCATCTTAGTAGAATGGATTCACTCCACATACCATCGTGGTAGCCATGGTTCACTTCTATGATCATATTTGTAGTAATTGTTCACTACAATGTCCAACATAGTACTAAATGGTCACTTATAATTCTAAATTATTCTATCTCATTAGATATAAATCATTTCAGAATGCATTGGGGGGGGGATATAGGTCCCACATATCTAATAACTAAATTATACAAACATGTTCCACAATATCATAAACAATTATATCAGAACCAATGAAATGGAAAGGGTTTCATAAACATGTAATCAAATCATAATCATTGGAAAAAAACATGTTTCATAATCATTTCATCAAAATCATAACCTATGAAAAGAATAATGTTTCTTAAACATCCTACCATCAAAACATACACCATTCATAGAAAGAATATGAATGATTTTCTTAAACTATAACAAAAAATTTCATCTAATATGGTGGCGGATTTTGAAAGATAAATTGGAACATGAAAATCCATTAATAAAACATTTAAAAATATAAAACAATTTGAAAACACTTTTCTATGAACATAAAAATAAAAAATTTAAATAATTCTTGAAAACCTATTGAAAATAATTTTTTCCATAAGAAAATATTAGGAAATTTTCAAAAAAAAATTAAATATTATTCTGTAAAACAAATATCTAATGAAATAAATAATTTAATTGTAGAAACAATAATTAATACATAAAAACATTCTTTAAAATCATCTTCCTTGAAAATAAAACATAAGAGTACTTTTAAAAAATTTCTTCAGAAAAATAGTCATTAAATATTTGAAAGTGTCTCTTACCACTTTGACACATTTGAATAAAAATACCCATGAAACAATAACATTAAAATAATCATAGAAAAATTATGTTAAGGATAATCCCAATATAACATGTCAAATAGTATAATATACACCTCTTAAAACAACAAAGGTGCATAACAAAACACGTGTCTCAAAATAAGGCAGATTGAGAAAAAACTACGTTAAAAATTCGGTAACTTATGAAATGTAAATCCCATGAAATAGAGATCATAAAATTTTTATGTAAATACTTTTAAATTAAATTATAAATATAATATAATATATTCATGGGTTGTATGTTCACCAGAAAAAATAATTGAGTTGAGAATAAGGCATGTATCCCACAGGAAAAAAGTATGATAAAATTCCCTAACAACATTATAATCAATATAATAGTATGCCCCATGAATGAAATTATATTACTTAGATATTAAAATACCACAATATTATTATTAATAGTTATAAATTACTTTCTGGTTAATTTTATCCACCTTTCAGAAGAAACCTGTAGTGTGTGAGATATGTGTCTCACCGATGGTAATGCGAGGACAAAATCTATTACCTTCGGTTTGAATATCGACGTACATGTATAAAAGTCTTGTATTGTAGTTTAAAAATAATTATTAACCTATTAAAAAATTATAATAATATTTAATATATCATATGTTATCATTTCTGGCTTTATATTACCCATTTATTAATAATTCCATGTAAAATCAATATTTCATGTAACAACCCCGTTGTTAATCATACATCATTTAACTTGGTAATATTAAATATAATTTTTAGATAATAATTTACTTATTTAAAAAATATATAACATAATGTAAATATCTTATATATTATGTATATATTTACTTATGATAATCTTTATTAATAGATGAAATATATCGTTCATGCTAAAAGTTGGTCATACGTACGCATGAATAGTATTTTCATTTTCTTGCCGGGATAAAAGAAAAGTAAATATATTAGGATTTTATTCTTCCATAAGCATTTTAATGTCATATATAACATATATATTAATATAATTTATCCGTATTACTATCCACATGAAATATAGGTGAATAACGAGTCAGATCACATCGTGAAGATGGTAAACCATATGTATGCCCGAGCGATGTTATCATTTTACCAAAATATTAGATGGAAAAACGTTATACATGATATTATTATTAAATAGGTATAATAATATTATAATTATAAAATATAATAATTAAACTCACCATAATATTTATTCATAAATGATTGTGATTAAAAACAGATTTCCCCATGGCATGGGGACGGTAAGCCAAACATACACGTTCTTAATGATTTTTTTCATAGCATGGATAAATAGATGGATATAGTTATAACATAATAATAATAAAATCTAATTATATATGTTATACTATATTTATTAAATTATTTTTGAATAAACATTAAAATAGGAAGAAAAAGAAGAAAATAAATTGAATTGGATTGGTAAAACAATTACCCATTCTTTGGTGGAATTTATTTTGATATCTTATTAGGGACAAAAGGGGTTGTTTTTTTGTAATTACATGTACAATATAACATAAAAAATAATGTTAATAGGTTAATTTGGAAGGGATTTCTCATACTGTAATTTTCACGGTGGTGTGAGAAAATGAGGGAGGAGGTACCATTTTATAAGAGAGGGGAGGTAACCCTAGGAAACTCTTAAAATATTAAATTTATATAAATATATTTTCGATTTAGAATTTCACCAAAGATAGTTATTTATAATATAATATTATTAGTGGTCGAAATAATCTCAATCAATGATTTTCACATAGGTTTATTTGGAAATATTAAACTTATATGTTGGTTTTAACCCTATGTTATACCCTTTGACTCTTACCATGACAACTTAGCTTTTTAAAAATTATGGTTAATATTGTTACAATAAATTCAAAAATGTAGACAATGTGGATAATTAGTGAAACATTTAGTCTTATTCAAGTAATTTGGATGAATTATATATTTTTAATAATTTTATATCATTTAATATAATATTATTAATTTTAAAGTATCATTAATGTCAAATTTGATACTATTTTTGATTTTACATTTAAGAAATATATAAACAACCCCATAACTTTTAGATAAGGAATATAATATTTTTAAAACATGTCTAATAAGTCCATCAAAATAGGGGTTGTCATTAATTATGTCTTATTATATTTTTTAATAATTTTCATATCATTTAATTTATATTTCCATTAATTAAAAAATTTCTACATCATTATCATACATGTATTTAATTTTATTATTTTTCCATTAAAATGTACAAATAAATTATATTCATGAAATTAAATTATTTATATTTCTAATTAATATTTTTAGTCTAATTTATCTTTTGTATAATCGTATATTTAAAATGGTTAGTCGATTAAAATTATGAGTATGCAATTTATATATTATATCTAAATAAATTATAACAAATTTATTATTATTACCCATTTTGCATAAAAAGTTCATAATTTTGACCTATATATTATTTAGGTCTAAACCCACAAATAAAATTAAATTAGGACAAGTGTTTGTATAAATTTTTTATAATATAATATTCAATTTAGCTTTAATTACTCAATTTACTATAAACTGCAGTAAATCAAAATAAACAATTACTAGTCAACAAAAATTCAATTTGATACCATTGGACTATAAATTTCATAAATATTTCAAAAATTTATTTTAATATATCATAATTAAATTTATAAAAGTAGTGAAATTAAGATTAATTCTATTCCCCCAGATGTTGGAAGATGGTGGGTAAAATGAACGCTCAAAATTTCAATATGTTTTTATATATAATTTTTATATAAAAATATTCCAATGAAAAAATTTGAATTAATAGATTCATAATTGATCTATTAATACATTAAAATCATTTTAATTTATAATAATTATTTAAACAAAAAATGATGTTTCTAACTATGATTAAGTATTTTTCACTGTTCATCAAAAAAATTAATCTTCTCAGAAAAATAATAATTAATCACTATACGTTAATTTTGACATTATAAATTCCAAATTTATACTCATTTTATCAAATTATATATCTTTTAATATCAAAAATTAATTTTATTATTTTCATAGAAGTATATGAAACGATGTTCATTTGAAAAATATTATTTTAAAATATATAAAGAATTTATAAAAAATAATGTTTTATTTATATAAACCGGTTAAAAATAATATTTTCAAAGTATTTATTACTAATCATGTTACTCTGTTTAAGGTCTTGTTCATTACCATCTTATTTAAATTATGATAATAGTAAACTTATTTTTGGTGGAATCTCGATGATGTGTGTAACAAAATCCATGTTCGTGTTGCGTATAGCACGAGCATAATTTGATGCTGCGTATAATGTAATAATAATATAGTGAATGATGAAAATATAATTTTAACGTAAACCACTAACCAACTGGTTATCCTTATAACCATTACAAAAGATTAAAATCTAATGCTGTAGAATGAATTTCACTAATTCAACATGACATTTATCTCTCGTAAATAATATATTAGATCATGATTATCACATTACAAACATGTGAGTACCATTATCCTATATTTTCATGAAACATTGAAATAACACAAATTACTATACATCCTTATTCACAACATGTATATTTTTTATTATATATTATAAAGGATATGTTCCTTAAGTCCAAAAAATTGTAAACATCATCTACGATTGAATAACCCACTTTTCGACAAAATTTTAAACAACTAGTATCATAAAATTTACATATTAACATACAACATATATTTATCCAAAAAGCATTATCTAAACATAAGTAAAATATTAAGGGTTACATTTTAGTTAATCAATATGTCACCATCACTTATCTAAACCATCATGACCATTGAATATATTCATATAAATCCTCAGCAAAAAACACATAAATAGAATAATCCTTATATATTTTATAATTCTTGAACCCAAATAGAGAAAATCTTAAATCCATAATATTTAATGATTGGAATCTAATATGGAATTCCATGGTTTAAAAGTAAATTATAATTTCAAGGCATCGAGTTGAGTAATTCCCATATTCCTGAGAGATAATACAATGAACTTTTTGATAGTTCGTCACTCTATGACCCTTTTTCCCACACATAAAACATCTCCCTCTCTATTTGAGGAATTAGTCAAGGCTCTTATACCATTTTTTCTTGACATGTTAGAAGCTGAATATTCTTGCCTTTATGTTCCCTACCATGTGAACATGCATAAAATTACATCTTTATCTTATTCGATGTCTTATGAATACCACTACTGTTCACTTTGTTAATCATATATCATGATAGCTGATTTGGGATATTCGTTATATCATTGTCTTCTGTCTTTACCCAATTTCATTTCTCGTAATTACAAATTTCTACCTAATAGTAATTTTTAACCCAATTACTTATGGTTCCCTCCTTTAACTATAATTTGAGTGAAATGTGTAAGAATCATTTATCATAATGAACATCACATAATCAGGAAAATCACTTATAATATATATAAATTATAAAACCTTCCTTAGTCTATGACACATTAGGATGAACCTAGGTTATTCATAGCTAACATATTTTTAAATACATCATAATGGAATGTGAAGAGTTTGTGAATTATTGAAAAATATCCACTGTGAGTGTCGAACCAAGTGTGCTGTAAGACCCATTGTTGTGTACCAGGTTAGGATTGAGTCGGGCCTAGTACGCCTTGTCAGAGTTGTTGAACACTGGTACATCATTATCAAATAGTCATCCACTTGTAGTATCCAGATATGGATATATTTCTAGGAAACCACTTTCTATATACATTACTAAAAATCCATGACATTTTCTTATAATTTTACTCATAATTATACTTATCCTTTGACATGTAATTATGATTCTCACTATGTATTTCTAATCCTTGTATCCAATGGTTAACTAACATTTTTATACAACAAAAAATATAGTGATCATCACATTTCATAACATAAAATTTGATTACTTTTGAGGAATTACATAATATATTACAAAATCAAATTAACAAAGAACAAAATAGTTAGTTCATTTCAAAACCTAGAAACATATTCTTCTAATTTGGTGAAATATCTTAAAATTAACTCACAAATATCATTCCCTTTAGTACCGATAACTAAAACCATTCTTTATAACCTAGGGATGTGAAAATATAAGAAGGAGGGTGTTCAAATTTTTTGAGTAAGGTTAAACATGGGAGTCATGTAAATATAATTATAAACATAAGTGTATGACCACATTATCATGAAAATAGAAGATCATACCATAAATATCAAAGATCATAAACAGAAATCATGGAATAATGATTGGAATTTCATAAGACATTAATCATATAGAAATAATGAAAATTATCCATGAAAGAACAACATGGAATAAAACCTGGAACATTTGTAGACCCGTAAAAATAAAATAATTATTTCTATAGTAGTATTGGAATCGCTGCGAAGTCCATATTAGTAGCATGGGTTCACTCCTCAAACCATCTTTGTGGTTATGGATCACTTTAGTCATATATAACTTCTATAACCATCTTGGTAGTCAAAGATCACTCCCAAGCCATATAACTATATCTCGGGAGATATAATTCATAACCCACTACATTGTAGGGAGATATAGGTCCCACCCATCTCACAATGAAATAAAAAAACATGTTAAAAAAGATAATAAACAATCATATCCTAACCAATGAAATGATATGGGTTTTATAAACATGAAACAATATCATAGCCTTTTGAAAAAAACATGTCTCAAAATCATTTCCTCAAAAAATAACCCCTGAAATGAAGAAGGTGTCTTAAATATACTTTCATAAAAACATAAATCATTTGGAGAAAGAATTTGAATGGTATTCTAGAACCATAATAAATTGGGTCATCTCAGATTATGATGTTTTTTGGAAGATCACATGAAACCAAACATTTCCTTAAAAATCACCTTTTAATACATAAAATATTTTCAAATCCATTCTATTTGAAAATAAAAAACGAAAGCAAGAAATGAAAGATAGAAAACGTTTTGAAAACCCATTTTCATTGAAAACATACGAAGGAATCAAGAAAAAAAAGTAATTTATTCTTAAGGGAAAAATAATTTAAAAATTATATGAATCCTTGAAAATATTTAAAATATAAAACATTTTTTTAAAATCCATTTCCTTGAAAATGAGATTAAGAAGATCCTTTAAAACATTTTTTAAGGAAAATAATAATTTTACAATTATAGGTGTCCCATACAAAATTGGAAAATTTCGATCATAATCCCCATTAAATAAGAACATGACACAAAACATAAAATATCATGAAAAGAATGATATTCCGAATTTAACATGTCAAATATAATAATATACACATCATAAAAGAACATAGGTGAATAAAAAAATATGTGTCTCCAATGAAGACAGATTGAGAGAAAACTACCTTACTCATTTGTTAACTTTTGATCCATAAAACCCCTTGAAATAGAGATCATATAATGGATATGTAAATACAAGTAAATTAATGTATAAAAATAACAAAATACCATCTTGTTCAGTATGTACGCAACCCAACCAATCTTGGTGTGAATAAGTCATGTATCTCACAGAAATTAAATGTAAGATAGACTTCCATTACAATGTTATAATCTATGGAGTAGTATGACACATTAATGATCAAAAATTATATGGATATTAAAATAAAACAATATTATGGTTAATAATTATGAAATAATTTCATGGGATTTTTATACACAATGTATAAGAAACAAGTAGTGTGTGAGGAATGTGTCTCACAGATGTAAAGGTGGGGCAAAAATCCCTTACCTTATTTCTGATTCCCACCAGACACATATCAAACTCTTCTATAAAATATTTAGATATATTATTAACATATACCATTATCATAATAATATTTATCATATCTTATATGGATTATTTTTTATTTTATGTTACCCATTAATTAGCAATTCCATGTTAAAGAAATGTTTCAGTTAATAAACGCCTTGTTAATCTTACTTGATTTTAATTGGTATTCTTGATTATCATTATTAGATCCTAATTTAATTATTTCATGAATATAACACATGATATAAATATATTATATATTCAGTAGATAAGAAATTATAATAATCATTAATGATAATTGAAATAAACCGTTCTTGTAGACGGTAGGCCGCATATACGCATGAATGATATTTTTACTATTTTATTGGTTAGAAGAATAGAAAGTATATAATGTTTTATTATTAATAAATAATTTTATTTTAATATATAAATTTTATATTAAAAAAATTCACCCTTATTAAAATCTATGTTAAATATATGTGTATGATGAGTCACATCACATCGTGAAGTTGGTAAGCCATACGCACACACGAGTGACATTATCATTTACAAAACAAATATTTGTTAGTAAAAAGGTATACAAGATATATTTAATGTAGATGTATTATTATTCTATAAATATAATATAAAATCATTAAAGTCATTATAATTATCATTCATAAATGATTTTGATTAAAAATAGATTACACCATGATTTGGAGAATGTATGATATACGTACGCCTAGATGGTGATATTGTTTTTCATAGGATTGATAAAATAAGGGATACGGGTTTCCCATAACCATAATAACATATCTAAATATATTATACTTGATATATTACATTATTATGGAAGCATCATAATAAGATGAATTAAATGAAGAAAAGAAACTAAATTGGACTGGAAAAACAATTACCACTTCTTCAGTGGACTTACTTCGGATCTCTACATAGGGATACAAGGGATGGGAAACTTTGCAGACCAGTACCTATAGAACAAGAATAATAATTATTAAAGGATAATAGGGAAGGTTATTTTTGATATATAAGGAACATGTTTTTGGGGGAAATTGAGGGAGGGTGTTCCCTTTTACAAGAGAGGAGAGAGGCACTGTAGGGAACTCCTAAAATATTAATTTAATATGAACTGAATTTATGTTTTAAATTTACCCAAAGTGAGTTATTTGAAATATAAGTTGTGTATGTGTCTAAAAACCCTTAACCAAATATTTCGGAACATGTTTTGGAGACATTATTATCTTTATCTTTTGGTTTTAACCCTTAGTTAAACCCATAGTCTCTTACCATGAGAACTTGTCTTTTTACTCTTTAGGGTTAGTATAATTACTATAAAATTCCAAAAGAACACCAAGTGGATAATTGATTATATATTTTACATTTTTATACTAATTTTCCCAAAGTATAGATTTCAATTTATTTTATATCATTTAATAAAATATTATTTATTTTAGATATCATTTATGTTAATTTTGATCCTATTTATAATATGTCATTTAAAAAATATCTTAATAACATGAAAACATAAAACTAAGACCTATAATATATCAATAAAATGTAATACTTGTCTATATAATTAGTGGTTGCCATTAATTATTTAAAATTAGTTTTTTTGTTTTAATATTTTCTACTTGATATTTCCATTAACTAAATAGTTACTATATCAATAATATTGAGACATTCTATTAAATTATATCTTATATTAAAATTAAAAATAACATATATTGAAAAACATAAATTTATTTTCTTTTATATGACTATTTATAATAGATTTTATGTTATTTATAACCCTATATGAAAAATGATTTATTAAAATTATGAGTCTGTCATTTTTAACATATCTTTAAAGAGCAAATAATAAATATCTTATTATTTCCAAAGTGGCTTAAAAAGTTAATAATTTCTACCTAAGGATTATTTGGTTGAAAACTAATTATGATAAGATGTTGGAATTATTGTTACGATAACTTTATAATATTATAATAATATTTTTAAATTTAATTATCAGATTTACCCTTAATTGTGCTAAATATAAATAATTTTTTTTTCTAAATTTACTATTCGGAAAAATTCAGATTGATCCCATTATAATCTAAATATCATACTGAATTCAACTTTGTATGTTTGTTTTTCAAATTCAATTCAAAAAAGTAGTAAAATTATGTTTAATTCTAATCTCCACACATGGTAAGAAGGTGGGTGAAATGAATGTTCAAAGCATCAATATGTTTTTATATATGATGGAAATATAAAAGGATTCCAATGAAATAATTTGGATTAATATATTTATAATTTATCTATTTTTAATTTAAAATAAATTTAATGAAAAAATTTATTTAAACGAAAAATGTAGTTTTTAACTACGATGCATTATATTTTATAATTCATCAAAAAAATGAACATCTCAATAAAATACTAAAAATTCCTATTCAGTTAATTTTGACATGAAAAATTAAAAAATTATTCTCTTTTTATCAAATTCAATGCCTAATAGTGTTTGAAATCAATTTTTTTATATTTCATAGGACAAGAAAAGAAATTTATAAGAGAAAATAATATTTTTAAACATATAATGGATTTACTAGAAATATTGTTTTCCATTATCAATATGTTTTATTTATATAAAAACACTATAAATAATATTTTAAAATTAGTTATTACTATCCATATTACAAATTTTAACGTCCTGTTCATCACCATTTAACTTAAATAATTAATACAACAAAATGATCTTTCATCAAAATTCGATGTTATTTGTAACGTACGCCAAGTTGGGGTCACATGTAGCACAATAATAAATTGATTTTTCATATAAATTAATCCAAAAGTAGATATTTTATATAATAATAAAAATCTATATTCAGTGTTTTGTGATGTGTAAATTTTTAAAAGACTAATTTTTTTAGAAAATATTAATTCACAAATTATCAGATTGTTATATAAACTAATGAATTCAAATTATAAAGGGTATTATTGTTTTAAAACCATTACATTTCATTTTTATATTATCCATAATTTTATTAATATTACTATAACAATTTTTTCCTTTGATATTGTATTAAATTAAATATTTTATTTTAAAAATACTCATGTCCTCCAATATAAATAAAAACACTCCCAACCATTGGAAAATAAAATATTCATCCCAATAAAAAGAAAAAAATATTACAAAATACACACATTAAATAATATCATAATCCTTATGAACGATTTCCAGTGAACCAAATCCAATCATCAAGGTATTTTAATGTCATAACAGAGAATTAACACCTTAAAGAGGGTAATTTTTCATTAACTCTTCATTATGTTGTTCCATTCTCTTCATCAATTTATCAATACCATTAAAAAAATAATAATTTATATTTAAATAAGTTAAAATTATATTAGATTTTACAACCAACTAAAAAAATTATATTTATGATTTATTTTTAATTCATAAAACCCTTTCATCCCCTTCAAACAATGGCCCCATTAACTATTGGTTTACCGCCAAGGAGGATATAAATGATTATTTCCTTATAAGTAACAATATGGATGATTATAATAAATTATTAATGATACAAATATTTATAAATATATTTATTTGGTGAATATGCATTGAATACTACATATTTATAAATTACATTGATTAAAGTAGCAGAATCAAAGTAAAATGGGAAATTTTTAATGAATAACATGACATAAAACCGCTTCATCTTCAACAACCGAAATTAAAAATAAAAACTAAGGATAATAATTGATAAATATGAAAAAATTACAATAATTAAATTGTAGTTCAATGTTTTGATAAACCTATGTTATTTTATTTAGGTGATGGAAAAGTGATAAAATACTGAATGATATATGGTGTGGGGATTGTAAAACTGAAACACATTCTTCTGAGTTATCTAACATATCACCTTGATTTTAGTATATATTTTATTATAATATCATGAAGATTTACTTATAATATTTTTTGTCCTTTAATTTGAGGATAAATTTATTTCAACCCTTCCAAATTATTTTCTAATCAAATAATAACATTTTTTCAAAAAGAATTCAATTTCCAAAACATATTTTACATAATCTTAAATAATTTCATATTTAAAATAATAAAATGATCTATTATGCTAATTTATGATATCATATATCCATTTGGGGTTAAAAAATTCATCTGATGAAGTATGGAATGTGAAATACCTTAGAAAACCCATTCCACTACATGGTTTTTTTTACAATGATTATTTTTATTCCTTGTGTCGTGGATGATTAGGTGTATTTGTTGATGTGATGGGTGGAAAAAAATTATATAACTCACTAATTCGGGGTTATTGTGATATATATCATGAGATAATGGTTATTTTGTTTTGTAAAAATGAACCAAATTGTTTTAATAAATATGTTATGATTTGTGCACATATTTTATGTTCGGCCATATTTGTACCTTCTCTTACAATAATGTGTGGTATTTAAAAACATGGTTATGATGTTTCATTATTATGCATATTCTAATTTCCATGAATTTATGAAATATTTTCTTTATGATGATTATTATGATCATATTCTTATGATAGGAAGATGTTGACTATTCTCACCCATGTCTATTAATTCAAGTCTGTCATTCGTGGGAGCTTTAGAAGGATATAGAATAATAATTTTAACAAAGTTTTAAAGATTTTATGTAAAATTGATATTTGATCCTAGCTTTCCTTGGTCACTAAACTATTTGATGACAAATTGTTTTGCTATTATATTTTTTACCTTAAAAATAATGTAGTAGTCACAAAATAAATTTTTGCGTCAATTTTGTTGGGATTGGAGATCAGTTATTTAATTTGGGATCAAATATTTGAATATATTAGTTATTAACAAATGTAAAATTCTATGTTTATGTGGACTTACATAGAAATTTTTTAGAAAAAGTATAAATATTCAGATCCCATAAGATAAGACTTTAGAATGAATTTGTTTAAAATAATAAATAATTTATCCATGCTTTGTTGAAATAAAAGTTTTTTTAAAAAAAATTCGACATTAGATAATGGTGGAAAATAGGAGGATCCAATCCAGAAAACTCATATGGGGAACAATGGAGTGATTTTCCAAATGACTTCGACAATTCCATGGGATGTGGAGTTTAAAACCATAAGGAAATGCTTACCCAGTTTTCTCAAGCTATGAATAATAACATGAGAAACATATTATGACCACCTTCACACAAGAAATAGAAACTAGACATTGAGTCCTTTATGTGACCACAACCACTAACATTTACACCAATAAAAACAGGGGATTTACATTTCTAGTAAAGTGTTGTTAACAACAACTATAATGTTCTATATATAAAAGCACTATCCAAACAAGCACTATTAAAGGGTAGATATTAATTTCCCTTTCTGATGTGCTGATAAGATTAACACCATAAAAGGGGTAAAAATATATTTATTCAGACCATTATAAGATCTACCTCATTATTAATGCTTAAATATGCTCCCAACCACCTTTATTTGTGATTTTGACCTTATGACCCCTTTTATCAATGCATTGAGAATTTACAACCTCATGCACGCTTGCCTATATTTTAACCTTGTGCCTCTACTTGGAAGATGGAATGCCTTTACCACTATGCCATGTTTTTTTCTATTTAATGGTATTTTTATTTATTTATATATATATATATTTACATATATATATGTATATATTATTCAAATATTTATATATTTGTATAATTATTTTTAAATACATTTATAAAATAGATTTTAGTGTGTGATATATATATATACGTTTTTCCATTTTAATATATTATATATCATATTCATGTAATTCTGCTAGAATATAAAGTAAATAAATATCAGTTTATTAATAAAAACATAAAAGTACATATAAACATTAGAAATATATATCTATAATTTATAAAATGGTTAGATATTGTCGAAAGTATATTTTAAGAATAAGAATTTATTTACATATATATATATATATATATTTGTTAATTATCGACACACACATGTTTATATATAAACATCAAGTGCATAGTTATATATAAACCTATGAAATTATTTTTCGGGTAAAAAAGTGAATCATTTTTAAATTATATAAAATTTATAATTAATAATTATATTATATATTTAAAAGTACATTTCTAATGAAATTTGTGGATATATGTATTTATATAAGTGATTTATTATAAGAAAATATAATAAAATATACCATTATTTATTTATGAATAAAACAACAAGGGGAAAATGATAAAATTTAGAATCCATAATATCGATAAGAATGTAAGAATTTGGAATAAATTTAGTTTCCACTAAGAAAAGGTTATAAGACACCGATAAATTAGGATGAAAATCCATCAAATGAAAAATAATTGGGGTAACCAAAAAAATCTATTTTGAAGGCATGTTGGGCCTTAATTTCCCTTGAGAAATATGACTGAGGTCCTGTTATGTTTCCAAGGCAATGCTCTTATTTCAATATTTGAATTGATATATTGTAGAGCCCAAACGGACACCCAAATCAAAATTTATTGCTATTTGATGTTAGAGTTGCGTTTTTATGTTATTCTAGATATTTTATTATTATTATAATTACTTAATTATTTATTTATAAATTGATGTTAAATTACTATTACTCAAAAATAGTTATCAAATTATTATTTGAATATATATTTTTTATTTATTATTATTTTTTCACTAAAAATCATATTTATTAAGTCTACATTCCTAATACCATATCTTAAAAAAATTAAAATATTTATAATATATTTATTTCAATATAAATATATTTATAAAAAAATATATTTTTTATAATTAAATATATTTTTTGGAGATATATTGTTTCTCAATGCTAGCACAAAATGGAAGATATAGGGGGGTCATTATCAGTGCTTCAAAAAAAAGACAATAAGTTGAGGGATTTATAAGTGTCTGTTAAAATGCATTGATAATCCTCTAGTATTAATAGTGGTTTTTTTAGTTTTTTTAAAGTCCCCATTGACAATGAAAAAACTAACCATTAAAGACCCCCACTAATATTTATTTTTCTGGAATTGAAAAAGTTTGTCTTTAAAAATGGTTTTAGATAGTTATAATAAAGACCTAGCACCAGATAAACCATGTTTTATAGTAGATTTAGCAGATCTTCATATCCCCTAGTCACAGAGAAGGGGATTAACCTAATAAGGAAAATAATTTTTGAACTCCATAGTTTTGAGATGGATAAAATGATTATGAAACTATATCCTTTTAATTGAGAAGCATATCAATTGTGGATTTGATATGTAACACTATATTGAAGGATGAAAAAGATGAGATGGAGTAGAAATACATTATGAAAAAATTTATTAATTAGTAATTTCAAAGAATTATTCAAACAAATATGGAGAGATAATTCATTGGTATGATTCAAAAATGAAGGATAATTTTCCATGAATGAAGTAGATAACGTCACATGTGTAAAAAAATGCTCGTTATGTTTTATTATCAATAAGGAAACAAAAATAGTTTGTTTATTTAGTTGATTATAAATTCACTTTCAAGTATACCACGCTATCCAAGAAATTTAGAGTTATGAAGAAGTATTATGATGTGATCTCAATGTAGAGATATAGTTTGGTGAATGAATCCATTTTTATGGATATACGTAGAGAATAATGGATTTTCAAAATAGTGGGTTAAATAATAGTGGAAAAATGGATGAAAACACCCAAATTCCAACAATTTGGGAATAAGGGCCATGAGAATTTCCCCAAAGAGATGAGGAAATGATTCTTGTGTGTTAGAGAAGTCCACGAATCTCATGAATTCCAATGATATATGAATAATCTAGCCAAAAAGTTGTGGGAATTAAAAGATCCTCTTAATACAATACCCATGGTTTAATGATTCAACAATATAGAGAAAAGGGACTGTGAATGTAGTTGAGGTTTATCTTAGTGGTAAGCACCGCTTAATTCTACATTAAAAATGGGAGTTCAAAACCCATTGGGCGCAGGTACTGTAGTAGTAATATAGAGTATTGTAGTAGCGGTGGCACTATATGAATGGAGGGCACTATAGCAGCAGAAGGATACTATAGTAGTGGCAGGTACTGTGCGGAACAGTAGAAACACGAGTATTATAGCAGTACTATTCACAGAATGGGTCTTGGTCCAAAAAGAATGTTCCTACAGGCCATGTACTGGGATAAATGCCCTCTGGCCCTTAGGGATTTGTAATGGGTCTCCGTCTATCCAGTTAAAGAGGTATTCTCTTTGCTTTAATAATAAAATGAGGCTTCATCCCCAACCATTAAAAAAAAGGACTGTGAAGCTAGTGCACTTAACCACAGGTCCTTGATGGAAATAAACATCAGTAACCACTAGAGACAAATGAGAAAGGGAAATATTATTCCATGATAATTTTTGATATATGGTGTGAATTTTTTATTAAAATAAAAACATCCTATTAAATCACAAATCAAACTAGTTTTATTTAATTATACTTCTATTTAATCCTTTATATCCATTATATTACTAGAACTGTTGAATTGAGGCCCTGAAATGTTAAAGTAGAGATATTCTTAAAAATTACCATTTGTGTGATCATTTCAACCCACATGTTGGACTCTTATGATACTATGATCATTGAGAAAAATCTCCCCAAGAATCTCATAATCCTCCCCATAGTGTAATTTGATGCTATACTAGGCTTGTATTGGTTTATATTATATAGGACACACATCAAATTCTAGAAAAATTCAATATCACTCTATATTATGAACAATAACATTCTCCTAAAAATCATAAGAAAATCTCCAATATCTTTTGTAAAATATATTGATGGTGTTGTTGATGATACCCTTTGTAGAAGAATAAATTTTACAAACAGTTGAGTCAAATGAAAGAATCAACCTTATAGAAATCCCCATTTTTATGGAATACACTAATTTTTTTTCCTAAAGATAATCATGGACATCAATTATATCCTGAGATATAATTCTCAATTTAACTTATACCTAGACCACTTATACCACAAAATTCCCTTATAAGATGTCCTATGTTTAACTAGAGGAGTTAAAAACGCATCTGTAAAATCATTTGGACAATGGGTCCAAACCCTGTAGCTCATCACCAATGGGTTCTCTAGTGTTCTTTGTAATGAAAAAAGATGGATCAATGTGTTGTGTTTATATTTATAAGAGCTCAAAAAGATCAAAGTGAAAAATGATATCCCCCACCAATTATTAATTTCTTGATCAATCGTCAAAGGGAATCTTAGTACTTATCAATAGTGCATAAAGGTTTTGGGAATCATCGATAGATATGGAATACGGAAGACATTTATAAAAAAGTTTTCTGAACATGTTATTATCACTCTATGTTCACAGTGATTCCCATTATACTTAATAATTTCTCTGAATCATCATTGAGGTGATGAATGTTTTCCTTATAGAATACCTTGAAATTGTTTTGCAATCATTCATTGAAACTTTTACCATTTATTCATGACAAAGGAGAAAAAAAATGGGAATATATGTATTTTTCTAGAGACATTATAAAAGTATAAAATGTATTCTATGTTCAACAACTGTTAATTTTGGATGTAGAAATTCACATTTTATTGGTAGGTGATCAATATTAGAGGAATATTTATAATACTTTCAATGAAAAATGTGATTGAGGAATGGAAAATACCCACTAGTGTCATATAATTAAATAGGTTTTATGGATTTTCAGGGTAATACCATTTACTTTTTATAAATTTATCTTAATTTGTGGACCACTACATAAGATAACATTGATAGGGTTAACATATGTATGGATTGATGAATTTGAGGAAAGGTATTAAGATCTCAAGAAATTATTAATAACTATTCCTCTTTTCACAATATAATCAAGTAGAGATGTTTTTGTGATATATAGTGTTGTTGAAATAAATTTTTGAGTTTTATACTCATTTTGAATGAAAAATTTATATCTGATACCTCATGAAAACTGATGATAAATGAGAAAATCTATACAATGAATGATTGAGTGCTAGTAGTTGTGATCTTTACCTTGAAGAGTTTGTGGCACTACCTCTATTATTAGAAGTGGGAAATATATTCCAATTAAAACATTCAAATTTATACATAAACACAAATGTAGAGATAAATTTGTCAAAGGATATTGTTAGATATAATTAATATATATGATTTCTATATTCATTATCCTTCATGAAATGTGTCCATGATATCTTATTATCTTAACTGAAAATAATATTCTACTTTATCCATGATGTGGGATGATAAATACCAATTCCTAATATATATATATGAATTATAGATATAAAAATCATAATGGTAGAGAATTCACACCACATTTCCCAAATTACATCCCAACCATCTATCCAATAGAAGATGAATAAGGCATTAAGGGTTGATTTGGAGATTTAGAAAGGGACAAAAAGTAAGGAAAGTGATGATTTATAAATTCCATATCTATAATGATCGTTTTATTTGGTATATATATAGAAATGACGGTCATTCATAACATGGGACAAATAAAAGGTATTAGATAATTGACATATATCATCTTTCTCCATCTATCTTGTAGGCACCATGATGTACCATGATATTTCAGAGCACTTTTGGTGTGAAAAATGAAGAAGGAGACCATTGAGTATTTTTTAATGTTTATAGTCTGTCAACAATTTAAATAAAAGTCATTGAATCACAAGGTGATGTTGCAAACTCATCCTACACCAACATGGAAATATTAGAATATCCACATGAAATTTTTCGCTGCTCTCCTAATGAAATCTAAAGTAAGAAATGCTAAAAGGGTTATAACGGATCAAACCACTATGAATTCCATCATTATTTATATCCTAGAGTTTTTATCCCACTAAAATGATTCTATGATATATAATGGACGTGGTGAGGTTTTATGGGGTACCACATTAAATAATCTCTTATCATGATCAAAGGATCACTTATAAATTCTGTAGAAGTCTTTAATATGCTCTATATAGAGAATTTAATGTTTTTATAACCTATCATCCCCAATCTGTTGACATAACGAAAAAGACTATTTATACACTCGAACAAAATTGTAGAGGCATATAAAAGGAATTTAATGGAGTATGGGATCAATATCACCATTGAGTTTTGCTCCCATAAGAATAAATTTTCCACTAATGAGTTCAAACAAATCCATATGAATATTTATATAGGAAGAGATGTACAACCCCTACATGTTGGGATATAGTAGGAAAATGAAATATACTGGGAACTGATATTGTGGAATATATAATAGGGAAAATTCAATCAATCTGAAAAATATAAAAGACTCATTGATTCGGGAGATGTTTTATTCTATCAACCATTAAAGGGACATTGAGATTTAATTTAGAGACAATTTTTTCATTTGAATATTGTCATGGTGGAGAGTCATGTATTTTTTAATAAAAGGAATATTATTTATTGTCTTATTGGACCCTTTTATATCTTTGTTTTCTAAGTATAAGTGGCCTACCAACTTTCACCACATCCAAATATGGGAATAGTTCATGAAAGTATTCTTAATATCTCTCTAGAGGTAGTAAATATCCGATCTCATAAATGTATTTAATCGAGAGCTAGTACAATTGGGGAATGAACAATCATATTAGGATAATCGAGTGAAGACCATAGATCATAGAGACAACGTACTACATAATAAGATGACTGGACATTTTAAAGTGTTGTGAAGGAACCATAAATAAGAATAATCCACGTGGTAATCAGAGTAAACAATGAAATATAAGTACCATTACCTATACTCAAATGATAATATGAGTTAAAATTTAATGAATGAAATTCATAATTGGGGAAGAATGTTGCAACCTAGTTTTTATAAATTGTATTTTTTCATAAAATAAATGTTTTTTATATTATACAATATAGAATTATGCATGAAGAACACATAAAGAAACCATAAAACATTTATTTCATTAATAAATAACCTTACCAAAAATAGAAACTAAACCCATTAAAATACCAATCATTATAAAGGGATAAAAAATATAAATTATGAAAACTAGATTGGGAAATTATGGGTTGCCTGAATCTACTGGAATCATCCCCCAATAGTCAAAATTATTGAATAGAATCAAAATATTTGTAAACCAATTCACATTATAAAACATTGAAATCTAGAACCATGAGGAAACATGAGGTGAATAATCAATGAAAGAATGAATTGGTAATTATAAAAGTCAATATGAACATTTTAATAGTAATGAGACTGTTAGAATCATAACCTATCCATTGTGACTAGTAAAAAGACAATTAAGAATAGTAACATTAGCATTAGAACAGTAATATTACCTAAAAATAATTAAATGAAATATTAATAATATTTATCATGACTAATTATAGTGTCTACAAATATAATAATTCCCTAAAATAAATATCACGATTAAAAAAATAAATAAAATATAATCGCATTTTTAATAAACTGTATATTAATGTATTTCCTAAAAATCCTAATTTATATATTATTAAATAATATAACCTATATTGTAAAATTATTTTAATAAAAATAATTTCTTATTTTAAATTATAAAATTCAAATTATCAAGTATTATTTTTTTGTAATTTTTTGAAATTCATCAATTTTCTTGTGAATAGATATAATATACTTTTTTCTAACCAGTGTATTATAAATTACATAGTCCATTATGTAATAATGACCTAATAATTATGAAGATATTATGATTGAAAAAAATATTTTTGTTCATAAATTATTAATTAATATATAGTTAACATGTCATCTAGACCTAAAAATACATACCAAAGTCTATTGTCAAAATATGAATTTCAGAACAATTTTTCATTTTTTTTCATTTCTTTTTAATAAAATATTAAATTTTAATTATAAAAGGTTTAAATTCATAAACATGTTATTTTATTCTATATTATCCCAATATTATTAATATAAATATTATATGGTTTTCCTTTTATATAGTATGATAATATATATTTTATTTTTAAAATACCTCCCTCCCCAATTATGAACAACCCTTTTCCATCTCTTTGGAAAACCACTACTACCTCACTTTCAAAAGAAAAAAATATAAACAAATCTATTTTATTGGGACTCTTATAATACTTATATATGTGTGAAGTACACTAAAACAAATCATCCAGGGATTTTAGTGTCATAGAAGAGACGAAATAAAAAGAAGAGGGTATGTTTTCATCAACTCCTCTTGGTGTTTTACTATACACCTCATCGTTTTATCTACCCCTTTAAAATTAAAATTAACAATTAATTATATAGTATTATTAATCTATATTAATGTCTTCAAAATTATGTAAAAATAATAATTAATATGTATTAATATTTGAAACATCTGTTTTATCCCCTTCAGAAAATGAATCACTAATGCCCAGTTCACCGCCATTGAGGAAATTTCCAATTTTCTAATTATCAAAAACAATATAGATGATTCTAATTAATTATCAATTATAAATTAATGTATAAATATATTCAATCTAATCTTTATTAATTTATTATAATTATTAGAAATTAAATAAAAAAAATACAGAAATAAAAAAATGAATTTTTTTATAAATAATGGTATCTAAACACTCCAAATTTAAAAAAAGAATTTAAGAAATAAAAATCAATGGTTTTCATTCAAAAATAGTGATAATAATTAAAATAAATCACTTATAGTTAATTATTTTATTGAACATATTTTTTTTCTTCAAATTACAAAAAGCTGATGATATAAACTATGTTTCATGGTAATGAGATTCTCAAACACAAACTCTTTGATTTTGGTAATCCTATATTTGAAAATTATTTCAAAATTAATTTTATTCTAATTTAAAAATATATTATTTAACTATAATTTCTCTTTTTTGGAGGATTTACATGTTTATACCCTTACCAAAAATTTCTAATATATAAACATTTCCCCTTGAAAAATACATCATTTTAAAAAACCCCCCTTTAATCATCTGGTGTTTTTTCCTTTAAAAGAAGACAACAATCACATATAGCAATAAATGACCTCCATTATTTATTTAGGAATCCAAAATTCAATTTAATTCACAATGATATGTGAAATCCTTATTAATACCATTTTCATTCCATGGTTTATGAATTCGATGGTTATATTTATATATATCATGGGATAATTTTTATTATATTTTAAAATGATTTTATCATTATTCACGATGATAATGTTATGATTAATATACGTATGATATGAATGTACATAATGATAGATACTTTCATAGATTTTGTGGTATTTGTCCATTATGATATTATGTTTCATTATTGTGCATATACTTCATTCCATTATGTTATCAAAAAATTTCCTTATTATTTTGATTGTGATCTTATGCTTATGATATGATTATGTTGATTATTTTCAGCCTTTTATTATTGGTTCACATCCTATATTCCTCCGCTTAATGGGATTTTATCTCACCAATTTAATTGATTTATATCCTAAAGTGAATATTTTTTTCAAACAAGATCCTGAGAGATTTATTTCGATAATGAATAAAAATTTAAATAATTATGTGTTCTTATTATATAAAATTCATTTTTGTACCTAATTTTCTAATGACACTAAAACTTTGGACAATCTATTATATCTTTATTAGGTTTTTTCTTTAAAAAATGATGCACTAGTCGGGTATGAAAAATTCATTTCACTATATATATATCTCATAAATAAGTCAAGTGTGGATATTTCAAAAGTATCAAAGAACAAATTTTTTGTTGAGAAATGATGAACATAATTCATGAATTCGACAATTTTTTTAACATCCAGTATAAACAAAAACAATTAATATAATCACAAATTCAGAATGTTATTCTTACCTATAACCATCTTATAAAATTAATTTATAATTTTTTTTACAATTTAATTTTTTGGATCTATTTTATATTCATAATCAAATTTTAAAAGTTATGATTTTTCATTTAATACAAAATTTATAAGGCAGTGTTGATTTTTTCTATAAAATAATAGTTCAATTTTATTGAGTCATTATAGGTATTGGAATAAATATTTTATAATTATTTATAACATTATAATTTAATTTCATATGTATTTTAATTATGATTTGTTATAATATATAGGCTGAAAAATGTTTTTTTAATTATTAAATAAAAGAATTTGTAAGACTAAAAATACGTTAAGTATTTATATAACAATTTATGAACCATAAATTAAAAATTTTCTCCCTTTTAATATCTAATAAAAATGGTTTCTATGTTTTTATCTTCATCCATGATATAAATTTATTACTTTTTTTAGGTTGGTCGTCAGAATGACCCAAACATGAACATAAAATAATTAACAATAGAGTATTTTAACAAACATGATTACATTAGAATAATATCATTAATATTTAATTTTTATGGGATTATTTTTATATTACAAAAATGGTGAATAAATGTTTTGGGATTTGGATAATTATGAATTTTCTAGATAAAAAAATTAAATACTTTTCATTATGGTGGTTGTAGTCCTCACATAAAAAAGTTTATTGTTTTCGTATTCCATAGAATATAATGATTTGATGAGTTTTTTATCCATTAAAAAACATTATTATTTTATAAATAAAATATATAATAATTAGATACCCCATTTGAACCAAATTTTTCTAAAGTTATGAAAAAGAATCTTGTTGGGTTTTAGGAAATAGTCCACCTATGTAAGAAAAAATATTTTCATTTTTTGACAGATTAAGAATAAGGTCAATAATGGATCTATCATAAAAACAATTTACATTTAAAACAAATATGATTCTAATGTAATTATTTGAAAACGTTTTGATTATATTTTGTGTAGGTAGAAGATTATATAATTGAAAATTAATTTAAAATAAGTAATTGGTATTTTATCCATACACCTTAGAATATATCATTATGAAAATGGATTAGTGATTTTAGAGTCAGTATATAAAGAATTATAAGACGTCTAGTATGAGGATTCAAGTTATGGGGAGTCAATTTAGAATAGTTTATTTGAATTTATCTGTCTTGGAGAGTGAGGATAAGAGTTATGGTGATAGATAATTTGATAAAATATAGAAGTGGTAAATTTCCCATAATATACAAGTTAAAGTAACTATTCAATGGTATTATAGATTCAATACTGCTATATAATTGATTAGAGAATGATTTAACATTAGTGAGGAATAAATTTATTTTTAATGATAGTTAATAACAATTTTTTTAAATGTTTACACATAGATTTTACACTTTTTTCATTTTTGGTGTTTCCATGGTAATTATTTTTATCCATGTAACTAAATTTCAATTTTGGAAATAAAATCATCCTTATTACCTAATTTGAACAAAATTCATCCAAATATAAAATAATTTTTTGAAATATATTTTTTATGAGTGATAGAAACCATGTTTTAATATAACCAATTATAACACATATAATTTTTTATAGAGAAAGTGTATTTTTAATCATAAAATTTATTATGAAGATAAAATTATCAATGTAGTTGATTTATATGACATTAATTAAGCTAATATTATCCAAATAATATTTATATTGTTTAATATTAAATCTCAAAATAAATTTACCCATGTGGATACTTTGTTAAAATCAATAGACCAAAAATATCATTAATTTATGTAATATATTTTAAATATTTCAAAATGTTAAAACAAGGGCTTAAAAATCATTATTTTATTTTTAAATGATTTATTTTAATTTATAACCATATATTTTTATGCAAAAATTGTTTCATAACCTCTGAAATCATTATTGTATTATAATAATGTCATTAAAGTGATCATATATAAATAATCAGTAATTTTAACTACTCACCACTAAAATTCTTCCTTTTTAGAAAAATCTCAAAAAGTAATCCTAAGAATATTACGGCATGATGAATTAATAAATAAATGTACAATTATAAAACCAAATTTGTAATATTTATAAATTTATATTATAAATTAAAATAATAACATTTTTTTAAAAAAATAAGGTTTTTTTGGTTTTCTTCTTTTTATTTGAATAAAAAATGTTTTTATTTAAATTTATTATATACATTAAAAATTTGGGGAAAATGATGTTTTTAGTTTTCTTAATATTATTTCATGAAAATTAATATTTTTAGGGATTTTTATATTTTATTTTTTATATAATAATAATTTGAAATTAATAAATTTACTTGTTTTTGGGAAAATATACAACACATTGAAAAAGCAACTATTTAAGATAGAATTATTTTATTTATTATTTACCCTCAAAATTTAATCAATTGTAGTAGTGTATTGTAATTTTATTTACTTTAGGATTTATTATTTTTAGAATTTATTTATAATGTTTATTTAAAATAAGTTGTTTTCATTTTTTTGTTGTGTTGTATAAAATTTAATAGTATTAATATTGATAAAATTATATTCCTAAATATAATGGGTTTAGAAACCGCCACGTAAATAAATTACCACATCAAGATTTTAATTATTGATCACTGATGATAAAAAGATGGATCTTTAAGAAAATAATATTATTTTTTCTACCGAGATATGTACTTTAGAATATTATATGTTATGTGACTAATAATTTACAACCTAATAGGCTTTAATTGAGATTATCCTTTTTTCACACCAACAGGCACATTTTATTCTTCGTTAGTTGGTTATATGTGTTTCTGTGTACATTTAATTCATAGTATAAATTTCATGTTACTATTTACAAAAAAAAATTAAAAATAGCATTAATTATTATTTTAATATATAATAAAATAAGAGTAAATTATTTTATGAATAAGAAAAATCAGTCATATTTTTCCTTCTCCAATAAAACATTTATTTCAAACTATTATAGTTTTAGTTCAACAATAATATATTTAGATCAACTTATAGTTGTTTTAGTTTAAAATTGGTTGTACATGGTTACATTCATTTTAGTTTTCATAAGCTAACTAGAAATATTTTAAATCCTAAAATTTTATTTAAATACTTCATAATAGTTTGTAAAGAAAAAATTTTCAGCCAAAGTATCTATTTTGTTAGTGTGCTGATTGGTGTGTAGTTTTATACTCACACTATATACACTGAGTGAAGATCAGGTTCATAGTCAACTAAAATATTTCAAGGTGATTAATTCAAGTTGAGTTTATTACATTTAGGAATCTAATTTGAAATATCTAGATAGGGATATTATATCTAGGAAGACATCAATCTAAAAAAATTACAAAATTGATAGTATGTACTCATATATCGAGACTTATCCCTATGATTTTCAATAATTTTTTCTCATCCTAATACACATAAATAAAAATAATAATCCTAAAAAATAACAAAACCAATACCATAGAATAATAAAAAATTTCTCAAATAAAAACTAATTTACCCCATAACCAAACTCTTGAGTCCATTTGAAAAACACCGTCATTACACAAGGGAATTGATACTAAGAAAGATAATCCATACTAGAAATGACTTTATTTTATATTTTTTTCAATTCTAAAAAATTACATCTCACAAATCATTTTAACATCCCCCAAAAAACAATGTTTGTGTGTATCACTATTAGCTGGATTAGAATGTTAGTTTGGAATATTAGTGAACATTTCTCCATAATAAATCAATAATAAACCCCCTAATGGAGTAATAAAAAGTTATAAATATCAAAATTAACTCTAGAAATGGATTCATAAGGTAGGATTTAAATATAACATTCATTAATAGTAAAAAATTCAATATATCATTAATTTCTAGATCATATGAATAAAAGAAACCACAAACATCATAGAAATATCATATTAAAAGAACAAGGAATGGTAACGGTTTTCCACAATACATTCCAAAAGATATATAATCTTATATGATAAAATATATTACATGTTTCAATATTATAGAAACATGAGACAATAATAATTATATATGGATTATATAATATTCATATAAGAAAGAAATGAAAGAAATGTATAATAACTATAAATCATAACATTTTAACAATATCATATAATTATTATTTCCTTGAAAATTCTTGTGAGAATATATTAATTGAATCTATTCCAACATACTATATTTTAATGATTTAGTAATTGATATTACAAAAATACTCAATATTATGTAAAGAGAATATACTTAGTTGAACACATAAAAAATATTGTGATAATGCAATGAACAAAATTACAGACATAAAAAAATAATTATCTCACGACATGTGAATCTGTAACTATTATATTTGAGTGTGAAACATAACCCCACCCATAAAAATACATACACCTGTGTGTCACGTGAATTCAACCACTTATCATATCATAATGAAGCCATGGAACTAAAATGTGTTTATTAATTCATCTGGTAGGTATTTCATAAATTAAACTTTAGAATGAAATCATTTGACACCAAAAAAACCAATGATTTCCAAATGTATTTCCCACTGAAATATATAGAGGTATTCTAGATATATTACTAAAAAAAGATAAATTTTTTTTGAAGAAGAGTAAAATATATGCGAGAACATTAAATGAGTTTTTAGAAAACCATTATTAATATTATCATAAAGAGACGAAACTGTGAATCACATTGGAAACAAATTCAAGAGAATAACTTGAAAAACTAATTTAAAATACCACATCAAGTGTCATAATCACAAAAGAGAAAAAAAAAGAAGTTTTATGTCCATACACGTGGTATGGAAGATAAAAAAATAAATATGTAACTTTTAATTTTAATTAAAACATCTTAAAAACCATTACCACAAAATAATATAATTTATGCTAGAAAAAAATTCAAAAAATTTATATATTAAGACCAATAATTGAGTTAAGAAAATTATTTTATCAAAATAAATATTTTTTAAAAAGAATTATTTGTGGGTAAATGACAATTACAAATAATTATTTATGTTTTAAACCATTTTAATTCCCTTTAAAAAGAAGGAATTTAGTTTTAAATTAATAATTTTTAATAAAAAAATATGAACATATTACATTTAAAAATTAAAATATATTTTAATGAATATATATTTTGGATAAAATTTTAAAACATTTAAATGATTATTCATATTGAATAATGTATATAATGGTGAAATAATTAATTCACATGGAAAAAATAAAATTTTGTTTCTTTTGTAAAAGTGATATGTGAGGTAAAGTATAAGAAATTAATTTTACAAAATTATAAAGAAACAGAAATTTTGGAAAATGAACTTAATAAATTACTATGGAAAGGTTAATGACATAAAAAAATGTTAGTGTACGTAAGTTATGAATATTTTTACTATAAATAAGAAGAGGTGTGACTTTCATTTGCATGGATCAAGTCAAGTAAATTATTTACCTTGGAAAAATTGAAATTATATGGGAAGATACAAAACTGGATAAATGTAAATACGTATTTTTTATTATATATTCCTTTAAAAAAATATATGTTAGACAATGATTGATACATGAAACATTGAAACATGATGAATCAGAAAAACATTTGTAACATTTAAAATAAAGCATTGAAATTATAACACCAAATTAGCTGAAACTAAAATAAGAAATATATGTTTTAATAAAAATAATGGACATTATCCTTTACACGGTATTGATGAATTGAATTACTATATATAAATAACTACTAAGACTAATTTAATATTTAAAATTTAACAATTATTAAAATATAATCTTTATGAGTTCTTTTAAAAAAATAAATATTTATATACAAAATATATTTGTTGCATGAATATTATATTAACTAAATATTTATTTTTAATTGATAGGTAGTAAGAGAAATATATTTTATATTTTTAATGAGATGCTTTTCCCCCAAAAATAGTTTTCATTATATTTTAATTATTTCATTTAAAATTTAACTGATCATGTTTTAGAAATTGAAATTGAAGAGATATAATTCTTTTTTACATTTATCATTATCTATAGATAATCTTTAGGGATTTTTCTGGAAGCATTTTATTTTAGACGAATGATGAGAAAATATTTATGTTTCTACGAACATCAAATTTATGAAATTATCATAATATAAGAACTAAAAAATATTTTTGATATTTTTGATATAAATTATATATATTTATTATAAAAATGATAATATTTAATTATATTGTTGTATTTGTAAAAGAAAATTATATCCCCTTCAAAACCTAATTAATATTTTACTCTACATCTGTTTTCTTCACTTATATTAATAAAATTGTTTTCATATATTATAGAAATCAAATCCAAAAAAATTGTTTTATATTTTTAATCAACATTACAAAATTATTTATTTTGTTCATTTTTATTTTTTTACATAAATATATGATTAATATGTTTAATTTTAATGACCATGATAGTGGGAAAACATTTATTTTTAATGACTTGTTTTATTAATATTATCAGAAGTATATATATTTCAATCAGTTAATCTCCTCATAAAAGAGGCTTTAATATAATTTTTATCCTATATTTAAATAATCTATCACCCAATTATCTTATAAAAAATACAAAGTAAAAGTAATAACACATAATTTGGAAAGAAACATTATCTCTACATCTTTTTCCCTATATAAAAATGTTTTTATTTAAAAGATAGATTTACATTAAATAGTAATTTAATAAGATTAAATCGAAATAAAATATTTATTTTGAAAACTCAGGTTTCTTAATATGGTTTATCAATAGGTTCAATAAAACATTAGTTACTTGTGTAAAAACTAGTTACCCTATTAAAAATAAAAAAGGATAACAGTAAAAAATATATAATTTTAGAGGAAAATGGATCATGTTTAAAAAATGTATTAAAATAATTTTATGATGATTTGTTGATAAATTACACACAATTTTAAATTATTTAGTAATTTTTCAACCATTTACCCATCAATAAGGCCCTACAAAAAATGAAAAAAATTTGGTGTTAAAAAAAGTGCCATTTGTTTCACTTTTATAAAGAAAAAATTCACCACTTCATATAAAAAAAATTCAATAAAATTTATTCTTGAGGCCCTAAAATTTTTATCCTCTGAGAAACCCATCCATTATTAATAATAGACTTGCCTCAATTATTTAACATATTCACATCATTTTGAATGAGTATTTGTAGAGACTATTTCATTTAATAGAGTGAGTATTAGATAATCCATAAATTTTTATTCTTATTCTTTCCCACATAATAATATTCAATCTATTTTTACATAAATAAATAAATATTATTAATTAACTTATGTGATATTATATTAATGAAAAATCCTTCTTTATTCCATTATATCATCTTTGAATGAAATGTCCATCATGGGTTGTGTCAAATACCGCCTCACCAAACTGATATCTTTATGTTTTCACCACCCCAACTATTAATTGATTATCTGTTGAAAAGTGATGATGAAATGTTAAATATATTATATAATTAAAATTTTAAAGATAAAACTATTATCAACCTTTCAACCCTCATATTACATGGAATAAAAAATAATTAATTCATGTTGGATGAAATACTGCATTCATGAGTTAATTATTCTTATTTTTAATTTAGTTTAATTATTATTTATTAGAAAATCTAAAATATTAATTTAAACAATAAAAGAAATAAAAAACATCATTATTATTCATGAATAATGAAATTTTTTCACAAGAAAGAAATATCATAATCATAATCATCAATTGATAATGGTATTTTCATGTTTGGATTGGTCTAACATCCCATATAAAATATTTTATAACAATGAAAATTTTAGATAAATCATTAAAACATACCAATTACTGATTTCATATATGATTAACACGACCTCAACTCCAATAAAATTAAATTATAACATTATAAATAATGAAAAAAAATAATTATAGTACCTTTTGGGATATGTAAAAGAAAAAAATTTCTATAAGAATGATGAATAATATTTTTATAATAGACCATGTTCTATATGAGAAGGGTTACCAAAACATAATATTGAAAATAGATAATAAAAAACTAAGATACATATAAATAAAAGTTATAAATTATGTTTATAAATTTTTATTGAGATGAATAATTCTATGAAATTGGTAATTACGATAATTATTCTGATATATATGTTATTCATCTAATTTAGTGGAACTATAAAATTAAGGATATGGTTTCTTATCATAAGATTCCACCTCTTGATATGCATTCCTTATTATACACCATTTTTATATTCTATATGTTTATATACTTCCAATTTAATATATTTTTTCATTATTATATCTGAATTTTTGGCACTCAATGTTTCATTGTAAATCATATCCTTCATGGGGTATTGACAAATGGTTTATATAGGTGTAAGTGTTTGTGTTGACTGAAGTTTATTCCATTTCATTACAGACATTCTAATTGAAATCTATTTTTCTATAACTTCTTTATTATACCATAAAAATAATTTTTATCACATTTCATCGATCTTTTTTGGGGTTTAAAAATTATTTCTTACAACTCCATTATCAAATAATTATTACCCCAATTCTTAGGTTACATATATGTGTTATTTATCTAAAATCTCAATTTGATGAGTTATGATTTTGATATACACCATGATTTATATTAATTTTCCAACTTATATTCACTTGTTATCTTATATCATGATTCTTTCATAATTCATAATATTATGTTTTTCGTCTGAAATTATATCATTTAAACGGTTTCAATTCAAATATTTTTAAAGCCACTTGTGTTATTTTTCTCTATAATAAATTAAAAGATACTGCATGAAATTGTGATGCTTGCTTTACTTTATTTTTTTGTGTTAAAAACATGATTTCTTTATTGTATAATGAATATATTTCATTTCATTGTAATTAAATTTATTTATACCCAAGTCAAGTACTTGTTATTCTTATATTACCATTAACAAAAAGGTTTTTTTATATATATTTTAATTTATTTTTATATGATTCACATTCACCATTTTTTTTCCCAATTTAGTTTATATAATGGTCATGGATTACCTTATAAATCCTCTAATACTATTTCCCTTTGGATGATTAAATTAACTGAATTATTTCACTGACTATGCAATGCCAAATTATCATATGTTCTTGGAATAATATTTCTTATATTTCCTTTCCACTAAGATCACTTTTTATTACCATATTATGATTAAATGGTATTTACATAGAAAACATTTATCTATGGATTGGGAAAATAATTTAAATAAATATTAATTTCATTTAAATATGGATATATTTGGATTACTATAGAAAGTTATTTTGAATGGGTTAACTATCGACCATATTTATGAAGATGGATTATATCTATTTTATCCCATATATTAACTATGAACTAAGGAATTTTTGAATGATTGTACTAAATATTTTAATTTTTTCTTCTTAAGGCATGTTGATTGTTAATTTTATGATATTCATATATTTCATATAATGAATTCATTAGACATAAATTAGTGATAGGTTAGGCCATGTATTGTATATCCTCTTCATGTATCAATAGATCTCAAGATACAAAAAAAGAGTTTTTTGTTGTATGACAACCCCAATGAAAGTATTTCATAGACATAGGTCCTTAATGTTAAGATCATTATGTCTATGATCTTGGTTTCTTTGTTAATGTCATGGTTTATCATTCTAGAATTCTGTATTTCATCAATAAGGAAATAATTAATGTTATTTATGTGATATGTTAGTATCTAGTGTTACCCATGGATATAATATGGTTTCCATTCCACTTTTTATAGATTTATTTTCATTTAACTATTCCGGTCATTTTATTTATTCTCATCTAGTTATCAGTTATGATCAATGAGTTTAATATCTTATATTTACACTTACTATGTGTTTGAGATCACCCTTATTTTATTTCATTTCCATAGTTTTGGTAGAAAATCATTACACAATATATTTATTGAAAAGAATATTTTATGTATTATTTTATTAGGGATGATAAAGACTGATTATGAATTAAGTAGCTTCTTTTATAGTAATAAAACTTTCTATTGAAGTCAAATGTCATGGGAATTGATAATTAATTTTTTTCTTAACCATCTAATACTATTAACCAAAAAGTTTAATAAAATAAAAGTGTTTTAAATATTTTTGTCATATTTTTATTATTCAGGGTCAAAATTTGGTCACATCTGATAATTTTGGTCTCAGTACGTAATTATGGTATTTATGTGCACTTCATTAAGAGGTTGTGGGTCTGGGTCATCAAAATTGGTATGAATGGAGGGATTAAATATCATTAGTAGTTAGGATGTTAGTTTTGGATAAAATAATGTTTATAATTTATGGTTGATCATAATTTTGATGGTAAAAAAAATCATTATGATAATTTATATAGTATTAAATATTTTACCTCTTAGGTTATGTACAATTCAATATAATCCCAAAGATAGGACTAACAGAAATATATGTATAAGACAAAATTCTAAAATTATTGTGATGTAGGGGTTTTTAGTACCCCTAACAACATAATCATTCTCTAGATACTACAATTAGATGATGTATATAGCATTGTTGTATATAGGTGAAGTACCCCTAAAAATGGTTGAGTGAGTATTAAATTGATCATAACTTGGTGCATAATATTGAGGCTTAAAATAACCCATGGTTTGAAACTCCCAATGGATATTATGTGGTTAATCATATTATCTTGAAGAACAATTATGAATGATTGGAATATGTTGTTAGCTAATGAAGATATATAACCACGAAAAGACCATGTATAACCATGTATTGATCAAAGAGTGTCATACAATGAAAATAATGTATCATATGCTAAAAAAAGTTCTCATAGGGGAAGACGTATTTAGATTGGTGTTTTCATGTTCATATTTTTGATATTATCTAACTATTTAGGTTTTGTTAGTTGGTTGAAGATGGATTATGATGGTGAATCTATGGAATGTTTGTATCTAAAAATAATAATTTCATGTAAATTAATTAGTGAGCATACTTATGTGGTTGAGAATAATAGTATATTCTTGGTATGATGGAAAAATTGAGTTTCCAATCGAAACCTAAGGTAGTGGAATTAAAATCATTATGAAAATTAAATCCTGACACTCTCAGTTATTTTTTCATTTAGTGTTTTTTATTATTGGTAGTCTGATATATATTAAATGTTATGTGGATTATGAAAAATATATATTGATTATCCTTAAATTTTTATTCATTAATCTATTTTAAAAATATTAAATGGATTCAAAATGTTTAAAAAGTGATTTATGGTTGGGTCATATTTTTTTCTATAAATATTGTAAAACATGTGATTATGGTATGAAAAATAATGAATTTTAAGGTATGGATGATGTAGAGGTAATAATGTGTTCTTTGACTTTGATAAATTTGAGTAAGATAGTCTTGATGTCCTTGGAATTTAATATTTATTTTATTATATAGTAATGCACAAAATATTTGGTGAATTTTATAACAATTTTTGGAATGTTTCATATATTAGATAATGTTTAATCATTTGATGTAGATTTTATTTCCATTTGAGGGTTAAAAATTGTGTTATTTTTGGGAAGAATATATGGTTGCATTATGTTTTAATGTCTTAGATATAATAATGGTTTTTGGAAAATACATTTTTTTTAGCTTGTATGATTAGAGTATATATATATACCTATATATATGATTTTATGAAAGACAGACTTTGTTTTCGGAAATAATATCAACTTAATATAGGCTAGAAGAGCATGGATTATATTAGTAGATAAATTTAAATTGAAAAATATTTTCAGACCACCCTCTCTTACATTAATTACTTCGTAATAATTAAAATTTCAAATAGATAATATATTTATTATGGGGGAGTGGTTAAATGTTACCACATGATTTTTAAAAATAAATATTTAATAAATATCAACTACTTTTATTATTTTGTGATACATGAATACCCAAACGACAAATAATTAATGAAAATATATAACCATTAAATTGAATCCATTTAATTTGTCTGTAAAAATTAATATAACCAATTTATAAAATATATGTAGAAAATATAAACACCATAATAGATGATAAGATATTGATAAATTAAATTATTATAGCTAAATATCTAATAAAATTGATTTATTAATTAAAATGTACACTTTAGAAATAAATGTTTTTATATATTTTTCATACAAAACTAAATATATTGTCGACAAAAATATTTTTTTGATATAAATAATACATTACCAACAATTTAATTTGTAGTTCATATACAATAGTAAAATGAATAGATAATAATTTTAAAAGAGTTATTTTTTGAAGAAAACTATTTTAATATTAATTTTCTATTTTTATGAAGTTGTGGGATTTCCCAAGTGGTAAAATCATCATGTAATCCTAGACCATACCCCGGTTCAAATTCATGTTTGAGTGAATTTCCATAGGCATTGCAGCGGATAGTGTAGCATCATTGTGTCACTATAGCAATGTGGGTATTGTAGCGGGGTACTTTAGGGGTAGTATAATTTATCACGAATTGGGTTTCGAGCCACTGGGTCTCTAGTCAATCAAGGGGGCGGTGACACATGCATGATGATTAAGGGCCTTTGGGTCATCCAATTATGGTATTACAATCCATGTAATGAGATTCATGCCCACTTGGCCTTCTTTCCAATAATATATAACGTAATAAACCTTCTAGTTGTGTGGGTTATCCCTTGGGGGATATGACCTTCCTTTTAAACTCATGTGTCTATGGTGTATGCCTTTTTAAATGTAACTTTACACCCATGTACCAAATATATATATATATATATAATGTTTTTATATAAAAGTTAAATTTTCAATATATTGAATTTAAAATTTAAAAAAAAAATATTTTCCTCATAACGTTTTAATAAATTTTATTGTTTTAATGAAAACATTGGTTTTTAGGTGAATAGTGAAATATATTGATATTGCTATAACCACTAATTTTCTGTAATTATCATAAACAAAATGAATTAATTATTTTTGAAACATTTTTATCTAATATATATATATATATCAAAAATAAATCATTTAAAATTACTATTTAAAATTTATAAAACACATTAAAATTGTTTTTAATGCTTGAGTAATATTTTACTCTAAAATATGATTTATTCATTTTTTTATTTCTTCCATCACTTGTGGAAATTAAATCTAGATAATAACATTGATATTTTAGAAAAAAAATATAAAATTATTAGATAGGGCCAATTTCATTTTTGGTTATTGAGGTTTGATTAGAACAATGAAATTCAATGATGATGATAATGGTCAAGCTGTTCATTTCAATGAATTGTTATATTATTATTGTGAAATTATAATGCAATAAAATAAATTAATATCTTCTGAAAAGTGTATATTATAATTTAAAACATATATTCAAATAAATTATATGTCATTAAACTCATAATCAATACTATATATGATTATGAAGACACAATGATGAAAAAAAATGTTTTTTTCTAAGATTGTTCATCCCATATACACAACGTGTTGTTATAAATATTAATTTTAATTTAATTAGATATTTAATAAGATAAAATATAGAGTAAATATTGATCCATACTAGCCAAAAATCAGTAATATGTTATATTTTATATGTTTATGAAAACATAAGGTAACTAGGTAAAAACAAGTTACCCAAATAAAAAATTCGACATAAAATTATAAGAACAGATGCAAAATAACATGTTTACAAAATTTTTGGAAATAATTTTTTTTTTCATTATTGACCTAATATCATCACCGACTATTTTATTTCTCTCTTTGGGGACTAGTTACTATTGATTATTTTCTTCTTATTAATGAAATATAAAGTGGGATTAAAAAAGTTCCCTTTTATACACATATACAATGGTGCAATTTTACTCCATTACTCCATATCCATTCAATAAATTTAATTCAAAAAATAACCCAATGTGATGATCCTAAGACCATATATCATTTTCATAATCAACTTGTCTCAATTAAATTATCTATGTATTTAATTTCCTTGGATACATTCAAGAAAAATTTTATGGTCTCTATGTGAGTATCACATAATCCTAAATTTTTTCTTCTTATTTTCATTCCAATCCTATAATAACAATAATTATATAATGAAATCAGTATAATTATTAGTATAATTTTTTTATATTAATTTAACAACACTTATTTATTAATTTAAATACTCTACAAAAAGAAAATAATTGTAACCTGTATTTTGTAGATTTCCACATCAATGAAGACAAATCCTTTTTTTCACCCATGCCCATGTTTACTGAATATATTGGGAAATTGAAAAATAAATTTTACATATATAATCTAATTATAGTTATAAATATTAAATTATATCCTGTATTCCTTACCTCTCAATGACCTAGAAAAGATATATGTTAATTGTTTATTTTTTGGAATACAGCCTCCATGAAGTAATATATCTTGTAGTTCATTTAGTTTCATTATTATTTATTTATATATTTTAAAATATGAATTTACAAAATTAAATTATATAAATAATATAATTATTATTATATAATAAGGATATTTTTTAAAAATTATACTACTCTCACAATCATAATCATCCATTAACAATATTTTGTTCATGTTAGGATCAGTATAGAAACCTATTTAAATAATAAAATAAAATAATAACATGGATGAATGAGAGAACATTATTTCTAATTATATTTTATATAAATATTCTAATAAATATAATTTTCTTCTGGAATGGAAATATTAATTTATAACTCTTAATTTAGTATACTATTTTCCATTCATTGAGAATTAGGAAAATGTACAGACCACATATTTAGTTTTTAGGGTCTTATCCAAAACTACTGCAGAATGAATTTATAAGATTATAAATTTTTATAAAAAATACATTATAGAAAAATTTGTGATATTTGATTAATGAAATTTGGGAGAATAATGAAAAAATAAATGATATTATAGAACTATTTAAATATTATAAGGATTACCAAAAGTCCATTATGAATATAGATAATAAAAAACTAACAAACATGTAGAAAATAATTGTCAATGATGTTTATATAATGTTATAGATTTGATTAATGTTCAAAAAAATGTTGTTAACATAGTAATTGTTGTCTTAAAATTTATTTAATTACTTTAGTAGAAGTCCAAAATGTTTTCAAGTTATTATTATATCAAATTATCACATGTTGATACTTATTCTTAATTATAGACCAAGTTTTCATTGGAATAGTGTCTATAATACCCCATTAAATATTGTGTATATAATTATTACCTCATTATTACTGATATTAGTGTTATATTATAAATCATATCTTTTAATAGTTGTTTATTGGAATAGTTCTAACACATTAAGGGTTTTTTCTAACTCAATTTTATTTTATTGAGATACAAACATTCTCATTGATTTCTATTTTTTCATGTGTGGATTGTTATTAAAAATTTATATATGTTTTCCCCTACTTTTCTTTGTTTGTAAATTCTTCCCTATAACCCCATTATCAAATTATTTTATCCTAAAAGATTATTTTCCTTATAATGACACTTTGTCCCAAATTTCAATTCCTTCAGGAAAGATTAAGTAATACAACATGTTTTCTAATATATGTTATACTAAAAAATAGTACGATATTTTATATCATTATTCTATCATTATTCTTGTCATTTAATCATTCATTTTATGCTCTATCATTCATGATTCCTTATTTAGAATGTTTTTAAATTTGTAGGCATTGTTTAACTATATTTTCAATTCCATGACACATTCATGATATTAGAGATATTTTTTTACTATAGAGTTCATTAATTTCCATAATTGATTTAAAAATGGTCTATAAAATTCATTTCATTATATTGAAATTTATTTGAAACCCTCTCATGTTATCTTTGTTCTAACATTAACATTTTGATATGGTTTTTTTCATATCAATGTTGAATTATTGAGATATTATTTATATTATCCAATTACATAAATTTTGTGGTGTTTATATAGTTCATGAATTACCATATATAACCCCTTATAATATTTTTTTGGGGACTAAACTCATGGAAATACATCAATAATTTTTCATTTCAAATATTCTTATGTTATATGATTTTTCTAACTTTTATTTCCTTTACACTATGAGATCTACGTATTTTCTTCATTTTATTGAAGGGTGTTCAAAAAATTTCAATATACGGATTGTTTTTTCAACTATATAAATCATGAATATAATTTTATTTCATTAATTATAATTTTTTTACTAATTAATTTTGATTATGTATTTTTTACCATCCACATTCATTCTCTAGATAAATAAGGCCCCCATAATCCCATTTATTTAAAGAGAAATTATTGATGTTCTATATTTTTTATATCAATAGGTATGTTTTTTGATTCATATGGAATGGTTATTATTAACTAATTTGAATGTCATATACATCAAATATTGAATTCATTTAACATAAATAAGTGAGGAGTGGGACATGATTTAATATTTCCCCTCGGTAGATAGATTGATCTCATTAGATAATATAGATTGAGTAATTATAGGGAATGACTAGACAGAAATAATATTTTCTAAAAATAGTTACAACACAATTATATTATGATCTCTAATATCATGATTTCTTTTCTTATCGATTCATATTTGTATCTAAAATTTTGAATTTCATTAATAAAAAATATATAATTAGAATGCATGTGACATATTCCATTCCATTATTACCCATGGATATATTAATATTTTATATAAATTCTAATCTAGAATTTATTTAGTTGTATATTCCTTAGATATTATTTATCCTCATATTATGGGTAGTTATGTTATTCGATTTTGATCTCTTATATATACCCTTATTGGGAATTTGAGATCACCCTTTTCATGTTTCCATATCCCCAGGGTTTGAAGGAAATATTAACATGTGATATCTCGAGAATACATACATCTCTGGATAATTTCACAGTAGATTTTTAATACTTATTATATAATAAGTTTTTTCTTATAACATGAAAAAAAAATTCACAAGATATAAATGCGTATAATTTGTTAGGAAATTTCTTTTTCACTCTCTATAACATTACCTAATGTTCCTTCCAATGTGGGTGATTCAATATTTATTTTCTTATATTGAAACTATTTATGGCCTACATTTGTTCGCTTTATATCATTTTAGAGAAATTGTTTGTCAGAGTGAAAACTCAAGAGGGGGGTGAATTTAGTTCCTACTTAAAATTTATGTTAAAAACTTTATAATAAATATCCCAATTTTGAAAACATACTAGTTAATTAAGGAAGTAGAGATATAAATGTTCAATTGGTCAATATGTTTTTTAATGGTGGACTAGTCCTCCATTGAATCATTGTAAAACAATTATCAAGATGTTTATATTAACAATAAACTTAATACACAACCAGTATCAGGATGTACAATAGTTTTCACAAACTGTCCAGGGATCACACCCTCTACCATAGTTCATCATTGAAAAAACACACTACCAGGACATACATAGCTTCTTCCACAGTAACAAATGGGAAAAAGTCTATTTATTGTTTGGGGTGAGGATTTTCAGTATCCTTCATGTCAAGAACATGAGATAGTGTGTGTAACAGACAAACAAACACATCTCAGAAATATAATACAAGAAACACAACAGAGATAATGTTATAAATATTGAGTTTAGAAGTCTATATGTGTTTGACGTTCAGCTCTTGGATCCTTGGAGCGATAAAATTGCAGTTCGAGTCTTTCTCAGGATGTTTTATCTAAAACAATGTGTCACATCTCCAGGTTCTAACTTCTATGTACTGAGGTTTTCTGCTTCTGGGTTCAAAATAGATTTGATAAAGCACATACGATAGTCTTGAGTTTGTTCTCCAGAATTATCTTTGTCAAGCTCATGGGTTCCTAGTGTAAATACGGGTATGTTATCTTTGTTATTTAGGTCTTTCGTGTAGTTTTTCTATTGAATACCTTTTTTCGTCTATTCCTCAGTATTTTATTTTATATTAGAGATCCGACAATAGGAATAAGAACACCACTTATAGTTTTCCTCGTACAACATACTCTCTCTGTATAAGGTCACTTGATATGTCTACAATCATCATTAATTAATGTTAGAAGCATTAAATTTTCCAAATATTATTGTTAGAATAATCTTAAGAAATAGAAAAAGTATGGAGTAGAAGAGTGATTATCGGTGGACTGGTAGTGGTAGCCTTCTCAACGGTAGGCTTCATCTGTAGGCTTTATCAGTATATTTAAATGGTAGCTTTCATTAGTAGAATTCATTAGTAGCAATCATCAGTAGCCTTCATCAGTAGCTTTCATAGGTATCCTTCATAGGGAGACTTCATCAGTAGCTTTCATTGGTAGATTTCATTGGTAGACTTCATCAGTATCTTTCATTGGTAGAATTCATCAGTATCTTTCAAGAGTATCCTTACAATAGTATCCTTTGAGCAATATACTTATAACGATGAGATTTCATTGATAAGTCATCGGTGAGGTTCCTCAGTGGTAACCTCTATCTGTAACCTCTATCAGTAACCTCTATTGGTAACTTTCTAGTGGTAACCTTTAACATAGAGATATTTTGAAATGTCAACATAATTGAGAAATCTATTATATTAAAAATATATAGTTATTTATTGATAAAAAATTAAAATATTAATGAAACATGATTATAATATAAAAGAAACATGATTTGGGATTATCAAAACATGTGAGTCCAACAATCTAATCCTTTTTGATAATAAATAATTATGTTAGTGAAATTGATATTTATTAATTTTTGAATCATAGATAAGCACATTTTCTAATTTCTACAGAGATGTTAGAATACATATATTATGTAACAGTAGCAAAAATAAAATAAAATTCCACCATGTTTGTTGATGAAAATATATGAGAGTATATATTCGAGTGATCTGGTCTTAAAAAATCTCCCCTATTATGATTAGAAAAAAGAATGAAAGAAAATAAGGAGACAAAAAGGATTTTTTTATTAATGAAATAAGAATAAAATATAAAAAAAAATTCAAATATCCATATCAACTAAGATAGCTCACATTCAATCCACATCAGAAATGTCTATGGGAGATTTTTCTTTAAGAGTAGAGGATGTAGGTTTAGAAGATGGAGGTAAATCCATATGTATGGTAGTGATCATGGTAAGAGGAGCTACTAAAGAAGAATTAGTACACTGATAATGAGTAAATCTCTAAGGAATTATTGGAGTCAAGTTTCTGATGGCCTATGCAGGAGTCATCAAATGGGAGACACTTGTAGAGCCTAAAGTATCTAAAGAAGAAGGTAAAGCTGGAGGAACAATAATGGGAGTGTAGTCCATATGAAAGAAGGGAAAAAGATGTTTCTGGAAATTCATAATGATTCTCCCTCCTCTTTCCATCACTAAAATGAAATCATCCTTATTCTAAATGAACGTTTCCAAAGCAGGATTCAACTCTCGAAGCTTGCTAACTTGATCCTTAAAAGAACTAGTGATAGGTGGGATCATAAAGTTCTCCAACAACATTTTAATGTGACCATTCGTATGATGCATAGTGTAAAACCTTTTATAATAGAAGAAAATATACTATTTGATGGCCTTCTGATCTTGGAAATCCTCCCTTGAGTAATCTCCTACAAGCATATGAATGACTCTAGTAGTAAATATAACCCGATCAATAGATTGAGTGTATGATGTACTTGAACTAGAGATTTTCTCAAATTCCTCTATAACAACTGATCTGAAAACTTCTAGATCGATAGTAGGAGAGGCTGATGAGGAAGAATATGAACACAGATTTTCCATGGTAAAATCTATTATCTCCCTAAATGACATGGTCAGTCCGCTGATCAATATCTTTACATCACCATCTTGACCACTCACATGTGTCTCCATAGACTTCTTGAAGTCTTAAAACACAGTTAACATCAACTTGAGACCACTCTTAACAAACTTAAATTCATTGTTCAAATGAGATATTAAATCCATATATTAGTCTAAATTCATAATCAACTATTTCATAGACTCCACAAATTTTGCAAAGTTTTAGACTAGATTCTGGGATTCCTTCACTTCATGCGGCAAGATGGAGTGAAATGTAGAGATTGTCCTTTCCAAGGAAAATTCCACAACCTATTGACTGAGAGTCATTTTTATATCTGTCCCAATAGATCTCTCAAAAATTTATCTCTTCAAATATGATTTTAATGACTCCATGTCATTCTTCTTCAAATAATACAGATGTAGAAGAACCACTGGTTGGACAATAGTGTTCTCTAAAATAGAATAAACTGGTGGTATTCTATTAGGTTTATCATCTTCAGAATATTCGTAGTCTAAGTGCAAAACCATGAATCTAGGATCTTCTGACCAATCTCTTATTTCATGAGAAACAATAATTGAACATGTGGAAACATGTTCCTCCGCCTCACTTGGAGCATCCTCCTAGTCAACTACATTCACCTTTTCTATTCCACCTTGATCAACTGAATCAACATGAGATTCCATAATTATCTCATCTATAAAATCTTCAACAACACCCACAAGAATTCTAGCTCCAAACGATTCATCATCCTTTTCCTATTTACTCTCACCAACTTCTTTATATCCTATCAAAGGAATAATATTTTGGTATTCCTCTTTAAATTCATCAATAGATGTCTCAAATTCATAAATTATAGATTCAACTTCATCCTCCTCTTATAAGGTCTCTCTTATAGTAATGTCTCTTTAGAAATTATCTTCTCTTTCTTATTCAATGGTTTCCTCATCGTCACTATCCCTTAGGAAAATCTCTCATCTAGGTAATCTCTTTGGAGGGCGTGTATCACCAAAAATAAACATCATTAACATGGGGACTTAATGGAATATTAGGAACACTCTAGTCATGAATAGTAGAATCCTCTCTCTCTTGCACAAAAATATCATCCTCTTCTTCATCTGAGTACCCAGGATCCACATCATTAGGGTTTAAAACTGGATCCCTTTTATTCTTTGTCCTAGAGGGATTGGTAAAAAGATTTAATTCTTCATATAACATAGCCTCATCATTCACCCACTCCCCTTTTCAAAAATTCTAGTTTATCTTCATAAATTGCTCATCATTTTGCTAATGCTGATGTTGTCACTTAATACTATGATTTATTCCTTATTTATATCAAATCCTTTCACTTTTATCATTAAGGATATCAACATGGCATGAAAAAATAATTTGAATTTGAGCTGGATGTTGTCATATCCTCTAACTGAAACATCAACAATCTTCAGAGATTTATGCTTTGTCCATGATTCAACAGATACAACAAAAATATGTCTTGATAGTTCAATTTATCAAAGTCCCCTCTCCTGAACCTCAATATATGTTAAAAATTGTTAAATATTAATATGTTTCCCCTTTCCTTCTCAGTAGATATCACCTTCCTAGGGATTCTATTCCCTATAAGTTCTATCAGAGCCTCTTCATACGAGAAATAATCACTGGTGGGAAAAATCACTCTAGAGTAGTAGTTAAAAATTCATTCATGTGGGAATCTTAATAATTCAACCCATTTTATAGAAGAGAATCTCACACATACTCTATTTACCTTAGAAATCATTCAGTTCTCATCCTTAGACATTTCTAACTTCAAACACTAAAAAAAATTCCATTACAAGCTTCATTTAATATGGTCCATTTTTATTTGAAAAAAATTCTACCCATCATGAGCTTTGATTGCCTTTAGCACCAAATACCTTCTCGGCAGCATCCATTCAGAACATAATTCCATTTATATCATGATTTCCCTCTTCGACAAATGAGGATTCATTATCTTCACTACATCCTTTCTTCCTCTAATTGACCCAGTTTGAGGTCTATTAGGGTTCAACACATCTCCTCCATCTCTAACCATTAGTCTCATTAGTCATTCCATTTCGATATGAGGCAGTTCGAGGAGTTAACAAATGAATAAATTCAAAACTTTGGGAGAAAAATGTCCAGGAGAGAATTCATGTTGATCGAAATGTGGATTTTACATTGTTTTATTGATTTAGGGATCGAAAAAATTGAGTAAAGAAAATAAATAGGATTAAAAAGTTTTAGATTTCGGTAAGAAAAACCATAAGTCCTAGACCAAGGTAAGGTCGACCATCATTATGGTTCCAACGATGAATTCTAATGGTGAGGTCAAATGGTGAGGTCTAATAGTGAGGTCAAATGGTGAGTTCCAAATGAGAGGTCCTAATGGTGAGTTCCTAACATAACAATTTATCATAGCTAACTCATGTTTGATGTCATTTAACCGCTCAAAATTGAAATCCTTTATGAATATATCAACCAATTGATTTTCAGTGCTAATGAATTCATGAATGATATCACCTCTCTGATAATTATCTCTCAAGAAGTGATTTCTTACACCATTGTGCTTTGTCCAAGCATGAGATACTCATTTTTTGGAGTTGTTAATATCAATTGTATTATCACGATTTATAGATACATGTTTGAATTGATATCCATAGTCTAGTAAAGTGTGTTTCATCCACATAATTTGATCACCACAACTACTAACAACTATTTATTCAGCTTTGGTATTTGATAATGCTACAAAATTATATTTCATACTACCCCATGACACTAGTGTCTTGGCCAAAATGTGACATGTTCCAAATGTACTGTTTCAATATAACATTCAACGTACAACGCCCGCATCTGAATAACTTATCAATTCAAATTATTTTCCTTTTTGATAAAATATTCCTATGTTTTTAGTATATTTCTAATATTTAAAAATCCTTCTATCAGCACAAAAGTGAAATTATTTGGGATTGTCCTGATGAAAAGCAAAAATTTATACACAAAACATTATATTGGGTCAGCTAGTAGTAATGTAGAGAAAAATTCCAATTATTCCTATGTAATTGGATTGATACATTGGTTTACTAGTATCATTAACATCCCACATACAAGTGGCACTCATAAGTGTTTCACTGCCTTTATTACTATCCAAACCAAAATGTTTCAAAAGATCCTCAGTATACATACTTTGATATACAAAATATCATTTTCATTTGAAAAAATTGAAATACAAGGAAAAAATTTATGTTCCCCCATTAATGTCATTTCAATTTCATTTTGCATAATATTTGATAAATTAGTAAATAATGAATTTTTAGAAGATCCAAAAATAATGTCATCAAAATAAATTTGTACTAGTAAAAAACCAATGTAAATCCTTTTAATAAAAATAGTACGATCAACATTTTCTTTAGTAAAACATTTTGAAATAAAAAAATAATTGAGTCTATCATACCAAGATCTATGAGCTTGTTTTAGACCATATAAATCTTCAGAATGTTTAAAAAACTGATTTGAAAAATGGGGATTTATAAAGAAATGGGTTGTTCAACAAACACATCCTCAACTATATACCCATTTAGAAATTCACTTTTCGCATCAATTTGATAGAGTTTTATATTCAGATGAGATGCATAAGAAAGTAGTATAATAATGGATTCTAGTCTAGCTATAGGTGCAAAGGTTTACTCACAATCTTTCTTTTTTTCTTAACTATATCATTGTGTAACTAATCTTGCCTTGTTTTTTACTATATTTCCAGACTCATCAACTTTATTTCAAAACACCCATTTAGGGCCTTTTGTCATAATATCATCAGGTATTTCTAATAAATTCCATAATTTTTTCTTTCAAAATGTTTTAAATCTTCTTGCATAGCTATCAGCCAAATCTCATCATTGATGGAATCATTATTATTTTTGGGTTCATGCTCTAAAAGTAATTCTTGATGTTCAACCTGGTTTCTCAAGGAAGCTATAGTTTGTTTCCATCTATTTATATCACCTACTAAAACATCTAAAGGATGATTCTGTTTAGTTATAATACCACTAGGAAGGGTTGGATTAGACTCCTCATGATTTTCTAGAGGATCAAATTCCACATGCTCTGATTCTGTAAAATTTCTAGAACTAGTTGTTTTCAATGGGGGTTCACTGTGTTTATCATTATGGTTCAGAATTGAAAAATCTTCCTCAAGATATTCTAGGTAGGTTTTAAGTTCATGTGGATTAGTCTCAACTAATTTGACATGAACTGATTCTTACACACATTTAGTTGTCTTATTGAATACTCTATAGGATTTACTAGATATTAAGTAACCTATAAAAGTACATTCATCTCTTTTTGAATCCCATTTTTCACAATTATCTCTAGTGTTAAGGATAAAAAATTTGCAGCCAAAATTTATATCGTAATTAACATTAGGTTTTTAATTATTCCATAACTCATAAGGGGTATTCTTAATAACATGTCTAATTAAGACTGTATTGACGATGTAACATGCTGTATTAACAGCTTCAGCCCAAAAATAGATAGGCAGGTTCTACTCATTTAGCATTGTCCAAGAAATATCATGAAGTTTCATATTTCTTCTTTATACAACTCTATTTTGTTGAGGTGTTCTAGGAGTAGAGAAATTGTGATTATTTCCATTATTTAATCAAAAATATTCAAACTCAAGATTTTGATATTCACGGCCATGTTCACATCTCTATGTCTTAATTCTACATCCACTAAGATATTCTACAGACATGGAATATTTAATGAATTAAGAACATGCTTCAGTTTTTTGAGATATAAATTATACCCAAGGGTATCTAAAAAAGTAATCTACAAGAACATAGACATAGTGCCACCCATTTAAACTTGAAAATCTTGACAGTCTAAACAAATCCATGTGAACCAACTCAACCCGTTGAGTAGTTGAAACTTCTTTCTTTGGATTGAAAGATGATTTGGGTTGTATTCCATTTTTACAAGGATTAAAAACATTATTAAGTGGGAATTCCAATCTAGTTAAGTCTCTAACTAAGACTTTATTAATTAGTTTCCTAAGTTAGTGCACATTTTAGTGTCTTATTATTTTGTGCCACAACCAAGTTTCCTTATTAAAATCATTTAAACAAGAAACATTTTTCATAGCTAAAGAGTTTCAATCAACAACATAAACAATTTCACTTCTATGTGATATCAATATTAAATCATTCATAGAATTAAAAACATTTCATGCATCATTTTCAAACATAAAATTAAGGCCATCATCACACAACTGATAGATACTAAGTAGGTTGTACATTAACCCATCAAAAAAATTAATTTTGAAATTAATTTATTATTAGGGTTACTAATTTGGGCTAAGTCAATAGAAATCCCATTAGCATTATCATCAAATGTAACATATCCAACATAAACATTGATTAGGCTCTTGAAGGATGGATAGTCTCCAGTCAAATGTCTTGAACATCCACAGTACAAATACCATAGGGTTTTCCAGGATCTCATTAGACAATTCTCCCTAAATGTTTCTATCATGAAACATTGGTTTGCATGATTTCTCTTTTCAGTATTAGATGTGTCAGAACCACTGAATCAATATCTTAAAGAACTCCAAGTAACATTCCTAGCCTTTTTATATCCATTTCCCTTTCCATCATATTTCTACTTAAACTCTAACTTGGGACAATCATCTTTCAGATGACCTTTTTGTTTACACTCGTAACAGATTATCTCATTTGTGTTGTCATTCCATTTTCTATCATTTTTTCAATTTCCATTAATATCATACCAACCATTAAAATTTTACTTTCTAAATAACTTCTTCTTTCAAGAGAACTTGTTGAATATTCTTGCAAGATGAGCCATCTCATCATCAGTGTCAGAGTCAAAATCTTCACTAGTGGAACTATCTAAAAAACATGAACTTTTTCTTTGTATTTTACCTTTGAGGTAGTAGTATTAAATTATACATATTTATTTATTGGTTCTTCATCTGATACATGATTCACCATAAGATATTCTTCATACATCATGTGTTTTCTAATTAGTTCTTTCACTGGTACCTTGTTTTTGTCACATGATTCTCGAATAGAAATAGAAGTTCCTAAGTATCCGTTAGGTAGGCATCAAAGCAATCTCAAAATCATATCCTTGTTGTCTACTAGTTTCCCATGAAGAGTCATGGTAGTTACTATTTCATTGAACCTGAGATACATTTAAGAGATGGGTTCATCAGGCTTAAATTTAAAATTATTATATTTAATAGTTTAAGTATTTAATTTTATTTTATTAAAATTAATTTTTTCCTCATGGGAAAATACCAAAGTATACCAAACATCATATACATTTTTACAGGGATATATTCTACTGAATTAATTATAACCTAGAGCATATTACAATACATTCATTTCGTTACAGTTATTATTATTTGTATATTTAGTCAATTGAGACCATGTGTCCCTACCGGTAGCAGGTAATGCAAGTTATTCATTAATTATGTCCCAGATGTAAGGACCCATGCTCTCCATATAAACTTTCATTTTCATTTTCCACTTTGGATAGTTAATACCATTAATGAATGGTTGCATATTAGTTGCAACACCCTCAACTCAGTTATCCATAAATAATTAGATTTTAATGAATTGAAAATTTAGATATGTCAAAAAATTAAAATCTTTAGTATACAACCAAAATCACAGTTGAAAAGAATATGAAAATCTCGAAATAAAATTCTAATAGTAGCAATAAAAACCACCTCTAATACCAAATTTTGGTTGGAAGAGAAACTCAAGAGGGGGGGGGGGGGTGAATATAGTTCATACTTAAATTTTATGTTAAAAAACATTATGATAAAAACTACCAATTTGAAAACAGACCTATTAATTGATGCTAAGAGATATAAATGTTTAATTGGTCAAAAAGTTTCTCAATGGTTGATTATTCCTCAGTTGAATTAGTGTAAAACGCTAACCTATCTATTGAAACATATTTACTAAATTAAACACATATACACAACAGTCAAAGCTTACTATTAGAGTGAATATAAAATAGTTTTTGGTTTTAATGTTATATGAAGTGGAAAATAGAAAAACATAGTATTATAATAGAATTTACATAGCAGAGTTAAACAAGAGATTTAGTCCCAAGCCGAGAATTAATCCTTTCCACTTGGTGATCACCTTCCACAAAGCAGATTATTTTAACAATAAACATGATACATAACTTGTATTGGGTATTACAATAGTTTTCTTGAATTTTCTAGGGCTCACACCCTATACCACAGTTCATCGTGGAAAAAACAGATAACCAAGCCACACATAGCCTCTTCCATAGTTAAACGTGGGAGACAAAGTGTATGTAATTTTTGGGGTGAGGATTTTCAGTATCCTCCAGTTCAAGCATAGTAGACAGTGTGTGTAACAGACAAACACACACTTGTTAAAAGTATAAGATAACAATCACAATAAATAAAATGTTATAAACACTTTTTTTTATAAGGCTACATGTGTTTTTAGTTCATATCTTGACTACTTGGAGTGAGAAAATTTCAGTTGGAGTCTTTCCCTAGAAGTTTCTCCAAAAAAAAGTGTCGCAACTCCATGTTCTAAATTCCAGGTATGGAGGTGTTTTGCTTCTTGGTTTGAAAGAGATATGATGAAGCACAAATGATAGTCTTAAATGTTTTCTCCCAAATGATATTCGTGAATCTCTTGGGTTCTCAGTGTAAATTCTTGTATGTTCTCTTTGTTCATCAAGTCAGTTGTGTAGTTTATCTCATGAATCCCTCTTTTCTCCTCCTCCTCAGTCTTATTTTTTATATTGGAGATCAGAAAATATAAAGAGAAACACTGTGCGTGGTCTTCCTCATACCATGAATTGTATCCAGATGTGGTCTCTTGATATGTATACAGTCATCATTAATTAATTTCAGAAGCATCAAATTTACCAAATATGACTATTATAATCATCATAAGAAATTGAAAAGGTATGGAGTAGAAGAGTGAGTATAGGTATACTGGTAGCAGTAAAATTCTCAATGGTAAGCTTAATTGGTTGGATTCATTAGTATCTTTTATCTATTGCCTTCAGCTGTAGACTTCATCGGTAGCTTTAATCGGTAGCCTTCATCAGTAGCATTCATTAGCAGCCTTCATCGGTTGACATCATCAGTAGATTTCATCAGTATCTTTCATCAGAAGACTTCATTGGTAGATTTCATTGGTAGACATAATCAGAATAAATAATTGGTAGCATTACAACAGTAGTCATTGAGCTGTAGACTCGTAGAAATGATCTTTCACTGATAACTCTGTGGTGAGTATCCTCAGTGGTAACCTCTATCGGTAACATCTATCAGTAAACTCTATGAGTAACCATCGAATGGTATCCTCTATCAGTAACCTCTACCGGTAACCTCTAACTTAGATAAATTTTGTACTGCAAACATAATCTAGAGATTATTTAGATTAAAAATACCAAGTTATTTATTGATAGAAACTAAAAATACTAATGAAGTATGATTATTATACAAAAGAAACATGATTAAGGACTGTCAAAATACGCGAGCCCAACAAATATTATATAAATAAGGTATTGACGAGAACTAGAACCTAGTAATAGGGGTCCAGGAAATAATATTGAATTACCAGAGTAGGATTAAATGATATAGGATATTGAGATTGGTAACATGAAATTTCCCTAGATGGATTGTTTTTCAAAAAAAATCTTGTTGTAATGAAGTGAAAATCAGAAACAATCTCTTATGGATTTGGAATCCCATCAACTAAATGAACATAAAGGAGATAACATGGTCTAGATACATATAATACATTGGATTATCATTATAAAAATTATAAAAATACATCACGGAGATTATATAAATAAAAAAATGATTCATTTAAATAATTTGGGACAAAGATTATCAAAAATTCGGACATGGGCCTTTTAGCCTTGTAATATAAATAATCCACTATGCATTATCTGTATTAGTTATCTATATTATATATTATTTTCGATGATGAATAGCCTTGGATGGGTGGGATATAGATTTATATACTATTGTAATGGGGTTAGTGTGTGTTTGATGACTGAAATACCTCCAATATGAAGTAAATAAATATAATCGTCATCAATGATGACATGTTATATATATTGTCAATGTCTCATGTAATAATTATTGAGATATGAAAAACATAACTTAATTCCTGAATTCAATGAATTATCATTCACCTCTTGTATGAAAAGAATTATAATATTAATCAATTATTTAGGAAAATATTAATATCATAAACCCTTTTATAAACATTATTAACAATTATTTAATAAAAATTTGTTTATTAATAATATTTTATTTTACCCATTAGACGTTATTAGTTTCAATTTTTTCTTTAGTAATAGTTCTATAAATTTGACGATGATTCTTATTTATAAATTAAACATTCATTATTCAGATATCATTATATGAAATTTAATATCTTTTTTTCTTATTTTTTAATCTATTAATTGAATTTTTTATGTATCTTAGTTATGATTAATGATGATGAAGTTGATGATGAGCTTGTTAGGAAATTGTTTGACAAAAAAATTGGTTATACACTAATAATACGTAGAATAATAATATTACCATATATAACCATAAAAACACTATTTTGTAATTAATGTGTAAAATAAACATATTCAATTTTCCATTGTCATCATTGATATGAATTTATATCACCATTCACTGAGCTGATTAAGTGTACTCAATAGAAAATATACTATAATTGTTGGTTTTGTATGGTTAATAAAATGATTCATTTATAAAAATATCACCATTACTGAATTATAATGATAATATTGATATTTTCTTAAGTTGGTGAGTTATAGTTTATATTATTTTTGAAAATAATAAAGTACTAGATGAAAATCTTAACACATTACTTCATGGAATTGACGTTCTACATGTACACATAGACGTTATTCTCATTCTTGATAAAACATAATGAATTTATAAATTGTAATATATTTTGAGAATATAATAAAATTTTAAAATATAATATATATTCATTGAATAGAACCTTAGGACCATATATGTGATTCATTATTAAAAACAATTCACATCGCTTATGGAGGTGGTTTTGGACAAGTAACATAATAGACATGATCATTTTTCCAATTGGTGGGAGGATGGTTGAAAATGGTGATCACATTAATATAATAAAATCGTCATATAAATTAGATAATAATAAAATTGTTTTAACATGATGAAATTAAATTCTATAGATGTAGATGATGAAATAAATGAAAAGGAAGGATGAATGTGTAATTGAAAAGTTTATCTAACTCCTCATCAGATCTCTATTTCAAATTAGATTGAAACTCGTAGAGGATATATTTTCAAAATAATGTATCCACTAGGAACATCAAAATATTTTTGGGAAATTATATTCAAATGTTTTGGTGGAATCTATTTGTATTCAGTTTTGATTATAAGTCTAATGGAGAAGGATACGTTTATAATGGATAATAGTGACATTTTTTATTAATATTAAAGGTAAAGTGACTATTAAATTTCATGTGGTTCCAATAATGTAAAATAAAGGTGTTTGGGAATAGTTAATAGTTTTCAATACTAATCCATACATTTTACTATATGTTTTTACAATATTTTTTGGGTTTTTATTCTTTGATTTTCAACATTAACAATTTTTTAATTCATTTTGGTAATTAATTTGAACTATAATAATTTAATATTAATGGTAAAAATAAAATTTAATAATAAAAATCATTTTAACTAATTATTTTGAATATGATATCAATTTTTTCCAGTCAAAATTTATATGTTTTATAATTTTTTTATCCTATATAACATGTGAAAACTATATTTACAGTAAGTTTATTTCTATGCATAGAAATTATGACTATGATAACATTTTGAAAATTTTTGATTTATGTGTTACTTATTGGATTATTATCGAAGAAATAAGATAACATTGCCTTTAAAATTTGTAGAAAAGCTATTTACACCTTTTTGATACATAGTTAAATGAAACAAAAAAATGGGATTTTAATGTAAATTATTAATTTTTCTTCCCAAATCATATATATATGTTTTATAAATCCATCATTTTATTTTTGAATGCATAATTTTACATTATAGATATGCATTATTTTTTTGGAAAAATTATTTATAAATTTTCAAATCAATATTGTATTGTGACAATGTAAAAAAAGTGAGTTTTTTTATATTATTTTTTCAGTATTCACCGACAAAAAATTTCATTTTCAAAAAAAATGAACATTATAAAAAAATATCAATTCAAAAAGACTTTAAATTTTTTAATATTTCATTTCTATAATTTATAGATTTATTTAAGAAATAAAAACATATAATTTTAAGAAAAACTAATTTTATTTAAAAAATACATTTATTTGTTTTTATTATAATTATTTAATATCAATGCATTATTTAAATAATATTAATATATTATTTCATATATTATAATATATATAATTTGGTCATATATGTATATTATAATAATATATATTATTACACTTAAAAATATATTTGAGAATAAAAAATCACGTTAAATTTTTTATCATCAATTTATAAGAAACTTTAGTTGAGTGAGACCTTTTGATTTTTAATGGGTATTAATATAATCATAATTTGTTAAATATTATTTTAATATGTCCTGGATTTATTTTGTTTTGTGTTTTATGTGAAACATTTTATCATGCATAGTTTTAATGAGGTGGCCCAAGAACAAATTACTCTATTTTACTTCATTTCCATAATTGAAATACTACATTACATAATAATTTCAACATATTGGGAATCAAGTTGTTTAATTGCATTATAGGGTAGCTACATATGTCACATATTTTAAAATTATTATAATCGCTACCTTGAAATTTCATTATAATGGATATTCTCTTTGACATCTCACAAGTTATACTAATCTTCATGGAATGACAAGATGAAAAATAAGAGAGTGGTGAAATTGAATTATTAGTTAATGAATAATATAAATACCAACCTTCTACCCAGGGTGATATCATAAGTAAATTATAAAATATATGTAGGTGATAATTATCAAATTAAAAGAACAAGTAAATATAAAAACTTTAAATACTTCATAATATGAGAATACATTATTCCATTTTGTTGTGTGTAATGACTTGAAAACATGAGAAATAAGTTCGGAGGCATTTTGATTGCATTGCCACATATCAAAATATGGTGGTTTAATGAAAATATTTAGGAATCAATATTGTGGATCATGTATTAGTTCCTAGTTCATATAGTGGATCAGGAATCATAACTTGTTTCCCATAGAAAATCATTAATCAAATCCTCTTTCCAATTCTTGATCAGGATTCATACACTTTTTCCTATTTTTGGTCTGTAATCACTACTTGTTTCACCATTATCTCATGAAATGCAATTCTATAACAAATAAATTAGATGGATACATAACACAAACTCATCAGCAAAGTATAAACCAAATAAATTTTTTCAAAAAGGAATATTCTAACAATAATAACTTTAAAACCAATGAATTAGAATGGGTTCACATTAAATTTTCAATGGTGTCGCATGAAAAACCCCATAAACAATATTCATCGATATCATATTTAATCACCCAAAATTGTAAATTAATAATATATTTTATAGGTTAGGACATAAATTATATCTTCATGGAAAATATGTCTCATAATAAAAGCTTTAAACCAGATAAAAAACTCAATACATGTGATTTTTTAATGAAACCCATTTTGGGTATTTTTAAAAATGTTATTGAGAAAAGACATCAAAAAAATAAAAAAACATTCCATTACAAATTGGAAAATAAATTTATATAAATTAGATAATTATATACATATGTGGATTTAAATACATAAATGTTTATCAATGGGTGTTGGTGAAAATGTAGACTTGAAATAGATATCCAATTAAGAGGTAAAAGTTTGTACTTTATAATATTATACTTCTCGATGAGAGAAAAATAATAGAGAAAATTTTAATCAAACGATTCTATTTCCCCATAAATATAAAATATAATATCATATAAAATATTAAATTATTTAATAATTATATTATTTTTTGATGGATTTATAATGAAACCAAATAAATCAAATAAATAAGATTGAGTTACTAATATCACATAACAAGAATCAAAAATTTTAAAAATGTTATATAACTTTTTTATTGAATATAAAGACATTAATCAGTTATTTCATAACTGTCATCATATTTATTTGAATTTATTCTTTTCATTTATTATTATTCTCTACATTTATATTAGTCAAAATTTTCCATCATCGGGTGTATGTAGTTGTGGTACCCCCAATTTTGGGTTTGTAACCCTTTCATTATTTTATTGTGGTTATAAATTATAATAGGGAATATTGGGAGGGTTTGGTGATATTTCAATAAGTTTTGGGGTCTAAATGAGTATTGCATGGGTTTCACAAGGATTATCCAAACTAGGCATAAATTCTAGTAGAAACCATGCACAATAACTTGTTTGAGGCAGAGAGCTTCGGCATGGTGTGAAAATGGTTATGTATACCGTGAGTGGAGGTCACATGAGGGTCTTTATAGATGGTATATAATACATTTTTAGCACATGGTTTCTCTAACTGTGTTAACTAAACATGCACGTGGTTAAATTGTTATCCTAAAAAAGTGAATCTCGCAAATTTTTGCCTATAAGTAGCTCGTTTATTCTCCTAAGTGTCCCTAATTCGGAATTTCCATTGAATGAAGATATGTGTACCTCTTCCATGTGTTGTGGTGTCAATATGAAGACTTCCCTTGTTGATCAGAAGATGGATTCTTGATGTATGTGATCGTTCTACTTCATTCTTGATCTATTTCATAGATCAACGCAGTTCAACTTCTCCTCTCTTATTAGCTTCCTAGATCTACACTAGTTATGGTAAGATTTATGACTGTTTATATGAAATAAGTTTATATTTGAAATTGATCATGTTAGGAGAGGATAAATAAGGAGTTCTTATTAACAATCGACCCGTTTTCCTTGAGTGTTTGTCACCTGTTGTCAAGTTTCATCAATAACTTTGAGGTAGGTGGCTTTACTCTCATCTCTTCTTGCAAGAATTGATTAGATTATCATCAAATTTATTAAATTTTATAATATTGATTGTAAAATCATTGTTTTATAAATGGAATAAATCTCTTTAATGATAAATTATCATATTATAATGATTTTTGAAACCTGGAAAAATGGTTTGGTTATTTTTTTTATTTCCTGGATTTAAAATAGTGATTTTCAATGGTTGATTTATTGAAAATTATAAATGTTTTGATTGGTGATTTATTTTCAATAAAATTAATTTTTATTGAAATGAGTTAGCATGGTAATGGTGTAAATGAAAAATGGTTTTCAAAAAAAAAAATAGATTTCATTAAAAGTGTGGTTTTGGCATGATCCTTGGGAATAGGTTGTGATCTTATTAATATTAAATATATGAGGATTGTTTGAAATATGACCATGTTCTCGCTGCCAAAGGTTTAATGTCACATTGTATACAATTACCTTATGAAAATGTGGTAGATCAATGAGAAACTTCACTTGTGTATAGAACTGTCATCGCGTATCAGGCATGGTTGGATTTGTGGATATGTGCATTGGACTGGGTATGACATATAAATATTCATAAATGGTATTAAATATTTTTTTGGTATTTTTTCTAGAAAAATAACTCTATATAAAATTAGTCTCAATTGGACTTTTATTCTTTCAGATATTAATGGTTTTGGAAACATGTCTATATTTAATAATAAATTGTTTTTGAGAATTTTCTTATAAAAACCATTTTATATAATTGTTGCTAACACTTCAATACTAGTGGTATCTGTAGGAAACTCATTGGAAAAAAAATACTTCATTTTAAGCTCACCCCAATTTTAAAAAATTGCTACTTTTTTATATGTTGTCTTCTGAGATAGTGGAAAAGGTAATGATTTACACATTCTTAGCACCACACTGTAATACTCATGCAGTTTGGTGATCTTGGAGCATGAGACACATTGTGCTTGGAGTCTTGTTGTAATGACCCAATGATTTTCAATGGAAACTCCCTACATATATTTATGTCATAAAATAACATAAAAACACAACATAATGAACTACTAAGTGATAAGTGACTTTAAACATATGTTTTTCACTTTTGGGTTTGGAATTTAAAAAATATGACATACATGGTTGTGCTCCACATGATTTTTTGGATTCAAATGAAACAAAAATAATTTCCATTGAATAGTAACGTACCCTTAGGAATAGTAACATAACCTCATGAATAGTAATATGACCCTTATTAATAGTATATCATCCAACATAAGTGTAACATTACCCTTGGATAATTAAATAAAATTTAGACATCATAGAAAGTGACAATTTGACCATAGTAAACGTTTTGGAATTTTGTAATTAATAAATAGTTATTTATAACTAATTAATTAATTTAAAGGAAAATTTATTTTCTTAAAATGGATTCATTATTTATAAAATCAATGTCTTATAGTTTTTAGATAATTTTATAAGACCCTGCGTAATTTTTGAAAGCACAATAAAATAAGTTTTAATCATAAAAACTGTTTTTTCAGTAAATTATGATTTTAATTAAATATTAAATTAATAATATTTAGAAAATGATTTTTGAAAAATGGACATAATTTTTGTATTCTACACGTCGATAAATAGTTGGGATAAATTTTTCGGATTTTTCTTAGATACTTGAATTTTATTATAAATAGTAGAATCCGATAATTTACCATAAATGCTAAATAATGGATTAATTGATTCATCGACGATACTATTATGATGTAATCCTAGTTGTTTTGGGATAACATGATAAAATTAATTTTATTGGTCATTCAAGACTCACTATTCCTTACATTAGTGGAAATTAATAAACTAATGAATTTTATATTAAGGAAACCCCTCTCCCCTCCACTATAAAAGCCACCATTCACACCCTTATTTCCTCACACCTATCATCCTCCAAGCCATTTCTAATATCTACCCAAAAACCTTCCCTATCCCCTCCCCCACGTCCAAGAGCTTCTGTTCTCATAAAAAGACTAATCATAGGCCCTTAAAGTGGTTCTCAAGAAGAGGATTCAAGAGGTAATTTCTCTCCCTCATCACCTTTAATTTCCTTTAAAGTTCAGGTTCATTTCTTGATCTCTCCCCACCTATCTTCATAAAAATGTTATTGTAACTCTAGTATAATACATATAATGTAATTTTAGGATTATAATGGGATATTATATCATCCAACCCCCTTTCCCACTTCCTTTTATGAAAGAGAACGTTGTTCGTGAGGTGCTAATTTATCACCTTCAAGAACGACATGCTTTCGTCTTCCATTTATACCTTCATATATGGTCATGAAACCATTTTTATTGTTGAAAAATATATTTTATATTTATTATGTCCTATTTAATGTTTTTTAACTGACTTATGATCATTTTAGTAAGTGATAAATTAAAACAACTTCATTGTGATCGAAAAACCGCCCAAATTAACCCAAACAATCTTCATTTAATTATTATCAAATGATTCACCCACATGGATCTAATATAATTCATTATAAGATCATTCAAACTCCTGTAATATCATTAATGACATGTATTATCATTTCGGGATGTTTACCCATGTTCTACCCTAACATCAATTTACGAATACAATTGAACCATCCAAGAAAAACTATAAAAACGAACATCCCTGAACAATGTTTTTAAACTCTATAAGTTATCCGAAGGAACATAAAATGACATAATGAAACCAGAATGAACCCTATTAATGTATAAAAGTTTCTGGAATTTCTAATTAATGAATATAATGTCATTATAAAGGACATTAAAGAGAAGGAAGCATTCAGATACAAGGTAAGGGGAAATCTCGAACCCAATTTTCTTCCTTCGGCTTCACCCGCTTTCACACTATTATTGATATAGTTACTCCTTAAAGATAATTTTTTCATAATTTTCTTTACTTTTATCGGATATACTTGTTTTTCACTAGTTTCTATTTCAAAACTAATGTTTTCCAAAAGAACTCCTCTTTTAAGAACACCCCTTTTACTTCTCTCTCAAAGTGGACGGTTCTTGTAACATGTATGTTATTCCCTCTTTATTTTGGGAACCCAAAGCGTAGGAATGTGTTATTATGAGATGAAACCCCTTACATTCTATGGGTTAGTAATTTAGATTTTTTGATATGTGTGGTAAGCATGATGATGATAATGTTATGATGTGATGGGTGCACCTGGATTTATATAGCGCAATATGAATGTTTGAATGTGACGGGTGCGGTCAGAATTATAAACAGCTCCAATGAATTGGGTAAAGTGATGAATCTAATGAGTAAATGTGAAATGATGTGTGAACATGATTATAGCTTGGTTCATAGATATTTTTTGTAGTTAACCACTAAGACACGATGTTTCATTTTTATGCATTGCCACATTTCAAGTATTTTATTTATGCTCCTCTCATGTTCATGATCTTTTTCCAATGTTATGATTATGCTCACCCCATGCTATATTTTTCTTAACTATCCTCTTATGGGGCTTATAGATCACCCCTTTTGATGTATATCCTCATGTGGTGCATGATGTTTTATTTGTTATGTATGGTCCTAGTTTTCCCAAGACACTAAACCTTTGGATCCTCTATGTGTAATACTATTATGTTTTTATAATTTAAATGATGTAATATGATTGTAGGAAAAGGTTGTGTCGCTATAGTTGGTATCAAAGGAATGTTTTTGTTAATTGGGGAATTAGGATTAGTGAAACCTTGAGAAAACCTCTAGTATGAGATTATGTACAAATTTTCACACAAGAGTATTTACATAGGGATCCCATATGTTATGATTTTAGTATAAATTGGTCAAATTAATAATTTACATATTCATTAATTGTTTACTTATGTTTTTTTCTAACCTTTTCTATTTTAGAAAATGGTTGGAACCAGGAGAAATCAGGCCAACAACTCTTGTGAGGGCCAATGCAACAATTGCCCGAACGAAATCCCCAATGATTTAGGAGGTGGAGTTCAAAACATCATGGCGATGCATACCCATTATGTTAGGTTATGAAAAATAACCATAATAATGGGGAACGTCCTCTTTCACCAAAGAGGGAGAAACTGGCTATCAAATGTTTTATGCGGCAACGACCACCAACATTTAGTGGATCTTCTGATCCACTAGTTGTGAAAGAGTGGGTCTACTCCATGGAGAAGATCTATTCTATTCTTCACAATTATAAGATGGAGAAGGCGACCCTATATATTTATCATCTAGATGGATAAGATGATCAATGGTGGGCTTTGATTAAGAACACCAAGCCAAGGGATGAAATTGAAGAAATGAAATGGGAAGGCTTTAAGATAATATTTCTGAACAAGTATTTCCCACTAAATCTTCACACAATGATGGAGAGAGAATTCATAGAGCTCAAGAAAAAATAAGTAGAATCTATCACAACCTATGAAGAAAATTTCACAACTCTCGCATGGTACGCATCAGGTTTTGTTATCAACAATGATTGAAAAATTGATAGATTCTTTAGTGGATTAAAACCACACCTTCGACAGGCTCTTAAAATTTGAGACTTTGGTTGTTACGAATAAGTTGTTCGGTGTGCTCTCAAAGTGGAGATGGAGTTTAGAGAATGGTCCCATGGATTTTGTTATAGTAAAATAAATATAGAGTTTTAAGCTGGTAGATCTATTGACAATGGTGGGAAGAAAAATTAATGACCCTCATGCCAAAAATCTGGGAAGTGGCACCATGGGAACTACCTCGAAGGGATGGGGAAATGATTCAAATGTGCAAAAGAAGGACACCATGATTAATAGTGTCAAAAAGACACATAAAAGAAGGATAATGTAGCCGATGAAAGGGGAGAACCACTCATGGTTCAATGCTACAACTGTTGGGAGCTAGGAAACTATTCTAACTACTGCACTAATCCTCGAGTTCTTTAGGGTAATCAGCGTCAGCAACCACCAATGCCAAAGGATCAAGGGAAGGCTTATGCCATTATTACTGCGGATGTGGAGAATGATTATGAAGTCATATAATGTACACATACTATTCACTCAAGAATAGAAAAAGTCATATTTGATTCTGGTTCTACACATTCCTTTATATCTTTAATGTTTTCAAGAACTATAGAATCAACACCCTGAAATCTTGAAGTAGAGACATCTGTAAAAACACTGTGTGGTGCAATCATTGCAACACAGGTGTTGGACTCTTCTCCAGTTGGCATATGTGGGATGATTTTTCTAGGAAATCTCTTTATACCTCCCTTGGTGGAATTCAATGCTATAATGGGAATGTATTGGCTCTCGTTATATAAGGAAAATATCAACTTTCAGGAAAAGGAAATATATTTTCATATTCCGAACCATCCCATTCTCCTCTACAAATGCAAGTAAGATCATGAATCTCAATTAAAAAAATCTTTCAATGGTGTGGGTGTTGATTCCCTATGAATAAGCATACCTTGCCAAAATGGTTGAATCGAAGGAAAGTGCCAACCTTGAGGGAATGCCCATCGTGAGGGAATATGATGATGTATTTCCCGAAGTGTTACCCGTAATTCCCCCGGATAATGAGGTAGAGTTCTCAATTTAAGTCATACCCGGAGTTAATCCTATCTCGAAGTGTCCCAATATGATTACTCCTATCGAAATGGAGGAGTTAAAGAAGCAGCTGCAAGAGAATCTGGACAAAGGGTTCATACACCATAGTGCATCACCTTGGGGTGCACCAGTGCTCTTTGTGAAGAAGAAGGGTGGAACAATGTGGCTGTGTATCGATTATCAGGAACTCAATAAGATATCCATAAAGAACAAGAATCCTCTCCCAATAATTGATGACTTGTTCAACCAGTTAAGAGGAGATCAATACTTCTCAAAGGTGGATCTTCGTTCTGGATATCATCAGGTAAAGGCGAAGAAGGAAGATTTTCAGAAGACTGCCTTCCGTACAAGGTATGGGCACTATGAGTTTTTGGTGATTCCCTTCGGACGTACTAATGCCCCTGCAATCTTCACGTATTTGATGAATAGAGTCTTTAGACATTACCTCTTCAAATTTGTGGTAGTTTTTATCGATGATATTCTCATATACTCTAATAGGAAGGAGGAATATTAAGAACGTCTAAGACTTGTGTTGGTGACACTATGAAAGGAGAAGTTGTACGCCATGTTCAGAAAGTGTGACTTTTGGATGGAAGAAGTCACGTTCATGGGACATGTGATCACATGTGAGGGAATTTATATTGATCCTTCAAAGGCAAAGGCGATTGAGGAATGGAATAGGCCCCCTAGTGTCACATAAATCCATAATTTTCTTGGATTAGCTGGGTACTACCGACGTTTGGTGAGAAATATCTCACGATTGTCAATCCCGATAACAATGTTAACAAGGAAAGAGGTAAAGTATTTCTTGACAGAAGAATGTGAGGGATGCTTCAAGGAGAAAATGAGAAGGTTGATCACTACACATGTACTCACACTACCAAAAAGTGGATAAATTTTTGAGACATATAGTGATGCTTCAAAGAAAGGATTGGGTTGTGTACTCATGCAAAATGACAATGTGATATCATTTGCCTCATGCCGGTTAAGGATCCATGAGCAGAACTACCCAACGCATAATCTAGAGCTAGCAGCCATGTTTTTTCCTTGAAAATCTTTCGACACTACCTTTATGGTGAGATGCGTAACATATACACCGACCAAAAGAGCCAAAATTATATATTCACACAAAAAGAGCTCAATATGCGTCAAAGGAGATGGTTTGATCTAGTCAAGGATTATGATTTCTCTATTCACTATCATCCTAGAAAGGCGAACAAGGTAGATGATGCTCTAAGAAGAAAAGAACATGCTACTCTATCCATGCTATGGGCTGATAATGAACCTTTCTTCGTGGATATGAATCGAATGGATTTGGAAATCATAAGGGTAGGGGATACATCCTACATTTCCCAAATGATTGCACAACCATCCATCCATGAGAATATTAAAGAAGCACAAAGGGTTGATGTGGAGAATCAAAAGAGGGTGAATGTAGTAAAGGGATGGAAGCTAAAAGAGTCTCATATCGACGATGATGGTGTGATTCAGTTTGGAACGCGGCTTTGTGTGCCTTCATCACCCATGATAAAGAAGGAGCTATTGGATAATGCACATAGCTCAACATTATCTATCCATCCTGGGAGGACCATGATATACCGTGATCTCCGAGAATACTTATGGGGGAATAACATGAAGAATGAGAGTGCAGAATATATATCGAGGTTCTTGGTATGTCATCATGTTAATGATTAGTGACAAAAGTCCAAGGGTATGATGCAACCATTGCCTATACCCATGTGGTAATGGGAAAATGTTACTATGGACTATGTAACGGGTCTCTCGAAGACGTCAAAGAGAAATAATGTGATATGGGTTGTGGTTGATTGACTCACCAAGACATTCCATTTTATTTCCATTCGTGAAGATCTCACACGTGAACAACTTGAAAAAACATATGTGAAGGAAGTGGTGAGATTGCACGGTGTTCCACTCTCAAATGTCTTTGACCATGATCATAGGTTCACATCTATCTTCTAGAGGAGCCTTTAACATTATTTGTATACCGAATTAAATTTCAGCATGACCAATCCCCACCCCCCCCCCCAAACTAATGGCCAGTCTGAAAGGACTATTCAAACGCTTGAAGATATTCTATGAGCCTGCTGTCTTGAATTCAAAGGTGGTTGGGATCAACATCTCTAATTGGTTGAGTTCTCATACAATAACAGCTTCCACTCGAGTATCTAGATGGATCCATATGAAGCTTTGTATGGAAGGCAATGTATAACTCCAACATGTTGGGATGATGTTGGAGAAAGGATGCTACTTGGACCCGATCTTGTTCAAGAGATGATAGATAAGGTTCAAGTCATCTAGAAACACATAAAAGCTACTCAAAGTCAGAAATAGAGCTATGCTGACAAACATCTAAGGGACATGGAGTTCGATATTGGAGATAAATTATTCCTTCGAATATCTCCATGGAAGAGAGTCATGTGATTCAGGAAGAAAGGGAAGCTAATCCCAAGGTAAATTGGCCCCATTTAGATCCTTGACCATATAGGATATGTGTCCTATCGTCTTGCAATTCCACCAAATATGGATCAAGTTCATGGGTTGTTTCATGTATCAATACTGAGGAAGTATATACCAGACCCCTCACATGTACTAAACTCAGAGGTGGTGCAGCAGGAAGATGATCTCTCTTATGAGGATCCTCTAGTAAAGATTCTGGGTCGGAGAGTTAAGGTTCTATGCAATAGGACAACCCATCTTTTCAAAGTGTTGTGGAGGAACCATAAGTTTGAGGAAGAAACTTCAGAACCAGAAGAGGCAATGAAGGAGAAACACCCTCACCTGTTTGTGTAACGTGAAATTTCAGGGGTGAAATTTCTTAAGGGGGTAAGAATGTAACGACCCAATGTTTTTAAATCGAAATTCCCTTCTTATATTTATGTCATAAAAATACATAAAAACACAACATAATAAACTACTAATTATAAGTGAATTTTAAACATAATTTTGTCACTTCTGTGTTTGGAATTGTAAAAATCTGACATTCACGGTTGTGCTCTAGATTATTTTTGGAGTCTAATGAAATAAAAATAATATTTCGGTGAATTGTGACATACCCTTAGAAATAGTAACATACCCTTATGAATAGTAATGTGGCCTTTATTAATATTAAATCATTCAACATAAGAGTAAACTTACCCATGGATAATTAAATAAAATATAGACATCGTAGAAAGTGACAATTTGACCTTAGTAAATGTTTTGGAATTTTTTTTGTCGTTAATAATTAATTATAACTAATTAATTAATTTAATGTAATATGTATTTTGGTAAAATGTATTAATTATTTATCAGATATATGTCTTATAGTTTTTATAATATTTTATAAGACCGTACATAATTTTTTAAAGCACTATAAAATCAGTTTTAATCATAAAAACCGTTTTCTTAAGTAAATTATGAATTTAATTAAATATTAAATTAATAATATTTATAAAATTATTTTTGAAAAATAGGCATAATTTTTGGATTCTACACTTCAATAAATGGTCAGGGTAATGTTTTGGGATCTTTCTGAGATACTTGATTTTTTTTATGAATAGTAGAATCTGATATTTTACAATAAATGCTAAATAATGGATTAATTGTGTCATCGATGATTCACTAATGATGTATGCCCAATATATTCAGGATAAAATGATAAAATTAATATTATTTTTCATTAACTACTCACTATTCCTTGTTATAGGGGAGATTAATAAACTAATGAATTATATATTAAGGAAACCCCTCACCCCTCCACTATAAAATCCACCCTTCACACCCTCATTTCCTAACACCTCTAATGCTCCAAGACTTCTTTAAAATCTAACTAAACACCTTCTCAATCCTCTGCCCCAAGTCCAAGAGCTTCCTGTCTTATCAAAAGACCAAGCTTTGGCCCTTAAGGAGGTTCTCAAGAAGAGGATTCAAGAGGTAATTTCTCTCCCTCTTCTCCTTTAATTTCCTTTCAAATTCAAGTTAATTTCTTGATCTCTCCCCACTTATCTTCATCCAAATGGTATTTTAACTCTAGTATTATACATATACTTCAATTTTATAATTATAATGGAATATTATATCATCCAAACCCCTTTCCCTCTTCATTTTATTAAAGAGAATGTTGTCCGTGAGGTGTTAATTTATCACCTTCCAGAACAACATTCTTTCTTCTTCCATTTCTACCATCAGATCTGGTCATGAAACCATTTTTATGGTTGAACCATAATATTTTATATATATTATGTTCTATTTAAAGTTATGTAACTAACTTATGAACATATTACTAAGTGATAAATTAAAACAACCTCATTATGATTGAAAAACCGCCCAAATTAACCCCAACAATCTTCATTTAATTATTATCTAATGATTCATCCACATGGATCTAATATAATTAATTATAATATAATTAAAACTCTGGTAATTTCATTAATGACATTTAAAATCATTTCTGGATGTTTACCCATGTTCTACCCGAACATCAATTTATGAATACAAGTGAACCACCCAAGAAAAACCATAAAAATGAACATCCCCGAACAATGTTTTTAAACTCTATAAATCATAAAAAGGAATATAAAATGACATAATGAAACCATAATGAACCTTAATAATGTATTAAAGGTTATAGAATTTATAAATAATGAATATAATGTCATTATACAGGACATTAAAGAGAAGAAAGCATTCATATACAAGGTAAGGGGGAATCTCGAACCCAATTTTCTTCCTTCGGGTTCTCCCTATTTCAATCCATTTTTGATATGGTTAATCCATAAAGATCATTTGTTAATAATTTTCTTTAATTATTTGGGATATAAATTTTTGTCACAAGGTTTTATTTCAAACCAAATGTTTTAAAAAATAACTCTTCCTATAAGAACACCCCTTTAACTTCTCTCTCAAAGTGGACGGTTCTTGTAACATTTATGTTATTCCCTCTTTCTTTTGGGAACCAAAATCTTATTAATGTGTTATTATGAGATGAAACCCATTCCATTACATGGGTTAGTTATGTACATTTTTGATATGTGTGGAAGGAATGATGATGATAATGTTATGATGTGACAGGTGCGCCCGGAATTATACAACACTCCAATGCATTGGGTAAAGTGATGAATCTCATGAGTAATTTTGAAATGTTGTGTGAACAAGATTCCAGCTTGGATCACATGTATGTGCGGTATTCAACCACTAATTCATGATGTTTCATTTTTATTCATTTCCACATTTCAAGTCTTTTATATATCATCCTCTCATGTTCATGATATTTTACCTATGTTATGATAATGCTCACCCCATGTTATACTGTTCTTAAATATCCTCACACTGGGCTTCTAGCTCACCCCATTTCATGTATATCCTCAGCTGGCTATATGTACTAAAGAGAGGACAAGTTTTCATAAGAATTTAGAGGAGATGAAATTAAATAATTTTTTATGCTTTTTGTAGTATTTATTATGTACGGTCCTAGTTTTCCCAAGACACTAAACCTTTGGATCCACTATGTGTAATACTATTATGTTGATTATCTTTGAAATGATGTTATAGTAGTGTTAGAAAAGGCTGGGTCGCTTTACTTGTGGTCTCCTTAGAGACATTAGTTTTTTTCACTATTTACATTGATTGTTTTTGGGTCCTCCTCTATTTCATTCTTTGATGTGGTTTTGATATATATAATGTTATCGAGTTTTATTTATTTTGATCATGCACAATTTAGTGGGCTGTTTGGAGAATTGTTTTACTCTTAATGTAAATTTTTTCCACACACATATTGGAAACATTTAGGCCTTTACTTCCAGCCTATAGTGTTATGGGGATGTTTCCTAAGTCCATGTAATGTCTCATTGTAATCTCAAGACAATTAGAATTAATTTGTATTACAAATGTTATCATCTGGTTATATCCACACCTAACAAGAAGTTTTTACTTTCTTGGTCTTGTAGTTGATTCATCCTTCTCGACTCCTTAGGTTGTGATCTTAGAAAGGAGTAGGATTGTCAGAACGTGAATCATATAACATAAAAGGATGCAACTAACCCGATTAGGAGGAGCACCAAGGTATAAGGTGTTGGGTACATAAGTGTTTTGGATACAATTATTGGATACCATAATCTCATTTTCATGGGTTTACCGATGAGGAAAACATGTCATGCATTAGATAAATAAATTCTCACTATTATTGCATATTTAATTAAGAGAAGTGATATATGATCTTGTGAAATGATGTAAACTTTTGAATAAATTCATAATTTGTTTACAAATGATATATTTTGAAAAGAGTATTAATGGGGTATTTTTAAAATGGTATGATTTCCAAAAGAAAGAATGAATTTTTCAAAAAATGGTAGATCAAGAAAAGGTTGTTTTTAGAAAATAGTTTTGTGATAGTATATGAGATAGAATATGAAATAATAATCCATCAGTTTCTTGATAGTGAGTCTTATAGGGTTATTCGTTTTTCTAGAAAAATGCAATGGGTAGACATTATAGAAACTAGTCAGAAGAGGCTAGTGAGAATGTGGTTTCATCTGAACCATACATGCACAAATATTTGGTCCAAAGAACTGCTCAGGATTTTCAAACCATTGAGTTGGGACTACAACCATATTCTCTAATTAGGATATCCTTAACAGATCAAAATCCATGTTGAATTAGTACAATTGTCTTCACTAGAGGAGATGAGAAATCTATCACAAAGATGAATAGGAAGTGAAAACCCTATTATAGAAGATGTAGAACACATTATAATTATACCACATGAGAAAAAAACCATCATCCATGACCCAATAGCATGATTGGATATTTTCTGTTTGGTTCACTAAGTCACATAAATTGAGAGTGTAAAACACCACCAAGTTAATTACGTAATTGAATCAAGATGGGACACCTTAAGTTATTTTGTTTCCATTATCTGAGGCTGGGTGATCGAGATGCTTCTATGGTGTCTCAACCAATATATTCTTTAATAGGATGAGTCTTGCAGAGTTAGTCTCATTAGTATAACAAATCTAGCCATGGTGATTCTCAGAATACCATGACTCACCTTCCAATGATATCTCAACAATGAAACAAGGAGTACAATGTAGTGAAAAAAGCGACATTATGAATACAAGAATGTTTATCAATGGGTGTTGGTGAAAATTTAGACTTGAAATAGAGATCCAATTAAGAGGTATAAGTTTGTACATTATAATATTATAATTTTCGATGAGGGAAAAATAATATAGAAAATTTTTAATCAAACGAATCTATTTCCCCATAAATATAAAATAAAATATCATATAAAATATAAAATTATTTAATAATGAGATTATTGATGGATGGATTTATAATGAAACCAAATAACTCAAATAAAGAGGACCGAGTTACAAATATCACTTAGCAAGATCCAAACATTTTTAAAATGTTATATAACTTTTTTTATTGAATATAAAGAAATTAATCAGTTATTTCATAACTGTCATCATACTCATTTGAATTTATGCTTTTCATTTATTATTATTCTGTACATTTATAGTATTCAAAATTTCCCCTCATCGGGTGTATGTAGTGGTAGTACCCCCAATTTATATTTTGTAACCCTTTAATTATTTTGTTGTGTTTATAAATTATAATGGTGAATATTGGGAGGGTTTGGTGATCTTTCAATATGTTTTGGGGTCTAAAGGAGAGGTTCATGGGTTGCAGAAGGATTATCCAAACTAGGCATAAATTCTAGTAGAAACCATGCACAATAATAGGTTTGAGGAAGAGAGATTCGGCATGGTGTGCACATGGTTATGTAGACCATGAGTGCAGGTCATATGAGGGTCGTTATAGATGGTATATAATACATGTTTAGTACATGGTTTCTCTAATAGTGTGAACTAAACATCCATGCGGTTAAATTGTTATCCTAAAAACGTGAATCTCACAAATTGTTTCCTATACATAGCTTGTTTATTCTCCTAAGTGGACCTAATTTGGAATTTCCCTTCCATGAAGATAGGTGTACCTCTCTCATGTGTTATGGTGTCAATCAGTATACTTCCCTTGGTGATCCGAAGATGGATTCTTGATGTATATGATTTTTGTTCTTCATTCTCGATCTATTTCATAGATCAACACAGTTCAACTTCTCCTCTATTATTAGCTTCATAGATCTACAATAGTTATGGTATCATTTATGACTATTTATGCGAAATAAGTTTATATTTGAAATTGATCGTGTTAGGAGAGGAGATAAAAAGAGTTTCTGTTAATAGTCGACCCGGTTTTCTTGAGTGTTTGTCGCCTATTGTCAAGTTTCATTAAAACCTTTGAGGTAGGTGGATTTACTCTCATCTCCTCTTGTAATAATTGATTGTATTAACATCAAATTTATTAAATTTTATAATATATATTTTGAAATCATTGTTTGATAGATGGAATAAATCTCTTTAGTGATAAATTATCTAATTAGAATGATTTTTGAAATCTTGAAAAATGGTTTGGAAAATTGTTTTTGTTTCTTGGATTTAAAATAGGGATTTTCAATGGTGGATTTATTGAAACTACTAAATGTTTTGATTGGTGATTTATTTTCAATAAAAATAAGTTTTATTGAAATGAGTTAGCATGGTAATGTTTTAAATGAAAAATGGTTTTCAATAAAAAAAATGTGATTTCATTAAAAGGGTTGATTTGGAATGATCTTTGGGCATAGGTTGTGTGCTTATTTATATTGAATATATGAAGATTGGTTGAAATATGACCATGTTCTCGGTGCCAAAGGTTTATTGTCACATTTTATAGAATTACCTTATGAAAATGTGGTAGATCAACAGGAAATTGCACATGTGTATAGAACTGTCATCGCGTATCAGGAATGGTTGGATTTGTGGATCTGTGCGTTGGACAGCGTATGCCATAGAAATATTCATAAATGGTATTAAATCTTTTTTGGTATTTTTTCTAGGAAAATAACTCTCTAGAAAATTGTTCTCATTTGGACTTTTATGCTTTCAGATATAAATGGTTTTGGAAACATGTGTATATTTAATAATAAATTGTTTTTGAGAATTTTCGTATAAAAAATATTTTATATAATTGTTTCTATCTCTTCAATACTAGTGGTATCAGTAGGAAAGACATTGGAAAAAACATACTTCATTTTATGCTCACCCCAAATTTGAAAAATTGCTGCTTTTTTATAAGTTGTCTTCCGAGACTGTGGAAAAGGTAATGTTTTACACATTCTTAGCACCACACTGTAATACTCATGCAGTTTGGTGATCTTGGATCATGAGACACATGGAGCTTGGAGTCTTGTTGTAATGACCCAATGTTTTTCAATGGAAATTAAATTCTTATATTTATGTCATAAAATAACATAAAAACACAACATAATGAACTACTAAGTGATAAGTGACCTTTAAACATATGTTTGTCACTTCTGTGTTTGGAATTTAAAAAATATGACATACATGGTTGTACTCAACAAGATTTTTGGAGTCTAATGAAATAAAAATAATTTTCATTAAATAGTAACGTACCCATAGGAATAGTAACATAACCTTATGAATAGTTATATGACCCTTATGAATAGTAAATAATCCAAATAAGTGTAACCTTACCCTTGGATAATTAAATAAAATTTAGACATCATAGAAAGTGACAATTTGACCTTAGTAAATGTTTTTTAATTTTATAATTATTAAATAATTAATTATAAATAATTAATTAATTTAAAGGAAAATGTATTTTCATAAAATGTATTCATTATTTATCAAATCAATGTCTTATAGTTTTTAGAAAATTTTATAAGACCCTGCATAATTTTTGAAAGCACTATAAAATCTGTTTTAATCTTAAAAACTTTTTTTATTAAATTATGATTTTAATTAAATATTAAATTAATAATATTTAGAAAATTATTTTTGAAAAATGGACATCATTATTTGTATTTTACACGTCAACAAATGTTTGGGAAAAAATTTTGGTATTTTTCTGAGATACTTGAATATTATTATAAATAGTAGAATCCGATAATTTACAATAAATGCTAAATAATTGATTAATTGAGTAATCGATGATACTCTTATGATGTAATCCCGGTTGGTGTGGGATAACATGATAAAAATACTATTATTGGTCATTCAAGACTCACTATTACTTATCTTAGGGGAAATTAATAAACTAATGAATTTTATATTAAGGAAACCCATCTCCCCTCCACTATAAAAGCCACCCTTCACACCCTTATTTCCTCACACCTCTCAACCTCCAAGCCTTCTCTAAAGTCTGCCCAAAAACCTTCCCTATCCCCTCCACCACGTCCAAGAGCTTCTTTTTTCATAAAAAGACTATTCATAGGCCCTTAAAGAGGTTCTCAAGAAGAGGATTCAAGAGGTAATTTCTCTCCCTCATCTCTTTTAATTTCCATTCATGTTTAAGTTCATTTCTTGATCTCTCCCCACCTATCTTCATAAAAACGTTATTGTAACTCTATTATAATACATATACTTTAATTATATGATTATAATGTGATATTATATCATCCAACCCCCTTTCCCTCTTCCTTTTATTAAAGATAACGTTGTTCGTGAGGTGTTAATTTATCGCCTTCAAGAACGACATGCTTTCTTCTTCCATTTCTACCTTCATATATGGTCATGAAACCATTTTTATTGTTGAACCAAAATATTTTATATTTATTATCTCCTGTTTAATTTTCTGGAACTAACTTATGAACATATTACTAAGTGATAAATTAAAACAACTTCATTGTGATCGAAAAACCGCCCAAATTAGCCCAAACAATCTTCATTTAGTTATTATCAAATGATTCATCCACATGGATATAATATAATTCATTATAAGATCATTCAAACACCTGTAATATCATTAATGACATGTAATATCATTTCTGGATGTTTACCCATGTTCTACCCTAACATCAATTTATGAATACAATTGAACCATCCAAGAAAAACCATCAAAACGAACATCCCTGAACAATGTTTTTAAACTCTATAAGTTATCCGAAGGAACAAAAAAATACATAATGAAACCAGAATGAACCCTATTAATTTATAAAAGGGTATGTAATTTTTTATTAATGAATATAATGTCATTATATTGGACATTAAAGAGAAGTAAGCATTCCGATACAAGGTAAGGGGAAATCTCGAACGCAATTTTCATCCTTTGGGTTCTCCATCTTTCACTCTATTTTTGATTTGGTTACTCCTTAAAGATAATTTTTTCGTAATTGTATTTACTTTTATGGGATATACATGTTATTCACTGGTTTCTATGTCAAAACAAATGTTTCCCAAAATCACTCCTCTTTTAAGAACACCACTTTTACATCTCTCTCAAAGTGGACGGCTCTTGTAACATGTATGTAATTCCCTCTTTCTTTTGGGAACCCAAAGCGTAGGAATGTGTTATTATGAGAAAAAACCCATTAAATTCCATGGGTTAGTTATGTAAATTTTTTATATGTGTGGAAAGCATTATAATGATAATGTTATGATGTGATAGGTGCACCCGGATTTATATAGCGCAAAATGAATGTTTGAATGTGACGGGTGCACTCAAAATTATATAGCGCTCGAATGCATTGCGTAAAGTGATGAATCTAATGAGTAAATGTGAAATGATTTGTGAACAAGATGCTATCTTGGTTCATAGGTATGTTTGGTAGTTAACCACTAAGACCTGATGTTTCATTTTTATGCATTTCCCCATTTTAAGTCTTTTATTTATGCTCCTCTCATGTTCATGATATTTTTCCTTTGTTATGATTATGCTCACCCCATGATATATTGTTCTTAACAATCCTATTATTGGGCTTATATCTCACCCCTTTTGCTGTTTATCCTCATGTGGTGCTTGATGTTGTATTTTTTATGTATGGTCCTAATTTTCCCAAGACACTAAACCTTTGGATCCTCTATGTGTAATACTATATGTTTTTATCTTTGAAATGATGTAATAGTAATTTTAGAAAAGTTCGGGTATCTATAGTTGGTATCAAAGTCATGTTTTTGTTAATTTGGGAATTAGGATTAGTGAACCCTTGAGAAAACCTCTAGTTTGAGATTAAGAACAAATTTGCACACAAGAGTATTTACATAGGGATCCCATTAGTTATGATTTTAGTATAAATTGTTCAAATTAATAATTTACGTATTCATCAATTATTTACTTATGTTTTGTTCTAACATTTTATATTTTTTAAAATGGTGGGAACCAGGAGAAATTAGGCCAACTACTCTTGCGAGGGCCAATGCAACATTTGCCTGAATGAAATCCCCAATGATTTGGGAGGTGGAGTTCAAAACATCATGGCGATGCATACCCATTATCTTAGGATATGAAAAATAACCATAATAATGGGGAACTTCCTCCTTAACCAAATAGGGAGAAACTAGCTATCAAATGTTTTGTGCGGCAATGATCACTGACATTTAGTGGATCTTCTGGTCCACTAGTTGCAAAAGAGTGGGTCTGCTACATGGATAAGATCTCTTCTGTTCTTCACTACTCTGAGATGGAAAAGGTGACCATATTCGTTTATCTTCTAGATGGATAAGCTGATTAATGGTGGGATTTGATTAAGAACACCAAGCCAAGTGATGAAATAGAAGAAATGAAATGGGAAGAATTTAAGATAATGTTTCTTAACAAGTAATTCCACCGAACTCTTCACATAAATATTGAGAGAGAATTCATTGAGCTCAAGAAAAAAGAAGGAGAATCTGTCACAACCTATGAAGAAAATTTCACAATTCTTTCAAGGTACGCTTCGGGTTTTGTTATAAACAATGATAGAAAAATTGATTGATTCTTTAGTGGATTAAAACCACACTTTCGAAAGGCTCTTAAAATTTGAGTCTTTGGGTGTTACGAATAAGTTGTTAGGTGTGCTCTCAAAGTGGACATGGAGATTGGAAAATGATCTCGTGGCTTTTGTGATAATAAAATAAAGATGGAGTTTCAAGCTGGTAGATCTAATGACAATGCATGGAAGAAAAATCACCGACTGACATGCCAAAAATTTGGGATGTTGCACCATGGGAACTGCCTCAAAGGAATGGGGAAATGATTCAAGTGTGAAAAAGAAGGACACCATGCTTAAGAGTGTCAAAAATACATGTAAAGGAAGGAGAATGTAGCTGATGAAAGGAGAGAACCACAAATGGTTTAATGCTACAACTATATGGAGCTAGGGAACTATTCAATCCAGTGTACTAAACCTCAAGTTCTTGAGGGTAATCATCGTCAAAATCCACCATTACCAAAGGATCTTGTGAAGTCTTATGCCATCACTACTGCGGATGTGGAGAATGATAATGATGTCGTACAAGGTACACTTCATATTCACTAAAGAATGGATGATGTCTTATCTGATTCTGGTTCTACGCATTATTTTATATCTTGAATGTTTTCTAGAACTATAGAATCAATGACCCAAAATCATGAAGTAGAGATATCTATAAAAACACCGAGTGGTGAAATCATTGCAACCCAAGTGTTGGACTCTTCTCCAGTTGGCATATGTGGGATGATTTTTCTGGGAAATCTCATTATACATCCCTTAGTGGAATTCAACGCTATAATTGGAATGTATTGGCTCTCGTTATATAGAGAAAATATCAACTTTCGGGAAAAGGAAATATCTTTTCATATTCCGAACCATCCCATTCTCCTCTACAAATGCAATGAATATCATGAATCTCTAATGAAAAATCCTTCAATGGTGTGGGTGTTGATTCCCTATGAATAATCATACCTCACCCAAATGGTTGAGTTTAAGGAAAGTTCCAACCTTGAGGGAATGCCCATCATGATGGAATACGACGATGTATTTCCTGAAGAGTTACCCGGAATTCCCCCGGATCATGAGGTAGAGTTCTCAATTGAACTCATACCCGGAGTTACTCCTATCTCGAAGTGTCCCAATAGGAATGATCCTATCGAACTAGAGGAGTTAAAGAAGCAGCTGCAAGAGCATCTGGACAAATGGTTCATACGCCCTAGTGCATCACCTTGGGGTGTACCAGTGCTCTTTGTGAAGAAGAAGGATAGAACAATGTGGCTGTCTATCGATTATTGGGAACTCAACAAGATATCCATAAAGAACACATATCCTCTCCCAATAATTGATGACTTGTTCAACCAGTTAAGAGGAGATCAATAATTCTCAATTTTGGATCTTGGTTCTGGATATCATCACTTAATGGTGAAGAAGGAAGATATTCAGAAGACTGCCTTCCGTACAAGGTATGGGAACTATCAGTTTTTGGTGATGCCCTTCAGACATACTAATGCCCCAAAAATCTTCATGGATTTGATGAATAGAGTCTTTAGAAATTACCTCTACAAATTTTTGGTAGTGTTTATCGATGATATTATCATCTACTCCAAGATTAAGGAGGAACATGAAGAACGTTTAAGACTTGTGTTGGCAACACTATGAAAGGAGAAATTGTACGCCATGTTCAGAAAGTGTGACTTTTGGATGAAGCAAGTCATGTTCTTGGGACATGTGATCACAAGTGAGGGAATTTCTATGGATCCTTCAAATACAAAGGCGATTGAGGAATGGCCTAGGCCCTCTAGTGTCACAGGAATCCGTAGTTTTCATGGATTAGCTGGGTACTACCGACGTTTGGTGAGAAACATCTCACGATTGTCAATCCCGCTAACTATGTTAACAAGGCAAGGGGTAAAGTATTTCTTGACCGAAGAATGTGAGGGATTCTTCAAAGAGCTAAAGAGAAGGATTATCACTGCACATGTACTCACACTACCAAAAAGTGGAGAATGTTTTGTGATATATAGTGACGCTTCAATGAACGGCTTGGGTTGTGTAATCATGAAAAATGAAAATGTGATAGAATATTCCTCACACCAGCTAGGGATCCATGAGCAGAACTACCCAACGCATGATCTAGAGCTAGATGCCATGATTTTTTCCTTGAAAATATTTTGACAGTACCTTTATGGTGAGAAGTGTGACATATACACTGACCACAATAGCCTAAAGTTTATATTCACACAGAAAGAGCTCAATATGCGTAAAAGGATATGGTTAGATCTAATAAATAATTACGATTTCTCTATTCACTATCATCCTGGAAAGGCGAACAAGGTTGATGATTCTCTAAGAAGAAAAAAACATGCTACTCTATCCATGTTGCGGGTTGATAAGGACCATATCTTCATGGATATGCAAAGAATGGGTTTGGAAATCATAAGGTCAGGGGATACATCCTACATTTCCCAAATGAATGCGCAACCATCCATCCAGGAGAAGATTAAGGAAGCACAAAGGGATGATGTGCAGATTCAAAAGAGGATAAATGTAGTAATGGAAGGGAAGCTAAAAGAGTCCCATATTGATGATGATGGTGTGATTCGGTTTGGAACACGGCTTTGTGTGCCTTCATCACCAATGATAAAGAAGGAGCTATTGGATAATTCACATAGCTCAACTTTATCTATCCATCCTGGGAGGACCAAGATATACCGTGATCTCCGAGAATACTTCTGGTGGAATAACATGAAGAAGGATATTGTGGAATATATATCGAGGTGCTTGGTATGTCAGTAAGTTAAAGGTGAGTAACAAAAGTCCAAGGGTATGATGCAACCATTTCCTATACCCATGAGAAAATGGGAAAATGTTACTATGGACATTGTCATGGGTCTCTCAATGACGTCAAAGGGAAATAATGTGATATGGGTTGTGGTTGATTGAATCACTAAGACTGCCCATTTTATTTCCATTCGTGAAGGTATCACACATGAAAAACTTGCAAAAACATATGTGAAGGAAGTGGTGAGACTGCACGGTGTTCCACTCTCAATTGTATTTGACCGTGATCCAATGTTCACATCTAATTTCTAGAGGAACCTTCAATATTCTTTGTGTACTGAATTAAATTTCAGCATGACCAACCCCCCCCCCCCCCAAACTAAGGGCCAGTCTGAAAGGACTATTCAGACTCTTGAAGATATGATAAGAGCATGCTCTCTAGAATTCAAAGGTGGTTGGGATCAGCATATCTAATTGGTTGAGTTCTCATACAACACCAGCTTCCACTCGAGTATCCAGATGGCTCCATATGAAGATCTGTATGGAAAGTGATGTATAGCTCCAACCTGTTGGAATGAAGTTAATGAAAGGAAGATACATGGACCCGATCTTGTTCAAGAGATGACAGAGAAGGTTCAAGTCATCTAGAAACACATCAAATCTACTAAAATTTAGCAAAAGAGCTATGCTGAGAAACGTCAAAGGGACATGGAGTTCGATATTAGAGATTAATTATTCCTTCAAATATCTCCTTGGAAGAGAGTCATGTTATTCGGGAAGGAAGGCAAGCTAATCCCAACGTATATTGGCCCCTTTGAGATCCATGGCCGTATAGGAGCCATGGCCTATCATCTTTCAATTACACCAAATATGGCTCAAGTTCATGGGTTGTTTCATGTATCACTACTGAGGAAGTATATACCAGACCCCTCACATGTACTAAACTTAGAGGCGGTGCAGCTGGAAGATGATCTCTCTTATGAGGAACCACCGGTAAAGATTCTAGAGCGGAGAGATAAGGTTCTATGCAACAAGACAACCCATCTTGTCAAAGTGTTGTGGAAGAACCATAAGTTTGAGGAAGTAACTTTAGAACCAGAAGAAGCAATGAAGGAGAAACACCCTCACCTGTTTGTGTAACATGAAATTTTAGGGGTGAAATTTTTTAAGGGGGGAAGAATGTAACGACCCAATGTTTTTCAATAGTAATTACCTTCTTATATTTATGTCATAAAATTGCATAAAAACAAAACATAATGAACTACTGTGTTATAAGTGACATTTAAACATAATTTTGTCACTTTTGTGTTTGGAATTTTAAAAATCCGACATACACGGTTGTGCTGAAGATTTTTTTTGGAGTCTAATGAAACAAAAATAATTTTCGTTGAATAGTAACATACCCTTAGAAATAGTAAAATACCCTTATGAATAGTAATATGGATTTACGAATATTAAATCATCCAATATAAGAGTAAACTTACCCATGGATAGTTAAATAGAATTTAGACATCCTAGAAAGTGACAATTTGACCTTAGTAAACATTTTGGAATTTTGTTAGTAACAAATAATTAATTATAACTAATTAATTAATTTAAAGGAATATTTATTTTCATAAAATTTATTAATTATTTATCAAATATTTGTCTTATATTTTTTAGATAATTTTATATGACCCTACGTAATTTTTGAAAGCACTATAAAATCAGTTTTAATCTTAAAAACTGTTTTTTATGTAAATTATGATTTTAATTAAATATTAAATTAATAATATTTAGAAAATTATTTTTGAAAAATGGACTTCATTTGTGGATCCTACACTTTGAAAAATGGTTGGGATAATGTTTTGGGATGTTTCTGAGATATATGAATTTTTTTATGAATAGTAGAATCCGATAATTTACAATAAATGCTAAATTATGGAATAATTGAGTCATCGATGATGCAATGCTGATGTAAGCCCAATTAATTCAGGATCAAATGTTAAAATTACTATTATTGGTCATTAAATACCCACTATTCCTTGTCATAGGGGAAATTAATAAACTAATGAACTTTATATTAAGGAAACCCCTCTCCCCTCCACTATAAAAGCCACCCTTCACACCCTCATTTCCTCACACCTCTCAAGCCCCAATACTTCTATAAAATCTTCCCAAACACCTTCCCTAGACCCTTCCCCATGTCCAAGATCTGATGGTCTCATCAAAATACCATGCTTAGTCCCTTAAGGAGGTTCTCAAGAAAAGGATTCAAGAGGCAATTTCTCTGCCTCTTCTCCTTTAATTTCCTTTCAAGTTCAAGTTAATTTCTTGATATCTCCCAACTTATCTTCATACAAATGGTATTGTAACTACATTATTATAAATATAATGTAATTTTATAATTATAATGGGATATTATGTCATCCAACCCCCTTTCCCTCTTCCTTTTATTAAAGATAACGTTGTTCGTGAGGTGTTAATTTATCACCTTCCAGAACGACATGCTTTCTTCTTCCATTTCTACCATCATATCTGCTAATGAAACCATATTTATGGTTGAAACAAAATATTTTATATATATTATGTTCTATTTAATGTTATTTAACTAACTTAGAAACATATTACTTAGTGATAAATTAAAACAACATCATTGTGATAGAAAAGCCGCCCAAATTAACCCCAACAATCATCATTTAATTATTATCTAATGATTCATCCACATTGATGTAATATAATTCATTATAAGATAATTGAAACTCCGGTAATATCATTAATTATATTTAATATCATTTCTGGATGTTTACCCATGTTCTACCTGAACTTCAATTTATGAATACAAGTGAACCACCCAAGAAAAACCATAAAAACGAACATCCACGAACAAAGTTGTTAAACTATATAAGTCATCCAAAGGAACATAAAATGACATAATGAAACCATAATGAACCCTATTAATGTATAAATGGATCTATAATTTCTAATTAATGAATATAATTTCATCATACAGGACATTAAAAAGAAGGAAGCAGTCATATACATGGTAAGGGGAAATCTCAAACCCAATTTTCTTCCTTCGGGTTCTCCGTCATTCACTTTATTTTTGATATGGTTACTCCTTAAAGACAATTTGTTCATCATTGTCTTTAATTTTCTGGGATACACATTTTTGTCACTAGTTTTTATGTCGAACCAAATGTTTTTAGAAAGAACTCTTCTTTTAAAAACACCCCTTTTACTTCTCTCTCAATGTGGACAGTTCTTATAACCTGTATGTTATTCCCACTTTCTTTTGGGAACCTAAATCTTATGAATGTGTTATTATGAGATGAAAACCATTCCATTACATGGGTTAGTTTTGTAAATTTCTGATATGTGTGGCAAGCATGATGATGATAATGTTATGATGTGACGGGTTGGCCCGAAATTATACAGCGCTCCAATGCATTGGGTAAAGTGATGAATCTCATGAGTAATTGTAAAATGTTGTGGGAACAAGATTCTATCTTGGTTCACAAGTATGTGTGGTATTCAACCACTAATTCATGATATTTCATTTATATGCATTTCCACATTTCAAGTCTTTTATTTATCCTCCTCTCATGTTCATGATATTTTGCCTATGTTATGATTATGATCACCCCATGCTATACTGTTCTTAAATATCCTCTTACTGGGATTCTAGCTCACCCCATTTTATGTATATACTCAGGTGGATACATGTACTAAAGAGAGGACAAGTGCCCATAAGAGGCTAGAGGAGAAGAAATTAAATAAATGTTTATGCTTGATTTTGTATTTATTATGTATGGTCCCATTTTTTCCAACATACTAAACCTTTTGACCCACTATGTGTAATACTATTATGTTTATTTTCTTTTAAATGATGTAATAGTAGTGTAAGAAAAGGTTGGGTCGATATAATTGTGGTCTCCTTAGAGGATTTTGTTTTTTTTCACTATTAACATTGATTGTTTTTTGTTCTTCCTCTTTCTCATACTTTGATGTGGTTTTGTTATATATAATGTTGTCGAGTTTTATTTCTTTTGTTCATGCACAATTTAGTGGGATCTTTGGATAATTGTTTTACTCTTAATGGAAAAATTGTCCCACACATATATTGGAAACATTTAGGGTTTTACTTCTAGCCTATAGTGTCTTTGGGATGTTTCCTAAGGCCAGGTAATGACTCATTGTACTCTCAAGACAATTAGAATTAATGTGTCATTACAAATGGTATCATCTTGTTCGATCCATGCCTAACAATAAGTTTTTACTTTCTTGGTCTTGTAGTTGATTCATCCTTGTCGACTCCTTGGGTTGTGATCATAGAAAAGATTAGCATTTTCAGAACGTGAAATGTATAACATAAAAGGATGCAGCTAACCCATTTAGGTGGAACACCAAGGTATAAGGTGTTGGGTACATAAGTGTTTTGGATACACTTATTGGATACCAGAATATCATTTTCATGGGTTTAACCGATGAGGAAAACATGTCATGCATTAGATCAATAAATTCTCACTATTATTGCATATTTAATTCAGAGAAATGATATATGATCTTGTGAAATGGTGTAAAATTTTGAATAAATTCCTAATTTGTTAACAAATGATATATTTTGAAAAGAGTATTCATGGTGTATTTTTAAAATGGTATGATTTCTAAATGAAACAATGAATTTTCCAAAAAATGGTTGATCAAGAAAAGGTTGTTTTTAGGAAAAAAATTTGTGATAGTATATAAGATAGAATTTTAAATACTAATCCATCAGTTTCTAGATAGTGAGCATTATAGGGTTTTTTTGTTTTTCTAAAAACATGCAATGGGTAGGAATTGTAGAAACTAGTCAGAAGAGGCTAGTGAGAATTTGGTTTCACCTGAACCAAAGATGCACCAATATTTGGTCGAAAGAATTGCCCAGGATTTTCAAACCAATGAGTTGGGACTACAACCATATTCTATATTTATGATATCCTTAACAGATCAAAATCCATGTTGAAGTAGTATAGCTGTCTTCACTAAAGGAGATCAGAAATATGTCACTAAGATGAATAGGAAGTGACAAACCTATTATAGAAGAGGTAGAACACATTATAATTAGACAACATGAGAAAAAAAACCATCATCCATGACCCAATAACATGATTGGATATTTCCATTTTGGTTCACTAAGTCACATAAATTAGCAGTGTAAAACACCACCAAGATAATTACATAATTGAATCAATATGGGACACCATAAGTGATTTTGTTTCCATTATCTGAGGTTGGGTGATCGAGACACTTCTCAGGTGTCTCAACAAATATATTCTTTAATAGGACGAGGCTTGAAGATTTAGTCTCATTAGTAGAACAAACCTAGCCATGGTGATTCTCAAAATACCATGACTCACCTTCCAAAGATATCTCAAAAAGAAACAAAGAGTACAATGTAGCAAAAAAAGAAAATTTATGAAGACGATTAGATGATTTTGAATGATCAAGCTACACTATCTTGGGTAAGTGGTGCAATTATTTTGAATTATAACTTCGTACATTTACGGTTTAATACTAGGGAATCACATTGCTTCTTTTCTTCCCGTGTTCTTGACCTTCTTTGATTAAAACATGAAATGATGCCTTTTGTGATAAACCTCCAAACTCATATAGGTGAATGAGAATTTTGAGCATTCATGTGTAGATCTTTTTCTATAACTATTGATGCATTTGAGCTGAAATGGGACTTGTAAATGTTGGTGATGGATGAATATGATGTAATCCAATGTATGGATTGGCTGACAATGTTCAAAGCTCACATTGACTATTATAAGAGGATGGGTAGTTCCATTGTTGAGGATGAAATTGAGCATCTTTTAAAGGGAGATAAGGTCAAGAACATCGTTGTGACTAGATTGTTTTATGTACCAGTGGGAAAAATATTTTCCAGTTGGAGGTGTTGATTTTGGCATTAATAGAAGAGATCTAGGATAACAATTTTTTTGAAGAGGAGATCAATTTCATGATTTCTTTCCTGAGAAATTCTCAAGGTAACCACCTACAATCGAAGCAGAGAATACGATTGATCTCCTTCTGTGGACCAGATCTATTTCCATTCTACATTATAGGATGGAACCAATTGGGCTAAGGGAATTGAATGTGCATTTGTAAGAGCTGCAAAGCAAGGGTTTTATTCTAACATGTACATCTCTGTGGGTAGCCCTGATTTTGTTCGTGATGAAATCTGATGGAACTCTCAGTTGTGCATCAATTATAACAATATTAAACAAGTTGCGGTATAGAATTTGTATCCTCTTACATGAATTAATGATCTATTAGATCGATTGAGGGGAGCTTATTGGTTCTCTAAAATTTTATTAGGATTAGTATATCTTCAATTGAATGTTCAGAAGGAAGATATTCCAAAGAAAAAATTCAGAAGTAGATATTGGAACTTCAGATATGTTCTCATTCCATTAGGTCTCATGAATTCCCCAATAGTCTTCATGGATTTTATGAATCGTATATTTCCAAAATATCTAGACTCTTTTGATTCAGTGATCATAGATTACATCTTGGCGTATCAGAAGACAATTACTGAGCATGAGGAACGTAGGGAAATAGTGTTACAAATCATGAGTGATCCCCATTTGTATGCCAAGATTTCTAAATGTGATTTTTGGATATAGGAGGTATACATTATTGGCCATTTGATTTCATAAAAAGGTGTTTTTTTGGATGATGAAAAGACAAAAGTTATGATCTTGTGGCAACCGCTGAAAAATTTCATTGAGATATAATGTTCTCTTGGTCTATCTGGTTATTACTGATGCTTTGTTCATGAATTCTCAGAGATATCCTCATTAGTGATACCTTTGAAAAAGAATTATACTCCATTCTATTGGATAGAGGAATTCCAGGTGTCTTTCCAGGAGCTGAAAGTTCATCTTACGTTTGCACCTATCTTGATTTTTCTAGAATCAGGATATAGATATGTGATGTATTGTGATGCTTTTAGATAGGGGATATGATGCGTTCTAATTCTAGGAGACCATGTTGTGTATTATGGTTCATGTCAGTTGATAGTTCATGAGAATAATTTCCCAAAACATGACTTGGAATTAGTATTAGTCGTTCACACCTTGAAGGCATGGTGTCATTATCACTATAGTGAGAAATTTATTGTGTTCACAGACTACAAAAGCATGAGACAAATTTTCTCACAGCGGTATTTGAATATGAGGAAAACGATTTGGATGGAGTATATCTAAATATTTTACATTGACTTGATGTATATAGTGGGAATTCAATGGAAGATACATTGAGTATAAAGTCAGATACATAGTTAGGAAATGAAGCATTATATGAATGGAATTTGATGTCTTCCCTAGCCAACATGCATGTGGAATGTGAAGACCACAGAGATGTTGTGGTTTTATTTTCATCTCTGCGTGTTATTTATTTGATATATATGGTCAAATATGCACAAAAATATGATGTATAATGACTGGTTATGAGTGCAAAACTCAATGGTGGGGAGACCATTGAGTTTTGAAAACTAAATGGGAGTTCAATTCGGTCTTTTAGAGATAGAATGGTTGCACATATTTATTTTCATGAACAAATCCTTCATGTTTACCACCATTAAGGATATGCTATACATCCAGGAACGTAGAGTATGTATAAGGAATTGAAGTAAAAATTTTGGTGGAGAGACATGAAAAGGTTGGTGGTAGAGTTTGTATTGTGGTTCCTAACTTGTCAGGAGGTTAAAGAAGTGAATCAGAGACCAGCATGTATGTTATAGTATTTACCTGTCCTGCTATGGAAATAGGACAAATAGGGAGGGATTTTGTTATAGGTACACCAATAATGGTTCCAAAACATGATTCTATATGGGTGATAGTGGATTCACATACCATTTCTACTCATTTGACTCAAATTTGTGAAACTAATACAGCCGAGGATCTATAAAAAATACATCTAGGAAGTGGTAATGAGACATGGTGTACCATTGTCAATAGTCTCAGATAGGGATTCTAGGTTCACCTATCATTTCTTGAAATACTTACAGAAATCCCTTGGCACTCAGTTGAATTTGAGGATGGAATATCATCCTCAGATGGTTGGCAATCTGAACAGATGATAAAAACTATGGAAGACATGTTGGGGGATTGTGCATTGGATCTTGGTGGCACATGGGAGGACCAATTACCCTCAGTGTAGTTCTCATATAAAAATAACTATCAGGATTCAATAAATATGTCTCCTTATAATTCATTGTATGAGTTCCCTGGTCATTCTCCACTATGTTGGTTGGAAACAAGTGAAACGTAAGAGGTTTTGGCCAAGCCTTGTCCAAGAAACAATAGAGAATATTCATCTGATTAGAAAGAGGTTGGAGATGGCATATATCCACCAAAATGATTATGTAGATCACCATCAATGACCAATTTCAATTTTCAGGAGTGATTATGTGTTCTTAATGATCTCTCTATGGCTTGGACATCATCATTTGGGGAAGCATGTAAAGTTATATACTTGATACATAGGCCCCTTGGTGATAATGGAATGGGTTGGAGAGGTGGCATACCATTTGGAACTATGACCATTGTTTAGTTTGGTGCATAATGTCTTCCTCGTATCTCATTTGAAAATGCTCCAACCTGATCCTAACCATGTGATTAGATGGGATCACATTGACCTAGAGCCGAATGCTTCGTCAAGAATATACCGGTTCCAATTTTGGATAGACAAGAGAAATTCATACATTGGAAAATCATCAGTCTAGGTTGGGTTTACTGGGATCATGGCTAGATCTATGAAGACAATTAGGAACATGAGAAGGAAATAAATGAGAAATGCCCAAAACACTTTCATTTATGTGATGGTTTTCTAATTTCTAGGTATGGAAATACCGAAGTTGGGGAGAATGTAGTACCCCCAGTTTATGGTATATGAAAATTTATTAGTGTTTCTATGGTTTTTATTTATAAGGGGGAATGTCGGTAGAGTGTTTTTATCATTAAATACGTTTTGGGGGATAATGGAGAGGCACATGGGATGCACATGTTTTATCCATACCATGCTGAAAACATAGTAGAAACCTTGCACAATTCAAGGTTTGATGCATGGAGCAATAGCACAGTGCGCACACAGTTATGGAGACCATGCAAGGTGTCCATACGAGGGAATATATAGAAATTAGATGATGTATGGTTAGAACACTTTTTGTCTTACCATGCAACCTAATAGTTCACATGGTTGAATTGAGATCCTAAAAAGTGGATCTCATATGTTTTTTCCAATAAGTTTCTTGTTTGTATTTTTATGCAGCCCAAACTAGGTATTTTTATTCCTCAGAGATAGGAGAACCTCTCCCAATCGTTTTGGAGTCAATCATAAGGATTATTTTGGTGATTCAAATTCGGATTCTGGAGGTATGTGATCATTATTCTTCGTTCTTGATTTGTTTCTAGGACCTACTTATATCTACTTCTCCTCTCTTCTTGGTTTCTAAAATCTACACCTATTATGGGGAGATCGATGAGTGTGTATGACAAATAAGTTTTGATTTTGTATTTATCATCATATGAAAATATATCTATGGTGGTTTAATGATGAATCGACCCGGTATTGATGAGTGTTCTTCCTCTATTATCAGGTTTCATCAAAACCTATGAGGTTTGTGGCTTTACTCTCATCTCCCCTGTCAAGAATTGGTTATATTAGTTTAAATTGTGTAAAATTGATAATATTTATTGTGAAATATTGGCTTGATACATGTAATAAATCTCTTTAGTGATGATTTATCATTTTTCATAGATTTGTGAAATCTTGATAATTTAGTGTGAAATTTTTTTAGTTTTTTTTAATTTAAAATTGTGATTTTAAATGGTATATTTACTAGCATATCTAAATGGTTTTATTGAGAAGGGGTTTTCATTAAAATACATTTTATTGAAATGATTTTTCATTATAATGGTTTAAATGAAAAAAAATGATTTTATTGAAAGGGTTGTTTTGCAATGATATTTCGGCTTAGGTGTTGTGTGTGTTCATAGTATCATATATAGGTGTTGGTTGAAATATGAACTTCTACTAAGTGATAATGTGTTAATGTAACATGAGATACAATTAAATTTTGATTATGTGGTAGATCGATGAGAAACCGCTCATGAGTATTGAAATGTCATCATGTTGCATAAATGGTTGGTAGTGTGGATGAGTGCAATGGATTGGGTATTCCAAAAAAATATTGAAAAATAGTTTTAAATATTTGTTTAGTAATTTTTCTAAAAAATTATTTTCTATAAAATTGGATTCAATTTAAATTTTATGGTTTCGGATATAAATGGTTTTGGATACATGTGAATATTTAGTTATAAACTATTTTTGAGAAATTGTTTTAGATAAATAATTTAAATATTTTTCACTAAAATTTCTATCCTAGTGGCATGAGTAGGGAAGTCATTGAGTGAAAATTAGTTTTATACTCACCCTTTCTTTATCACATTGGTGATTTTTCATATGCTATCTTCCGGGACAGGGGATAATGTAACATTTTACAAATTTTGTGCACCACTTCAGGATGCTCGAGCTGTTTGTCGATCATGGAGAATGTGGCACGTGGGGCACAGAATCATGTAGTATTATTGGAGTATTTTTTTGGTTTCTTGTATTTACATTGAGATTTTTTTCTTCCTCTATTGGATACTTTGATGCGGTTTTGACATATATAATGTTGTTGAGTTTCAGTTCTTTTGTCCATGCATCATTTAGTGAGATGTTTAGTGAATAATTTTCATATTACAGGGTATATCACCCCCACCTATATTTTAAACCCACTAGAATTTATTTCAATCCATTAGAGTATATGGTATGTCAATTAATGCTATGTAATGACTTGTGGTACTCTCAAGCCATTGAGAATCAGCAGACCATTAAAATTGTTTTTTACCCTTTTTACATGTTTCATAGGATCAATTTCAGTATTAACCCTTCATTGAATTTTCATCCTTTTGTGATTATTATATTTATTATAATTTATGATATATATAATTATTTATGAAGTTTATATTTCCCATCACGAGTGATCTATTATTTATCATTGAAAATGAAATTGACCTTAAGAATAATTTTGTGGGTTTTATCCCATGAAGGATGACTTCATAATTATTTATTTAATGATTTATATTACCCTTATAGAAGAAATATAAAACATTATTTATATAATAATATAATATTAAACCATTCATTATTTCTTTTATAGTCTTCCATGGAATCGTTACATATAATTTTTCATGTAGATGGTGAAACTAACCTAAAAATGTATAGACCATGATGAAGCGAAGATAATGAGGTGAATTATGTTCATTATAATTTTTCTAGTATGATAGAAAAATAATAATGTCTTTATTATTTTTATATATCAAAATTTTAAAAAAAATCATAAGAATTAATGTATATAAAAATGATCTAATCTATAAATAACTTGTTTTTCCTCTCAGTCAACTTGTTTAAAAAGGTTAATTTTTTTTAAAAATAATTATCTTATATAAAATTAATAAGTTATTAAAGTTCTATTACTACATCACTATTAATATCATAAAATTAATATTTATCCTTTAAATCTATTCTTAGATCCATAGATGACATAATGCAATGAAAAAAAACTCATTTATTTTTAATGGTGCTAGTCTGTAGATACACATGTTTCTTGTTTTCATTTTTCTTAATCATAAATGGAAAAAGCGGTTAATTATTATATTTAAATTAGAATATAATATCATTATAATATTGACAACTATTTTAAAATTTTAAAATTGTTTTTTGATATTTAAAAAATATGGAGTGCACAAAATAAAATATAAATGAGAAAGAGAGCTTTAGATCTGATACAACATGAATTAGATTATATCTTTTGGAAATGGGTTATAACACAGAGGAATGAAATTTTGAGATGAACAGAAAAAAAGTTGAGTGGATGGAAATGTTGAGGAAACGGTTGGGTAGATTTTGTTTCAAAATTTCTTGGTTGTGGTGTGAGGGGAAAAGAGCAGAAGAGGGCCCCTGTTATAAGTGTAAAGGGATAAATTTTTCTTGAATACTGTAAAATATTAAATAATTAGTTGTCAATTAAGGGATGGTCGATCCAAATTATTTAAAATAATGGGATGGGGAAGCAATGAAGATGATAAATCATCAATTTTGTTTTCACACATTTTTTTTGAAAAGGAACAATTGTTTTATCCCATGAATTAATATTTTTAGAATCTTATCATTTTCCAAGGATCCCAGTGTTTTTCTATGTTGACTTAATATTTATTCCTATAAATAATGTTTTCATTTTTAGATAATTTAGACCTACTAATTCCTAAATTGAAATCAGTTTTTTGAATTAATTTTTAAATGAGTTAAAAACAAATTTTAAAATAATAATTGTAAAAACTATTTAAATAATTTATTGAAAAAAAATAATTATGTTCTATAATATAAAAAATATTTTAATATAAAATAATAAATCTTTAAAATTTTATAATTTTTATTATAAAAATAGATATTTACAATTACAAATGTTTTATAAATTTATATTACATATTTATGAGTAATTAATTTCATAAAATTTATAGTATTAATTAGAACAATATATTTCACTATTAACCTAAAAATATTTTTTTGAAGTAATATTATAAAATAAATGTTACATATTTATCATATTATAAATATAAAGGAGTAGTTTATTATTTTAAAAGTGCAACCTAAAATTTAAAAATATTAATTTAAAAATAACATGAAATTTGGAGAAAAAGTATTATATATTAGATAACACATTTCGGTATATTTTAGATTTTTCCCATTATATAAAAATTAATATTTAAACTATTTTTTATTTTTTATTTATACAAAAAAATATTATATATGATAAAATTTAAAATTTATAAAAAATGATTAATTAGTTTCAATGATGTTGTGGTTGACTAAAATAATTAAGGTGGAATTTATTATGTCATATATGTATATCATTAATTAATTATAACTATTTTTACCTAAAAAATATAGGAATACCTTACAATGATATTTATTTTGTTTTTTAGTTGTTGGAGAAATTTGTCAAACTTTATATTTATTTAAGGAATAATATTTTACAAAAACATCAAGAATTACATTCTACCCTCAATAAAAAACCATCCATGAAAAAATATATATATAGGAAATCCATCAATGGTAATTTAATCTCATAACATGGTTTCATACCCATATGACTTCCCCAATCATATTATTCCTCCATAGATATTATACCAGATCACTGGTCTTATTCAACAACACCTTATCTATTTGACCTATAATTTTCACAAGTTGTAAATTATATGATAGATAATTTTCTTGTTTCACATGTTCCAAGTTCAGTAAATATAACCATCGTATAATTTATATTATCAAAAGTCATACATTGAATACATAATACACATGGGAGATTTCTTTAGGGAGTTTTATATGATTGTCTATGACACCAAAAATTTCAATAATCTTGGAGGGACATAAGTTTCTAATTCATAGTTTCCCATTTAACAAAAATATCATAACCCCATACCATGATGTTTTTTATAGGAATACATTATGACTAAATTGAAACTCTAAATGTCATTAATAATTATCTATATAACTATTATAAATACTATTTTTCAGTTGTCATATACTTTTAAATGGTTTCAATATTATCTATACTTTCATATAAAGGGTAATGAATTATAATTTTCCTCTCCACAATGTCACACCATCATGTTGGGGTCCAACATATCATAACATGTAGAGACTAATATTGTGAAATATAAATGGGATAAAGGAAACTATTACTATACTGGAACCCTACTATATGGAGTTGTTGATCCAAAAATCCCTATAATTCAATTGATATGATATTATTATATCCCAAAAAGTTCTAATATTCTTCTTAGACAATCCATATATCGGATGGTGAAAAGAAGCAATGAAACTCAAATCAATATATAAATCATTTTGAATATACCTCTAGAACGTTGATGTAAACCTAAAATACCAAGAATAAACAATGGGGAGAAGAAAATCATTTATTTGTACCACATCCATTATGTATGTCATGGTGAGTTAGTAAAGATATAAATTTTCATTGATTGTAATATAAATTGTTGATATAGTAAGGAATTAAACTACGACCAAAATATCATTATGGACCTTATATATTGAAACACCCTAACATCATTTCCACATATTGGTTCCCCAATCTAGTTCACCATATGACCTCAAGCATGGATCCCTATACAAAATATTTTTATGACTATTATTGATGTTCAAATATTTTATGTTTGTAGACTATAACATTTTCATCAAAGTAAGAAAATAAAAAAATCAAACTTAAAAAAATAATAATAATCCATAACAAATAATGTAAATTCTTCACTAAAATAATCCCAAAAGTGAAATTACCATAAACCAATGTAGTAGATATTTAATTCTATATTTGGGTCTGGTATTGAATAAATACCCACAATAAAGTTAGAATGAAAGCATCCAACCGAGTCCCAAAATAATATTGAATTCCCCCATAAATTATTCATCCCAAATCCCAAGTCAGAAATCAATCATTGGGAATTTTACATTATACTTCACTACGAACTTGAATTCTACCCAGGTACCAATTAGTAGCCCAAGTTGGGTGTTGATTACAACTCAGTAGGTCATTACTAATGGTGTATAATGAAATATTTTTTCTATTATATTGTATATGGTTGAACAATTAATTAATGGGAAAAATTACACCTCATTTTTTTCAGATTTATTATTCATTGTTTAACCACATTAGCCCTTGGGTTCATGGTAAAAAATAATCCAATCATTCAACTTCGGCATTTGTTAGATTCTAAACCATCTCTCATATATTAATATTTTAAGCCACATAGGTTTTACTTTTCATTCAATTCTTATTTCATTTTGGTAGCCTGTAGCGTCAATCTATGTACAATTTCCTAGATACTTAGAACAATTGTCTTACATAATTAACATGGGTGTATTGATCATACGCCCAATACAAATATCGCATGTATAAAGACTGTATGTATTGCACCAAAATATCATGCTAGTAATGGGGACTAGAGAAGTTGTCTTATACCCATGAGTCACAAACATTAGTCCAGCATCCATATCTCATTATTTTATCACACAAAGATATATATATATATATATATATCATGTTGTTCCATTAGGAAAATTCTTATCTAATAGTAACAACATGGTAAATAATTTCATTCATCAATCATAACAATGATTATTTACTTTATACATAATTTTCAACTTAAAAAAAATCCCATTTAATTACATTTCACATTACATGTCAATTATCTCCCATCCCATTAGAAATTCCACATTAATCAAATAATCTTTTTTAATAAATTATCAATATAAACAGAGTAATAATTGGTTTAATTTTTTTTAAACTTCAACCCCTTTTTAAATTTCCCATTTATAATTCCAAGAAATTAACACACCCATGGGGTATATTTTAATATTGGTTTCATAATATCTAATGGATAAATGAGATCCAAAAAGGGTCTCTGAAATTCATGGGATTCAATTCACCTATCTAATTTAAAATAAAATGCACAATAAGGAAACACAATGATACATCTAAAAACACAAGATAATAATCAAGCCTATTGGAATTAGAATATAGGCTACCATCCATAGGGTCATCTATGAACATCTACCAAAACAAGGACACAGATTTGAGGTAGAATGTCTGAAAACAAAATGTTTGGTGAAAACCTAATAATGAAACTCGGATCCTTATTATTTGGGATTCGATATACTTTTTTTAAATATATTGTTCCATTAAACATCAATATTACCATCGAGGAACATGGATATAACAATATAAAAATTAATAATTGATTATAGAAGGATTAGAAGAAGATATCTTGGGATAATATCTATGAATGAAGACTTACTGGTGAATTTATATATCTAGTGTGTATTGAATCACTTATAAATACTCACGAATAGATGGGAATCACCCATAAATACATGGGAGAAAAAGGAGTTGGTAAAAACATGAGAATAAGGTTAAATTACATAAGATATTAATTTGTATTAGATCCCAAAATATTAGGATACCAATAATACACAACACAATTAGGCTACAATGCTTGGAAAATCGTATGCCAATCGGATGGAGCAACTGTCTCAGTCCATCTCCTTTCACGGTTGGACTGAATGATTATAAAAATCATTCACCAACCTTGATTGTTATTCTAATTATAATCACAAGGATTCCTATATTAATCAAAATATATTAGATATACCATACACCATCCGTGTATAGCTACTTTTTCTCTTTCCACAAACAACAGAATTGCATAGATGGGTAAACAGTTGGTATTGGCCATGCTCAAACAATGAACCCCCGTGAATTGATCCAAATCATGAAAACCCCTACAAACCTCTCAAAACATTTCCTAATTATTAAATATATAATAAATATATAAATAATAGGAAATTTACATAAAAACACGAATCGAAGGTCTCGAGAGAGGTCTGGATATTACAATATACCCAACTTTTAGTAGTTTATCCTCAAGTGGGATTACAATGCATCACTAAGATTACATGGTGGAATTTTTGGGCTACTAGACCTATTAATATTTTTCCCTCTTCCTTGTTTCCCCATAAAAATGACCATTAAACCACAACACACAGACTAATGGAATAGTCTTTACCTACTATACTTTCTCACTATGTTCTACAATATTAATCAAATGATCCCCAAAGGACGCATCAGGATCAAGCTCAAAATAATCGACATATATCAGCTGATAAGTGTTATGGTGATACATATGGATCATTGGAACATGGAATAAATCATTTATATCAACAAAAATTGATGGAATATCCACTCAATACTGCGTCCGTCCAATCCTCTCCAAGATCTCAAATGGTCTGACAAACCGGGGCACCATCGTTCCCTGCTTCCAAATTAGATAGTGAACTAATATCAATGACATAGAATGGAATACATAGTACCTCACATTAAACTCTATATTTAAATTCTATATATAAGCATAATACTCAAAAAAACTCTGTATTGTATCCATACATTTTCAAATTAGAGGAACCTATTTTGGAATATCCTACATGAGATTTTCTCCCATCGATTCTCACTCCCCGACCTCCATCCAAAAAAGGTGATCTTAATGTGCTACCATAGAGAACCTGATATGGTTCCATATGAATATTAAAATAATAACGATTATTTTATTTTAAATAAACTTTTTCTTGGTTCTTATCCATAAACCCACCAAAACATTGGATGTGTGCCAGCACTATGTTGTCCAACACCAAAATAGTGTTCTTTGATATCCCATCTGTCTATGGGTGAGAATTTGTACCTAGAAATACCTTCATACCTAGTGATTTTATAAATCATTTCTAAAAAATTTATGTAATAAATGGGATATAATTCAATATGATTGTTTTTGGAACCCCCTGAAAACACACTATCTCCCAAACATACATGTCACATAACTAATCAAAAGTTATAATAATTGGCCTGAAATCTGAAATATTCATTACACTATACATAATCACTCATATAACATGATTATTCCAGGAGATCCTAATAATATCCACTATAAAACCCATTATAACATTTCCCTAGTTTCATTATGTAATGGGAAATAGATGCAAAAAACTAGTGGGTCATTGATTCTGCGCCTTCCCATTCTAATAGGTGTAGAATCGTGTTACAAAAGTTGCGATCTCTTTCTTCATTACTATCCACAAATATTTACTATGAAGTCCATGATACATATTGGTCAATACTATATGAACATCCCACTTCGAGGAATATAACTCACAAATAATCCCCTATCAAAAATTAGTTTGAACAATAACATGAACACAAACATATATGATCTCATCATCATTGATAAAATAATCTAAATGTATCTCCCTGCATTCCAATATTCTTATCGATGATAGAAAATACAAATCATCATACTATCTGTCCATGATCTAGCTCAGGATTTTTTACTAAACTCATATGCTTCTGAGTTTTATCTACCCCTGGCTCTCAGAAACCTCTATGTGTATCTCAAAATACAAGTCTGCCATCTTCCACTCTAGGTTAGACTACTAGAATTCATGTATTTATATATTATGGATCAAATAATCATCAATACCTTTTACTTCTCTGAATACATAGGATATCTCAAAGTCAAATGTCTCTATGTATTTAACCAATATACACTTATGTATATTTAAATATCAGAGTAAAATTCTTTAATTCAGAAATTCAAAGTTTGTATACACAATAAATTTTTTTCAATAGTTAATATTTCTAATACCTTAAATAATAAATCATAATTTCCAACATGATATTGTGTGTAAAGAAATTATATTAATGTGACTAAGCTATCATGACCCATACACCATAAACAAACCTTCGATATGAACATTGCACAATGTATAATTCCTAACACTTCAAAAAACAATATAAAATCCTCACATTTATAGGGTAATATAAAAAATAGTGTGGTGGTCAAATAATTATTATAATATTAAAAATAGTTATCACAAGCTAATGACCACTAAATCAGGACACCATTAATGGTTAGGCCTAAAAATATATATTCTAAAAGGGTAAATTTACTCAATGAATCTATGATAATAACCTTCCAATCCTAGAATGCTTGAGAAAACGAAAATATTTTTGTGATTCCCCCATGAGGAAACTAATTAGAAATTATTAGTGTATATTAATAACCCTTCATATGAAAAGATATATCTGATGAAAAGAGCCATGTCCATATTGAATCAACATTTACATATATTAGGTTAAATCAAAACCTATCACAATTTACATAGGTCAATGTCAAGATGTTGGGAATGATCATTATAAATCATTGTGTACATAAATATGTCATCCACATAATGCAATTAAAAAATGATCTTATTACAGGTGAATGATTTGGTTCATCATGTCCATAAACCTAGATTGAGTGTTGTCTAGAATGAATCAAATCATGAATAAATATTATCTGTTTTACCAATCTCAAAATAAACTGTATGATATATCTGAAGGTAACACCCTCATTGGATGATACCCTGACCTAATGTAAACTATGGAGAATAAAAAAGTACCTCTATTCTGGTCAAATAGCTCATCAGTATGAAGAACTACATACTGGTTCATTAGATTAAATTTTCTCAACATTTACTAATCAAAAAATCAACACAAATTCTAATAAGCCTTATTAGAAAAGAAAACTATGGAATTCCATTGTGATTTAATTTAATTGATAAATCTGTTATCCCTAAAATATCCATCTAGGTATTAATCTATTGAATCAATGATTGTTCTTTTCTCTATGGGTTATTGGACACTGGTTTGGATTTATAAATTATACCAATTGTGAATTCAGCATCCCTATTAGGTGGGAACCATGATAAGTACTTATGAATCTTTTCTTAAAAATGGTCAAATATGGGAGGAATGAAATCATGCTTGACAACTCCATTATCTAAAAAAACACCTTAGGTAATGAGAATCTTGAGTTGTGAATAGATTAGCCCTGAATGACCTAGTTTTATTTCACATTATCCATGATGAATATATCTTTCACCCTAATTAAATACAAAGGTTACACTACTATAGGTAAAATTATACTATTCTCTTAATGAACTGCCAAATACATTCCCAAATTCAAGTCAAGAACTAAAAAATAAAGTTTGTAAAGGTCCCTGGGAAAATGATACTAACAAACTTTAAGGAAAAAACCCGTAGAAAAATAGATTTCCTATGATTGTACACTAAATTTGGTGTTGATTTACATAACCCCAAACACTAAATCGATAGTTAGATTGAAACAATTCAACAGTTGAGAAGATATAAAATAATTAGTAGTTCTTATATCAAAGAAATCAATAGAAAGAATAAAATAAACATAAATTTTACATCTGAATGTCGATGGCTAGCCCCTCTATCAATGAATATATGATGAAATTAATGAAGAAATAATGTACCTCTCTCCTATACTCTAGTATATGTCCCCTATGTTTCAATCCTCCAATAATACAGTTTCTATTTTCCTGAGGTACCACCTTTACCTCCCTAATCAGCATGGAAATCAATACTCCAACTACCAAAATTTTATAGCCTTGAATCCCCCCTTATGATGATCTGTATTATTATAGTTCCTACATCATTTTCTACATGCCTAGGGTTATTAAAAATACTTTATAGATTCCCCATAATTCATTATGCAATGTACTCTAGTGGTTTCTAGGAACACTGGCGATGAATGGGACCCATCGTACCACACTGATGGAGAAACACACAATCACATACCTGTGTAACTAATCCTATCCCACGTTTACTCGATCATCCACTACTCTTGTGAATGGTCTCTTATCTATGCTTTGTACCCTTGTAGGGTGTTACTCGTAGTCATCCAACTGAAGAAAACTATCCTACATTGGAAGACTCAATTATTCTCCATAAAAAATGGGATACTTATTTGCTACCCAATCAAACATATTGAAATAGAAGAAATTAACTAGGTAATTAATATATCATTTAAGTTAATCCTAAAAAAATCACTCTACAACATTCTGACCTCCTATTAATGTTGGGAGAATGTGTAAGTGAATTGTCTAACATTGTCAATCACTAACGTGATTACCTAGGATAACAACATAAAATATTCCACCCCATCTCAACTAAGTATAAATGGGTAAAAGTTTTCTTGAAATATATCATTAATGTCCTTCTTTAACATGTCTCCTAACTCCACTTCCTGAGCTTGATTATCCAAATAATGCTACATTGTTCCTCATAACATATAATCTAATAATTTTACTCTATTATTAGATAGAGTATCTAAATAATCATGTATTGGATGGATATAATATATCCCCAACATAAATACCCTAGTTTCACCACCTCCGATGAATGGTAGAGGGTTCTAGAGCTGGTTGTCTTTGGTGTGATCAGATAGATTTCACATATCACACCCTAAGACTCTTAACATAAACCACATAATACAAGTTATGTTCTCATTAAACATCCTTTCCTTCCCCCATATAGAACTATATAATCAACGTTTCTTTCATCTACAGGTTCATTCATAGAAATGTCCTTTTATTCCCCTACTAACTCATTTCACTAGGGGGAATGTCTGTCCAATTCCAAACACCAATCTTTGGAATCATGACCCATCAATTACACGTTTACATAATAGAGATTCACATAAATACATTCTAATCCATCGCACACACACTACCCCATGGTCAAAACTATGTCACTATCACCACCCTCAACCATCCCTAACATAGCCGATGGCTAATACAGGGTAAATAAATTCTCATATTTACATTATTACCATTAGAGATCCCTTTTAACCATTAATAATTACCATGTTTAGACACCATTTGATAATTATAAATTCATTTTTTGGAATCATATATTTTAAATGACTCATGTATAGAAAATAATTTTCATGTCTACAAATCCTGCATATCCAGGTTCTCTATGCATGCCTAATTCATGTCACTTAAATTCATGAGTTCATAGAATAGTGCTTATATACTCAACCTTAAATCCATTTTTGGACACAAGAAAAATATCAGGAAATAATAACACCACAAAACAAGTGAATAATCCAACGTGAAATAACATCGAACGGTAAAAATAGACATCACAAACAAAAATCCCCACCATGGGTACTTGGGTTTCCCCCACAAATGTTTTGGATACTCCCATGCACGAGATCTTGAGCAAGGCCAGTATCTCCCTAGTCGCCTATATAAATTTTCAAAATTGTAAATGGAAAAAAATCATCCTTTTTACCAATTTATAATGTCTCGACCTAGGTCAATATACAGATGCAATTAGCTGGTTCTCCACATTACCTCAAGCACACCTCTCCACACACATGAGGGATGAAAATAATAATATGGGTATATTATGTTACATGGGGTAAATATATACTCTTTATCAAATCATGAAAAATGTTGGAAATTATATAAAAAATATAAATAAAAATAATCTTATCCAAAAAAGTCCAACCATAACCTAAAGAATCCTAAAATAAGAGAAATGACCATAATCCAAAGTAGTAGTTATTTCAGGATATATATGTGTTATGTTTCAACTGAAAACCCTATATAATTAAAATATTAGGACTCCCAGCCTGTGTCTATATCATGTGTTGTTCCCTCATCTATTCTTCATACCAATCCCAACAAAACTATATAACCTAAGGAATTTTCCATTATCCAATCATTTACACCTTAAATCCACTATGGTACCAATCTATGGGTTTGGTGGTGTGAGAGTATAAATTAGATGGACACCACTTGTGATTTATATTGTAATATACAGTCTATAAATGTTCATGTAGTTGTATATAGAATAGAAAAATTATAAATTTAAATAGATTACACATTTTTATTCTTTAGTTGGACACAACGTCCCTCAGGTTCATGGTCATAAAAAATCCAATAATACCTCCTTGAAATCATTCCAAAGTCTACACCATCTATCATATGTTCAATAATTAAATTCACATCGGTATTCAATTTCATTAAATTGTAAATTCATTTTTGTTCCTTGGAGTGTCTATTTAGGTATAATGTATTTTTTACCTGGAACATCATTCCGTCATTAGTATCTATGTTACATGGAGTATCAATCCAACAACAATATCACAGGTACTAAGTGTGTTAGTGGAGAACCAAAATCTCATGAAAGTAATAGATCCTATAGTTGTAGTCTAAGACCCACGGATTATAGGAATCATTATAAAATCCAAAAATCATTATTCACACACACACAAACATATATGTATATATAAAAATGTTTAACCTGAATGACCTTCTTAACAACAATTAACAACATAGTAAACTGTTTTATTCATCCATAACAATCATGATTCTTTACATTTCAAATTATTATTATCATGATAAATCCCAATTTAGTTAATTATCACATTAAATACAAATTATTTCACATCCCATTTTTTATTCCACTTTAAGAAAACAAATCATTTATAACAAATCAATAAGTTAAACACTTTCACCATTGGTTTAATTTCACGAACCCCTTAATCCAATTTTTTGCATTTACAAATTATTATTTCATGAAATTGACACACCCATTGAGTAGACATTATTCATTGTATCATAATATCCAATTGAACCAATGTGATTATGGAATTTCTCTCAAATTCATGTGATTCTATGAAAATTTTTAATTAATAGAAATTGAAAAATAATGATATGCTACAATATGACTAAAAACACCTGATCATTATAAATACATGGAGAAATAGTATATAGACCACCTACCTTAGGGTTGTTGAAGAACATCCACCAAAAATTGGTCCCTAATTCATGGATGTACATCCAAAATCACCACGGTTGGAGTAAATTGGGGAACGACACTATGATCCTTCAGATATGGGATTCGATATCCTTAATAAGAATATGGATATATCCATACAGTATTAGATCTATAGATCTATTAATTAGAAAAATAATATATCAGGAAGAATGACTAGAAATAGAGGTTTATCGGTGAATCTTGATCACTAACATGATTTGAATTGACTAAAATGTTCTCCCAAAGAAAATAAAATAGCCTTTTATGTCTTGGGTGAAAGAAGATATTTAAAATACATGAAATTAAGTGAAAAAATAGGCCACATGATTTTAATTATAATCAGATACACCTATTCTTAGCTTCCATATATATGTGTCATGGTTGGGCCACATGGATTTTAAAACCTTGATCCAACCATGTGGTGCGACTATCTCAAGTCAACCCCATTCATGTTTGGATCATGTGGTAGTAAAATCCATTCTTCATACATTGTTTACTCCTCTATTAAAAATCCTTCTATTTCCCTTAGGCATCCATATGGGTTTTCCAAACATTTAAAAAATCACGTGGAGGTAATTTCCCTCCTTCGACACGAATCATGTTTTCCTTGATGGGTTTCAATTTATACTCTTACCATTCCCAAACTGTGCACATCCAAAAAATATCCAGAGAATTCAAAAATCACTACAAACCTAACAAAAAACAAACAATTCAGTATATATATTTAAAAAACATAAACAAAGAATCATGTACTTTATAATGATATTCGATGGTCCCATGAATTTTTGAGATATTACATATGTGTTTGTGAATCCTATGAAAACATTAATTGTAATGTTTCCCCATTTCCAATTTGGAATGACTTGTGTTTGTCATATGTAAATATAATTCATTCATCAATTGTATCTCTCTGGTGTTCCAAGAATCATGATATGTATTTTTCAATCTCCCTCTTCATGTTATCCAACTGGATTAATTTCTATAAATCTCTATGAATCTTGATGCTACATAGATGTATAGAGAATGATAATATTTGTTAATTATAAAAAATATCCTATTTCAAATCCGGTCTCTCTCAAACACATATTTGATTAGAAAAAATTACATCTTTATATTTATGAAATATGAACTCTGGAATACTCACTAATGTTTTCTATATGTGTGGATCATCATTCTAGGATTTATTTATTTTCATGTGAATTGATAACAGTGCAGTCATTTAGGATTGATAATATATCTATCCCCCTTATGATTTCAAGATTCATCAACATCAAATCAATGATTATTATTTCTTTTTCAGTCCCCATCAATTATACGATATAATGATAATTTTTTATGAGGGAATCAACCACCTTGTTTTCCATCACATGGTGATAAGGTCTTTTTAATTCATAATCCTTTATCGTTTCAAACCTCCACCATTGGCACATTTTCAACTATTTTTTTTAGAATATTTGATATTTGATTTTATAGTGAGCATAAATATCATAATTATCACCATAGATATGTTGATGTCAAAATTCTAAGGCAATGAATATTGCATAAAAATCCCAATCATGCATTGGGTTATATTTTCCATCGGACTTGAATTCAAGTTATTTAAAAGAAATTAAAAACCAATTCAATATAATAACCCATCCCAAACCATCCCAAAAATAATCAATGTATATCACAACTCCCAGTATCATTTAGGGTAAGTGTTTGTGTAGTTAATAAAATCATCATAATATATAGGAATGTTTTCTCACATTCTACTATCCATAGGTACACTACTCCCTTAAATGTGAAGTTGATTTGTGGGTTGAAAATTCATGAAACGTTTCTCAAAATTATCCTATTGAATTTTTATAATCCAATAAATATTCGGATCCCTATCATAGCGGTTATACATGTAAATTTATCAATTACATATATCATTGATGTGACAATTTATCTACCATTATAGGTGAAATAACAATAATAATGATACTTTTTAATAAAAAAAGGAAAACTAATGAAACTGGAAAAATTTCATAAGGTCTTCATAACAATTATAAATTTATTTTCATGGTCATCCTTTATCAGCAAATATTTTTTAACATTATCAATATATAATACCATAAATTTTACAAGGTAATATCTATATACCCAATTAATTAAATCCATAAATATGGAATGTGTTAATGGTTTTATGAAAGTAATAACTATAAATGCATTATTTGTACCTTGTGTAGAAATCTATATTTGGTATATGTTCCACCTTACCAATAATTGATGATACCAATATCAATGGACAATCCATAAGAAATATTGATATCCTCATAGTTTCTCTAATTGGACATCAACATAGGGTAGAGTGTATTTTTTCCTGATCATAAACATGTTATATTTGTGATAGTAAGTTCATAGGTTCACTGATCTATACCACTTTAAAAAAAAGAAACAATGCACCCCATGATGAAGAACTATGGCATAAAAATCCTTCATCCAAATTATATTAATGTTTCTTCAATATTTATTCATACTCCAAGTGGGAAAATCCACTTAGACAAATTATGGAAATCATAATCCCTAGTCTATGCATGATTAAAAACACATCCTCGCACTCTAGGGTTAGACTAAGATGTTTACCATGAAATATTATTGAGTACTCCTATAAAAGTATCATTTCATCAAATTTTTAAGTCAAACCCGACCAATTAACATATGATTCCCACATTTTTAGGTATCATAACCCACATTATCGAATTTAATTCCAAGGGAATATCATTGTTTTATTGATAATTGAGAATAGAATTATTTGATATTTGTAATGATATTTCCTTTCCTTGTAAATTGATAGTGAATATATATATGGATAAATAATTGATGCCCATTATTAAATAAATTTCAACCATAGGGAGAATGATAAATCTATTGGATGTATCATTATATAAATTTGGTCAAATGGGGTTTATATATTTTATATATGGTCATCATTCTACTAGGTTTTTCATTGATAAATTAGTATAAAAATAATTTTCTGATGAATCAATATTTTTTGAAAAAATTTGTGATATAAAAGAATTATAAGAACTAGATTCAAATAAGGAGTTCTTATATCTATAATGATGTTTAATTGTACCTCACATCACTTCATTAGTGTGATCCACCCTAGTGGTGGTGATTGTGCGTACTCTCCCATGCTCCCTCCATTTGGGAGGTTGTTGGGGCGAATGACCACAGTTAACTATTGTATTAGGGAAGGGATTCTAAGAATTCCCTACCTCCATGAATTTTATAAATTGAGTAGTTAGTGGGGAATTAACACCAACCTTACTTTCTTCTATTTAAAATTTTTCATGGTTTCAATACTAATGTGGTTGATGTACAACTCTTCCAAATTTGAAATTACTTTTTTTAACCTATTAAAAAATTTACACTATATTTTTACCAAAATTTCTATTATAAATAATGTGGAATAATATCTCCATCTTGATATTTTTCAACAGAGATTCCCAATAACTCAATATTATATTTTTTATATCTAATGTAATGAGTGTCCACCCCTTCCATCGCCAACATATATAGACATAATCTGATATCACCATGGATAATAATGTCTTTTAATGCTAGTTTCCTTCAAATATATGATTTAAGTATAATAATGAAAAATTCTATCTCACTATCAATATAATTGAAATAACTAAAGGAATTATAGGAAAAAAATTTGATGTTTTCATTGTATGTGCCAATGGATTAGTCATGCTATTTCGGATCTCAATAATTTCGATATCTATCTTTATAGGATGATTTTGAGGAAACCATTTTGTGAATAAAACTCTATTAAAATATTCCAAAACCATAAGGTCTATACCATTGTTTGTTGTATTATAAATTAGATCACACTATTGGTCAGATTTACCTTCCAACAGATAGATATTTTGAAAAACCCTCTCATGTTCTGAGTACTAGATACTATAAAATATAATTTCAATCAAATTTGACCTACTAATAAGAAATATGTGGATGAGAATAAAAACTAGATATGGTTGAATGTTTCTGCATGATATACTCAAAAGCATTATACTCCCTCCTAGTTGATTTTGAGAGTTCATCATGAATTTTAGTATTATTCATTGCTTATGATATTTGGGTGATAATTTCTATAATGTTTCTACTCCGCATCCCATTCTACTAGGTTGTTTTTAAGGTTAGGGATTGTGTTTTCCCTCATAACCATGTCAAATACGATTCCATCCAGTTCCATCCATCAGAAATATCAAAATGGGATAACATAAGTGATAAAAATTTAATATTATTCGATATTATAATATTAAATAATATAATCATGATTCAATCATAAAACCTTCTACCCTTTTACATCATCAATCTATCTTGTACATAATTTAGTTAATTTATTTTGGTTTATCATATAATTTTCAACCCAATCTGCCAATGTGACTTGAAAATAAATCCATCAATGTTTTTTCTGAATAATATATTATTATCCAATTCATATACCCTGGGCGTGTCTATATAGTGGTGAATAAGTAGTCCTTCTCATAATTCACCTCATAGATGATTGCGTTAATACTAAACAAACCATTTTGGGGTGACTACCCTAGGTGTATTTGTGCTACAACCACACCAACATTCCAGTATCAAGGTATGGTTTTTTTACTCTATAAACCACCTACTTAAAATGTTACCAATATTTCATGACATCATCCTATAAATAATATCATCTCATGGGTTTTCACTAGGGTTGATTAACCTTATTCCCAATAGAAACAATACTAATCTTAAAATTTAACCAAACCATGATGTGATTCCAATTGTGGAAACTAAATTTAAACAAGCATTTATTTTAAATAATCAACATCACTAATACATTACATAAAATAAAAATTTCAAAAACATGAGAATGATTTGTGTTTGAGCCTTTGGAGACTAGATACATAACCAACTTAGTTTATTGTGATTATGAAAATTCCACCATAATTATATCACACCTGATATTATCCTTAATATATCATAATTTAATATCATAATCCTAAATAAGAAAATTTAATCATAATAAATGGGGGATCTCATATTTTAATTAATATAATAATAAACATAATAACAAGTTACCCGGAGTGAGGTTCTCGTTTTACTAAAAAACATAATAATGAGTGATATATCCTACTAAAATAAAATAGATTCATAAAACTATTATTATTATATTAAAGTTGAAAATGTTATCCCATATGATGAAAAATATAATTTGGTTTAAAGACTATGATAACAAGAGGGATGAATCATAGCCCATGGACACAATATAGTCAAATAAAAAAACAACGCGCCACAACGATAAGAATAGGAATTGAACATTGTTGATCAAGAATCAAAACATATTTCACATAGAAGATCTTGATTAAAAACCTATTTCTCATATAATATCAGAAATCTCATCCATTTTCCAATATCTAATTGGGAATAAAAACATATTTCTGATAGTTGATCAGGGATCAAACACATTTTCCAATTCTTGATCATGCATCACTACATATATCACTATTCTTTATTTAGATGAAAATATTTAACCATTGAATTAAAGTGATATGTAGATCCCAATCATCACATAATGATTAAAATTTAACATTTATTCGATATGAAAACATCTAACAGTAACATCAATGAATCAAAAGAATTAGAATGGGTTTAGCAATACATTTTAAAATGATTTCGCATAAATAGTCACATGAACTACATAAATCAGATCCACATTCAATAACCTAGAGGAGTTTATTAATAATATAATTTAGTGGTTAGTTAAAAAATCATAATTTCATTGAAATTACTTCCTTGAGACAAGGATTACAAATCAGTAAAAATTTTGATCATTGGAATATGAAAAGAAAAATAATTATTCAAATTTTGAAATATAATTTTTATTAGCCTGAATTGAATAAAAAGTGGAAATAAAATATTCTAATTGAAATTATATAAGATATTCATGAATATTACTTAAATTGATACATACATTTTTTTCAATTCCTGAAAGGAGAAAATTGGCAGTAATCTTAAACATAGAGATGGAACAAATACACAATTATAATATGGTGGTTCATCATGATTGCATTATAATTTATGGTGAGAGAATAATAATATTGGATTCATTTAAAAATAGGGGAAATTTACCTTATACATTTAAATGTAAAAATATTTTAAAATTTGAAATTAGTTAATAATGAGAATATTTGAGGATTAATTTCATATGAAACCAAATATTTCAAAGAAGGAGTTTTGATTTAAAAAATTCTATTACCTGGATAATTAACGTTCAAAAAATTATTTCAACACCACATATAATAAAGTTAAAATCTGATCAAATATCATGATAGGAATAAGGGTACTAATTACCATTTTTCAATTTCATTTATAGTTATTATAATCATACATATTTGTTCCCCATTTTACAACAACACGTGTTAATAGTTTTGAGAAATTTTACTTCTTTCATAAGAGTGTTGAGAATATTAATTTATTATAAAATTATCTCATTTATATATTTCAATATTTACATTCTTTATTTATTTATAATTAGTTTTAACATCCAAATTTCCATTCAGTAGGTATTTTTTATTTATACTATATGTTGAATTAGACAAAAACCAATTTCATATATTTTTGTCTTACGAATCATGTTTTATTAATTAACGAATTAAAAATAGATATATCCCAAAAAAATTATAAATAATATTAATTTAAATGTTAATATCATATTACACCATTAAGTATGTCCTTATAACCAACTATGATATAATTTTATAAGAATATTCAATTACGTAGTCAAACTGACCAAAACATGATCATACCATTATTATTGGATCATTATGTGGTAATTTATTTGTAATATCATTATATTAGAAGAATATTGGGAATAATTATAAATTATTTTGGTGATATATAAAATTTTAAAAATTATTAAAAGAAGCAAAAGATAAATACATTTTTTAAAGTACGAATAATTTTTTCCACTTAGTGTTCTTTGTTTAGACAATTAAATTTAAAATGGTTGTTTATCACTAATAAAATTATGATTATATTCAATTTTTTTTAAAATAACATTATTCATAGGATAAAAATCATGTTATTCCATTGAAACTTGTTTTATATCCCTTAATGAATGGTGGTAATGAAAAATTAACTTGTTTATTTGTAGAGTCCGTAGTCCACACATATGCTTGTTTACTAATTTTTCTGTGAATAGAAAAGGGAAAATGTGTTTCTTAATTATAATATATTAATAATAATATATCATTATAGTAATTATGATTATTTTATAATTTTTATATTATTTAATGAAATATGAAAAACATAGAGTGTTTTAAAAGAAACATAAATGTGAAATAGATATTTGGACATATACCTCCTTGTATTATCTCCTTTTATAATGGTTATAATACACTAAGGGATTTCATTTTTGAAAGTAAAAAAACTATTTATAGTGTATTAGAATATTTTGGATTGGGTTGGGTTGAGTTTTTTAATAAATATGTGGTTTTTTGTGATAGGATTTGAGGAGAGCGTAAGATCTTTTATAAATGTGAAGGGATGAAATTTTTTCATATACCCAAAACAATTCAATAATTATATTTCACAATAGATACAGAAGAATAATATAAATATATTTTTAATATTTTTGATGAATATTAAATATATCTCCCAAATAAAAAATCATGTTAACAATAATGATTTATTGCAATTAAAGAATATAAAATAAATAACGAATTCATGTTACATCATTAATATCTTTAAGACATTTATTTGGATATGGTTCTCTTTTAGTATCATTATTCTATGTATAGTTCTTCATAATATAGGAATTATTAAAATATAATATGGAGTGATCTCAAATCCCTAATATGGGTAATAAAGGTATATATTAGTTAATGAACATATTTATGAATTTCATGATTATAAGGGTATGGAAGCATTATATTATCAACGAATCATCACACCAAAAATTCTTATATAATAATTAAGAGTTATTGCAAAAAATACTTTTTTCATAATATTGGTGTATCCTTAAAAAATCTATATAGACTAATGAATTAAAATCATAATAAAATAAATATTTAATAAGAGTGTGGTGTCATCATTTGAAAAGAAACCATATCCCTTATCATAATCAACTATTAAGGTTTTCATATTATACCAAATCATGAATCACCACTCATTTTCCATATTATATGAGATTTTACTTCACAACATATCTCCCATATCAATGTGGATCCAGATTCCCTAATAATTTAGCATTGTTGATTGAGATCATATAGTCATTTAAAATTTTAATCTCATGGGATATAGGTTTTTTGCCAATTAATTTGAGTTATTTAATGGACACATCTATAATATAGTGAAAACTATTCATATATGTGCCACATGATCATAAAATATTAGTAATTTCAACATTGAATAAATTTTCAAAATAAATTAGTTTCATAAAATTTTCATTATCACATAACAATAATAAATCACAATAAAGAACATGGATGGTAATACTAGATAATTTCATTATTAAAAAATTAAACATATAGAAGGATGTTTGTATAGTTTAATAATACAATTAAAAGTGTATTTGATGATTTTATTGAATAAATGTGAATATATCATTTTAATTTGAAATTTTCTTAACATTAAATACCATGGATATTGAGAAAATAAATTTCATTTGGTATAAACAAGGATAATTTTGAATTACTATTCAATGAAATTAATGTCCATGATGTTGGAAAATTTAGGTAATGAGGTATACATTTAAAAATTCATTATTGTCAAAATTTTATAAAATGATAGAAATTATAGGTTTAGAAAAAATTAGTTATATTCCTTTTAAAATAATCATAAATAAATTTAAATTTATTCAAAATTAATATATTAAAACGTTTAATGTGTTGTTAATAATTTAAAAAACTATTTTGATGATTATTGACCACGAAGGGCTGGTTCTTCATCCAAATTTGAAAAAAGATTTAATTTCATTTTAGAACATTATATAGGTCATTATATGTACCTGTGGAAGAAAAATTGTATCAATAAATGAAAATTACATGAATAAATAGATGGGAATAAAAGACATTGTGTTCCAATTACAATATTCCCAAAGTGTCCCTCAAATTAAATTTAGTATAAACAATTATTAAAATAAATGATATTTTTACACAAACCCATACCTCATGTGTCATCATAATTCATAAAAAGTTGAAAATATAATATAATAATTTTATATTTATTCTAAATATGATCATGAAACATAATTATAATACAAAAAATTTATGATTTACTTATAAATTCTTAACACCCACTTGTTAAAAATTCCAGACCAAAACTACTATCTTGGGTGAAAAATTATTCCATCTCCATGCTTTATTTATTTATGAAATCCAATTTCATGAACTTGATATTGGTTCTAATATATCTACAATCTTAATAATTTCATGATTATCATATGTAATCACTATAAAAAATTTTATATCTATCATTACAATTTGGTGATGAAAAATGAAATACTCCACATTGTTGGGGTGAAAGTCCATACATACACATGAATAGTGATTCCACATTTAGATGGATTGAACAGAAGAAAAGTAAATAATATTTCCATATTATAGGAATATAAAAATATTATAATTGAAATATATATTCTGTAATTATATCATTTTAAAAATCAATGTGATGTAGTGGTGAAAAAAAAATTCATCACGTTGTGGATGTTTTAGTCCACACATATATAGAAGAGATGTTTTTCCCACATGATGGAAGGGAGGAGGATAATGGTTATTCTATCATCATATTAAAAATTCATTGAATTAATAATACAAAATTCAATATTTTATAATGGATATCTTATATTTAGATGACACATAATGTAGCTCCCCTGATTTCTGGTAAGTGGCACTTTATTTTTTTTACGTATATAATGTATATGGGTGAAGGTTGGGAGTGTTTGGAGAATATTTGGTGACTTTTTGGGGATTTTATAAAGGTGAAAAGTTAGTCCATGGATTGGGAAAACCATGAAACACCTCTCGGAAACTATGCATAGTGAACCATGGGCAATAGGGAAGGTGTACGAGATACGAGTGGTTTATGAAAAACATGTGGAATCCTATGAAAATCATTTATTTTTTGGACAATGGGATTCGGAATGGTTGGTATATGGTTTGAAAACTATGTGGATTAATAGTGAAAGGTTCAACCATTGAGGTAGTATCTAGATCACAATTTACTTAACCTTGTGACTAAATCATGTGCAGTTAAAACGCTAGACCTTAAAGAAATAGATCAAGATCAACCTTATGTTTAATTGACACATTTTTTTCAAAAAACATGTACATAACTCATGATTTTTTTCTCACTGTGGGTATAGAAAGATCTCCAATCGATTCATATGTGATCCAAAGTCTTGCCTTAGTGATTAAAAGTCAATTCATTATGGTAAGTTGTAATTATTGGTCCTTGCTGGTGTCTTTCTTAAATATACTTCTCCCTTTCTCACATTTTATTTTATATACACATGTTTTGGGTTTATATAAGGTAGTAGATTCCAAATATGATTATATTTTTCCTTTTTATGATTGGGGAGGAGATATATTTTGGGTTCGTGGATTTTGAACACTATTTTTTATGTTTTTTATGCCACTTATCATTTTTCACAAAAAATCTCGAGGAAGGTGGATTTGTTCTTGACCATTATTTCTAGAACATATTTTCTTAGTTTAAATTTGGTTTAATTTCACGATTTTTATTGTGAAACTATGATTAAAATCATGGTATAAATAATATTTAGTGAAGATTTATATTTTTTTGGTGAAATCATGGAATCTTAGTTTTTGGTTGCAAAATTTACTTTGGTTTTTTGAATTAAAATTGAATATTTTAAAATATGTATTTGAAATAATTTTTAATTCTTTTCTGGAAAAATATTTTCAATAAAAAGATTTTTATGGAATTGTTTTTTTCATGGTTTTTGAGGATACTTGGTAGTGTGTCTTCATATTACATTACAATAATTTTTTAAAATATGACCTCATGATTGGTGCCAAAATTCTAATTGAACATGCAATAAAAGTATTATATGAGTACACAAAAGGATTATGAGAAACTGATCATAGTTATAGAAGGGTCATAATGATAAGCACATAATTGGTGGTGTGGATTTGTGGAACAAAATGGTTATTCATGAAATGGAACTCGTGAAATGTTTTAATGTATAGCTTGGATTCTTTATTTGAGAATTGGATGTTTTGGAAAACTAGTCGATATGGGACGTCATTATATATATTTATAAAATATTTTAGAGATTTTTTATATATTTTTTAATATATAAATGATTCTAATTTTTCTATACTTGTCGAATGAGTAAGGAGGACTTTGGGTAAAACCTTCGAGTTTTAGTACTCACCCCTACATTGGATCTTTGGTTCATTTTCATCAGACATCTATTGGACATGGGAAAATGAAAATTTTCATACATATTTAGGATGACCTCGTGATACATGGGATTTTTGGTCAAGTTGGATCATAGAACCTGTGGTGCATTGGAGTTATAGTTGTCTCCAAGTTTTCATTAATCTTACAGTATTGAGTTGTATACTTTGATGTTAGTTTGCCTTCTGTTGTGGTAAATTGGAGTTTGGTTGAATAAATGAAATTTTTTAGTTGTCTTTTATTTTATCATGAATCATGTAGTGTTTTATTTGATGGTTTTTTCTTTCGTTAGTTGTTTTAATCTGAAAGGTAAAATCACCCCAACTTGTATTGAATCCCTTCAGAATTTATTTCATGTATTTGATGTGTTAGTGATATCTCTTATGTCCACGAAAGGTATCACCTCTCGAGAAAGACAATGATAAGGGGTGATACATTACAAATTGTGTTAGTTTTGTTCAGTCGAATGTCTATTTGTGACAAGTGGCATTATCTAGGACCTTCTGATATTTGTGGGAAAAGTTGTAGTAGTCTTGTTTGGTCTTAGACATGGTATTGATTTTCAGACATGGGGTTGAATTCACTATTTTATATTCCTTTAGTTGGGATTTTAGAATAGAGTAAGACTATTGGGATGTGATATATAGGGCATAAAAAAGATATATCTTTCCTTTTATGCTTAACTGCACTTTACCAGGGAGTTTGGTACATAATTGTTTTGAAGACACTTATAGGTTTAGAATCTCATTTTCATGGGTCTAGCTAATGAGATGAGATTTATAAGCATTAGAAAAATGAATTCCAACATGGATTGAATTCACCATGTTTAGTAATGATTTCTGATTTTGTGAAAAAAATTTCATATTTAAACATTGTGAAACTATTTTCATATCTATTATTTTGAAAAGGATCCTTGTAGTTGAATTCTGAAAATGGTTTTGTTTTCGAAATCTTCTTGAAATTGGCCAAAATAGTTGAACATGGAAAAAGGAAAAACAATTTAATGCATTTTTATGATAGTTGATGGGGTAGTGTTTGAAATGCGGAGCCTTCAGTTACTAGAGAGTGAGACATATAGTGTTTATTGTTCATATAGAAATGTGAACCTGATAGTCATTGAAGAAACCATCTGAATGAAGATGTGGAGAACTTGGTTGCACCTGAGCCACATGTAAATGAACAACTAGTTTAGGATACTATCCATACATTCCAGGATATAGACACAAGGAACCAGAGGGACGAGACTTGAAAATAGAGTAATTATATCTAGTTCTAGAAGTAGAATCCACCAATCTTCAGTGGTGATCCAGAACTAGAAAAAGGAAAGGTGTATCTAAACATGATGAATTGTATCATTGATATAATCGGTAAATCAGCAAAGGTGAATGCCATGATAGAGACATATAATTCAGAGGATGTTGCATGCTAGTGTTGGGGTCCATTGTTGGAGGCTAAAGTGGATCAAGGCCTTAGTTGTGAGGATTTTGAAGAATTTTTCATCAAATAATTATATCCTCACATGCTCAAGATTCAAAAAACAATAGACATCTTCCTCTTGATGAATGAAAATATCTTTATCATAGAATATGTGGCTAAAGTTATGAATTTAGTACACTTTTCCCCTGATTTGTGGCTAGTACATCCTTTAAGGTATTATTTTTTGAATCAGGGATATTGTAGGGGATTCACTTAATGATTTTTATGTTATGTAATATAGATTATGTAGAGATTGCGAACTGAGAAAAAGTGGTTGAATGAGAAATCTTGGGAGCTGTGGGTGGTGGATGTATGTTGATATCCCTATGAACCATTACTAACTCTATTGTTTTGGGAATGATGAATATGTACACTTATTTCTATTTTGGGAGTGTGAATAATATTTATGTGACTAGATCAGTAAATATTCCACCATGTTGAAAGAAAAAAGTGGGATGTTTCCAATGTGATTCCTTCGATCACATGATGTTATATTACATATCAACACTGAGACAATTCCATAATTGGAATAGGATGGGACACGTTCAACTATGTTGTTGCAGTGCACCAAGGTCAGCTGCTCGAGACACTTCTCGGGAATTTTATGCATTATATACTTCGATGGGATGTGGGTAGCCATATCAATCTATTCAGAAAAACATAGTTATCCATGGTTATTCTAGGAATACCATGACTTCTCAAAAATGAAAATATCTGTATAGAAAAATTAGAAAAGTGTAGCAATGCTCCCATTATTTGGAGCTGAGAAATTGATTGTTGATTATAAGGATTTACCATCTATGATGAGAGTTACAATTTTTTTAAATTCTACCATTATTCAATGAATTTTTTATACTAGTGAACCCTATTCCATTTTTTATGATCATGCTATTGAATTTCTGAGTTTAATCATTGATATTATTCTCTTAATGACAAAATGTAAAAATCACCATGTTCAAAGAAAAGGTCGAGCCTTTCTATGTAGTGAATGTCCTATATCTGTTGATGGAGGGGATTTGAAATGGTATTTTCATATACTAAAGGTGGATTTCAATTATATAATCATGGTAATCGATTTTTGACAACATTAAAGGCACACATTAACTGTTATAGTAGAAAAGTTATTTTCGAGACTGTGAATGGCATCAAGACTCTATATAATGGAGAAATGTGTGTAGTGGTGGGTGAAAAAAGATTTTTGGCACCCTCTGTTGGGATGGTTTCATACTATATGGTGGCATTGACATTGGAATCAATGTATGATATTGAGAATACTAGTTTTCTAGCAATGTTTGACCAATTCACAAATGTGTTTCCTAAAAATTTCTCTAGGTTACCACCAATAAGGGATATTAATTTTATTTGGATCTCCTCCCTAGGACCAGTCCTATATCACTTTCAACTTATCAATAGGAACAAATGAAATTAAGGGATATGAATGTTTATTTATAAGAGATTTAATTCAAGGCTTTCATTCAACCATGCAAGCCTCTATGGTATAAAATAATATTTTCTTGTTAAAAGGGTGGATGAAAGTATATGGTTGTGTATGGATTACCATTGTCTTAACAAATTTATAATAAATAATCAGAATCCAATTCCATTCATTGATGATCAATTTGATCAATTGATGTGAGTTCAGTGTTTCTATATGATTAATTTGTGATTAGTATATCACCAATTTTTATTTCAGATGGAGGAAATTCAGACGATAGCTTTCAGAAGAAGATATGGCCATTATGAAAATTTGGTAATGCCTTTTGGTCTTATAAATACACATACAATATTTATGTAAATGATGAAATGGATATTTCAAAGATATTTAGATTAATTTTTTTTGTGTTTTTGGATGAATTATTGGTGTGTTCTAAGACAATGACTGAGCATGAGAAACACTTTGTGAAAGTGTTGGAAAAATTGAGAGACAAACATTTGTATGTGAAATTTTCAATGTGTGTTATTTGGATACAGTAGGTATGATTTCATGGCCATATGATTTATAAAAGGGGTGTTTCATTGGATCTAGAGATGATAGAGCCTATTTTACCTTGGAAACCTCTATGGAATGTCTTTAAGATATTGTGTTTTCATGGTCTAGCTAGTTAATACTGATGAATTTTTTGAGACTTCCCACGACTAGGTTCACCTACGAAAACATTAAAAATAGGAAGGTTCCATTACAATAGAGTCAGGAAGGCCATAAATAATTTCAAGAGCTAGAGGATCACCATTAATACACACCTATGTATATTTTTATAGAATCAAGACATGTTATGTGGTGTATTCTGATTCATAGGGATCAGGGATGGGGTGAGTTCTCATGCCAGGATACCATGTTGTTGCCAATGGTTCAAGACATTTGTAAGTGGATCTGAAGAACTAACAAATACCTAATTTGGAGTATTATTTAGTCATATATTCATTGATGATTTTGAGTTATTACCTCTTTGGTGATAAATTTACTATATTTATAGATCATAATAGCATAAAACATATTTTATCCTAAATAAATTTGAATCCGATTCAAAGAAGATGGTTACAGTATCTCAAAAATATTGACTTTGACTTGATGTATGTAGTGAGTAAAGGCGATTCATTGGACGATGCATTATGCAAACAATTATATGCTCAGTTGGAAAAAGAGGCTTTATATTAGTGGCAATTGATATCAATCCTAACTGAAATAATAGTGGAATATTAATACTAAGGTGATTTTGTAGTTTTGTCTCATGTTTTCCTTCTTCTTGATTTAGTGAAGATAATAAATTATGAATAGTCATCTGTTATAGAATGTGTTCATGTGAGTTCAAAACTCAATGGTGGAGAGGGAATTGAGATCTAGAAAATGGATAGGAGTTGATTTTTGTGGTTTTGAGATCAAATAGATGTATCTATTTATTTTTAGGAAAAACTTCTTCATGGTTAAAAGTATTCAAGATGGGATATTGATCCAAAAATATAAAAAAAATTATAAATAATTCAATTAATAGTTTTGGTGTGTTTTAAGGAAAAGGTAGTCGGTTGATTTTGTTTCAAGATGCATAACATGTCAGCATGATAAGGTAGAGAATCTATGACAAGAAGAAATGTTATAGTCATTACCTATTCTAGTGTGTAAAAGAGAGGAAATAGAAATGGATATTATTACATGTCTCTCAATAATTTTTTGAAAACAAGATGTCATATGGGTGAAAGTAGATTGGCACATGATGTTAGATAATTTCATTCCCATTCTTGAATATCATATGGTTGAGGAATTTTCAAAAATCATGATTTGATAAGAGATAAAGAGGCATGGAATACCATTTTTGATCATATCTGACCATGATATGAGGTTCACATCATGTTTCAGGAACTTTTTATAGAAATACATGGGTAATCAGTTGAATATGAGTATGGATTATCTTTCGTATATGGATGAAAAATATGAATGGGTTATAAAAATGTTTTAGGGGATATTGCGGTAATTTTTAATGGATTTGGGTGGGTCATAAAAAGATAAACTATCGTTGGTGGAGTTATCATATAAAAACAGATATCAGGCCACGATGCAAATGGATCAATTCAATGTATTTTATGTTATTACATTTTATTCTCTACTTTTTTTGGTGGAAACATGAGAGACATAATTGTTTCGTGCGGCCCTTATCCAATAATCAAAGGATAATATTCAATAGAGCAAGAAAGGGATGTGTGATAGATCACAGTCAATAGAAATCACATGATGAACATCATATATAGTCATTGTAAATCATAGTGAGTTATCTTTTGTTTTTTAGGATCTATCAATGACATGGACCCTGACATTTTGGGAAATGAGAAAAGTTATATCATTTATACATATGCCCTTCTGAGATATTGGAATGGTTTGGTGGGGTGGCGTGTCACTTGGAATTTCCACCATTGTTCAATGTAGCGCATAATGTGTTTCATGTATCTTAGTTGAAAAACTATCATCCTAACCCTGATAATATGATAAGATAGGATCACATTGACCTAGAGTGATATGATCCATTGATACATAACCCAATGCATATTGTTGATATGGATGAAAAATTCTTTTGTGAAAAAATCATTGGCCTAGTGTAGATTTTGTGGAAACATGGTCAGAATTAAGAAGAGACCTAAGAACACATGAAGGAATTGAAATAGTAATGTCCATATCTCTTTTAGGGAAACAATGGTTTTCTGCATTCCATGTATGAAAAATCCAATAGGGGATAATGTAGCACATCTTATTTTAGGTAAGTTACCCTTTCATTGTGATTTTTATGTATGTAAATTGTATATGTGAGGTTTGGGAACATTTGGAGAACTTTTGGTGAGTTTTTCAAATTTATGTATAGCTTCATGGTTAGTTCATGGCTTGGGGACACCGTGAAACACCTCCAGGAAACTATGCATGATGAAAATTTGGAAAAAGGTAAATTATGCGGGTTGCACAAGGTTTGTGGAAAGCATTCAAATGTCTAGTAAAAACTATTATTTACAATAAACAATGATTTGGCATGGTTGGAACATGGTGTAGAAAACCTGTTATCCAACCATGCTAGGTCCAAAACTCGAGGCATTGGCAAGAGAATGTTTAACACACGGTTAACTAATCATGAGAATAAATCATGCATAGTAAAAAAAATATATCATATAAAAGTGGATGTAGTTTTTCCTTGGGTTTTATTGCTCATTTTTTCCCAAAACGATCCTAACATTGTATTTTTATCTCTCAATGGTCATAGAAGGTTCCCCAATTGATCCGGAGGTTATTCAATGGATTCCCTTAGTAATTAGAAGCATAATTCCCATGGTATATGATCATTCTCGGTCATTATTAGAGTTTTTATTAGTTCTACATCTCAATATCACTCGTTTTCTAAGATGTACACCCATTGTTGGTAGATCTTGTAAAGACCTTTAAATTTCAAGGAAATTTTTTTCTTAAATTATTTTTGGATTTTACGAGTATGCAGTTTCTGACGGCACCTGATTCCGAGGCCCGGTGTGCCCGGAATCATTTTCCGAAGTCTAGCTCGAGTATGTTCAGTGTAGGAGCGAGCGGGTTTTTCTAACATTTGAACCGGTGCTCTGAATCGAAATCCAAGGGCACCGTTGAAACCACAGTGTTGGTAATTGATTAAGAAGACCTTTTCCAGGGTTGATTTTTCTCGGGAAGAGTTGTTTAATTTTGTGTTTACGTGAATAAAGTTGTGTTACAACTTTATTTTACTTTGTAGTTTAACTTCCATGTGAGGAAGTTGGGGTTGGACCCACACGAGCACCAACACCTTCAAATTCCCTAAACCCCCTCTTAAATTTTGGAAACCCCCTTAATTTTTGTAACTCATCCACTCCCCCTCTTAAATTGAAAGTCAAATATCAAATTAAATTGATTGTTTTAAAGCAATTCAATTAATTCAATTTTTTTGTTTGAGTTTTTGAATTTTAAAATTGATGACATATGTGAATAAAATAAGAAAAACTCTTATTTTATTTTTGGTTTATTTTCATTGTGTGGAGTATGGGTTGAGAATTCGAAAAGGCTTGAAGATATTCATATTCTACGTCGAATATTGTGAAGAACGATGGTTCCTACCTCGACTCTCTTCTTCTCGAAGCTTGACAAAGCGATGCCGTCATCCCGCTGCAACGACTACGGAACAACGGGACATCTCCCTTCTTCGTCAAGCGACCAATCTCGGTGAATCGAGGTAGGGGTTTTTAATCGTTCAAGAATTATCAATTGATGCTCTTCCTTATTTCTTGGACGCATGTTATCAGATTAACGGGGGGAAGACAACACAAACACGGCTGACCCTCCTCCCTTTTGTGGTTGTGTCTTGTTTCGGATTGGAGCGGAGGCAACGCGGTGCCGTCGCACAGTGCGGGAATGAGGGAACCGTGGCCGGAGCGGCCCGCGGTGAAGAAGCGCAGCGCTGTTGCACCGCGCCGAAGCTGAAGAACCTGTGGCCAAGGTGGGGTCGTGGAAGAGGAGCGCAACACCGTCGCGCCGTGCCATACAGACAAGGGCTCCGACATAAGCCGCGGTTGTACAGGGGAGGGCGGTCGGAATTGTCGGCCGCTGGTGCTTCGGAAGGCCGGGACCGCGGGGTCCCGCAGTGGCGGCACCAGCCGGCCAACCGGGCCAGCCGTTCAGAAGAGGCTGGGGGTCGTAAACCCCAGCGGCAGACAGGCAGGCCCCCTTCATGTGGGGGGACACTGTTTCGAGACAAGGGGGCCGCGCCCCCCATTTTTTTCTCGGCCGAAACGGCCAAGCTGCTGGCCACGCTCGCTGTGCCCACGCCATGCCAACCGGCCGTGCTGAGCAGGACCGGCCGCGCCGGGCCGGGCCACCCGCGCAGGGCTGGACTCCTGCGACGGGCTGAACTGTGCCCTAGTGGGCTGGACCCGGACCCGGGTCGGGTCGACCCAGGGGGTCTTGGGCCGGGTCGGTCCGGGCCCAAAACACCCTAAAACGGACAGCTTCGTTCAAAGGCCCATAACATTGGCTACAGACCTCCGATTGAGGCAACATTAGTTTCTATGAGATCCTAGGATAAATACGGTCGTTTCGGTATATTATACTCAATGTTTCAGAGATCTTTGGGTATGACCGGTTTGGTTCAAACACGAAACCAACAGGACCCTCGGAGTGGAAACGCTTATAACTCGAGCTCCGGATGTCCGATTGACGTGCCATCGACTTTGTTGGATTCCTCTTAGTGAGAAAGTTCTTTTGGATTACTCCGCTCAAGATTTGGATGTATCTGGAGTATAGTTGGGTTAGTTTTAACTTAAAAACCAACCGGGACCCTGGAACGAAAAAGCCAATAACTCTCAGACCGAGCGTCCGATTGACGTGCCGCCTGTCGCATTGAGTTCCTATTGACGTGACATAATTTTGTGATACATCAACTCTAGACTAGTTTACAGTTGATGTATCGACCCCTTGGCTCATGGAGCAGACACTCCCAGTACGAGCATGCTGTTTGCGGGAACCCTAGAGCTGGCTGCGACTGCGACAAAGATAAATTTCGTACTAGGATCCTCCTTGGGTTCGACGATGACGACTACCGTACTGGGATCCTCTATGGGTTCGACGAGGATGACTACGGTACAGGGATCCTCTGTGGGTTCGACGAGGATGACTACCGTACTGGGATCCTTCGTGGGTTCGATGAGGAAGACTATTGTACTGGGATATTCCGTGGGTTCGACTACCATGCTGGGATCCTCCGTGGGTTCGACGACGATGACTCCTATACTTGGATCCTCCATGGGTTCGACAGTGAGGAATACTAAACTTGGATCCTACGTAGGTTCGACATAAGAGATAATTCAGAGGCTACATCTAATCATCTCCACCCCTCTTCGTAAATGGATACCTGTGTGAGCTAAGTCTTGACGTTCAATCATTATCATCGATGTGATTGACTTGATATCCTTTGTGTATTGGATTATGCTATCCTATGTGGATTGGGTCGTACTTTCCTGTGTGGATTAATTTTTACATCCCTAAGTGGACTAGATTTTACTAGAGCTCGTTAGTTAGAGCTGAACGGGATTTGATGACTTAGGTATATGTATGGGCATATACCTAAGTAGTGTAGGATAATACTTCGTGATTGTATCTTTCTTTGTGGTTTATCCTTTGTTGATTCAGGGAGACCTTTAGGGGTCTCAGTGTCCCTACTGAGTATCGTATACTCACCCATGCACGGGCTTCGCCCACACTATGTTGTGTTGGTTGCAGACGATGGACATCACAGTTCGTGGATGAGGCTTGTAGAGTTGGACGGTACCCGGAGGAGGATCTCACGACGAGTCGGTGCCCGGAGGTGGATATCACGTCGTGTCGGTACTCGGAGGAGACGGATGGACGTGGAGTGCTGAGGAGGAGATATGTACCTACCCTTCTGCGAGGAAGCCGGTGGATAATCCAAGAGCGGCTTGTCACCGTTCAGCTATTGTCCTTGAGTTTTACTTTACTTTCAGTTGTATTGCACCTTTAGTTGGGTTTGTATTCTGGCCCATTAACTTTCATCACTTAATTCTGTTTTCAGTTTACAAAGTGTTTTCTTTAGTTTGCGTACTCTGTGATGTTTTTTTTTTCTTTTATAAAGGCAATTCCTTACATTTTTATAGGGATGTATGCCTTTGGTTCTAGTCATCAGCCCCTGGACTATGGAGGGCGGGCTTGGGGTAGTCACGACACGGGCCGAGAGGACGGGTCATGACAAATTGGTATCAGAGGAATTCAGTTCTACCGTAGAACTCAGGACTCTGACCCTGATTCTATGTGAAGAAATAGTGTTAAGGGTATTGAGTGTGGTTATCAGTTCAGGGAGTCCAGTGTTGGTGCGGCGACCGACGTATCCATACAATAGGACCCTGACATCTGATTTCTTACTCAGTGCACGAAAACATTGATTGCGTGTGTGTTTAAAAAGTTTTCTTTGTGATTATTTTGTGTTAGCTCACCAGGTATACTGTATTGACCACGTAGCACCTGTTTCTTTTTTTTATGGCCCCACAACGGAAACCAGCTAGGGTTCCGAGCATTGTACGAGATGACACCCCACTGAGCGATGAGGCCTTAATGCAGGGCCCTATTATAGTGGGGGCACTGGTGGTACCTCATCCCGCCGAGCCGCCGATGCCACTAGCCCTAGCCGCGGAGAGTGCATGTTTACTTAGTGCACTGCATGAGTTTCAGCGTCAAAGACTGCCCAGGTTCCATGGGGAGATGGTCCCTCAGGTAGCCGAGGATTTGCTGGAGGCTGTTGTAGGAGTTTTCAGGTTAGTAGAGACACCAGCTGACCTCATGGTCATCCTTTCCGCGAGTCTCCTGCACGTGGTAGCAGGTAGATGGTGGAGAATGACGCTCCAGGTGCAGGATGAGGCATCTTTACATTGGACAGACTTCGAGAGCCACATATGCTCAGAGATAATTCTAGACACCCTCTGTGCGGTGTGCATTCAGGAGTTACTACAACTGTGGTAGGGCAGCATGACCATGGCCTAGTACTCGGTGTGGTTTACTGATCTCTCGCGCTACTTCACAGATATTCTATGAGACCAGTTCTTCAGGTCCCAGACCTTCGAGAAGGGACTGAGTCATGAGATCAGGGCTTCGATGATCTCCCTCAATATCCCAACACATGCGGGGCTATTGGAGAGAGCCCTTCTAGTGGAAAGTTTTCTCACCGAGCAGTCACCAGCGGTGAGACCCTCTGCAGGATGACCCATAGCGGAGTCTTCTGCAGCTGGTAGTAGACATATGACGCAGTGTTCCAAGTGGGCCAAACCATCATATGAGAAATCTCAGTATGAATATTCGATTGTACATGGCACACGAAGAAGAGCCAGCCACACGCGGAGCATGCAATGCTATGCATGCGACGGGTAGGGTCAAATGTCTTGATATTTCCTAACTCGTCCCGCAGATGAGCAGCAGGCGGTAGAGGGACCTCCCAAGAAGAGGTTCATCCATGGTGGTCCGCAGGGAGCAGGAGAACGAGGCCGAGGAGCTGGCCGAGCAGTGGGTGTTAGGAGACTCTTTGAGGCCCTACCACCTCCACTACCAGGGAGACCACCCCGACTGCAGGGAATAGGTGGACAGGGGATAGCTCAGCTTTAGGCAGCTGAGGCTTAAGAACATGGAGCTCTGGGAGCAGATGGATAGGAGCGGGACTATCTCCAGACATGGGGACTTTTGTTCATGTTTCTTCTAGCTTTTTTTATGTTTTGTGTATTTGTAACTTGGGCTGCAGTAATAAAAGACCATGTTCTTGTGATGTTTTGTTCCCTATCATTTTTATGTAGTTGATACTAAGAGGTTACGGTTTAAATCTGTTGAATTGACCCTAAAATTTGAGATACCTACTAGAGGAGACTAAGTGACTACACACTGATGCCGATAGTGTGACTCATCCCTTAGAGGTGAGTGTAACAGTTGGATCTCTTGGTATTAGCGTCGAGGCCTTAAGACACAATCCATGGTATGGATTAGTATTATACATGTCGGGATTGAATGTTTTAGGCAAAGAGCGTGGTTCATCCAGGGGATGAGACCAGATTTCTCTTATCGGAAAAGATGAAATCTTAGCAGCTCTTGTAGAACCAGAGAAGGTTCAGGTCATCCTGGAGCGGATGAGGACAGCTCAGAGCCGACAAGAGGTGGAGACCATTAGTGTTCGAGGATGGTGACCACGTTTTCATATGGTTCTCACCACGACGTGGATTTTGGAGATTTGGTTGGGGTGGAAAATTATCTACGCGCTTCTTCGGACCCTTTTAGGTCCTCAACAGGGTAGGCGAGTTGGTTTACCGCTTGACCCATCCACCTCAATTGCACCAGGTGCATGACGACTTCCACGTATCTCAGCTGAGGAGATACTTACACGACCCGACGCATATCATCGACCATGGGATGGTGGAAATTGATAATAGAGCGACTTTTGGGGAGGTCCCGATGGAGATTGAGGATCGACAACAGCGGGTCCTATGTGGGCTGTTGATTACTCAATTGCGTATCAGGTGGCAGCACGAGAACCCCAGGAGAGCACTTGGGAGCGGGAGTCTCAGATGCGTTCTCAGTACCCTCATTTGTTCCCCTAGTTTGTGATGTATTTTTACGGGGACGTAAATCCCTGAGGATGGAGTAATGTAAATACACATAAATTTCAAGGAATTTTTTTTCATAAATTCTTTGGGATTTTATGAGTATGCAGTTTCTGATGGCCCCTAATTCCGAGTCTCGGTTTTCCCGAAATCATTTTCCGAAATCTAGCTCGGGTATGTTCAGTGAACGAGCGAGCGGGTTTTTCTAACTTTTGAACCGGTGCTCGGAATCAAATCTGAGGGCGCCGTTGAAACCACAGCATTGGTAATTACTTAAGAAGACCTTTTCCAGAGTTGCATTTGCTCAAGAAGAGTTATTTAATTTTGTGGTTTAGTGAATAAAGTTGAGTTACAACTTTATTTTACTTTGTAGTTTAACTTCCATGTGAGGAAGTTGGGGTGGGACCCACACGATCCCCAACCCATTCAAATTCCCTAATCCCCCTCTTAAATTTTGGCGACCCCCTTAATTTTTGTAACTCATCCACTCCCCCTCTTCAATTACAAGTCAACTCTCAAATTAAATTTATTGTCTTAATGCAATTCAATTAATTTAATTTTTTAGTTTGAGTTTTTGATTTTTAAAATTGTGGACATATGTGAATAAAATAAGACAAACTCTTATTTTATTTTTGATTGGTTTTAATTGTGTGGAGTCTGGGGTGAGAATTTCTCAAAGGCATGAATATCTTCATCTTCTACGTTAATGATCGTGAAGAACGCTGCTGCCTACCATGCCTCTCTTCTTCTCGACACTTGACGAAGAGACACCATCATCCCGCGACAACGACTACGGAACAGCGGGACTTTTCCCTTCTTCGTCAAGCGATCAATCTCCATGTATCGAGGTAGGGGTTTTTCATCGTTCAAGAATTATCAATTGACACTCTTCCTTATTTCTTGGACACATGTTATCTGATTAATGGGAGGGTGTCGGACCACACAAACACGGCCGACACTCCACCCCTTTATTGTTGTGTCTTGTTGAGGATTGAAACGGAGGCAACGCGGTGACGTCACACTGCGCAGGAACGAGGGAACAGCGGCCGGAGCGGCCCATGGCGAAGAAGTGCGGCGCCGAAGCCGAAAAACCCGCGGCCAAGCGGAGGGGCGCGTAGCTATCGCGCCATGGCAGATGGACAAGGGTCGCCGCCTACGCGGCGAATGTGCAGCGGTGGGCGGCCGGAATCGACGGCCACCGGTGCTTCGAAAGGGTGGGACCGCAGGGTCCCGCGGCGGCGGCACCGGCCGGCCAACCGGGACAGCCGTTCGGGGGAGGCCAGGGGTAGTAACCCCCAATGGCAGATAGGAGGGCCCCCTCCACGTAGGGTGCCGCCGTTTCGAGACAAGGGGGGCAGCACCCCTCATTTTCTGCTCGGCCGAAATGACCGGGCTGCTGGCCACACGCGCCGCGCCCGCGCCGGGCCGGGCCGCCTGCTCTAGGCCAGACCCCCGCGCTAGGCCTGTCCGTGCCCTAGTGGGCCAAACCGGGACCCAGGTCGGGCCGACCCAGGGGGTGTTGGGCCGGGTCGGTCCGGGCCCAAAACCCCCTAAAAATGGACAGCTTCGTTCAAAGGCCCATAACATGGGCTACGGACCTCCGATTGACGCACTGTCAGTTGCGATGCGATTCGTGGATCGAGATGGTCGTTTCGGTATATTATACATAAGGTTTTGGAGAACTTTGGGTATGGCCGAGTTGGTTCGAACTCGAAACCAACCGGGCCCTCGAAGCGGAAATGCTTATAACTCGAGCTTCGGATGTCTGATTGACGTGTTTTCTAATTTGTTGGATTCCTCTTAGTGAGATTGTATTTTTGGATTACTCATCTCAAGGTTTGGTCGCAGTTGGAGTATGGTTAGGTTGGTTTTCACTTAAAAATCAACCGGGGCACTATAACGAAGAAGCCAATAACTCTACGATCGGGCGCCCGATTGACGCGTCGTCTGTCACTTTGAGTTCCTATTGATGTGACGGAACATCGTGATACATCAACTCTGGACTATGTGATAGTAGATGTATCGAACCCTTGGCTTGTGGAGCGGATCCTCCCCATACGAGGGTGTTGTGTGCGGGAACCCTAGATCTGGCTACGACTGCGACGAAGATGACTTCCGTACTAGGATCCTCTGTGGGTTCGACGATGACAACTACCATACTTGGATCCTCCGTGGGTTTGGTGAGGACGACTACCTTACTGGAATCCTCCATTGGTTCAACAAGTACGACTACCATTCTAGGATCCTCCATGTGTTCGACGATGATGAATATTGTACAGGGATCCTCCCTGGGATCGACTACCGTGATGGGATCCTTCGTGGGTTCGACGACGATGACTACTATACTTGGATCCTCCGCAGGTTTGGTAGCGAGGACTACTAAACTTGGATCCTACGTGGTTTCATCAGAGGATATGATTTAGAGGCCAAATCTAATCATCTCCACCCCTCTTCGTAAATGGATACCTGTGTGAGCTGAGTCTTGACATTAAATCATTATCTTCGATGTGATTGACTTGATATCCTATGTAGATTGGATTATACTTTCCTGTGTGGATTGGGTCATACTTTCCTGTGTGGATTAGGATTTACTTTCCTAAGTGGACTGGATTGTACTAGAGCTCGTGAGTTGGAGCTGAACTGGATTTGATGACTTAGCTATATGTATAGGAATATACCTAAGTATTGTTGGATGATACTTCATGATTGTATATTTCTTTGTGGTTTATCATTTGTAAATTTAGGGAGACCTTCGGGGGTCTCGGGGTCCCTATTGAGTATCGTATACTCAACCATGCACAGGCTTCACCCGCACTATGTTGTGTTTGTTGCAGACGATGGATATCACTGATCGTGGTTGAGGCTTGTAGTGTTGGACGGTACTCGGAGGAGGATCTCACGATGAGTCGGTGCCCGGAGTTGGATATCATGTCGAGTCGGTACCCGGAGGAGACGGACAGACGTGGAGTGCTGAGGAGGAGATATGTACCTACCTATCAGGTAGGAATCTGTAGGATGATCTAGGAGCGGGTTGTCACCTTTCAGCTATTGTCCTTGATTTGTACTTTACTTTCAGTTGTACTGCACCTTTAGTTCAGTTTGTATTCTGGCCCATTTACATTCAGCACTTACTTCTATTTTCAGTTTACTTAGTGTTTACTTCAGTTTGCGTACTCTATGGTGTTTTTTTCTTTTATAAAGGAAATGCCTTCCCTTTTTATCAGTATTTACGCCTTTGGTTCTAGTCGCCAGCCCCTGGCCTATGGAGGGTGGGCTTGGGGTAGTCACGACATAGGCCCCGAGGACGGGTCGTGCGGATCTATGGTTGTGGATTCCAAATATGATTATTAATGTTCATTTTTATGATAGGGGAGGAGATCAAAGGTGGGTTCAGGTATTTTTAACTAGTTTTTTCTTGTTTCTCATGTCGTTTATCATTTCTATAAAAATCTCCAGTTAGGTGGCATCACTCTAAACTCCTCCTTCTTGAACTGATTTGATTAGTTTCAAACTAGTTTTATTGCTTGATTTTTAATGTTAATTATGGTAAAAAACATGATTAAAATCCTCTTTTGTGATGAATTTTGATTTTTGGTGAAATCGCGGAATTAGAGTATTTGGATGTGAAATCTACCTTGGGCTGAGTCTCAAAATTATAATGGTACATGGGATATAATTACCTTCTGATGACTTTGTAGATCTATGAGAAACCACTCATGAGTATGGAACTATCATAACAAATCATGAACGATTAGTGGTGTTGATATGGGGAATGGGACAATTATGCCTTAAATGGAACTTGTGAAATGGTTTAATGTATTGTTTGGTTGTATTCCCTGAAAAAAGGATGTTGATGGAAAACAGGTTGATATGGTTCTTGTTCATATTAAGTGATAAAATATTTTAGAGACTATTTGATTAAAAACGTTTTATATAATGTTGTTAACTTTTCATTCCTAGTGCTGTGAGTTGGGAAATCATTTGGGAAAATATAATGAGTTTTAGTACTCACCCCTCATTGGAAATTCAACGCTTTTGGATATGTCATCTACCAGGAAATGGTAAAAGGTAATGTATCACACATATTTATCACAACATCATGATACTTGTGTTTTTTGGTGATTATGGAGCACGGATCTTGTGGATCTTTGGAGTTATATTTTTCTTCGAGATTCGTTTGTCTTGTAGTCTTGTGTTATTTAAAATGATGTTAGTTTGTCTTATGTTATTGTGATTCTTGGTTGGTTTGATTAAAATTAAATTTTTTATTTTTATTTCATTTTATCTTGAATCATTTAATGTTTTATTTGATTTTGGTTTCCTTTTTTAGATATTTTATTCATAATGGTAAAATCTCCACCATATATTTTGAAGTGCTTTAGAATTTAATTCAAACCTTTTTCATCTTGGGTATATCACTTATGCACTAGTAAGATGTCACTACCATCTAATTCCATTGAAAAAGTGTAGTGTGTTTCACATTAGAAGAAATAAAATTTAATGTACTTAGTTAGAACACATTAAACATCACTGAGAAACCTCATTTTTCATGAAGCATAATATTTGAATGGATTTTAATTTGGAAGATTAAATAACATCTATGAAGTAGGGAAGGAATATAATAAAAATGATCAGGATATAGGAAAATATGATCCTAAAAAAACATTATTAAAATTAAAATAAACAATAGAGGAGTCTTAATGTGGACTTACAAAGATGAGTGTTAATATCACCATTTACATCCACCTCAATCAACTCACTACAAAGTGTCAGTGCCATAAAAGTCAACATCGGACTGACCTCCTCAATAGCTCTCATAGAAAGGGCATCAACAACATGATTAGCTTCTCTATATTGTTTTGTCACAACAATAAAAAGTTGTTCCACAAGTCTAAGAAAGTCAATCCATGTGGCCAGAATGAACTGATGTAGTAAATAAATATAAATTTTTATCTTTTTGACATGGAAAAAATATTATATTTTATATCTGTGATGGAGATGTGTTTATTTCCTCCTATAAAATTAAAAATAAATTTTTAGAGGTTTCAAAGCCATATTTCCATATTTTAACCACCGTAAACCCTTTTGATGATTACATCTATATAATTATTTATTACAATTTTTAGAAATGTTGTCTACTGTAAAAAGAAAAGTGATATATAAGTGGTAAAATGTTAATATTCTCAACATTATCCTATTCACATGGTCAGTGTAAATATTTTTATGTTTTTTATGAATATAAAACAATATTATTTAACACTTTTTACCATTAATGTCATTATAAAATCTGTTCACAATTCTTGAATTTAGAGACAAAAATATAGAACATTTATTAAAATTAAAACTATTAAATTCTATATAATATGATATAGTTTTCTACTAAATTAAAGGATCATAATAATTTACCCATGTTGTATTTATTTTAATATTTCTCAAATATTTTTTTTATAACTTGATTTAGTACTCAATCGACATTATGTCGTCATTTTAGGTAATTATTCCATGAATATTTTTTTTAAAAATAACCATTATTTTTTTTATTATTTCATATAAACATTATTAAAATCTAATAATATCTTTTAATCCATATGAAAAAATTGTACATACATTAAAAGAAAGAGAGTAATATTTTTCATTTATGTTTTACATGAATAATATTAATGTCATTATTAGGGTATTGTGAAATGAAATTGAAATTTGTTCGAACAATTTATGATTGAGGTAGAAAATAATATATATAATTAAATAAAAGAATTCCTTTTGGATATTTTCAATCCCTAACCCATTGTATTGACATCGTTTAACTGTTTTAACCCTCCGAAGGTGAAAAATATTTACCATTGAAACTATTCATAATGAAAAAAAATCAAAGGGGGGATACTAGAAAAATTATAGACAAATAATAATAAATATGGAAACAATTTTTGATGATTCAATTTATATAGGAAGTAGATAATAATTTTAAAATATTTAGACCAAATACAATGCAAATGATATTATGAAAAAAGTGTTTAAATTATAAAAATTAATTTATTCTTATCTCCTGAAAAATAAAATTCATTAGTGGAATATTAAATTTTTTAATTAATATATAATCTATAAATTTAACTAAAAAAATTAATCAGTTTTGATTATTCTAATTTATTTATATAGAAACATATTCCCCTTATAATTTTTTTTATGAAAAACAACACTATTTTAGTTTCAAATGATTTTATCATTTGGTAATAATTTTTTTCATTTTATATATTAATAAAAAATAATTTTGTATATTTTATTATTCTTATTCATACCCCCTAATTGAATACCTTGTATATAAATATCACATTAAATTACAATAGTTCAATAGTATATCATAGATTCTTTAAACAATGTGTTATGTGTAATGAAAGCTATCGAAGAAATTATATTTATTTAAATTAAAAAAATTCATAAAATAACAGGGTGTTACATTATACCCCCATACAAGTATTTTTGTATTTAAATTACATTACATTGATTCAAAAAAAAATATGATACAATGCCCTCATCACAAAATCATGATCCCATGTTGCTTTTTCACATTTTTAATTTTTCCTTGAATCATTGAACAGGTTAGTGTTCAAGTTACACAACACATTCTCTATTCGATAAAGGCTCTTCACATTTTTTCACTCAAAATAGATATATATATTCAATGGTATGAAATTTGATTTCATTAAATGTTGAGGATTAGGTATTTACATTCTCAACAGTGATATATGTAACACATCAAAACCTCGAGATAGATTCTACGGAAACACCAGTTGATAAGATACCATCCAGATTTGATTTAGATTATAAAATGGATTGATATATTTATGGGTCATTTTTAGTTTTATTATAAATATCATAAACCTATTACAAAGGTATATTATTAAAAATAACTTTTAACGAACATCAATTTCTATATCTTATTAATGATTATACGCAAAATATTTTTATTAACTCTTATAAGATCAAATGTTCATTTCAATAGATCTATCCTTCTATGCGATTTCCATTTCTAGAATCATTACTAATTGATTTCATTATCCAATTTTTTAATAGAGATATATAGTTCCACACATCTTGGAATAGAGGTATTAATATGGTTATATTTTAATCCCAGAGTGATTGTTATTAAAAATACACCAAATAATGGTGTTGATCTAAACCAACTTCTATGTCCATAGATAAATATCTCAATTTGTAATCAAGATTAAAAATGTTCCTATCATACATAACAAATATTTGATGATTATCTATTGTAATTAATGTTAAATATTAATCTAGATACTATTAAGGATATCTCTATAACATCTAGGTAAACCTAGAATCTTGATAAAATGCATTTGAGCAAAGTAAACCATAAAATCCCATCACATCCAAAATATACTACCGAATATAATGATCAATAGATAATCTTATCTATTGAAATATAAATGCGATAATTTGATAAGGTGGTTCACTATAAACCAAATATAATTATTGTAATATGATGACTTTTTGAGTCTAATGATAAAATTTAAAGATATATATATCCATTTTTATTCAGGATGAGTAATAGTGGTAACAACCCCATAGACTTTTTCCTCCTATACATAACATTCTACCATTCCATGATTTGGGATATATACACTAATTGTTTCCTTTCCATGTTTTCCCATAAGATATATTATTCCATATCCCTATATATCATTATACTTGATTATTGACTAGAGATTGATTAACCAAGAGAATCATCTATAAAATCATTCTTCATTTATTTATTCGTGGGACACATACTAAATTTTTGAAACATTTTAATAAATTACATATAAAGAATGAACATTGGAAAATTATTAAAATTTTTATATAGATTTTATATTCCTTATACACCTCTGTAATATACTATATATGGATGGTTAAACATTTATATATGAAATATAGAATATATACCCTTTTGTAAGTATTCATGTTCTATCTTTTGAAAATCCAAAAATTTTAGATATCATTCAATCCGCATTGTATCCAAACAAGAATGGTTATTTTATCTTAGAGCATTATCCACATTATTCTCATTCCTAGGGTAGTAATTTGAGGATGAATCATAATAATTAATCATCTCCTACCATATTTTATGGATCATATTCAACAGATTCCATGTTAAAGTGTACCTCAAGATTATATAATACAAATATATGTCACAAATTTTACCATAAATATTATTCAACTATATGTTCGATAAAAAAAATACACTTATAGCTAAAACTAATGTGTTAAGTATTTTTATCATTTATTTTCAATTAGAGAGTGTCATATGTGATCACTATGTTATTTTATATAGGGATGCATAACAATCCATATTTTAAAGAATTACTATAGATACAAAATCAATCACCACTATTGGTTAGTGTGAAATTAGTTTCAATAACTATCCATCATTTCAGATCCTTGAAATTAGTATCACATTAATCTATCCATAAGAAAATATATCTATTTATCATCAACATGGTGTGTGCATCAGATAGTGATGGTAAATTTATCACAATGTATTGATAGTATCCCACTAGCTAAATAAATCTATAAATGATGGTTATTGTGGTTTTTCTAGGATAATTGTCAACAAAATATTCTATTGAATAACCCATTTATATACAATCACTTGAGATTATTTTACAGTTGAATAATAATTTATAAATACAAAATTCATAATAGTTAAATTTAGCATATAGTATCCCCTTCCTAAGGGAATTCAAATCAATTTTCAAATGACATTTGTACTCTTTATTAACCATTGAAAATATATGAATATCATCTATAATGACAACAAGAAAGTGATCAATGTATTCTCAAAATACTATATTAATTATATCCATGAAGATACTAGGGGAATTTTTTAAGTGAAAATGTCATCAGTATAATTTCATAATTCCCAAAACATATATAAAATAATAGATGGTGTGTGAAATATTGTTTGACCCCCAATTTATGACACCTGGAATGAAACAAACCAATTTCATGTATTGATGTCTAATTAATTAATCACAAAAACATCATTATGGTGTATATGATATGTGTTCTCGATAGTGATATTATTAGTTTCCCAATAATTAATGGGGAAAATTGACTCCCATATATATATAAGAAAATTAAAATAAAACCCCCATGGTCATAATATCGGGTTGATGAATGCATTTTCTAAAATATCATATATTTATTTCATTAATTTCTAGAACATCATATAGGGTATTATATAAACTGTTTTTGAGATTGGCTTAGTATTGGGTATGAGTTCTATTGAAGTCTCAATATCACTTTTCAGTGGAATATTGCAGTACCATTTTGGAAAAATCGTTAAAAACTATTGTATAATAAGAATATAATCAATATGGTCTTTCTCACCATCCATATATGTTTCATTGACTACAAGGATATGAATTCAGTGTAACAAAGTAAATATAATTTCCATGGGATATTCTAATTCATCCTCAAATTGATAAATGAACATAAGATCTTTTATAATATGAAATGTAACATACCTAGAATATAAATTTAAATCAGATCTGTATTATAAAATCCAATATATAACTATGATCATAATAAATTCAACTAGATGGATAACTACAATATTTTGTAATTCCTTGTGATTTACCGAAGTTTTCAAGACTCTGAATATTATATTTCATATCCAAATCATGTGATAAATGTTAATTAAAAAGTATATATTTCTATTTTGTGTGCACATAAAATGATTTCGTCACATATAATAATTTCTGTTATAGATATTAAAATTTAGGGAACTTTTTTTAATTGAATGAATAATTGGACAATTTTTCATTCATGCCTGATGATGAAAACATAATCCTACCCATAATGTATTATAAAATTTTACTCATAAGTAACAATGGATTTAAATCCATATTATTATGCTTATGTAATTATAGATTCATTCTTTTACATTTAATATGAGGGATGTACATTCTGATAATTACCCTCCAAGACACATTCCATTTAATGGATTAAATATACTTCTCTTGACTTGTGTTTTTGTAATATATCACTATTGGTATACATATCCTTCAAAAATATAAATGGATATGATATATTTTTCATGATCCAATAACTAGGTAACCCAAATCATTTCCAATGAATATCTGATCAATAGTTCAACCATTATTCAATAATAATAACCCCTAAACGATAGTGGATATTTCCTCACAAAAGACATGAAATTATAATTTTTATTACTTTAATTACTTGGTATCTCAAAATGATATATTACCTAATAATGTTTTATGAGAGTAAAAATAAGACTCTTTATTCGAATTCCCATATCATTTGGTTTCATTGGTGGAAAATAATTCCATTGAAAATCACTTTCATTTCCATCAAGGTTCTTTTTTGTTCTAGGCAGTTTCTAAAGAAAATATTTATATTATAATAATCATTTTACATTAATCAAATTGATTAATCATATGGTAATATAAGTCATTACTAATTTTTTCTAAATGATGAAACATTATTATCCCCTAGTTATGGTTATGGTTTATCCCATGTCACTTTAAATTCAACAAAGTTTGTTAATGGTTCTATCCCTATATTTCTCACAATACAGCCTAAAAAAATATCTACACATTTCTCTAATACCAGATATGGAGTTACATGAACAAAATATATATATTAAATATTTTATATTGATATTCAATATATCTCCCAAATAAACATGCCTAAGATATATTAATATTTAGTGTACTTGGATATTTTATACACAATCATTATATCAAAGTATATTATTAATAATCTATAATATCCTTCTATAAAAATATTTCCTTTGTTGACTCATCATACTTTATACACTCCATACCAAATTGGGGGAAAATAAAACATAAGACATGGTGTGCTCAGATGCTCAGTGAGGGAGAATTTCTGAGATATCAATCAATGTTCATGTGTAATAATATTAGGGGCATAAATGTATGAGAAAATGTTTTTTTAATGCATAGTTATACCCAATAATTCATATTACAAAATATTTAGTCATGGAATTAAACATTAGTATGTTATAGTATTGGGGAATGAAAAATAAAATTATTAGCCATTAGATCAAATTATACGAATATCAAGAGGAAATTAGAGTAAAGATCCATTATTTTCATTAAAACGTTATAATACTCCCTTTTTTACTACATGTACTGTCATATCATTTTGGATCAGATATCACCACATGTTTCCCAAATAATAGAGCATCATGTATCACCATCTATTTTAAATATAAATGTGTATTAGGAATCCCTTACTATTTCCCATATTTGATCTATAAAAGCAACTATATTACCATAATAATGTCAAATGATATATATATATACATAACCAATTAATTGGTGGAATTTAATAGACCAACCCATTAGATAATTAAAACGATAAATATGTGTGCACCATGAATATAAAACATTCAAAATTTATTCATTACACAGCCCATGGAAAATAAATGAGTTTCATAATATTTTTATGAACCCAAATCCATAATTAATTTAGAGAAAGTACATGGATTTAAAAATGAGATCATTTCACCATTGAATAATAAGTAAAATCAAATTATTTGATATAGATTAAAAATAACTATAAAATTATATTTGGCCATTTATTTTAAAATAGTGTAAAATAACTATTTTCCTTTAGTTGTTATTTCACATGAAAATAATAAATTTTTTAAAAAAAAATTACATTAAAAATAAATATTGATATTTTTAATAGAATATAAAAATAAAATAATTCCTTTGATAGAGGTAAATTCCATGAATGTTCTATATGTTAATATAATAATTATTTTCGCACATTATAAAAGGTTAAAAATAATTTCTTGGAAAACTTTTATATTGGTTACTTTAAAAAAAATTAGAATAAATTACAAGGTAGTGAAAATGAAATTTTTTAAAATTTTATAGGATAGGTAAGAAAATTTAAAAACAATTCTAATGATTATTGGCACATAATGAAAAGTTCATCAACCTGAGATCATGTGAGGGAAGATGATTTTGACCAAAATTCAATAATAGTTTTTGAAAATTATTTAAATATGTTAATAATACATTAAATTTATATGAATAAACAGTATATAATATTATATATTGATTCTAAATTTTATAATCCATAATTTTTTCGACAAAAAATTATAATATAAAATATAAAAGAGAAATGAGATCATAACATAAACCCCTGTCTTTAGTCTCAATTTCTTGATAGGCATTAGATCCTCTTATATAATATAAATAGGATTTATTATAAATATATTTCATAACCATAATATTATATATCATACAATATATGATTATCATAAAATATCTTATATCCCATTTATAAAAATTTCTTAATTAAGTCGTGATTTTGGGTGAAATTGCTTTTGTTTTCATGCATGTATCAATTTAGAAATACCAATCCTCTTATATTGTTTATTAATCTATAATATATATTTTTAATAATTTCATGAGAATCATATTTAATAATTATGTATACGTTTTTAATGATTCATATAATTCATTAATGAAAAATGGATTACATATCTTCTATGAGATGGTAATCTAAACATATGTAGAGTTATGTTAGCACCATTAGATATATTTAATTAATGAAAAAATAACTCATAACTCACCCTTAATTATAAATAATAGAATCATAAATATGAGATATATTAATTAAATTCATCATTATGACCATTAATTTGGATAATTGATGAGAAGTAATACTTTTCTCTTCATAGAGGTTATAGTCCACATGTATGCACAATCAATGTTTTCATTTTCCATTTTTTTTAAAGGTGATGGAAAAAAATTACATCATAATAATGATAATTATATTTATTTCAGATACCAAAGTCCATATTTTAGAGTGGATACCATAGATTTATCAGATTTTTAAGAAGAAAAAATATTTAAAGAATTAGGTTAATATTTACATATATTTATTGAGTGAATTTCATTGAGATACTTCTTAAGACAATAGAGAATGATATTTTGGAAGGACCATATGATTGGTGATTTTGGAAATTAATCTTTAATAGTTATAGGGAAAGTTATGGAAAATATAGGGAAATTTTTAACATGGGATAAGAGGAGGTTCTATTTATAATTGAAGATAGGGGAACCATGGGAATTACCAAAATTAATATATTAATATAAATTAATTTTCATGTTCATGTTTAAAATATTTATATTTTTATAATCCCGTGTGATTATGAGTCAAAATAATGTCATAAAATAAAATTTATACATCTTTAGGTGATTCTTTATTTATTATCTCTTATTTTAAACCCACCATTAACCCATTTGATGATTCCTATAACAGTAATATTTTTTTCATATTTTTTTCATAAAAATTTAATAAAAATGAAAATTCAATCATAATTGGACAATGGATGATATTAAAGACTATATCCTAATTCCTTGTCTCATGATAATATTTTTATAAATTTTAAACCGTTTCATAAAATATTATATAGCATAAGATATAGTTAATGCCATTTTCATTTCATATCACATATTTTCACATTGAAGAAAACAATATTGTAATGAAATTAAAAATTTTCACACCCAAGTTTTTATTTTCATCCATTATTATGGATAGTTATTGTGTCTTTTTTTTATATCTTGAGTTTTGAGTCCGAAAAGTTCTCATTTTTCAGGTGTTTCTTTGTTTAGGTTGGACAATGTGTTTATTTCATAAACTCCCACTAGTTCTTGGAAGGAAAGAATAATTTTTTAGCTTCAATGTTTCCTTTTAATGGTTAGTGCATGGTTCGGTAAACTATGCGACCTTCTCCATGTAACCATGATACTTCTGATTTGGTGTCAGAATGATGGAACACAACTTGTGCATAGTTTTTCAAACCGTGCAGTAAACATACATCAAGGGTCTACCTCGCGAAATTGGTGTGTGCAATGGTAGGAATGTGGTTTGAAAAACATGCATCCAGACTATGCGTTTCCCTAGTTGTTTCTAATACAGGGGCCACATTTGGAACATTGTTTGGAAAATGGTGTCGCCAAACCATGTGATCTTCTCAAATATAAAATATTACGAAATTATAACGCATAAACAATTGTGTTTTTTTCCCAAAATTAAACCCATATCCTCCTTTAAGTTATTGAGACACTTTTGGGACTTTCCCCTTGTCCTCTAAGCAATCAGCCTTCTCCCTGGGTGTGGATTTTTTTTTTCAAGGTTTTATGCTAGATCTTAAAGGTTTTTTCCCACATATCATCTCCCTCTTCCTTCTCCTTCCACATTAATTTGAGTTTATATTATCTTATGGTCACATATACCATGGTTTCAAATATCTCCTTCATTTATAGTGGTGGTTTTTCATGGTTAGCGTTTGTCCTGGTAGATATTAGTTCATGAAACCTTCGTGGTGTGGTCCCAGGTGTGCATCACTCAAGAATCCTGACATTGACGTAGGGTTACCTTTAAATATTTATGTTCAATATAAGAAACCTTGTTTTGTTACTTTTCAAAAATCTATTGAATTATAAATGTTAATGTGTGATCATTGAACTTATTTTTTGATTTCAAATGTAGTGATTTCTTCCTTATTTTGTGATAAATATAATTTTTTTCAATATTTCATAACAAGTGCTAGTAAAATGTCCCATTGGAGTTTGAGAGTGTTTTTTAATATTTAAATAATAGTTTTTCATTTTAACGGAAATTTTTATATGATAAAATCTTACCTGGGATCTCAGAATGGATTATCAATGGTGTTTCAGATTTAACAGAAATGTGTATTTGGCATTTAAAAATGATTTTGAATGTGATGTTATTTAATGGACCATTTGGATTCAAAATAAAAGTGGATTTCAATTGTTATATGGTGTGAGTTCTTAAAATGGTATTTTTATAAATGACTGTCAAATGAAAAATGCTGTATTTTTTCACCGTTTGGGAAGGTGTATTTGGTAGAAAGAGGAAGCATATTGCCCATTTGGAACTTTATAAAATAGGTGAAAAATGTTATTGAGAAAACTGTCCATGGATAGTATTATTCCCATGGTTATTTTTAATGGATAGTATATTCTCTCTATGTAATTCTTGTGATCCATTTATATTGTGTGGAATGGGAGATCCTCGACATGGACTCCTTTTTGATATATAAATTTTAAGTAAAGAGATAGATCCTTGGAGTGCCTCTGGTGATACATATGGTTTGAGTCATTATTTGTGTGTGTGTGATTTGATGCTCAATTAGCAGTAGTTGTCTCACACTATTCATTACAACTTTACATGGGAACCTATCATAGGGACTGAATTTTCTAAGAAGGGTTTCTCCACTTGAATGATTACGAACTAGCAGGTGTCCTATAGTAGGGGGATATATTTTGTTATTATATCTATGGGAATGTTCCCCTAGTTTTGTACCAGGTAGGGTGTTTCTGGACTTGTAAATGAATTATTTTTATCATCGAGTGATGCATTATTTTATAGATGAGATATCATGAGTAGTATGTTCTAGGTTATTCACACGATCCTCGATTTTAACCATTTGTATCAGCACATATTTGTTGGGGAAAATTATTCCGATTCATTGATAGTTGGAATCACTAATATGAAATTTTCAATGACCTTGTTGTATTATTATTATTCTCCCTATTTGAGTAGGGTGGCGTCATACTAAAAATGATCAAAGGTATTTAAGTGTTTGTGAAAAATGTTTTGGAAATGTCTTAAACCCATTATGTATCTTTTAAGTGAAATATAATCTTTTTATATTAAATTTAATCAGATTACTCCTTGTAAAAGAATTTGGTTTTAAATGGAAAATAGTGTAATGGGTCATGATTGATTTTAAAGTTTAATATATGTAAATTATTACTTTAATGAATACTGTATTTTAAACCCGATGTTGATGTTTCTTTTATTATAAAGGAATTTCATTGGGAGTAGATATTTTCTGCCATGCCTACTATGATTTAATAATCATTCCTATAGTTCATTCTTGTAATTTATATTTCCGTGTATATTCCATATTGGTAGATCACAATGTACGGTGGTTGGTTTTGATATCAGAGTTTAACCCTCGGGGTAACAAGGATATGGATGTTTCTTGGTTTTATTTTTGATTCTATGTTTATTTTTGTTGCATTCTTTATCTCTTAAATAAATAATGTTCACGTTAGATTTTGATGCATGAAATCAGACAAATTTGTTAATAATTATACTATTAAGATTATTCATTAATAATTAGGTGAAATCATTCGCTCTTACTTCTATGTTGATTCCTAACACTAGTTTCCTTTCACTGGGGATCGAAAAAGCCCATAAATACATGTCATGGATCTGGTCAAGGTACTAATTTTGGATTAACCTAGGTGGGTTTATGACTAAATGGTATTAGAGTAGGATATCCTTCAGAATACATTTCTTTCACAACACTGTTTTATATTTGGGGATTTCATGGTAATTGGAGTAGGACTATTAGATCCTGAGGGTGTAGGTATGAGGGAGCATCTGACCAAAATTAATGTACCAATACTTATATTTCCACTGGAATTCAGGTTTAATTTATTCCCCTTGGAACATAATGGTGTTTGGTTCTTGGTATATTAAAAGGGAGTTGGGATAGTGGTCTCCATGAACTCATAGGGCCTAGAAAGCAATGTGGAACTGGGGACATTGTCCAAAAAGAAACTATGTGACTATGGTGTGTTTGGAATATGGTCTCCATCCATATGGCCAAGTTATCCATGGACACTAGTTTTCCCCAGTGAGATTTCTCAGGTTCCTCATGATTTTGAAATTTATTTCGAAACCCCTTCATGGAAATTTTAGAAATTATTTTATTGTGCAAAAACTATGATTGATTTTTGAAAGATAGAAAATGAGTTTTCATTATTATTTTGAAGAAAGCATTAGAAATTAGACTTTTTTAAAAATGATTTGGATTGAATGAAATTTAGTGTGCTACTAAAAAAGTTTTTTAATGGGAAGAATTGTATTTTTTTAATTAATTTACTATAATTTTTTTAGAAATGAAAAACTGATTTGATGTCTATGATTTCAATGTTTTTTTTGACATTGGGGTGATTGAGTTTTCAAAGGTTTTTTAAATTTCGAAATGAGAAATGAATTGAGGATTTAAAAGTGTGGTATTTATGTTTTTTTAAAGTTGAATATTTTTTTTGACAATTGGTATTTCATTATGTTCTCACTTTATTGGATATATGTGGAATTTTTATTCACGATAATGCAGGAGGATGAGTTCCTTTTATGGAATGAGTTGTCATGTACCCAGATTTTCATGGGAATATGCATTCGATTGAGACTCTAAGTAGTAACTTTGGTGATTCATAAACCCACAAAGTCTATTCCCTTTTAAAAAAGTCTTCAGGATGAAAAAATCTATTATTTGGATAGCCAATGACTGTGGGGGTTGTTTCTATATTTTTGTATGTGATTCTCGTGATGTGTTTTGAGTTTGAGTACTGTTGTTGATGAGTTGGTTTTCATTCAAACATTGGTTGTCTTATTGTATGGTGTTTTCCACCATAGATATTCTGTGGATATTCATGATGCACCCATTAGTGATTCACCAATACCATGATTCCCTTTTGATCATCATAAGTATTTTCTCCTTCAGTTTTGGAAGTTAAATCCAAAAATCATTTAGAGTCAAGCAGATCATCTCAATGTGGAAGAGTGGATGAAAATAATTTAAAAGAACATTATCCTCATTGAGATTCTTTAATCATTACAGATTAAGTTTTATACCTTAATTCTTGATGGATTGACATGTATGTGGTGTAAGTTAGTCTCTCAGAACAAGCCCCATTAAGATCATAGTTGGTAGTTCTTCGAGGCTTCGTTCATTCAGTAGTATTCTTATAAGACAATTAATGAGTGAAAGGTCATCGTGATGTGTTGTATACTGTAGGATTATGTATTAATTTTCGTAGTATTTTTATATGTTTTTTGATCTTGTCCCTTATCCACCATTGTGGGTTATGGAAGATCCCTATAAGGATAAGTGTTTGAGGTTTGGGATTCATCCTAATCTATAGTCATAGGTGTCCGATTTTGATATAACTTCTTATTCTAACATGGCGAGGAATGATATTTTCGTTTGATCCATTATGTTAAGAGTGATCAAGGTACTCTTCCCTCCTTGAGTTTGTGTATGTTGTGATGGGAGATGCAGTATATAAGGCGGGAAGAAACTCGATGTTGTTGATTCTAGTCGTGGAGTTAAAAGGCCTCATGATCATTCATCATAATTTTCTTGGTGTATAACTGTACTATGAAATCAGTTTGGAAATCCAATTCAGAAAGAGACTTCCAGCCTATGTTCCTTAAATCCCTACCAAATATTTTAGTGCCAAGTCCAATATAATCGGTTTTACCGAGTTGTTTTCAGGAAGCGACATGGAACCAGTTCATAAGAGTATGGTGCTACTTCGGCGTGAAATAATTTTTGTTGCTATTGTAATGTTTCAAACCATTGCGGTATATGTTTTTGGTGGTGTTTATATTGTTCAATTTTTTTTTAATGTTATGGTAATTTTATGGATATATTCATAACATTTGTTTCAATGGATTTGTATTTTCCATCTATAAATTATAGCTTCCTTTGTTCTAAGGGGTGGTGTGTTTATTGTATGAAGCTTCTAAGAACCTATTTGAGTTAGGATACATGGTCGAAGACCACAAATTTCGTGGGGTGTTGGGACCCATAGATTCTTACTATGGCGCAATAGATTATATAAACATTAGAGCTCCATACATATGTCTTAGAGTGAATCTTTTCATGAAATTTGAAATCCAAGGTGTGTGGTGGGGTACTACCCAGATCTTTTCTACCCCATTAAGGGGAGTGATTCCATATGAATATATTGTGTTTTTTGTTATTGTTCAACAAGAGGTGATAATTCATGAGCTGGTTTTTTTATTTTTAGTCAATTCTTAATTCATTGGGCACCTATACTCCATTACCTATGTGGTGGTGATTTTTGATTGGTGTTTATGTTTAACTATTGGTTCTCGTTAGTGGGTTCAAAATGGTGGGTAGAACCACTATGGGTCTCGTAGAAATTTCTACAAGAATGATTCAGTTATAGTTGTTTTCTAATGGTTAGGACTCTGTTCGAGACTCCCATATTGAGAGTGCAGTTTGGTTGTAGATGTTACGGATCAAATTTCCCACTGTTCCTAGGGAAGTGGTTTTGGTTTATTGATTTACATTAGGAAATGGGAATCTGTTCTGTTTGGTGGTGGTTGAGATGTTCATGGATTAATAGGTTGGATCACGTGGTTAGGATATATGGAGTCACTGGTCGATCAACATAATGATGTCGTTTGTTTCTAGGAGTGGGAAGAGTTATTGGTGGTGAGAACTGTCACACATGGGATTTTATTTTAATCCATTTCTATGGTTTATTGTTGGATATAATTTTTCCGTTGACATTTGAGTGTGAAAGGTTATAATTTTTGAGGTTTTTCTTTCTTTATTTTGGACCTCATGGTTATTCCATAGTCTCCTGTGAGTTTTTAGAATGAATGTTGAGTTTTTTATCTTGGTAGTAGCCTTCTCACGATTGGCTCATAGTTTGGTAAACCATGCAACCTTCTATTGGTAACCATGTGGATAATGTTTTGGAGGAATATGAATGGAAGATTACTTGAACAAGGGTTTTGATACTGTGTGGTAAGTGTTCATGGAGGGTATGTCTTAGAGAAATGGTGTTTTTTATGAAGAGTAGTGATTTGTTCCTCATTTTTTAAAAATCAAATATTATATTGTTATATTTCACACATTGAGTTTTATAAAATTTCAGGTGGAACATTGTCATTATTTTTTAATCTTTAACTATTAATTTGTATTTTGAAATGAATTTTTGATATGTGAATAGATAACTTGGTTTCCTCAAATAGAGTTTCGAAGTGGTTTTTGATTTAATATAAAGGTGTATATAGAATTTAAAAATAATTTAGCATGTGATGTTGGTTAGCGGACCATTTGGTATCTTTATAAATTTGGAATTTTTTTGATATGTTTTCATTACAAAAAATGTGATTTTTATAAATGATTGTGTTATAAAAATGGGGTATTTTTTCCTCCTTGGTACGGAATATTTGGTTCTTTAAAAAATGATGTTTGGGGATCATTTGGAACGTTATGAAATTAGTGAAAATGGTTATTGTAAAATCACTCATTAGATAATCCTATTTACATGGTTACTCTAAATAGACTTGATGTTATCTTTTTTGGAATCCTTGCGGTCCATTTATGTAGTGTGGAATACCAGATCCTTGGTGTGGAGTCTTTTGTGATCTATGAATTTCAGGATAAGAGATAGATCCTTGGAGTGACTTAGGTGATGCCTGTTGATTGAGTTATTATATGTGTGCATGTGATTTGATGCATGGTTGGCTTTAGTTGGATCATCCTTTTCATTATATCATGAAATATGAAATTGGCATAGTGGGGGAATTTTATGAGAATGATTGGTTCCCAATTTAGATTATTCACTATCCAGTGGCCCATATTTGAGTGATATATTTTGTTATTATGGCTAAGGGATTGTGCCCCTCAGTATCTACGATAATGGATGTGTTCGGGCGTATTGGGGTGTTATTGATGTCAGTGAGAGAGGCCTAATTTTTTGAAGATTCAGAATGTATAATATGGTATGGTTATTCACGAGCAACTAGGTTTTACCGATGTCTATCAGCACATAGTTTTCGTGACAAAATATTTTGATACATTGATTATTGGAATCACTAAGATGATATTTTTCCATTTTCCTTGTTTTATAACTATTATGATTAGTTATTTAGTATCATGTCTTCATGCCAATAATTATCAAATATTTTAAATTGTTTGTGAAAACTGTTTTGGAAATTTTTGACACCCTTTCTATTTTCTATATGTGAAATAGAATCATTATCTTTTAAATTGAATTTATTTATCCTTGAATTTTCTTTGGTATCAAATGGTAAAGAGGGAAATTCATAATTCTTGTTATTAATGTGGAAAAAAAATGTTAAATCATACATTTATATATGTTGTTTTTCAAGAATGAATTTTATATTTCATTTAGTTGAAAGGATGTGCATTTAGTGTTGATATGTTCCTACACACCTAATGAGTGATAATACTCATGGATATAGTTATTTCTTGTATTTAGATTATGGTGCATGTTACAACTTGATTTATCTCCATGGGTGATGGTTGGTTTTTATATTATAGAGTGACCCTGAGGGTTACAGGGAAAATGATGTTATCAGGTTTCAGTTTGGGTTTTTTTGTGCAGTTTTTTTGTATGCATTATCTCTTGTCTAAATAGTGTTTGGTTTGGATTTTTTATTTATTTAATGGACTACATGGTTTATATTTTGTCTCATTTATTTATTTCTTTATTATTGGGTGAAATAGTTCTATCCAGTTTCTCTGTTGATTCTGAGTACTGGTTATTTGCCAATGGGGATCGGGAACGCCGTTTAGGCCATGTTTTGGATCAACTCAGTGGACTAGTTAGGGGTAGACCTGAGATGAATCATGAAAAATTAAAATAATTAAAATATAAATAAGAATAAATTTTAACATAAAAAATTCATGGTACAAAATAATTCATCAAAATTATTCCAAGTTTATTTATTTTAGATCATTTATTAAAGGATACTATTACATCATCAGATACTCTATTAGTATTTCATAAGAAATTTTTAGTGACTATTAAATAATTAAAATTTAAAAATAAAATACCATGAAACGAAAAATTTTATTCTTATATAAAATAAAAATTCTAATTTATATATAACATATAATTACCCATATTAAAAAAATATTTTACATATTAATACCAAGTGTATGAAATTTGGTAATTATTCATTTCCTAAATTAATATTCTAGTAATTATCAAAGAAAAGTGGAATAAAATTTATCAAAATATATTGAGATAATGATTAATTTATAAATTGGCAAATTTAATGAAATAATTTCCTATTTTTTCTAGGTCTTATACCAATGTTTTATCCTAATCTTACCCATTTACCCTTATGAACGTCATAATTATTTTCTATGTTCACTATTCATAATGAAAAAAAAAACAAAAGGGGGTTATTTACTAAATTAGGAGCTCATGATTAAAAATATGGGCCCAATTTTTTAGGATTAAATATAGAAAATTGGAATAAATCATTTAAGAAATAATAATTCAAAACTTGATGATTTTTTAGGAAATACTTTTTAAGCATTAAATGTGATTTTTTCATATCCCCCACCAAAGAAATAAGGTTATATTAAGGATAATAATTAATTTCAATAAATAATCATTATCATTTATTTATATGATTCCTAAAATGTGATTAATTTATTAATATGAAAAACACATTATGTAGATAAAAATAGTTTTTCATGAAAAAATAAAATTTTACATTAAAATGCATTTATGAACTGATAACCATCAAATTAATTCATTATATGTGTAATCAATAAATTTACAATTTTTTTTTCAATTAATACCCTTTAATCCAATCCCTTGTCGGATAACTATGAAATTACGTAGAAATAATTTAGTATTATATGGAGGCCTGTTAAAAGCTATTTTTAATTTAATATAACCTATAAATGAAATTATATTTATTTAAAAAGAAATATATCATAATAAATCATTGTGTTATAGTCATTCTAAAAAATATTGGCTGTAGAATTTCAGAAATAATAGTGTTGGGAGGATATATGATGGAGGAAACCCAACCATGTTTTTGAAAAAAAATATTTTATATGTGTCTTAATCCCATTACCGCTTTAAATATTTCATTTACCAATATGAAGTTTACATCAATAACTACTTTTAAAATAAGGTGACATAATCATTCTTCAAAAAGTTAATATTCCCCTTATTACATAATTTAATGTTACTGATTGTAAACATGAAATCAATTTTTTCAATATCTATTTCAAAGTGTTGTTAATGTGTTTTTTTTAATAAATGTAAAATATATTAAAACAATTTTTAGAAAAATATTACTTGGGTTCTAAAATATAATATTTTTATATTATATAATAAATGTCATAAATTTTTTATTTCAGTTTAAAAATACGTATTATTTCCATAAAATGGTTTCCAGAATATTGATGCCATACCTCTATACTAATTACTCCATATAAGTATCAATATTTAAAAAAAGAATTATATTTCAATATTTACCTAAAAAACAAAAAAAAAATCCAATATATTGAAACTAATCATAGAATATTATTTTTATTTCAAATGAAAAAATTATGATAATTTTATAAAATGGGCATCTAAAAAATTTAATTTAATTTTTTATTAAAATCAAAATAAATAGAAATAATTATTTTAATTTTAAAATGACTTTTTTATATTTTCTATTCAACATGTTGATGCTTATAAATTACATTTTAAAATAATTTTAATCATATGTTCATTCCAAAATAGTATATATTTGAAAAAAAAATAATGTCACGAACCAACTCAGGTGTCTGTTTATGCATGGTGATCACATGGTGGTGTATGGATCTCACTGTCTCCAAATTCAGGAAAAGAACTACCTGACACATGACGTAGAGTTAGTAGTGTTGATGCATGATTTGATGACATGGTGTCACGACCACTTTGGGGAGAAGTTTGTGGTCCACACTAATCATAAGTGCATAGCCTATATATTCTTGTAGAAGGATCTAACTTGAGGAAGTTACATTGGATCTTGTACTTGCATGAGTTTGATTTTGACAAAATCTATACCCCACTCAAGGGTAATGTGGTGGATAATCCCTTGAGAAAAAAAGTACCAGTGCAGAGTTTGAGGATGTCTAGTGATGAGTGGACTCTTATGGGAATGTTTACTCAGATGCAAAGGGAGACCAAGGAGCATAGTGTAGGTAAGTTCTTGATAATGATTTTGCTGAATCCGGCTCTTTTGGAGTTGATTAAGGCGGAGAATCCCTATTATGAGCTATGCCAGTGGTATATGTTATATATTCTTAGTGTAGGTTTCTTCTTATTGGCCTTTGTATCTCAATGGAAACTTTTGATTCATGGGATTTTTAGGGGAACTGTTATATCTGAGGAAGGTGGTGATGCAAGATAGACAATAATCTCAGTGGGTCCTTCATCTAATTACTACGAAGCTGTATTATGGTGTTCATTTCCAATATTGTTGGTCAGGTATGAGATGAGACATATCTGATTTAATATCGAGATGCAATACATGTCAACAGGTGGAAGGAGAGCATCAAATACCATTTGGATTATTTCATCCATTACCTATTCATACAGGGAAGTGGGATTAGGTCTTCAAGGACTTCATTGTAAGTTATCCTTATACAAATCATGGAAGGATAAATATTTGGATAATGATGGACCATTTACCAAAATCATCCTAGTTTATTTCGATCACAGACACAAATAAAGTGGATGAGTTGGGCCACTTGTTTATTAATGAGGTGGTCCAATATCACAATGGGCTGTCAGAAATTGTTTCAGATAGAGACACTTGCTTTTCCGGTCTATTTTTGGAAGGTGTTCAATTATCTTTGGGAACCCTGATCAAAATGAGCATGGCATACCATCCCAAAATGGATGGTCAGATGGACTGGGAAAATCAGATTCTGGATGACATCCTTTACCCATGTTTGTTAGATTTCAGAGGACTATGGGATATCCAATTATGATTGTTTATGTTCACTAATAATAATAGTTACCAATTCTATATTATAAAGGAACCCTTATAGTTTCCCTATAGTTGGCCATGTCAGTCTTCTTTATGTTTGGATTAGGTAGATGTGACCTCACTTTTTGGATAGATCCATTTTTAAGAGATGTATGAGAAATTCAAGTTTATTAGGCAATAGTTAATGACAGATCCGAGTTTCCAAAAAAAATATAATGATCAGAGGTGTTAGGATCTAGATTTCTCTGTGGGAGATCTGGTTTTCCTGAAGGTGTCCCTTCGCTTGGGTCACCATTTATCGAGAATGTAGGGAAAATAACACTTAGGTATATTGGGCCTTTCAATATTTCTAAGTGGTTTGGAATGGTGGAATATATGCTAGCTTTACCATTTCTATTTAAATTTATTTATGACATATTTAATTTATCCCAATTAAATAATTATTATATGTATTCATCTCATGTGTTGAATTGGGAAGAGTTGGAGATAATGCCCGATTTTCTTAGTGTTTGAGCTGCCAGTAGAGATAGTTGATTCTAAAGAGAAGGTGCTTTTAGGGAAGTCTATTCCATTGGTGTGTATCCTTTGGGAGAATGAGAATGATGAGAATGAGAATTGGGAGTGGAAGTCATGGGGTAAGAAATAGTACCAATTTTCTTCTTTGATCTTATTTCATGTTGACTTTCTGAGGGTGGAACGTTTTCATGGTGGGGGGGGGGGGGGTGTCGCACCCGGACATCAGACTTCAGTTATAATTTTTATTTGACAATTTTATTTGGTTTTAATTTATTTTGATGAGGTGTGGTCTATGACCCACATGAATTCATAGGTTTTTACTAATAAATGAGCATTTTATCATGGAAATTTTTGGGGCATACATAGGGCACTGTCGAAGCCATATAGTTTCTCCAGATCATAGTACTCCATACTTGGTGTGTGGTTAGTTAATTAATTAATCTTATGAACACTAATGTGAATACTAAATGATATGAGAATAAAAATTAATAAATTTTTGACTTGTTTTGGTAATAATAATAAAATAATTATTAAAATAATAATAATAATAATAATTATTATTATTATTATCACTGTCAATATTTTAATTAAGTTGTTGATATTAAATTTTTTCATATTTTTAAAATTATTAACATATTATTAATATTATTTTTTAATATTGATTTTAGGTTTTTCTCCATTATTTTTATTCCTTCCCTCTGTTTCTCCCCTTCTGGTATCTCTCTTCTCGTCCCCCCTAATGCTATCGAGATGAACCCACCTTTCCTCCCTTCTCCATTGTGTCACACCTCTACACTTGGCCAGCGTCCCTCCCCTCATCTTCTAGCAACCCATGCACTAGTTCCCCTCATCCCTCCCGATGAGCCACCTACGCACTGCCTCACATTGTTCCACACATCCGCACACCTCCCCTGATAGCCTCACACCACCTTACCTAATCTGGACATTTTTTCCAACACAATGAACCTCTATAATCCCTCTTCCTTTAACAGTTAGCCTACCACACTATCATCATAGGTGTGTTCTTCTTCGATTGGTTGTTTCTTCTATTTGTAAGGTTGTTTTGATGGGGTTTTTTATGGATATTAGTTTAGTTTTTATGTATTTGGTTTTATTCCTTGATATCAGGGTTTAATCGAGTTATTTGATGTGGGATAGAATGTGGTTGATTTTGCACAACAATTTTCCAATGTTTTCCTACACTAAGAAAGTTGATTCAGGGTATAAGTATTTATTGATGAATTAATTATTTTAATGATATTATCATACTTATTAGATATATTTTGTGTTGAAAATTTTGTTTTTTCTTGAAATTTATTATAAATTTTGTTTGATAGTAGAATTTTTATACGACATGTGTGCAATTATAGGTGAAAACCAACATTAAGCTATTATTTAATGTTTTAAAAAAACTATGTTTCTAATTTTTTAGAATGTGAAAAAGGTGAAGTTTGAGTTTTAGTGTAGCATCAATATGAATATTTTAATAAAATAATATCTGAGTGTCTTTTCGATGTTCAAAGTCAGGATATTTTTTTTTAAATTGTTTAATAAGTGTTCCTAGTGGTTTTCTTAATTGTAAAAGTGATTTCTTTAACCGTGAAGTTGGTTAAAATGATTGTGTAATTGGTAAATATTATCTTTAAAATAGATTTGGTGTGCATTTTATTTTGAGAGAGGGTTTGGGTGTGAAGATTGGATTTCTGTGTATGTAGAGTACCTTTTTGGATTGGAATCATGAATATTACATGTGATGTAAACTTGGAATTTAAATCAGCACAAAAAAGGGATGCATGTTGTACTAGGAGGGTGGACTAGGACTACTGTGTGAGTGATATAGAAGTGGCATTAGCCTGGTTTCACTTAGTTGGTTTGATAACTAAAATAATATCTTATGTTTTGGATGATGATTGGAGGCCACTTGGGTTATAGGGAAGTCCCCTACTAGTGGCTTGTGCACAAGAACCTAGGTTATAATTGTTTTTATACCACTTCCACAAAGATGCAAGGTTCTAGGGTCCCACTTTTTTTTAGTATCTATAGGGACTCTCCCATAGTGGGTGATCTTTGATTACTCTTCCCTCACCATATTCATACGGTGTACCAGTTGAGGTACTATAATGGAAAACGAGTTTTTGTTTTAGAAACATCATTCCTTTAAAGTTGAATTCCCTAAATCCGTATTCATTACAACTATTCAAGGATTTAATTATTTTCCTTATTTTTAAATTGAATATGTATTTTTCATTAAATATTTATATGTGGAATATTTTCTTAGTGGCATCCTATGGAAAGTTTTCCCACATCCTACTTACACCTTTGGGTGTAAGTAGATTATGTTATGTAAGAAATGGAAAGGTTAACGCTTTTGGAGATTGTGTTTGGGTTTCTAGTCATTTTTAACAGTGTGTTGTCATGGATATGTCTTGAGGGTGGTTTCCTCTTGTTAGGTGGTGGTTATGGAGTGGGTTTTTGGTCCCCATACATTATAGTTATTGTTTCGGTTCTGGTTTTTAAATATGTAACTCAAATTCTAGTTTTTGGTAAAAGTCTAATTATGGTGTGACATCCAATTTTGGGTTTTTTTTATTTTTTGGTTGTTTTCATTTAAACATATCTACATAGAAATTGTTCCTAAACATTACTCTTGATACCCTACCAGTTGTTCCATCCCATGGGGACCGGGAATGCCCTTTGGCCCGTATCGTGGACTGGGTCAGCATCAATTGGATGCAGATGCGAGTTATTTTGTGAATAAATGGTATGAGAGAATGTTAATCCCTATGAGTCATTTAATTTGGGATGAGGCTGGTTAGATAGGATATAGGAATTTTATGACTCTTAGTTATGGATGTGGGTAGGGTGCTTTCCCAGCACAAATTATGACAGACCTCAATTCTCCCTGGAATATCAGGGTTCTAGTTTGACTTCTCCTCTAGATGGTACATGAAGGTTATAGAATATATATAGAAATCTTGTGGGGGAGAAAAGGTTTGGTCATTGCATTTCTTCAGCACGTCTGTTTTATCGATTTTGAATGTTCTTTCTGAAATTCTATTTTTCGAGACATATGTATTAAGGATTTCCTTATGTGATTGTTACTTCCTACAACATCAATCCTCCACAATGACCTCTATTATACCCATAAGAGGTATCTAGAGAGAGTTACCCTCACCGAATGATGAAAGGATTGTACAAACTATAGTATGAGTTGTTCAGGCATTAGGACAGAGAGCATCTTCGGCTTTTGATCCAACTCTAGCAAGAGAATATGAGTCTAGTCCCAAGAAGGATAGAACACATAAGTTACTAAAGATTAAACCCCCTTACATTCAGGGTAGATCAAAAACTCAAGAGTTAGAAGAGTTTCTTGAAAATATATTGTATGTTTGGGTTCCATGACACACCATAAAATATTATAGTGAAATGTGCCTCTTTTATGCTAGAGGGCCCCCATCGTAGTTGGTGGGGATCAATGCTTCAAACTGGGTAGAATGAGAAAATGAGATGTAATGATTTCAATACCATCTTCAATGAGTTGTATTTTCCCGATGTCCTGTCCTATTCTAGATCCTAAGAATTCATGGACCATTCCCAGGATTATCTAAAAGTGGTGTAATATGCTAACCACTTTACCGAGCATGTACAATATGTGCCAGAGAGTGTTTCTAATGAATCTTTGAATGCCTCGAAGTTAGAGAAGGGGTGGCAATAAGAAATTAACTCTCATGGATTCTTGTCCAATATGGGAACTTATGATGAGGTGGTTGATTGTGCATTCATAGTCAAGATTTATTAGAATGGAATGTCTGGGATTTCCGGAGTAGTGTCTTCCATGGGCAGTGGATGTTCATCTAAGATGACGATGATGCATGGTGAGCATGGGAATAATGTTTCTGTCAACTCATGCCATCCTTCTGTGAAGTCATAATATATGGCTTCTAGTAAGGGGTCTATCGTGTGCCAGAGGTGTGGGAAGGTAGGTCACATTAAGCTGGATTTCCATCAACCTCCCATGAATTTCAATCACTGTAGAATTATTGAGCACCATCAACAGTTTTGCAGGGAGACACATCCTTTTCAGAGTGGGGTAGGATATGTTTCTTCCAAGGGAGTGTTAGTTCAGACAGAGCTGCCGAAGATGATTGAATCTTGGTTTGGTGGTCATGTTGGTAGAACTAGATCATCTTTTGAGAAATCCATATCCAGGAAGGGCCACAGGCGATCAGTCATTCTCCGATAGCGACTAGGTATCTACATGCTATGGATAAGGTCCCTACATGACCTGATGTAGGACCTTAGGATGTTAAAGGTATTGTCTTCAGTTCATCATCTATATCAGTGAATGTAATTGATACAGGTGATTCAGTATCCTTTATATAGTCCCACCTTGTGAACTTGTTGAGCCAACCAACCATGCTCTTTTCTTTTTCAATGGAGTTGGTAACACTATTGGGTAAGAAGAAGGGGAAAGGCTTAAGGATTCTACCATGTGTGTTTTACTTGATTGGAGATCAAAATGAGTGGGATTTATTGTTCCTAGATATGGAATTATTTTATATGATCCTAGACATGGATTGCATGGTGGGATTTCAAGTGCATACTGATTACTTTCAGAACTAGGTTAGTTTTGAGGCACCTAATGGGAGTCCTCAGGTATTTATTACGGAATGGGATCATCAGTCGGGTCGCACGGGACCCCCACTTCTAATGTTGGGAAATCATTATTATCAGTTCTCACATCTCATGATGGAGGATAATGGTGATTCTCTTTTGGGTGGGATACCTCATATAGTGGATGAGTTTCTAGAGGTATTTCTAGATTATTTTCAGGCTTACACCCAAAGAGAGACATGGAGTTCTTGATTGAATTGGCCCCAAGAACACAACCTATATCTCATCCATCATATTGAATGAACCAAATTGAATATTGGGAATTCAAGTTATATATGGATTATTTGGAATTCAAAGGATTAATTCACTTGAGCACCTCTCCTGGGGACACCCCAGTATTATTTTTGAAGAAGGCCGATGGATCTCTCTAGTTGTGCACCATTTACCAGAAGATGAATAAGGTAACCATAAAAAATAAATATCCCTTCCCCCTAGATTAAGGACATTTTTGAGCATCTGATGTTGGAAATATGGTTCTCTATAATTAACTTGCACACAGGTTACCACTAGGTTAGGGTGAGGGAGACATATATCCCAAAGACTTCTTTTCGATGCGGTTACAACCACTTTGAGTACACGGTTATACATTTTGGATTGACAATTGTTCTATTCGTTTTTATGGAACTCATGAATAGGGTGTTCCACCAGCATCTCAACAAATTTTTCGTGGTATTTGTGGATGAAATCCTGGTCTACTCTATATTTGAGGAAGGGCCTGATCATCATTTTCAGATCGTATTGTGAACCCTATGGGATCTTCTCCTTTATGGGATGCTTTCGAAGTGCACATTCATTATTAGAGAATTGAAGTCATTGGACCACATAATTTCAGTGAAAGGGGTTTAGGTAGATCCCATGAATATTAGTATATTCATGTTATGGAAAATTTGAGGAATGTGTTATAGATCAAAAAATTTCATGGATTGACTGGTTATTATAAGTGATTTTTTTGGGATTTCTCTCTGCATTCATAACCCATAACCAAATTCACCCAGATAGGGGTGAAGTTTGTATGGGGGCCATAATGTCAATCATACAATGGGGAGTAGAATAATCATTTGAATATGACCCCATAATGATCATTATAGAATATGGAAAGGTCTATGTGGTGAATTTGGAGGATTCTGGTATGGGTCTCAGGTGTGTGCTTATGTAGGGTAATGATGTGGTGTCATATTGCTATCACTAACTCAGACCAAATTAAAAGAACTAACCCACCCTAAATTGGATTTATCCATGGTGATGCATGCTTTGAAGATATATCGTCACCACCTATTTAGGGATATGTTCATGGTCTACTTTGATCATAAGAGCCTTGCTGACATTTTCTCATATAAGGATCATAACGTGAGGCATCACCATTGGATTAGGTACTTGGAAGGCTTCAATTTTGAAAACATCTATATCCGAGGAAAGGTTAATGTGGTGGGTAATCTATTGGGTTGAAAAGTACCATTGTAGGATTTGAGGAAGTCCAGTACTGACTAGACTCTGATGGGACTCTTTGATCATAGACATGGTGATACCACGTAACACAATTAAGGTGCATTCTTATCAAGCATTCAGTTGTCTCTTGATATTCTTGAGTTGATTCAGCGGGAGAAGCCTAGTGATGATATATGTTAGTGATCTATTTATTTTATTCATGGAAGGGAAACATCTTCTAATTGGTATTTGTCTATTGAGGGAATCTAGTTCTTCAATGGACATTCAGTGGTCCTTTTATCTCTAAAGAAGGTTATGATACATGATAGCCACCAAAATCAGTGGTTTGTCCATCTTGTTACTACGAAAATGTATTTTGTTGTTCATCTCTAGTTCTGGTGTCCATGTCTGAGAGATAAAATGTCTGAATTTGTATCGAGATGCAATACTTGTCATTAGGTGATAGAAGAGCATCAAAGACTCTCTGTTTTTCTATAATTATTACAAATTCATATCTAGAAGTGGAGTGAGGTCTCCCTAGAATTCATTATTGGATTTCCCCGTACACATTGGGGAAGGAACACTATTTGGATTTTGATTCTCCATTTCACTAAATTTTAGCTCAATTTACTGATAAAATATATAGTTAAACTAGATTTTCTTGGTCGATTAAATATTCAAGAGGTGTTCTGACTTCATGGGGTGCTGTCAGTAATTGTTTCTGACAGAGACCCTTGATTTGCCTATCAATTTTGTAATGGTATTTAATGGGATTTGAGAATGATGATCAAAATGATCACATAATTCCATCCCCTAATAGATAGTTAGATGAAGTGGGAAAATTAAATTTTAGAGGGAAAGATTCAAACATGTGTGTTAGATTTCAGAGGGTTGTGGGATAGAAATTTGGGATTGGTTGAGTATTCTTATAATAACAGTTACTAATCCAATATTTGAACATAACACTTTGAGGAGCTATATGGTTTTTCATGTAATTCTCTATTATGTTGGGATTATTTAGGTGAGACCTCACTATTGGGATGGAGCCAGGTATAGGAGACGTCTGAGGTAATCAGGTCGACCAGACAGTTATTAATGACAACACAAAGTCGACAAAAATCATATTTTAATCAGAGGAATTGGGATCTTGACTTCACTTTGGGAGATTTGGTGTGGATGAATGTGGCTCCTCCCTTGGGTCACCGTCGCTTGGGAAAGTAGGAAAAGATGATGCAAAGTATGATAGGGATTTCGTGATTACTGATGGGATTAGAATGTTGGCATATAGTTAAGATCAACCTTCTCAAATAATTTTGATTCACGAAGAATTTCACATATCCCAATTGAAGAATTATAATCTATATCTGTCCCATGTATTGAATAGGGAATATTTAGATATTGAGATCGATTTAACATTGTTCAAGTGGCCAGTGCATAAATAGGATTCTCAAAAGAAGGTTCCCCATGGGAAGTCCATTCCATTGGTCTGTATCCTTTGGAGACATGGTAATGTAGATAATTAGACATGGGAGCATAATTTACGAGTTTAGTGTGAGAAATATTTTTTATTCTCTGATTAGGCATCGAGTTGAATTTATGAGTGCGGAATGTTTTCATGGTTGGTAGATTTGTCACACCTAGACTATAGACATCAATAATAATTTTTATTTTATAATTTTATCAGGCTTTAAATTGTTTTGTTGAGGTGAGGGTCGAGCCCAACGTGAGTTCATTCACTTTGGCCGATAAACTAGAAATTTTTTTAGCGATGTCAACCACACATATTGTTCACATTCGAAGAGATGGGGCTTCCTCAGACAAATGTGCAAACTATGTAGTGAGCATTTTGTTAATTAAATAACTAGATGAACATTTAACTGAAAGCTAAATGATATGATATGAAATGAAAATATAATTTTTCATGTTATTTTGGTAATAATTATAATTATTAAAATAATAATATGATTATTATTATTATAATTATTATCCCTATCAATATTTTAATTAGGTTATTGATATTAAATTTTGATATAATTATAAAATTATTAACATATTATTTTTATTATGTTAATATTGAAATAGGTTTATATTTATGTTTTATTTTATTTTATTTTCCTAATTTCTTTTTTCCCTTATCCCTTCCTCCCCCTTGGATTACGCTTCTCATTCCTCCTTCCCTAACCCATTGAACCCCATTTCTTCCATTCTCTATCACGTCATTCCCCCACCCTTGGCCAGTTCTCATCCCCTCTTCTTTTGACAACCCTTTAACTAGTGCCCCTCCTCCCTCCCAACAACCCACATGTGTGCCAGCTCACGCCATTCCACACAGACACACACCTACCTTAATAGTTTTGAACCACATTTCTTCTTCTATCCATATTTTCTAGTGCGAAAAAACTCTAAAAAACCTCATCCTTTTCCGATTAGCCTCCCGTACCCTTGTCGTATGTGATTTCTTCTTCAATTGGTTGATTCATCATTTTTTCAGGTTGTTGGTATAGGGTTTAGGGTGGTGATTGGTTCAATTTTGATTTATTTGGTTCAATTCCTTGATTTTATGGTTTAATTGAGTTGTTTTAGGTGCGGTTGGTATGAGGTGTATTTTTTACACTAAATTTATGGTTTTTTCCTACACTGAGGTGTATAAGTATTTAGTGATGAGTTAATTTTTTATTTATTTAACTTAGAATATTTATTAATTAGTTTTTGTGTTGATAATTTGGCATTGTTTTAGATTTCATATACATGTTTTTTTAATTGATTGTATTGGTGACATGTTTTTAATTTTCTATGAAAACACATGTTCATCTACTTATTAATATTTTTTAAACTATGCAGTAAATTTGTTAGAATGTGAAAAAGTTGAATTTTGTGTTTTGGTGTATCATCAGTATGGAATATATAGTAAATGAATATTTCTGTGAGATTGTGGTTTTTAAATTCAAGCATCCTATTTTATAATTGTTTAATAAATTTTCCTAGTGGTTTTTTAATTGTGAATGCACATTAAATAACCACGTAGTTGGTTTAATAGATTGTGTAAGTGATTCCAAGTATGTTTTAAAATTTCTTTGGTGTGCTTATAATTTGAAGAGATTATTTGGGAGTTAAAATGGTGGTTTTGTTTCTGTAGAGTACCTTGTTTTGTTTTGATGAATGAATATAACTTGGGATATGATCATGGAATTTAAATGAGAAAAAAGGGATGCCTGAGGTACTAGTGGGTAGATGGGGACTACAATGTTAGTGATATGGAAGTGGCACAAGATAGGTTTCCCTTAGATGGGTTGAAAACTACAAATCTAAATAAACTGTTGGATTATGATTGGAGACAATAAGGTTTACATGGATATTCCCGACTACTAGATCGTGCATGACAACACAGGTTGTCATTGTTTTTATACCACATTGACTGAGAGTTGATGTTCTATGGTCTATCTTTTTTCTAGTATCTATCGGGCCTCTCCCATAGTATTTGTTATTTGATTACATAACTATCACCATCATCATATGGTGTGACATTTGATATACTATAAAAGAAAAATAGTTTTTTTTTGTAAAAAACTACATTCCTTTAACGTTGTTTTCCATTAAAATGTATTCATTAATAATTTTCAAGAATTTAATTTTTTTCATTAATATAAAATGAAATTTATTTTTCATTAAATATTTGTGTGTGGAATATTTTCCTGGTGGAATCCTATAGGGAATCAACTCACACCCTATTTACAGCTTTGGGTGTATATAGATTTGGTTATTTCTGATATAGGTAAGGGTAAGTCTTTTGGAGATGGTGTTTTGGGTTACTAGTCATCCTTCTTCGTGTGGTGTCATGGAGATGACTTGAGGGTGGTTTATTCTTTCCAAGTGGTGGATTTGGAGATGGTTTTTTGGTCAAATAACATTATAGTTGTTTTTTGGTTTCTGTTTTTTAAATTTGTAACTCATATTCTTGTTTTTGGTTAAAGGCTTGGTTTGTTCTGACTTCAAATTTTCGTTTAGGATGTATTGTTTGTTATCATCATTTATACATATATGCAGTTATATCATTCCCAAACATTACTCTTGATAATAGGGAACTTAAGCTAGCCCTGTGGGGGTCGAGATCACCCTTCGAGCCATGTTACGGACTGGGTCGGGAGTCAGTTGGATGATGACCCTTGTTCGTTCATGAAAAAAATATTTTTTGAAAAAATTATTTTATTTGTTTCATTGATCCACTTTCTGACCTGATATTTAATGTGATATTTATTTTACCAATTCTTAAATAAAAAATTATATAACTATTTTATCCAATAACTTTCGATATTTAAAAATTCCGATAAAAAACAATACAACAGTCAATATTTATGGGATTTGGTGTTTGATACCTCTTTCAAATGTAATATTCAATTAAGGATGACTATTATACTTAAAATCATATCGTTACACAAAATTTATAGAAAAATATATACTGAATGTTCTTGGGGTTATGTGTGTCATATAAGATAAGTGATAATTGGTATCATTGTGATTATAATTAGGATTATATATGGTTATGGTTAACATTATAGATTTATATTACATTTAATAAATGATATTTTGGTGTATTGTAAAAGTTCATAGGTTGATAATGTGTTGATTATCTAAATCTTTATCCATTGATCTTACAAAGTTAGAGAATCCAAAATTGTAAAAATAAAAAATATATCAGGACAAATATAGGAATAAAATGTTTTGATGAAAATTTTTATAGAAAAATATTTTTGAACAATAAAATGTATTCTTGTCCAAAATATCATTTTTAATATTAAATAATAAGTTATGTTTCCAAAATTATTATATTGTGTTTGCATAGTGCTTCTACAAGAAAGAGAAATGTATAAAATGGTGGTTTTGAATAAATTTAATTTGATAATTATTTTTAAAAAAAATATATTTCAATAATTATATGGATATATATTTTTTTTATGTATTTATATTAATGAAAAAAATTAATTTTATAATTTTTAGTAGTTCTTAAACTAATATTAATGATATAAGTGGACATATCTATAAAAATTATAATTTCATAAATAATTATCTATAAATTTAAAAAAAATGATAAACCTTATGTTGAGTCTAGTAGGAATTAGTAATGATTGATAATATCTATTTGGAAATTACATTTTTATCTTTTAAAATTAAAATATTAGTGAACAATAAATTAAATCGTATTTATATGGGTTCACTCTTTCCAGCATTTACAAAACAAAATTATATCTTATTTATAACATAATATTACAACATACCCATTTAATAACCTCATTGTACATATTCAAAATTTTACATTAAATACAATATTTCATTTCATAATTGATCTTGATTCAATCAAAAGGATACAATTTGAAGAGGATGGTAGGGGTTCCAAACATTATAATTACATTATTATTTAAAAATATTATACATAAAACTCCATATAAAATTGTTCATTTTTCAAAGAGTAATATATTTCAATGTTAAAAACCCATTTTTATTTATTATTTATGTTATATAACTTATTCTTAATATATGGAAACCTTTTCATAAACCCTTATTTTAACAGAGTATGGGTTTCTATATCTATGTTGTTGCTTTTATAATATCCTCTCACATGTTCCATGATATGAGTATCCATAAAAAACAAATCTTATATTATATTATAATTTTTTTCAAATTAATTAATTAATCCCAATTATTACTTACAGTTTATTATATTTTAAAATCATTTAGAGAACATTATTCACCCATGGAATTTTTCTAGTACAATGAAAATGGTGGGGTTATATTTATTAAATTATTCCTCAAATGGATGTTCATAAAATAGAATTCATAATTTAATATGATATTAAAAAATATGTTTTTTATGTATCTTGAATGTCAAAATAGTTGTCAAATTAATGTTATTTGTGATAAAAATTAAATGATATTTTTTAGTGATGAAAAAAACCTTACGATTTAATATTTTATAAAATTATAACTATCAACCAATATATTATACTTAATTAGTTTACAAATGAATTAAAAAATATACCTTGATCATTATGTCTTCTAAAAAAATATTTACTTTTAGAACATTAAAAAATTATGAAACCACTGTACAATCATCCCCAACCATTATCATCATTAAAAATAAAAATTTGAACTATGGATTGAAAGACATTAAAATAACCAACATAAGAAAAACTAATCCATTAAATTGTAGATAATAATTTAATGTATTAAAATGAACAATGAAAATTTTAATGAGTTTTTAGAAAGGATATGGTATGAAAAATTTTAATATTAGTGATGTAAGGGGATGTATGATGTGATTTTAGATATATTGAAAGGTTAAATTCAATAAAATATGGATTTGTTTGTTATTAGGTTCCACTACCGACTCTAAATTTTATATAGAGGATTAAATTTATCATTTAATTGTTCATCATTATAATATTCTGCGTTTTAATTTCATTTTCCTCAGAATCCATGATTGTTTAAGCAAATTTTTTATTTATAATTTTATATGGGATTAATAATACTAAGTCTAATTATAGGTTTAAATAAATCATTTTCTATGTATATTGGGAATTATATATGATTATGGTTGGTATGGGGATATAAAAATAAATTCTTTGGGTAATGATTTATTCTCTGATGAAAATATATTTTCCTATACAGAATATATTATTCCATTGTAGGAGTTATTGTGAGAATGATTTTTATTTGTAAAAAAACAAGATGTATTAAGGATAATTCATGAATCATTTATAATTTTGATGTAAATATTTAAATTTCATGATAAATAATTTAATTTCTAATGATATATTTATTTTCTTTTAAAAGTTTTTAATTTATATTAAAATAAAAATATTTCCTCATGATCTCTTGTTTTCCCAATGACAACACAGTATTATTATATGGGATTTACTATTTAGGGTGATTTTTTTTGTGAAATTGTGTTTATTTACATAGTGATAATGGAGTCATAAAAGATCATGTTATATTATTTAAATTAGAAACTATTTCATATATTTTCATATATTTTAAATCCTTAATTAGATTTCTATATTTTTGTACCCTATACTGAGTTATTTAATCTTGAATTAATTTCACATGATTTTATAGGGTATAATGTATAGTAGGAATAATTATGTATTCCATGTTCTATTTAAGGATATATTTCATAAATGAAGAATGTGTATCATTTCAATAACCCATTTTCCTGAGAAAAATATTCTTTAATCATATGTGTAGACACCATAATGTAATTGGTTTCATAAATCATTAGAACTAAAAATGTAAATTTTTTGGTAATATAAGTGATGAGATATTTAATTAAAGCAATTATTTTTGTGGTTCTATCATCATGCTTTTAAAATTATCATTACAGTCGATTATATATTAATATAATGTTTTTTAGTTTGTAAGGAAATAAAGAAAATAATATTTACAAATGTTATAGTGTTTTATTCAGATAAATAAATAATTTATTTTTTAATTACATTGATATATATTTTTATATATAAGGGGTCTCCGAATTTTTTCATCAAAATTTATTTTTTATAATTATATTTTGTTGAGTATCCATACATAATGATATATATAGGAAACTAGAGGAAAATACACTTCCATGTAATTTTATTGAAATTATAGATGTTGGATCACAGAAATTTAAACCTATATTGACTCTATTATCTTTAGTAATATATATTATTACCAATGTAATTGATTATGTAGATTATCAATGGATGAATATTTAAATACAAGATCATTTCATCTAAAAAATCATCTAGTATTTGGGTGATCCTCTAACCAATAGATAGTAAAAGAATGGAACCATTATTTGGCTATTATGCTTTATTTTTTTGGTTCTTCGTATTATAGAATAGTTAAACTTATAGTATGAAATTATAAAGTAGAGTTCAATTAGTGATTGTCTCAAACTAAGATTAAACAATGAATGAATGTGATTGAAATCATGGAATGGTTGATAATTACATACATTTTCCACTATAAATATTTTCTTAAATAAGGTTCTCTTTAAATGTTATGGAAATTTCATGTGTTTTTAAAAAAATAAGATGACACAATTGTATCTTATAAATAATATTTTAATTGATTGTCAATGTATACATAAAAATTTATTTAGGTAATATAAATTAAAATTTAGGGAATTTACCCCATTATAAATTCAACATAATTATTGGCCTTGTATAAAAAATAATTAAACAATTAAAAAGAAATTTCTTAATTTTTGGAAAATGTTGGGATAGATTTTATTAAATTTTATGTTTCGTAATACATCAACGATTGGTAATGGTAGAGGTTTCCTGATATGATAAAACCAAAAATAATTAATTATATAAGTAAATATAATTAATTCCCTAATTTTTATAATTTGTTTTTGATATTTTTATACAATATATGAATAATGATACCAAAATGTGAAAATAGGGTATAAAAATAGGGATTAGATAGAAATATGTAATGATCATTACAATATTTGGAGAAAAAGGGAACCAAAGTATCATCATGGTAGTCGGTTGGTATAAAAATCCTACACTAGACGGTGAAAACCATGTATTTGGAAATGTATATCCCTCATACAAAATATATTTATTGAAAATAGTCAAACATGAATAGGGTTAAGGAATAGATGGAAAATAAACCAATAAAAAAATACAATAAATTCAAGATTACTATTTTAAAAACCAAAATTTTCTAGATTAGGTCACACCGTACTTGAAATCCATCCAAACATGAATTTAAACTAGAATTTTTATTTCAAATTTCCATAATGATTCCTTTGTACCCTACAATATGAGTATAATTATTGAATCCACAATTAAATCATTCTCTATATCTAATCCTTTGTGAACATCAAAACCAAATCATAAGAAAACACCTTCCAAAAGGATGATCAACTATTGAAAAACAAAATCACATAACACATTCATTTGAAAAAATCCACTAGACTTGATAACTACCAACATTCAAGCATTGTTCGTATACATTTTTGACAATAAAGTTGTGTAGAACCTTACCAAAGAATAATTTATATGGACGAATACATAGTCCGAAAAATCCTAGAAAAACAAAAAACAGATAGAAAAATGAAAAATTAAGGTATTATAATCCAAATTCACATTTCCTTTAAAATCATTATGAATCTTTAGAACAATATGGATATTTTCCTCATAATATTAGAAAAAAATAATCATGACATACTCATATTTCATTGTTATTTTATCATCTTGATCTTAAGTCGAATTAAAAAGGTTATCACTGAGATTATCCAGAAAGAGAAAGGCACCTTTCAGTTTTTCAAATTAATGGAGTATTGAAATATTTTTAAAATCCTTTGTCATTTAGGAGACCATGTAACCATTTAATTTTCTATAATTTGGTTCCCCTTTTGTGTTTTATATTTCATTTAAATCATATAATATGTACCTCTCTCAGCTAGGATTTTACTCATACCATCGGTGGCACTGTAAAAATAGAATTTCACTTTATTCTCCTTGAAAAAGGACCCATTTCATTTCACTATATCACCATCATTGGGATGATATAAACTCTATACTCCAGTTGGGTAATATGTTTTTAGTGTATATCACCATCATTATCATCAGAAATTGTATAAACACATTCCAAACTTACTCTTAAAACATTTTAGTCATTCAGACAATATTTTTTCATTTTTCTTATCCTCCAATGGTGTTCTTCGTATTTTTTTACTATAAACATAGACTATTAGCTGGTCATGAACATCGAAATCTAAGGTGACCTGTAGCTATGAATCATCACCATTTGTTAGTCCAACATTAGGTCTCTAAAAAGTTTTACTTACATGAAATATTAATTATCAGTAAGTTGGGATATTAGTTCCATAACCTGTATAACTTTATTTCACTGAATTTTTAATTTATTCCTATATTCTAATTCCTCAGGACCATAAATTTTAAAAAATACTCATAAAAATAATATTTATTTGAAAATAAATATCTGAATGACCAAAAAACATTAAAGGTCAAAAATAATTAGGCTTCTTTTCTTTCCCCTGTTTTAAATAAAATTTAACTGTATCTATTGATATAAAATCATGATGAGTCAATGGTGGTGAAAAAACAATTTGGATAATGATCCTTGAATAATTCCAAAATGTGAGTATTGCAGTCTCCCTATCCATTTTAATTGGATCCTAGTTGATGGAGAAACGCCTCATAAAATCACAAGATGTTGTATTATAAAACAAAGAAAAAATGTGTTTACCGTTACCATGATAATAGATTTTCGAGTTTTAAAAGGGATAAATGAAGTATCCCACTCTTTAATTAGTTGTGTTGTGTGTCTTAGTAAGACCAAGACAATAACCTAATATCTACTCTTTAAATATTCATAAATAAGGATGATATGAAATTAGACTTATCCAATCAAATGAATTATCCAAGTTGTGAACACCCATATCAAAGAGATTGTCCTCAATGACTTATCAAACATAAAAGGATTTAAACTGATAAATACAACATAATGTTAAATGATCTATTACTTATAATAAATATCTCATTACTCAATATCATCCTGGTATGAGATAAAATGTGAAATTTCCCATTTCATGATGATGTATTAAACATAAATATAATTTAATGAAGAAAAAGGCCTATCATATATCTGCCATTGTCGCACGGAGAATAAATATCAGATTTTTGGCACATCAGGAACAGTTCATTGTGATAATGATTTCACAGCCTTAACCTCCATTAAAATTACAAGTGTTGTTCCCATAATCTCTCTCATAATTTTTCTTGATGTAAACCATATATATCTATTGTATTAGATCATTAAATTTTATAAATATAATTTTAGTTTTCATTTTAAGAATATACTCTAAAATTGTAAATAAATGATTTATATCATATTCAACATAATAAAAAATGTGTCAAAATTTCATTTTCTATTTCTACAGAATGTGAAGGTCCATTTATTGAGGTTTTCATTTATACCATTTATGTTTATATAAATTATGTTCATTCCTTGGATGATTATGGATTTGTTAATTCTATTATTTATATGAAATTTTCATTTAACATAAAATCATCATTTCATGAAGTAGACATGTATCATTTAAAAAACATCTGATAGATATATTATATTCATAAGGATTTATATGAATAATCCAATAATTATATGATTTTACAAGAAAATCATATCACTATATCTACATATGTGAATAATTTTGTTTTTTGTCATGATAGAATTTTGATATACCATTCATAGTTGGATTATAGAGTGAAAATGTTGTATTCAATTATTCGAATTAGATTATATTTTTATTTAAAAATGAACTAACACTAATGAAAATGTATTTAAAAGATATAAAATTTATAAAATATTTTAGTGAATGATATATTGATCATATATACAAAAAAACAAATCTCCATATACAATTTTATTAGAAAGTTGAATGAGTTTTTGAAGGATTTTTATATGTCTTGTGTAGTGTTTCGCTTAATTGTGATGTTGAATTAACTATTTTCAAGGATCGTGATGCTATTAAAATTTGAAAACATTGTTTCTGAATCTCTATGATATAGGTTTTGGAATTGAAAAACAAATTAAAAGATGTACTTAATAATAGTTACATATATCCCAACACAACAACATGGGGTGATCATAATTTAATTATCAAGATGAAAGATATTTATGGGTGGGTTTTCATCGATTATAGATGATATAATTATATTCATAATAAGAACATGTTTCTATTTCCTCATAAAGAGGACATTTTTATATGATATGGGGTTATAAATTTATTTAAATTATTTTACTAACATATTTATATCATTAGTTTAAGGTAAAAAATGGATATATATACCTGAGATAATTTTTTAAATGATATGATTCCATTAAGAGTTTCTAGTTATTCCCATGTGGTTAATAAATTCACCTACATTACTAATAGAATTAATGATTTAATTTTTTGATTGTTTTAAATATATAATATAATATTCTAATTATTATGATGATAATTAAAAAAATTTAGGAATTTGTTATTGATATTAATAAAAAATAACGTATATATAATATTTAGTGCAAGATAGTTTTTTACAAACAATTTCACTTTTTGGGAATATTTTAACTATTTCTCATAACATTGATTATGTAACTAAAACTATTTTCCATGGGAAATGTAAAAAAGAAAATTAATATCACAAAAAACATATAGTTTACATGAAATAATCGATTATTAATTTTTTTATTAAAATAATTTCTTTGGTTAACTAAACTATAAATAAATTTAACCTCAAATGATGTAAATTTCATTTAGATTATGAAATACAAGGAATGATTTATGGAATTAAATAGAATATTGCATAATTATCTAATATTAACCTTCCACAATGAAATATAGAATTTGGAATTTATATTCATTCTTCATAAAAGATTCTTTTTATTTTTTTAATGAAAAATGATCAACTAAAAGAATATAAATCATGATAGTAGAAACATGGAGATAAAATTTTCTAATTCATAACCTCGAGTTATCTATGGTAATTACTTATTTGGAAATTTATAGGGGTTATTTAAATTTCGGAAAATGTGATAAATATATAGTACATAAATATTTTCTATATATACTTACTTAAAAAGTGTTGACCATAGGAAAATACGTTTCTATAATTGATAAAAATATATTTATTGCACAATTCATTCTCATCCCGGTAAAGAAAACAAGGTATCAAATTCATGAGTCATATTGAGAAATTTTCATTAACCATGTTATTTTTTTAGAATGTTAAATTCTATATTGATATGATGGAAATATTATTTTAAATTTTGAATTTATAAACCACATGTATTTTTTATAATTAATAATAAAATAATTCCTCAATGAATGAATAATGTGTACTCAGAATGAACATCATAAATTATAAGAGAAGATAATTCTGTTAGTGTTAGGAATGCTATATGTGACTAATATTAATGACAAATGTTTGATGAAATTTGGTAAGAGTATATTTTTACCGAATGACTATCAATTTAAAAACATAATTATTGAGAATGGAAGACAAGTCTCCATATTCTCTTCATCAATGTGGGTCAAAGATTTTCAGAGATTTTTTTCATTTTTTGGATGAAATGATGAAATATATCACTAATTTTATCATGAAATCATTGGTTTTTAAAAATGATAAATCAAAATGAAAACACATAGAAGGAATTCATCATCTATTCGTGTAACTCCCCGGCCCTAGTTACCCAGAGTCGGTGCATTATTACATAACATTGGCATGATCACAAGAAAAATCAAATCTCGAAAGACCGATTGGTTTAGTAGCCTTGGAAACACTAGATATATTCATAAGTCTTACATTACATCATAAAAATGAAAACTACAACAATATATTTTCTTCATAGTCCACACTCATATCCCCACATAATATCCGTGCAGGTCATTCATAAATTACTTCTTCACATCCTGGGAAAAAATAATACATTGAAAGGGGTGAGCTCAAATTCCTAGTAAGGATAACAATATTACAGAAACATTCATAAATAAGAATAAAAATTTAAGGCAATGTATAACTAAAACAAAATCCATTTAAACATGAAATTCAACACAGTATGGGAAAAATAAAATGAAATAATTCCATTTACTTATTACCTTGGATATTCTACTAATCGAATAATCACATGCAATATCAATAACAACTTTCATAATGATGGAATGTTTAATGCCATACTATCATAACCACAAAGCCAAGGCCTCATGCCACGACTACAAATAAGATTTTGTCAAGGCCTTGTTCCAAGACACTAGTTTGTCTCATGAGACCTACTGATGCATCGAGGAGCTAGAGAAGGCTCCACATGACACATATTAAGTCCAATGCATTCCTATATGAAAAGGTATAAACATAACATACACATTCGTGTTAAAACTATCATACGAAATTTCAATACTTTCACCATAATCCATGAAGGGTATAAAAATAACATATCCATAGCCAAACATATCACAAAACCTTCAATACAATATGGTTGTTATGTATCATAATAAATCAGCTTCAAATAAGCTTAAAATCCAACAAAGGATGTTGAAATAGATGAAATAAAAATGATTTTTAGAGAAATATCTCTTTCTATTTCGAAATCATTTATGAGTCATATATTTATAAAATAAAACATTTTCTTTGAAAATATTCTTATAAGCTTGTAAAAGAAGCTTTGAAGATTTTATAACGGTGGAAAATAGCCGCACCCACCGTATAAGTTAAAAAAACATTTTTACCTTAATTCTGTCGAACAGGTTAATAAGCACCTTGGTTTCTCTACAAGAATTTTACCAGATGGGTGGTCCGGTTTCTCATTACTTGTCTCTCGTATCATGAATCCTGATGGGATCTTCACAATAAGGCAGATCGGGTTCCAGTTCTAATTCCTTATAGGTGAGTACATGTGTTGGGTCAGGCATGTATTTCCTCAATAGAGATATGTGGAACACATCGTGAACTTTGAAGAGACTTGGCAGCATTTCCAATCGGTATGCTACAACCCCAATTCATTCTAGAATTTCAAAAGTTCCTATGTACCTGTGACTCAATTTACCTTTCTTACCAAAACTTATGACTCCTTTCCATGGAGATACATTCAGGAAAACATGATCACCGACTTGAAATTCCAAATCCTTCCTTCGATTATCGGCATAGCTCTTCTGCCTACTTTGAGCTGATTTGATGTGATTTTGGATTACCTTCAACTTTTCCATTGTTTCCTCCACCAGTTCTGGACCTAAAAGTTTTCTTTCACTAACGTCATCCCAACAGGTTGGTGTGCAACATCTCTTTCCATATAACGCTTCATATGGTTCCATCTGAATACTCGAATGGAAGCAATTGTTATAGGAAAATTATACCAAAGGTAAATATTGATCCCACATACCTTGAAAGTCAAGTGAGGAAGATCTCAAGATGTCTTCTAAGGATTGAATAGTCCCTTCTAATTTTCCGTCTGTCTGAGGGTGGTAGGCAGTGCTCTAATGAAGTTTAGTATCCAAGGATTTATAAAGACTCTTCCAGAATCTTGAAGTAAAACAAGGATCACGATCTGAAACAATCGATAGAGGCACTCCATGAAGTCTCACAACTTCATTAATATATTGTCTTCCTAGACGTTCCAGTGGTAGATATTCTCTTATGGCAAGAAAATGTGCTGACATGGTAAGACGATCAACAATAACCCATATTGCATCATTCCTTCTAGGAGTCTTTGGAAGTCCCATGACAAATTCCATCGTGATATTATCCCATTTCCACTCAGGTATGGGAAGAGGTTGCAATACTCCACTAGGCTGTTTCCTTCCAGCTTTCACTTGTTGACAAACCATACATCTTGACAAAAAATTAGAAATCTCCCTCTTCATGTTGTCCCGCCAATAATGTTCATTCAAATCCCAATACATTTTGGTGCTCCCAGGGTGTATAGAGAAATTGGATCTATGACCATCATCCATAAATTCCCTTTTTAGATCATGTATATAGGGAACAAAAAGACTCTTCCCAAATTTCAAAATTCCATCTTCATACACAAAGTCTCTCAATCTCCCATCATTCACAGCTTTAATCTTCTTTTGAAATTGTTCATCATCAGAATGAGAACTCTTAATACTTTCTAGTAAATATGGTTTGGCAACCATTTGAAAAAGAATTGATGTTTCACCTTCCATGGTCATTCCCATGTCTATCATTACTAGGTCCATGAAAATTGGATCCCTTTCAATTATCATATTGTTCAAAACTCCATTATCTTTTCTGCTCAAATCATTTGCCACTGTGTTTTCGTTCCTCGGGTGGTAGCGTATCGTACAATCATAATCCTTGAGTAATTCAATCCATCTCCTTTCCCTCATGTTGAGTTCTTTTTGTGAGAAAATATACTTTAAACTCTTGTGATCCGTATAAATCTCACATTTCTCACCATAGAGGTAGTGCCTACATATCTTCAAAGAAAAGATCAGCACTGCTAACTCAAGATAAAAAGTAGGACAGTTTTTCTCATTAATTTTCAACTGTCGTGATGCATAGGAAATAACCCTATCATTCTGCATAAGGATACAACCAAGTCCTTTCTTCGATGCATCACTATAAATAACGAACCCATCATTCCCCGATGGTAGAGTCAATATAGGATCATTGACTAATTTTCTCTTCAGTTCTTTGAAACATTATTTACACTCTTTTGTCCAAACAAATTTAACCCCTTTACGTGTGAGCTTTGTTAATGGGTTAGCCAATCAGTCAAAATTATGGACGAAACGTCGATAATAACCTGCCAAACCAATAAAACTTCGTACCTCAGTTAGACTCATAGGTGCTGGCCATTCATGAATTTCATTGGTCTTAGAATGATCAATAGAGATTCCATCTTTAGAGACAATGTGACCAAGAAAAGAAATATATTGAAGCCAAAATTCACACTTGCTAAACTTCCCATATAATTCATGTCTTCTCAGAGTCTTCAGGAAAATGCGAAAGTTATTTTCATGATCTTTGTAGCTTTTTGAGTATACCAAGATATCATCAATAAATACCACCATAAATTCATCGAGATATTCCTTGAAAACTCTATTCATCAGATCCATGAATACAGAGGGTGCATTAGTCAATCCAAAAGGCATTACTGTAAACTCGTAAGGCCCATACCTGGTTCGAAATGTTGTCTTTGGAATGTCTTCCTTCTTCACACACAACTGATGGTACCCATATCTATGGTCAATATTTGAAAAGTATTGAGCTCCATGCAGTTGGTCAAATAAATCATCAATGCGAGGTATGGGATACTTGTTCTTTGTTGTTATAGCATTAATCTACCTGTAGTCGATACATAACCTCATAGATCCAGCTTTATTTTTAACAAAAAGAACAGGGGTTCCCCATGGAGAAACACTAGGGAGAATAAATCCTTTATTACTCAATTCCTTTAGTTGTTTCTTTAGTTCGACTATTTCTACAGTGGCCATTCTATAAGGGGTCTTCGATATAGGCCTTGATCCAGGAATTAAATCAATGGAAAACTCACCTTCTCATTCTGGAGGATGTCCAGGTAAATCTTCCGGAAATACATCTACATATTCATTCACAACAGGAACATCCTCTATTTGAACATTCCTTTCCTCACCCACAATCATTTCATTCTCTTCCTCCCCAATAATTGAATTTAGTTGAGCTACTGGGGGTGGATCTAGATAAGAATTCGGTGGTGAAAATTCTGCTCTAATGATATGGTGTTCCTTATCATCACCATCAAAAATCGTAACCTCATTTTTATTACAATTAATATTTGCATCGTAGTCCGAAAGCCAATCCATACCGAGGATTATATCAATCACAATCATAGGTATGACAATGAGATCAGCAGATAAAGAACATTTATGTGCTCTAATGGGGACTTATTCACAAAACTTTGTTGTAATGATACTTCCCTTAGGAGTTTTAACTGACAACTCCCGTGTTAAATAAAATTGGAAATATCTAATTTTCTTAGCAAACTGGGAAGATATGAAACAATGAGATGATCCAGAATCAAATAATGCATTTTCTAAACTTTAGGAAACCATTAAATTACCTTCCACCATGTCTTTCAGAGCTTATAGCTCAGCAGTAGTGATGGCATAAGCTTGGCCTTGATCCTTTGGCCTTTTCTGAGGAAAGTTCCCCGAACCCTTAGGACATTAATTTTCATAATGTCCCATCTCCCTACAATTGTATCACTAAACATTGGTAGCTTCCTTCTTCCCTTTTCAATCACAAGCTTGGGGGGATTTTTCACCACACTTGTAACAAACACTCATTCTCTTTAAGCAAGTACCGGGGTGTTTATTCCCACATTTACCACAGGATGGATATTCAATCATTCCATTCTTCCCCTTATTTCCATTCCCTGATTAATCAGCAGATCTCTTCTTCTCTTACTTTGTTTTAAAGTCATAAGACATAGAGAATTCCTTTTCAGTCTTGATAGCACATGAGACAATGACTTCGTACGATGAAAAGGATTGTGAGACTAATTCTCTATGGAGAAATTTTTTTAACCCATCAAAGAAATGATCAATCTTACTTCTTGGGTTACGTATATAATCTCCAGCATACCTTGCTAACCTTGTAATGTTAGCCTCATACTTTGCAACATTCTCATCCTCCTTTTGTCTCAGACTCAGAAATTGCCTTTCCATATCTGCTCGATGGTCACGAGGAAAGTATTTTTCTAAAAACAGATCATTAAACTCCCTCCATTCCATATTTGATACTTCATCATCTTCCTTCATGTTTGGAATCAATGACCACCATTGATCAGCATCTCTAGTGAGGCGGTAAACTGCCATGATAACGTTTTTCCCTTTCACTACTCCCCAAAGCCGGAAATATTTTCTCTAGGGAATTTATCCATTGCTCAGCTACTAGGGGATTTTTACTCCAATTTAACATTGGTGGTTGTGGCCTCATGAATCGATCTAACATCGATCCTCCACACGGTGGATCAGGGTGCTCCATACGGGTAATGTTATTATTCATAACCTGAGTGAGTTGTACCAGTATGGTGATTAGCTGATCAGCACCAGTTGCATCAGCATCTCCACTATAATTATCTTGAGCAGGAGGGCAATCCCTACATGGAGTGCGTGCATTGATACAGTTTCCATTTCTTCCACCAGGCGCCATTTCTAAACAATAGCATAAACTAGATCAGTTTATGAATCGAAATACATAATTCCATACTTACAAAACACTTAATATAAATTTAACTATTTATGGATATAATCCATAATCATAAAAAATGTTTTCTTTGAGAAACTATATACTCATAAACCCTTCAAAATGATTTGGAAAGAAAATGAGAGTTATCCTAAGCATATCCCCCGGGAGTGTCGTATCCAAGAGTGCAGCAAGGCCCGTTGTCGTACACCAGTTCCCGTTCGAGTCTAGCTCAAAGCGGTGTTTTCGGATTTTACCCCTAGGTACATCTGTGCCAGAGCCACCTCTACCTAATCGTATCCAGACAAGGATGTATTTCTTGGAAAACTCACAAAATCTATACAATACCAAAATTATAGGATGTTCTTTTATACTAATCCTCAAAGTTCATCTTAGGTCTACATTCTCTAATCAGAGTTTATCTAAATCTAGCTTCCAAGGTTTGTACTAAACTTCTCTGATACCAACTGTAACGCCCATTCCCCAGTTACCCAGAGTCAGTGCATTATTACATAACATTGGCATGATCACCAGAAAGATCAAATCTCGAAAGACTGATTGGTTTAGTATCCTTGGAAACAGTAGATATATTCATAAGTCTTACATTACATCATAAAAATGAAAACTACAACAACATATTTTCTTCATAGTCCACACTCATATCCCCACATACTATCCCTACAGGTCATTCATAAATTACTTCTTCATATCCTGGAAAAAAATAAAACATTGAAAGGGGTGAGCTCAAATGCCCAGTAAGGATAACAATATTATGTAAACTTTCATAAATAAGAATAAACATTTAAGACAATGTATAACTAAAACAAAAGCCTTTTAAACTTGAACATCAACATAGTATGGAAAAAATAAAATGAAATAATTCCATTTACATATTACCATGGATAATCTAATAATTGAATAATCACATGCAATATCAATAACCACTTTCATAATGATGAAATGCATAATGCCATACTATCATAACCACATAGCCAAGGCCTCGTTCCAAGACAACAAATAAGATTTTGTCAAGGCCTTGTGAAAAGACACTAGTTTTTCTCATGAGACCTACCGATGCATCGAGGAGATATAGAGGGCTCCACCCATCACATATTAAGTCCAATGAATTCCCATATGAAAAGGTATAAACATAACATAAACATTCATATTAAAAATAGCATAAAAAATGTAAATACATTCACCATAAACCATGAAGTGTATAAAAATAACATATCCCTAGTGAAATATATCACAAAAACCTTCAATTCAATATGGATGTTTTGTTTCACAATAAATCAGCTTCAAATAAGGTTAAAATCTATCAATGGATGTTTACATAGATGAAATCAAAACTCTTTTTAGATAAATATGTATTTCTATTTTGAAATCATTTAAGAGGAATATATTTATAAAATAAAACATTTTCTTAGAAAATAATCTTATAATATTGTAAAGGAATCTTTGAATATTTTATAACGGTAGAATATAGCCGCACCCACCGTATAAGTTAAAAAAAGATTCTTACCTTAATTCTGTCGAAAAGGTTAAAAAGTACCTTGTTTTGAAAATGAGGGAAATATTCCTTTATAAAATTCATAATAAATGTCAAACAAGGGTATAAATGACTTTAACTCATATTATTGTAAATAGGAAAAGTGTTTTGAAATACATTTTTAAGAAACATGTAAGTGGATGACAAAGAAATCCCAGTAGATTATTATGTATAAACAACCTCAGATAATGAAGAGATTGCAAAATAAACCCTTACCTTGTTATTTTTCTTGGTTGGGGTAGGTTAACCTCCTGTATAATGGGAAAATAATTGTTATTAAATTATACAAGAGTCATATACATTAACATGATATCATATATGATCTTTTAACATTGATTTGTTTATAATATCTTAGTATTATCGTTGTTTCGGGTGTTAACTTATTCGTTTTATTTTAAATGTTTTGTTACGTAAGCCATGTTTTTCATGGATAGGTTGTATCTTAATAATATCCAGAATGATATAAAGTCCATAGATACTATTATTTATCATGAAATGATAAATATACTAGAATGGATACGATGGAGAATGAATATAATCACGTTCATGGAGACGGTAGTCCGTACTTACGCACGAGCGACAATATCATTCATTTGATATTAAAATAATATATAATTGGATGGTATATCATATATACAGAATCATTATCATGCCATATTTATTATTTACATGAATTAAAAATCATTATTATACCCATCCAAATAATAATATATTGAATAATAATTACACCACGACTTGGAGACGGTAAGCCGTACGTACGCATGTATGGTGACATGTCATTCAAAGGATGGATAGAATACTAAATATTTTTGTACCATATTTATAATAATATTACAGATTATATGAGATACTGGATTCATTATTTTAGGATGGGAATAACAATGAAAGAAGAAGTTGAAGAAGAAATGAGTTTGAAAAAGGGTGGTGAAAACATTACCTCTTCTTCGGATTCTTCCATTTGATTTGATCAAAATGGATCCTTAAGTTGGATTTATAACTAATGGAAGGCTTCTAGGATGAATTGAGGGAAGTTTAGAGAGTACTTGGGCATATTTTGGACGAAGAAAAAGGCTTTTAAGGTGTGATTTAACGAGAAGGGAGAGTGCCCTTTTATAAGAGGGGTGAGGGTCACCTTTGGAAAAGCTAGAAATATTATTCTATAATAAATTAATATTCGGTTTCTAATGGCTCCAAAGTGGATTATTTAAATTTTAAGGTGGGTATGGTTCGAAAACCACTCACCCAATGTAATTTAGACAGGTTTGGGTTACTATATTAACCTTATCTTTAAGTATTAACTCTTAGTTAATGAGTTTCACTTTTACAATGTCTCTTTTTAATTTTATATTATAAGGTTAATAAACTTACTATATACATCCAATAGACCCCCAAATTGGTCCATTAATGATACACCTATAATGATATAAGACTCTTGTCCAAACCTTAGATTTTTAGGAATTTAATATTAATTAATAATATAATATTTGTTTTAAAAACACTTTTATGTCAATTTTGACACTATTCAATAATTGATTTTTGTGAAAATCATAACAGAATGATTAATTCGAATAATGTTACTTAAGTCAATACTAACCTGTCATATTAACCTATAAAATTATTTTAATTCCTAAAAAGTCTCAAATTATATTTTTTTGGGTATTTATAATATCAATTATTCTAATTTTTCATTAATTATGTAATTACTGCATCATCGTTGGGTCATAAATAAATTAAATTATATAATGTCTAAAAATTAAAAATTAAATATAATTATTTATTAATTCATTTTATCTTTTTAATTAATATTTACAATCGAATTTATATTATGTATAACCCTATATTAAATTTTTTTTAGTAAATATACTTTAATTTTTACTCTTTTAACTCTTCTTTGAATTAAATAATAATAAATGTCCTAATATAATCCATGTGGATCTAAATGATAATATTTTATTCCTAAGGTTTCTTTTGGTCTATATACACTTTTCCAATAGAATTAGGACATGATTTAGGGTATTATTAATATCATTTTTACCCTTAATTACCCAATTTACTTTTAACTGTGGTAAATAAAAGTAAAAAGTTACTATTCACAAAAAAATATTTTCATCTCATTGAACCACATTTTACAACATTATATTAACCATGTCTCTCGGATTTTTGAAATTTCATTAACAGAAGCGGTAAAATTAATTTTTATGAAAAATTCTGTTTTTTAACTACCACTTAGTGGTTTCATTATTCATCAAAAATTGAAGTTTTTCAGAACAATGCCAGAATTTCACCATAAGCTATAATTGATATTACGAATTCAAAAATGATGTCTATTTTACAAAATTACAAACATATAAGTTTCATTAATTAATTTTATAATTAATTCCAGTTGTTACAACAATATCATGTTTTTAAGAAACTATATATATCAAGAGATTGACAATTATTTATGTCCAATTTCAAAGTGAAATTATTTCTAATGAACACCATTGGATAAAATGGTAAAAATATATTGTAATTAAACTTTAAAACCACTAAATAATATAATGTATCACTATAAATTATTTTGATTAAAAAAGTTGTTTTTAAGTATTTTTCACTATTCATAAAAATTGGAAGTTCTCAGAAAAAATACAAAAAATTCAACTTAGGATAATTTCGATATTCCGAATCCAAAAATGAAGTCCATTTTGAAATAAAAAATATATATATTTTCAAAAAGTATGTATTACTATTCATAACGGCTAGTTTGATTGGTTGTGGTGTGTTAAAACTCGATGTTGCGTACAACACACGCTATCACATTATTCCAAGAGAAGAGTACCATAGAAATTTGGGGTGTTACAATTCACAACAATATATTGGATTTTTGTTCTTATATAAAAATATTTCATCTTTATATTTGAACAAAAACTCAAAATTATTATTTTTTAACTTGAACATGTTTATTTTTTGACTAAATCTATTAATTTTCAACCTATATATGATAATATATATTTTAATAGGATTTATAGATTAAATATTAATATTATAGTATGGTTTCATGATGTTTTAATTAATATTTTATCTGATAATGATCCAAGGTATACATATATATTTTTAACATAACAAAAATTGTCATTATCTACTAAATTAATTTATATAATATATTTTCATCATCGAGTAGGTTTTCAATATGACTGAGAAATTAAAAACTAATGGTAAATGATTTGGTGTTTTCCATTGGTTTATCAATTTGGTGGGCATCCACAAAATTCATTGTTTGAATTCTTATATAATAATACATTTCATTCACGTATATAGATAGAAACTTTTGAATTTTTTTTTCAAAAGTGATGTTCCACACTAACTTGTAAATATGAATCTACTTGAAATTTTTTTCATCACGGAATTTGTGAATTACATGGTTGAAAATGTGATATTTATTCAATTCCCAATGAAGGAAGATAAAATTAATAAAATGGGTTATATAGATACTGAATTGAAGGAATATTAATTTTATAAAATATATAATGTTTTTATAAACAAATAATTATGTAATAATTTTACTATATTACTTGTTAATAGAAAACTAATCACATGATTTATTATTTTATCTAAAATCATAGAGAATACTAGAAATAGGTTATATAGAGTAGAACTTCCTCGACATTTATCAACGGTACATAATGTGTTTCACATAACCTTATTATGGAAATATGTTCCTGATTAATCTCATATATAGAGACATAAAGTTCATCCATAAAAGGGAATATTTATCATTAGTAAAAACCAATTATGATAATTAATCATGGACAGAATGTGTTAAAAAATATAACAACTCATTTGGATATGGGTTTTTTGGAAAATCATTATATTCTAGAAGATATTAGGGAAATAAAAGAATTATGAAAGTAAATTACCACCACCTTTTTATTAACATTTAATATTTTCATGTTTATAACATATTCATTTTTGTAAAATATATTGTCCAATTTTTTTACTATAAACACAAAATTAATTAACTATGTGACATTGTGATTTTTTATTATTTAAACTGTTAAAACTTATTTCACTTGGAAAAAATCTAACATGTGATATGGATATAATTACATTAAAAATTATCGTTTTTATTAATCATTAGGTTTGATATATATTAAATCGGTTTAAAATATTATAATAAGTAAAATGTCCAAATTTTTTCCTAGTTCCTAGACTATATAAGATTGAGCAAAATTATTATAACAATCATGTTTTCAAATATATTTATGTGACTAATTTTTTATATTTGACAAATTTGTCTGTGAGATTTAATCTCAGTATGTATTAAAGATATCAATTTGGAATAAGCCGAAAATGATGATATTGAATAACCTTGTAATTGATAATGAGAACTCATGTTAAATGAGATACAAATAGGTTTCATTGAATAATATTTATTATTATGATCTGTTCCATATATCGGAAACGAATGTGATAAAACCAATGATACTTAGAATTCATTAATAAATAGATTCAAGAATTCTATATATAAATTTGGTCATTTGCTTATATGATTTCAATGGATTTATGAATATAAAACAATGTTTTTTATTAAATATATTATGTATGAATTATTGATATGTTTAAAAGAGAGTGACAATTGATGGAAATATATGAGGAACCATGAAGAATGCATGGTGGTTAAATAATATTTCATATAATTATTACTCAGATGGATTTTTCTGAGAATCAATGTAATGAGAAAACTAAATAAGGGGGCTATATACCAAATACTAAATCATAAAGATGATACAATGAATATTGAATTTCATGGGGAACTAAGATTATAGAAGCCCATAAAATAATGGAAAGAGTGAGACAACATCTTTAGAATATAAATCATTATGTCTTTTGAAATAAATAGATTATATCACTTGAATAATGATGAGATATAGCTATGTATGAATATATATTTATTAACATAGTAAAAAAAATTAAATTATATAATTTGTACTGAATATGTAAAACAACTCATTAGGAATTAAGGTTATGATTTTTTTGTTATTTGATAATATTTTAAAGTAATCAAAGAATTATTTTGGATGTGTGGGACTGGTTTGGGAAGCCATGTGATAATTTAATGAATTACTAATCTACATTTAAGTTTTTTTGGAAATTTTTTTGTTTTAGTTTTTGGAGAAATATGATTACACATTGTCTTGTAAGAGTAATAAATATTTATAAAGGGACAGAATAATATATCTATAAAACATGAACAGAATGTATATGTTTTTAATAAATTATCTCTGTAAAACGAAACATATTATTATTTTTTATACCATGAGGAATGGAAAAATAAAAAATATTGAGTCACATTTGGATACACCAAATATGTTTCATGATATGTAACGTTTGCCTTAAAATTATAAGGTATGAATAAGGGTAAATAAAGGGAATTAATAATTGAAAATTTTATATAGGCATGCTATGATATAATAGTGTGACTAGAAATTTACAATATATATAGAAGATATAATTGAGAGATATATAAGGGTGACCATAAAATTTTAAAGAATATATAAAATCATTCATGCTGATATGTTTGGGTAAAGAAGTCCTCTAATTTTAAATATAATTTATATATTATGTGATTCAATGAGAATTTTAGAGTAAAAACTATTTATATAACTGTTTCTATATTTTTAGTATTATTTTGGGTCTTCAATGAATAATATTAGAGCATTTAACAAAGTATAATTTCATTATTTAAATGGTATTATTAATAGTAATTTTTTGTGAAAAAATGGGAATAAAATGAGTTGGTTTTAAAGACTAAAATATTAGGATTCTACTATTTGAATCACAATTTATTTTGAAATAAATGAAATAATATTTAGATTAATATAGCATGATAACTATGTAATTTTCAAAATTGAAATATTTTAATGAAACATTTACGATAATGCTTATTTGTCGAATACTATTTTAGATAAGGTATTATTTTAATAGGAATATTACATTATAATTGGTTGTATAACCATATGATGTTTTTCATAAATTAATGAAAAACAATAAAGGACCATTGTGTTTAATAATGATGAAATAATATTATTATAATTCTATGAATATAGATGTGTTGAATAAGAATAAGAAAATTTCTATAATGAGATGGAAAACAATGAATTATATTGAACATCTTATGCATAAAAGAAGATGAATATAAAGTGATGATGAAGCTGGAAAATAATTTTTTACTACAATATTCAATGATGTCATCAAAATAGTAGAAGTATATGAATAATGAAGAGTGAATTCAATCCCTATAACATTCCCATGTCATAAATTACGATTATTATGATAGTATAATGACATTCAAAGAATGAAATCAATTCTACTACCTAATTTGAATTCTATTTTTTTAGTGTATTGAAGAGGAAAATTGAGATTGAGTATTCAGAGTAAATAATTTTTATTGTTTTAAATGTCTTGAATTTTATTTAATTTATGGATTTTTGATAAAGATACTGAAATTTATACTACTTCAGTAAAAAATCCATTGGTTTTTGAAGTATATAATTTTGTAAGTAGGTCTTATCAGTCGATGTAGTAGTATTGTAGATGATAGAAAAATATATTCTTTGACATTTTCTGTAGTGTATCTAATGTAAACTGGTGGATTTTAGTATATTTAACTATTGGAGATGTTGAAAAACATTTGGATGATTTTTATAGAGTTCTAGGAGGTATCCTACATATATTAACTTAAATATTATAGTTCAACTTTTTTATATTATATATGTCTATATGATAGATTGGTGTTGATGGAAACATTTTGTCACAACCATGTAAAGATGTATTGTTTGGTTTTTTAGATCATTTACTACTTCACATGTGCTGTTTTCAGTTGAAATTAATTAGGAAATACCAATAACATAAATAACATAGTGGCTCAAATAATAATATGTGAAACAAAAATAGAAATTATTTTTTGAATTGCTTAAACAGACTCACACCCTCACCCACTCAGTATCAATATGTAGTCCTACTAATTAAATCATGTGTGGCCCCCACTAATAAAGTATTAATTTAATTTGATTAATCTTTATTCCCATAATTTTTTTCATTTATAAATAAGGTATATTTTACATGAATGCTCTTATTTTCTACAAATTGATAATTAAATTTATAACCATAAGTATAAAATCTAGGAATTATAGCCTATTTTTAAAAAAAATGTTAGATAAATAATAAATAATTTCATAAAATATTATATTTTATAAATATAATAAACATATATTGTATTGTAATTGTTGGGATTTTTAATAATTAAATGTATTTAAAAGACTCTTCTAGAATATTCTAGTTCAACATATGATAATTAAGTACACAATGAATCACATGATGGTTTCTTATACATTGTAATTTATTATTTTGAAAATATACCAATTTAATATGTTATGTATTTTTTATGTTTACAAGGGTAATATATGATAAGAGAATTTGGTAGAGTATCAAATTTATATAATAAAATAAATATTGGGATCATTGTTATAGAAACCCTACTGGATGATCAAGGAAATGAAGGCTATGGAATAATCCTTAATGATTATTAGTGAAATATTATCCATGGAAAAATAAATATTAAAAAAGTACCTTGATATTAATGTTGAGGTAAATAATATCATTTAAGATAAAATCAATTCATTCAAATAAATTCGTAATATATCCATAAATTACATAAAAATCAGTAAGTGATTAAATCCAAATCAATAATAGACCTTGATAATTTTTTTCATCAAAAAAATAAGATTCAGGTTTAAATAGTTCTAAAAAAAACAATTAAGGGTGAAGATTGAGTTACATATCAAGACAATTAGAAGTTAAAATGAAAAATATAGAAGTACCCAAAGTATTATCATACAAAAAATTAGTAAAACAGATGTGTTATCATGGTTATTTCTGGTGATAGAAATATTTCTGAAAATAATCATATTTTCAGCTAGAATATCGTCCATATAATCTGAATAACCTTTTATTACAAGATTAATGAAAGTGGTGACATTATTCAATGCAAAATATGTTATAAGTAAATTTATTTCTTTGGATAGAGAGTGTTTTATTTCAAACTGTTGACATAAATTTCTAGATAATAGGGTCATTAAATACACCAAAATATTATTGTGGGATGTGTGAAGGTCCAAGAAGGGTGTCTCCCTAATTAGTGCTAAAAAATAGATGTTTGGTCCTAAAAAAGAAAGAGGAAAAATTTTCCAATATTGAAACTTAATGAAAAAATGAAAATAATTTTTGAAAATTTTTGTGGTTGTGGAATGTCTATATATATTCTTAATTTTATAATAATAATTCAATTTATACATCATATAAAATTCATATATCAAAGGGGTGGTGAAATACATAATATTTTTAAAGTACCTAATAGAACAGAAATGTTTCCATTAAACACCTATTTATATGAATAATTATAGAAGCCAAAAATTTACAATATATTTTTTGGATGATACATTATTATCAATATTAAATTTCATTAATGTTGAGTTAATTGTACACTATTGTGAATGAATTATATCTTACGTTGTCAGCTATCATTATGTATGTTAACTAAAATCACATTTCTACCATGGAAAAAAGAAACTAGTATAAAAACTATATTGTTAGAATATATTTTTATGGAATGATATCTACAACGAATGTTCATATAGTTAATCCCTTTATTGGAATGTAATGTGAGATGCTTCTAAAAAATCCGGAAATTGTGATATCTTATGAAGAATACAAGTGTTAATGTATGATAATTAAATTTCAGTAATTTTTTTTGGTTGAATCAAATCTAATTATTAATGGGGAGTGTCAGTTGGTCTAGAAGGTATCATAAAAGGGGAGATTAATTCCACTTGAATGTTTTTTTCTTTCTTGAGTTGAGTGTAGGTAAAATTTTTATAATTTTCAATTTTTTCATGAACAAACCCATGAATGATATATTTTATTTGCAGTTACATGATGAAAGTTTTTATTGATAACATTTATATCTAGAGAAATAACTTGTGGTTAGTATAATTGGAAAGATGATGTAAGAAAGAAATTTGTTTATATATTTAATAAAAACCATATAAATTTGGATCAACATTTCGATAAAGATAATTGATTATAATTTTAATAAAAAATTAGACACTGAAATTGGAAATGTGGGGAAATAATCGAATGATCATAACTTTCCCATGACCATTAAATTTTGAATTTATTATCATTATTTTTGAAAAGTATATTTAATCTAGAATTAGAAATTCATATAGAATGAAAATATAAGGGGGAATGATTTTCCCAAATGGATTCTAATGATGTTTATTGTATTTTTTTTATATTTCAATGATATGAGATTTAAATATGTTCTATATGTTTGTTATCATAAAGAGACAAATAGATGAATATAACAGATAATAGTAATGTTGATTAAGATATCACTAGATATAAGGGACATTACATGACATCATCGATGTTGTTTATATTGTTGTCTTCTATTATATTGTTAGAAATGTAGTAGGTAAAGATTCTCCTACTTATAATTTGAGGATAAATGTTTTGAATAAAACAATTTATATATCATTTTATTTTAGAAATCAGATTTTAGTGGATTAATTACATATTTTTATTAGAAGATAATTATAGAACCCTCTTCAATATATCTTAGATAACATAGAAATTTATTTATGCTAGAATTTATTAATGGAGGAATTTTTGAAGAGTTTATTGTGTTACAAGTATGAAATATTACATCAAATTAATTATGAGAAGAACATGTTTTAGAACAAATGGTATGTTTTAATTGAAAATAGGGTCCCATTATACCATATGAGACTACAATGGGATCATAATATAGATAATGAATAGACTTGGGAGATTAGAATATAGAATAAAAAAATTAAGTTATAAGAGTTATTTACCATCCATGTACGATCAATCATGAATTATATTAAAATAATTTGAAAATATCTCAAATATGATTACAGTTGAAGGATGATCCCGAATTTGAAATTAGTAAGGGAGGGAGTTTTTAGAGAAATAATCCCATAATAGTTTATATCCAATAAAAATAAAATGTTAATCAGTATGAATATAATTAAAAGGATTGATAAAATTATATGGAAATTTATGATGTTTTCATATGATCAATTGTGGTTGGAGAAGCCCTAAGAAGATGTGAACAAGATATAATATTCTTTAAATTGGTTATATAAATTAATTTGTTTTAGTTGTTGATAAAATTTAGAAACATTACTATACCTAAGAGTCTTATTGATTTTACGTAGAATATATAATAGTGAATAAAATGTGTATAAGAATATTTAAGAGTTAATAGAGGGTTATCATTGAAAATTATAATATGTATGTGACTTATTGACCTTTTAATATATAATTTTTCAATTTGGTTTATCACATTGTGATTCAACAGTGTATGTTGGAAGATATAAAATACTTATCACTATTTATAAAGGGTTACAAAATGTTACTCATTGGGTATAGGGAATTATCAATGTTCCCAATTCAAAATGATATATTTTAGAGTATCACCAAATTTCATATGTATAAAGAAGAGTTAGCATGGAAGTATGTTTTAATGATGAGATTATTTGGATGAATATGAAAAATTTATCAAGTTTACATGTCATAGAAAATAATACATCCAAGGTGAAATTTAACATTTAGAACGAAAAATTCAAGGCAAATGTTAATGTAATCCCCCATTGATAATGGATTTTAGTTTATGTGTGTGGTTAAAAGACATAACATAACAAAATAAAATAAATTTTTCATTAAAATTTCATTCATTTAAATTATTCAATTAATATAATAACATTAGTTAATTCTTTTAAGATGATATATTGGAAATCATGCAATAAATATCATAATTTTTTGTGTGATATTTTAATAAAATATAATAAATTGATAATAAATTGAGATGACCACATCTAAATTATGAAATTATTTTAAAATATAATGACTTGGGAATCAGTAATATTGGTTAATAGTATATTTTTTATACCATTGAAAACATGTGGTTTAGAGATGTTGAATGGTGTGATATCATTAATTGAAGGAATCTCTAATTCATGGAGAGATTAAATGGTTTTTCTAAATATCACTATGTGAAATAATTTAGAAATAATATTCACATTATTCAATGAATACAAAGGGATAATGGAAGATTAATAAATGTGTTATCATGATATTGTCAACAATTTTTAATGAATTTGTTTTCAATTAAATAATATGATGAATAACCAAAGGATAATGATGTTGAAAAGTTGTATCTTCTGTATACATTTTTCAAGTAAAAGGATAAGAATAAAAATAATAATCCAATGTTTTTTCCTTCCCCACGACATCCCCATATCATAAAGGATACTAATGAAGATCAAAGAAGGGTATTTGAGGAAATATATCAATAAACATGCCTTAATTTATTTTTGGGATGCAGTAAATATAATGAAGAAGATTAATATTTGGTGATCAAGGATAAAAATATTCATCCAGTACACTCTTAAAAAGTTGATTCTCCTATAGAAGATTAATGGAGAAGATACATATGTGAAAAATGTGTTAAAAATTATTAATTGGATGTAAAATACTTTTATTGAAAAAGAAAATCATTCAAATTTATCATGAAAGCTATGAAAATATAGATAGTGATTTTTTTCAATTATGAGTAATAATTTCCCATTATATTATTATAGGAAAATTTATGATAATATATTTAATAAAATATAAAACAAAAAAAAATTGAATGATTTAGTTGATATTTTTCCATTTAGTCACTTGATATTGTAGAGGATAACTATGTGTTATATATGACCCATTCTAAGAACTATATTCCATCATTGGGGTCAAACATTATAAACAAACCCTAGGTTTATATCTCATTAAAATAATATATATATTGAATTTCATGTGTTTCCATACTATATGATATAATAAGAAACATATATTCACACCTAATGAAATATAATTTATTTTCTAAACAACACCTCTAAAAATTTGATTAATAAAATTCTTTTGTACTGATGTAACAACCTAGTTTACAGCATTGGAATAAGTCATTCAAAAAAATAATCCTAATGGTTTTTTACATTTAAAATTTAATAATTTGAAAACTAACTTGGTTTTTGAAAGGATTTAAATATATTATATGTTTTTAAAAAAGATAATTTTTAAAAGAGTTACATTAGAACATTCATTCATAAGTAAATTCCCCACATTTTATTTTCCTTTATTATTTAATTGTTTCACCAACAATTAATTTCAAAGGAATTCATATATCCTTTCATATTGCATTATTTAATAAAACTATATTTTTTATAAAATTTTATTTTATAATAAAAAGTATATGTCACGAGAAAAGGTAGGACCTGATCATGTTCAATGTTATTAAATATTCATTTATGATTTATTCTAATAATTTTTGGAAATATTTTTATTGTTTTTTCGAAATAACAACCTACAATTATTCTTTAATTTTAATCCCTGGCCGGTTGATGATCACTATATCTTGTCTACCATAATGAATTATGAACAAGTAATAGAAAAATTCTCATTAGCACATAATTATATTGATCATGTAAATTGATATTACCATTCCATTATTTTACATGTCTCAAATATTTCATTTTTATCCACTAGTGTATATAATAAGAGTATATCTATATTTATGGAATATTGTTATTCTATAAAGTACATATATGTACATTTTATGTTGATTTGTTGGTAATTAATGGATTGTTTTCTAGTTTTCATTTCCCAAGTGTGGTATGGGCTCACAATTCCAACAATCAATATATCATTTACATTATTGAATTTGATGAGGTAGAAGAATACCATGATTTGAATTACATAATCTATATCATAGAGATTATATATATATATAGTATATTAATTAGTACTAAAGGATCCAATAACAATAACTATCCATTGATTAACATTTCATATTACATGTTAAGGCTCAATGTATGTTTTGTAGGTATAAATACACTTTTAAATGGGGTTCTCTAATTTATCTAGTGTTAATAATAATTATTTTCTATTCACATACTTATTTATCGTGTATTATATTAAGAAACTATTACACTATATGTTCATTTAAATTTGTATATAAATTCTTAATTATCCCCAATATTTCAATACTATGTTAATATACTATTTGTTGTTCCCTAAATAGTATTTTATTCTAAAAAATCTCATGGAAAACATTGTGGAAAATAAACCCAACTTTTTCTTATTTTCAAAAAATACTAGTACTAGAATTTTTAATATCACCAGAGATGATCATTGCGGTTAGTTCATCACATATCTATTGGTCGGTATTAGCCATCCAATTTCACATTAGTATTGTGAAATTATGATTGATAGGTTTTTTAGATATGTTTATCTTAATATGTGTAACACTTATATTTTTCTAATGATTATGTTGATAAAAAAATTATAATATAAATGTAAATTCTAAATGAATAATGTTGGTTATTAACTAATTATATTTACTCATATTTAACACCTAAGTAGCATTATCTTCATTGTTTTCATAAAAATATATTTTAGAGATATAATGGGGATTTATTTATTAAATTATATCTTTATATATAAAATGGTTGTTTCCTAAGCTTGTCAACATCTTATCTCAAATAGAAGGGCCTTGGGGTTCAAACCAATGACTGAGGGGTGACAATGGCGCAACACCCATCAATAACATACATCTTGTCAAGCCCCCTTCTTCTATTATTATAAATATATATATCTTATATCATAATGTATTTCATAAAAAAATCATATGCATGTTTTACACTTAAAAATATTATGTTTACTTCCTATCCTAAAATGTGTTATACGTAATGGTGTAATATATTCCCATGACACAATTTGTATTTTTAATGATTTAATGAATTATGTAATTATAAAATATTTTCTAAGTTTAAATTTACATTATTTGTATGTATTTATACTTATATTATGTTTAATAATTAATTTTATAATGGTATAAACAATGAATACAATTTTTAACTCAAAAAATAAAATATTTATTAGTTTACCAACATTGTTTTCCCATTTCTTATATAGTTTTATTTAAAATTTATGTTAAAAAGTATTTAAAATTTATTTGTTAATAAAAGGAACTTCATTTTTGAATTAATATTTTTTAAATTATATTATGAATAATTTTATTTATTTTATGAAATGATATATTTTTTAATTAATTGTGAAAAATAATTTTTTTTAAAACAACCTTTTCATTTTTTATATTTAAAATGTTATATTTTTTAAAAAAAATTTATTCAAATTAAATTTTTTATATTATGAATAATACAGTTTTGTTTATTAAAAATGGGTTTATCATTTATTTAAATATATTTTTTTTATAATTATGAACACATTTCTTACTATTAAATAAGTTAACATAATGTTTTATAGGATTAATTGAAAATGAAATTTTATCAGTTATATAAATATAATTTTATAAAAGGGATTAAATATATTTAATGAGAATTTTTAATATTATTATGTATGGTAATCTTTATTGGTTCATAATTAATAGTAAAAATATAAAAAATGTGTTATTACAGTTATAGTTGAAAAAGGTTTATCGAGGTTAAAAAAATGTGACATGGGGTAACATGAATTAAAAACATATCGAAATTTTATTTCTAGAAATATTTATACCTTATAACATCACATATTATGATATTTTCCACTATGGAGTCATTCTTCATTAGCGAGGCATTATAAAATATTAATCCTGTAAAAGTTTCCATGTGTACCCCTACCCATTTAATATAAAGAATCCAAATATCCTTTCATATCTAAAGATCAATAAAAAATTGATTATTCCCTAAACTACCCAAATAAATTCCAAAAACCTCTCCTCAATCCCTATATTTTTTATTTTTTTCGTAATTCCAACATTCAAGGGCTTAGGGTTTAATAAAAAGGAGGTTGTCCAATGAAGAGATATCACTTTTAGATGAATGTTTTAGTTTTTTTTATCTTTATACCTCATTAAAGATATTAAATACATTTTGATAAAAAAAAATTATATAAAATATAGTTATATTATATTTGTTTATTTTTTTATATTAATCTATCTTTTTCTACATGTAATGGGAAAATAAACCATTGATCATGTGAAAGAAAGATTATCACATCATGGGTGGATGCAATTCATTTTCCATTACTACGTCTCATGAATGGTTTTAAGGATAGAATTATACATTATATAACATATTAATGAAAAAATTATCATTTTAAAATGAAATATTTACATAAATTTTATTGAAATTACATCAATTGAAAAATGATACTTAACTCGTGCCTATGTTTGGAATAGGAAAACCTTAAAAAGAAGTGTTTATATTTTCATCATTGAATCACATTGATTGTATTTATAAGTGAATTTTATTTTATAATATTATATATTTGTCATTTTAATCATTTTAGAATGTTAATGTGATACTTATATTCATTCAGTAGTGTTTTCTGAAAAAATTGAAATATAACTCATGTGTATGTACAACAAACTATCTCTATGATTCTAATGTAATTCATTATACCATACCATCATAAATAGATTAATATATGAGTATAGTTAATGTATAAAAATTATTATTATTACATTAATATTATTCTAGATATTATGAAATAATTACTTATATTACTATGGTCAAAAAACTGAAATCATTTCGAAACTATGAACAACACATCCCCAGGAAAATCGACATAGAAGTATCCGATTATGTAACTATATATGAAAAAAAATGAAATAAATTTTATTATGAAATGTTATCAATCCATGAAAATATTTCTAATATGTAAAATAATATATAATGTTTTAATATGTAAGATATAGATAATGTATGTTAGAAGTCATAATCAAGAAAATGGATGAGTTAAATTAATACATTGTTTTAAATTTCTTAAAGATTTAAATTCAAAATAAATTTATTCCTAGTCTATATACATAAAAAAGTTATATATTGATTTGTATGGATTAATTTTAGATAAAGGGAAGTTTAATTTATATATTGTTACTTTCATTCATGTGGTTTTATAGGGAATCATTTTATTTATTTTCTATGGATGTTTTTGTAAAATGAAAACAGATTTTTTTTAACTTATTAAACATTGATATATTTTCCTATGTTCATGACTATTATATCATGCTTTATTTAGTTATAATAATTAATTTTTTCTACAATGATAATCCTTTATTTTATTATTTACAATATAAACAAAAAGGAGTATTAAATAGAATATATTCATCAAAATTTGAAATTATTTCTACTATGGTGAAAAGAATATTTTTATGAGTATAATGACACAAATTGGAGATTAATTCTATTAGGATTGTTTTATAGTTCATTAATATTCTCACAAATCACACATGAGCCTAATATAGGTCATATGAAGGGTGATATTGATATATACAATGATTATGGGTGAGACTGATATAATCCTCTAATGCAATGGGAAATGGGATGGATCTTACTAGTTATTGGTTTCTCCTTTTATTTTTTATTATTTACTAGGAAGGTTATTCTATTAGTAATAAATATTTTCAGATTGAAATGAAAATGACAACCAATTTATGTTAAATTATTTATATATTCTTTCTATGGATTTTTATAGATATCATAATATTTCACAAGGTAATAAGATGATTTTATGATTAATATTATTTTTATTCTACTTCATAGAGGTGAAATGATTATCATTGTGAAATTTTTTACATTTTAATTTTATGATTATAAATAATTATTTTCGGTTTTATATTTTTGGTTGGATTTATTTTGAGTATTTTTTTGAGAATATTTATTCAGTAACATTTATTTATTTTCTATGAAAATGGTTATTTTGAACTCAATGTTTATTATGATAATGTCAATTTTTTATAATGTGTATTCATAGACAAACTATTTTCATTAAATATTTTTTTATGTTATTTATAGTTATTTTTTTCATACCTTATTTATAAATGATTTTCATATGGTATTCTGGATGAATGTAGACATGGATGATTTCAAGATAGAAATTATGTAGATATATAATGAAATTAAAATAAATATTATCTTAATTAAATATAATTGTTGAAAGGAAATTGATACGTATTATAAGTATCTAATTTGTGATGTAATATTTTTTTATAAGTGTTAGAAAAAACTTAAACATGATATCATTGTGGTTTTATAGTTTTATTTTGTTCCTTGACAAAGCAGGTTTCTATGGGTAGTTTTGGCGGTCAAAATATATTTTCGACAAAGTGTGTTTATTAAGATCCAATATTGTGGAATGGATTCCAAGGAAGCATTAAAAAAAATTGCATACATAAGGTAACTCCATTTCCAATTGTTTTACAGATTTTTGGTTTCTAAAATTTAAAGGATGGATAACATCATGAAATTTGGATTTCAATGACGTCCTTGCAAAATTATAGAAAAGTCAAGATTTTCATGAATAATGGGTTTCACAAATTTTGTTTCGTGAAGGTATGGGGCATCGCAAATTAGAACCAGACATATACTGATTTTTTATTATAGTCTCCACGACTATAAGAATATTTACAAATGAGAAATATCCATAGTTATTCATGAAGATAAGGAGATTCAAGAATGAAATAAATTATTATCACAAAAATGGCGATGACATGGATGGATTCTTTTATAAATAGAGGAAATTACTATAAAGATTCCTATACCCCCTTTAGAAAAGTATTGAGAGTTAACAAAGTTTCTAAGTCTCCCGATTCACAAGGTGTTTCACTACGGATGTTCTTGCGAAAAATACCATGAACAAAGGATGTTAGTGAAAGCTATAAAAAGATGATATAATGCAATGATTTTCACAATGTCTATTTAATCCTGATGAAAGTGTTTGAGATTTTCTAATAGAATTTTCTTCGAGAAGGATTCTTGAGCATCAAAAAATAGTTGAGCTTCATAAAAGTTGTGGGGTTCATAAAGGAAGTTTATTCTAGTGAGGAATTGGGTAGTTTCAATATGTATGTGATATTCATGAAGACAATGAGGATAATGAATGTTTTAAAAATGAATTTTGAGGTAAATTTGTACTAATGTGGTATTCATCATGTAAATGAATGTTCGAATTAAATAGAGAATCTATATAAAATTTTAGGAAGTATAAATTATAATTAAAGAAGGGACCTAGATTTCTATAAACTATGTGTGAATCCTTTCCTAGTGTAGTGATATACGGAAGAGGAAAAAGGTGATCCAATCCACTAATAGTGATCCAGATATTGAGACTCAACGATTGATCTTGGTAAAGTAGTGAGCTGACCTTAAACCTTGTTTTCCATACGAGCCTCATAATAGATGTCATCTAGCTTAAAAAAAATTTCAAGTGGTCCATAGTGTATTATTTACATGAACACATTTCCATTTAATTCTCCTTGAATGTAGCCCAATGAGGATGAACATATTGAAATCTATGAGTCCATGTTCTTGATTTCCAATTTTACATTCAGTTTATTGTCATCAGATAAAGAGGAATGAATAAGATTAGAATAAACACTTAATATAAAATAATTTGACCCTCATAATAAATTGGTCAAGATATAGTGGTGCCGGTTGAATTTTCCAAAGAATGTCCATATATTGATTCACCCCCACTAAGGGTATCTATGACCCTTTTGTGCCTAAATATATGGGTTATGACTTCATTTTCTATTAATCTTAAACAAAAATTTATCTGTTACTGCGTGAAATTAAATTCTTTTATAAATATTCTATTTTTTGGATTTTTTATATAAATGTACATAATGTAGGTATCATAATAATGGATTATAATATATTAGAGGTTAATCGATTATTATATTCATATAATTAAAATAATTATAACCCTTCATATTTATATCTCTCAGTGTGGAGATAGACTCATATTACCTTAGGGGTTATCTTATTAAAGATAAATATTTTTATTTTTTAAAAAAGGAATTTAATGATGATAAAATTAGGTATAAGGTATTTGAAGAATAAAGAATTATATGGTTTCTAGGGGTGTTGTCTTTACTCCCAATTACCAATTTCATTTTGACATGAAATAATTTTTTTCATGTTTTTTAAAATTATTTTGAATAGAATTATGACCATGTATGATTATGGAAATATAATTTCTCATAATACATTATTTTCATTTTAAAATTATTGAATCCTCAATATCATTGAAAACATTGTTCATATGATGTATAATGTTTTGGAACATCCCAATCACCTGAAAAACACCATTTGAACTATCTAAAACCATTTAATTTCTCTAGAATTTTGTGGGATGTTGGACTTTAATTAATTTAATTTATTTATAAAAAACTATCCATATCATTAGAAATAGAAATAACACTAAGGACTAGAATATTACCTTTGTAGAGAAGTGAACTTTTTAATGAATGGTAAATGATATATAAAAAGTTTAAAATAAGACCACAATATCAAGATTTAAGGTACGAAATATTTCAACTTACCTTCCAATGAAAAATTTTATTCTAGTATAATAAATTATGAGGAAGTCACAGTGTCTCCCCCTTTTATATATACATATAGTGAACCAACCATGTTGACTAAACTTCCTTTCATCAAGTAATTAAATCTATTATTTGAATTTATTCTTCCAATACTCATTTACCCTGCGGCGATTAGGGTTCCCATCTGTCACCGCCTTCTTACCACGATGGATGCTCTTTCTTTGGCTCTCAGCTCGGTGCGCTCACAGTGTGGCCGCCCTTAGCTTGCGTGGAATATTCATCATCCTCGACTGTTCGCATCATCACTCGACCACTTCGGTTTCAGAGGAGTGATGATGCCCCAGGTTGCGGGATCTGTGCTGCGTTTTGGGGTCTCTGTCGTGTTCAGTGTCGGGTGGTTGTGCTTTGGGAAGATCTGGCCACTGGGTGCGATTCTCAAGGTGGTGACAGTTTTTGCATCATCCTTTTTTTTGTTTGTATAGGATTTGGTGATGATGTCGTTCAGGTGGCGACGTGGCCTGCTTGGATCTTGAAGGTTTTGTTCAATGAGGATTTTATTTCATTCAGGTATGAGGCTCTGTTTTGGTGTTGCTTTTTGCGTCGGTATGTATGGAAATAGACTGGGTCCTCTTCGGGTGGATTCATTTCCTCAAGATGATTTGGGGCCTTATTGTTTTTTGTGAAGTGTTAATGATTATTTTTTGTGTCCTTGTTTCCGTTGGATTGTTTTCTTGGTGGTTCTGATGGGTGTGGAACCGTGGAGACAATTCCCACTTCGTTCATCGTTCTGGTTTTGTCAGTTTCTGTAATGGAGTTTGTTCTTGCTGAGTGGATATTGGTGGTTGGTTCTCACCTGCGTTGTTGGTTTTGTGGTGTTGATGATGGATGGTGGTGTTCAACAGAAAAGGTTCTGCCGACGGCGCTTTCGATGGTCTCCTCGGCGACCTGTAGTATTGGATGTGTGTGATGAACATTGATGGATATGCAATGACGGCGACGTGTGATGATGGGTTCAAGGCTCGAGGTGTGGCACATGGCGCGTGGCGGTTTATGGACAGTGGTTTGGTTTGAATTTGAAATATTAAATCTGGATTTTCAGGGACTGTTTGTATGAGTATCAGGAACCCTTAAACCGGCTATTGAAAATGGGGGAAAAAATGATTTTCAGTCATAACCAAATGTTTTATTTATCCCAATTTCAATTCCTTTATACAAGGGTTTCCTTCCCAATATGGGTTTTCATGAAACCATTCAAAAAACCCAAGAGTAATTTCATGAAATTTCAATATTTATTTTTTGACTTCCACTCCACATTTATATAGTTTATAAGATTCAATATAAGTAATTAAAAACAATATTATTGGCTTTTATGTATACTTTTATACATTTAAATTTATGATAATTTTTTTTATATTCAATTAAAACATCAAGAACCCCTTTTATTAGACTCAAGATAAAATTTCAAGGACACAATATTTTATTTTGGGATAATATAACATCCCGTTTTTTCAAATGATTGTGTTAATAAATATCTTATTAGAATATAAATATATATTTTAAATGAATATTTTTCGTTATATAACTATAATTTATAATTATATTTATCAGATAAGAAGTTTTAATTTTAGGATTCTATTCAAACATTATTTTTGATGTTTGGATGGATTTTATTTATTAAACTTTTTATTTAAATATAGAAAGGTTATCCTATTAATTAGGCATCTACTTAGATTATATGACATGTCCCTGAGGCTTAAAACCCTAAATAATGTGTGAAATGGGGTAAAATATTACCATGTTACTATGTGTAATGTCCTGGGTTGACTCATCTGACTAATAGATAAACTAGTTCACCACATGATGTTAGGCACACTTCCCCACATTCCAAAGGATTCTGACTACTATGGAGGGATTATCACGGAATTTTTGGAGATGATAACTTCTTTATTAGAGTAATGAAATATCATGACTAAATATTTTAATAAGATATAATACCTAAAAATAACCATACCACATATGAAAAAATTACTGAAACAATGTAAGTACTAAAAAATACTAAAAATATGTGATGTGAGGATAATATTATATTTCAAAGAAAAACCAAAATAAATACCCATGTAGTAATCACCAAAGAGGTCCATGACATCAATATTTGTTCCATCATATATGCTCTATACAATTCCAAAAATAAACAATCTAATACATGGCCCTTTCTTTTATCTGAACATATAATAGTAAAAACTAATCAGGTACCAATGGTAGACTAATAATGGTGTAAGTGGAAATCAATTTTCCATAACATAAAATTTCCACAAACCTATCTAGTATAATAAATAGTTTATGTTGTTGTATAATTATTAATTTCCAAGAATGTAAATGATAAAAAGTACTTTGAAATTAAAAGTTTTCAATTATCCTCTTGGGATCATCGGTTTTCCCTTGACATCCAAATAACCATACAAGCTTAAACACTCACCAGAAGACTAAAAAATATACCATAGGGGTTAAATATTATATATCGGTAAGGATGATTCATTTATAATTTCAATTTATGGTACTAATGATATTAAGTACAAATACCTACACATCTTTTAATCATTAGTGCTATGAGAACCAATCCAACCGCCATAAAATGCATAATAATGTCAGTTCCCATACCATTAGTCTGACCCCACCTAATGATAAGGTAAATTAGTCTAATTTCATTATACTTGTTTTTTATTCAATTTCCTATGTACATTTTTATTTTTTCATTAACACATTACTTAAAAAAATTTCTCATGCAACAATTTGGCTCACTAAGTTGTTACATAACCAAAATCTACATCCAAACACTACATTCCACCATTTCATACATTAATATTATATTGAATTCATTAAATTTTATTTAAAATCCGCTTAAAATTTAATAATTCACAATTAGACAAGTACCCATTCTTCCCATACATTGATTTTAACCATTTAATTACCATTCAAATCCAAACATCCCCTTATTTCATGTACATGAGCAATGAAACAAGTATAACAAAGCCTAAATAAGGGAACCATTATTACATAATTTATATACCACTAATCATTTTCAATTTTTTGAAATACACCATGGGTGGATATATGACCAAGATATCATAGTCTTTGATATACCCAACATGATCCATAAAGGGTCGATCATTAAATTTAGTATCTGAATATCTTATTATTAAAAAATGACTTAATTTCACATCATTGTGTTGAATTAGAATAGACTATATACACATAAAAAATTGACCGACTCAGGAAATTTCTTCTAGACCACCTAAATTATGCTCCCAGACAATCTCTCATCTGACTATGACCTTTGATTCAAGTTGAAATATCATAAGCTACACATGAAAATAACTCCTTAGAAGTAGGGATCATGATTCATAGAAGATTATAAATAACCCAGATATGAATTATATATAAAAAAATAAGGAAATTGAATCATATACATACTCCAAGAGTTGAATAATAATATGATAAACTTCAAATGCATTACATTTTAAGGAGATCCACCATTGGGGGATGATAGAGAGTTTGGTTTTCACCCTATGATGTTGAGGGTGAAATGATTTCAAAAACCATGTCATATAGATATATTTTCGGAAGTAAATGTAATAAAACATCCCATTTTAATTTGGTGCATGGTTTGGCATCATGATTTCATAAAATTTACACAAACCATGCGAGATCCTCTATATATTGGGAATTGAATCTTCACTGTCACCTAGGCGACATACAATATTTTAAAAACCATGAAAAATCCATAATAATAGATTTGGAACCAGCCCACATGGTTTATAGTGCACCTTACATGTATTTCCCATCTCTTATTCCCCCAGAAATATACTTCACAACCATAGTGAATGATTAATATTAACCCTGTGAAAACAATGTTCCATGATATATTTTCTCAATTTTCTATCATTTTCATGGATTGAACCCATTTTAAACACCAAATAACATACCTAAACATGAAATTATTTTCACATTACATTTATAAAATGTTTAAAAAATATTAATATAAAAACATATGTCATCAAATGCTCATGATTTACAATTTCCCTACCATATATCAGGTTTTCCATGAGCCTCCCTCCTCACTGTTTCTAATCCTCCAAGGAATCAAGATAGTACAAAAGGCCCTAATATTTCATTTACACTCCCAGGACTACTCATGAACATATCAATGATGGCACATTACTCATAACAACTATATAGTCTTACCCTAATGTATTTTCTCACTGTTATCCACAATATGAATTGGATACTCCTCAAATGACTCATCAACCCCATTACTAATAATCTCAACATAAATTAAATGATATGGTTATGTGTGATAATTATGAATCGATGAAATATGAAAATCATTGATCATATCACTATAGATCTATGGATGATCTGATTAACATACTATCATTCCTCTCCAATCCACAATCTCAAACAACCACACATACCATGTTGCTAATATACCCTATGTGTAAATCTGATGGTGACCCATTCTCATTTACTATCATAGGATCACATAATCATGTATTGTAAATAGAATTGGATGATTTCATTTATCAATATATTGATTTTCTATAAATTGGGTCATATCCATATACATTCGTATCAACTATAACTCCTCTACTTTGGGTCATATTTAAATAGTCTAACACCATGATAGTGCACTCTAATTTCCATCTATATATGGGTGGTAAGCTATACTCAAAGCCCCATGAGTACTAAGAGACGTATACAACCCCTAAAATAAGTGTGTAGTTAAACATGTATCATATTGATAAATAATAATTTGAGAAACCCTATCGAAATATATCATATCCCAAACATATAAGTCACTGAACCAATAAACATTAAATGTTTATCAAATCGGTGTGAAAGGGGCTACCATGGTCAACTGATCCACGATGACCAATATCAAGTATATATTCTAAGGATTCATTTGTAGACCCACTATAAAATCCATTGAGATATATCCATATTATGATATTAGTAATGTAAATGGCAATAAAATACCCAAATATCTCTGATTCTCATATATTACATTCAAACTAGTGTAGAACTACATTTGAAAACTTTCAAATTCATTCTTCATTCTAACATTACAATAATATCTATGAAGATCATCATATATTTGGGTTAAACTGGGGTTGACCTCCAACATTTCAACATGAAACATATGCATCTAATCCTTCCACATACATATAGGAACATAGACATGGCCATCAAAGTGAATGATCTTACGCCCATCAATGGTCCATTTGGGTATCAGATCTCTACCATAAATTTTTCAATCAATTCTAGAAACACCAAATATTCACACCACCTCCCAGATAATTAGTTTATAATTGAGGGTAAAATACATATAGAAATGAGTTTTATCATTTCATACTCATCCTGAACACTTATATTAATATCATTGAAAAAGGACATCACCATCCACTCAAAAAATGACTCCTAAATAACATAAGAATGTATATTACATCTCAAATAATTAGTGTTAGTTTTTCTTATCCACAATATATAAGCTATATCAATGTTGAATGATTTCATGTACTCATCCAATCTCCATTGTAGGATATTTAGATCATTATGATAGAATATATACATAAATATATTATGATTAATATAAATAATAAACCTCAATCCTTGTTGAAAATGTCACCAACATTTTATATCATGATCTACTATGGATAAATTTAAATCATGTTTCTGATATTTTTGTTCATATGGCCTCAAAATTAATGATTATTATATTAAAAATCTATATACATATATCTATTTGCATCACGTATAATCCCAGATGAACCATAATACAAAGTATACTCCCCAACCTAATCTGATAATACTAGAATCAGTGTTATGATAAAATGTCTCTTTAGATATGTTAAATCATTCTTACACACTTTTTACCAATAAAAGTTTATTGTATTAAAAATTAATCTTAATTATAGATCATCCAGGATATAATGTATCCTAATAAACTTATAGAAGTATCCTGATAGTCACAAAAAGGAATGGATATCAAAATCATTCTTTGGATAGTTCCAAGAATCATATGTACATATAATCTTATAGTCCACTAAAAAAACATCTTCCATGATAATATTTCATATGAAATATACCTTTTTAAAGAAATGGTACATCAATAGCATGGAATTTATCCTATTGTTTCTCAGTCTAATCAAGATGATGTCACGTTGTTTAGAATAATGGTTTCAATACTATGAGTTCAATTAGTTATCAGTGATGAATACAATCAAAAACTGATCCATATATGAGTGAATGATTTTGTTTTTAAAGAACATGAATATATAAAGACAATTCACTAACCCATATAGGATCACAATGAAAACTTATAATACATATATGATTCAGATTGTAGACTATGGAATATCATAATGTCTCATCATTGACTGATGACACCCTTATCTAATTTCAGTCATGGGAAAACATAAGAACCGATCATTTTTAACATCATTCATCCCTATATATTCAAGAATCTCTCACATGAATTGTATTGGTCACATTGTCCCATTTTTCATGACTTTTAATGCATCGGAATTTGTCATGTCCTAAATAATGAAAAACAAAAATTTGCTCCTTTATGTCCCTATTTTTCTCCTTTTCACTAATTTCATATGGTTTATTAGGTTTTTTCCATGTGGATTCATTTTAATATTAATAATGGTTAAGCTATGAGGGTGAAACGATTTACAAAATTATGGGTTCTATAAATAATGTTTAAAATTTAGTTATATTTTTCTTCATTAGTAAAATTGGAATTGATATAGTGGTTATGTAAACCCATGATGATTTTATAAAATAATTTTTATAGAAAATAATTTCATATTGGAAGAGTGATAAAATTATCATTTAATAAAAATTTAAAGGATTTATAGGAAACATTATAATTATTTCTATTAATAATTTGATTAATATAATTCAATTTAACCATCCATATTCATCAATGTGATATAAAATAACCAGAAATTTTACTTCGGGTATTTTCATTTTGGAGAACTATTATCAACGGCCATTTGACAAACAAATTTTTTTTGTTATATATATATGTGTGTGTTAAATTAGGTACCAAATGAAACTTAACATAACTGAAACAAAATGAATATAAATGAATTTAGAAAAATTAAATGAAATTGAAACAACATAAACAGAATTGAACTGAATAAAAAAAAGATGAATTAGGAAGTCCTAAATAGTACATAATTTAATTTAACCTAATTAATAGAATGAAACTATACTACAATAAAAGTTGATAGGATAAACCTGACTATACTAAAAAAATAAATATATTAATATATTCATAAAGCATCCTCAAACTATCCAATCTTCCATTGAAGAAAAAAATTCCCAAAAGTTTGAAAAAGAATAATATATAATAATTTAAAATAATAATGTAAAAAACCAATCAACCAAAAAATTATATAATGAATAAAATTGAAGTGATCTAAGATGGAATTATTAAAGGAAAAAAACCAAACCATTTTAATCTATACCAAACAAAACCCAACCCAATAAACACTAAAGGAACTAAATTGAATAATATCCAGCTAAATTATATTGAATAGATGTGACCCAATAAATTAAAAATTTAATTAAACCAAACTAACTATACTATAACTAAAAAATATAACTAAAAAATATAACTAAAAAAATTTAACAATAAATATTGTGAAATAAATTAGAAATAATTAAAATAGTATATCTTAAATGTACAAAAATTTCCCCCAAATTTTTATATAAATGTAATATATAATAAAAAAATAAATTTTATTAAAAAAATTAGTAAAATGAATTAACGAAATTGAATATAAGTAACACCATATAAACCAATAAATATAAAAAAATGAACCAATAATAATCAAACCATATGACAGATAACAAATCTATTCTAAACTGTTTAAAACTATATATTATTTTCAAAAAACAAAAATAATATCATAAAATATAAATTAAAGATATTTTTTAGTTTAATTAATATAAATTAATCTAAATTTATATAATAAGAGAAGCCAAAACATGAATTGAAATAATCCAATTAAATAAAAAATAGGAATATATAATCGAATTGATTTGATTTGAGTTAAATAAAATAATACATAAGAGTAAAAACTAAAATATAGATAATTGAAATAAAAAGAATATATCTAGAAATTTTTTAAGGGATTAATATTGAACTAAATAGATAATAATTGATATTTAATAAATTAAATATTCCATATTAGTGATATAAAATTGATTCCAACTAATTTGAAAAAAATATAATGTAAATAAATTTAATTAAGCATCACTATTCATTCATGAAATAATATAAAACAAATATGACATAAAAATTTCCAACCAATATTGACCAAATATTACTTATTAATATGATCCAATAAAACCTATCTAAAATTTAATTAAAAATGTATAATAATAATAAACCCTAACTGAATATAATGATAAATACATTTTTAAAATTATCTTAATCATATTATATAGAACTATGCCCAATGGAATTAAATATTACTAAAATTTTATATGTAAAATTCAACTGAACAAATCAAAATTCAATTTAGAATATCTTTTCAAAAAAACATCAATTAATTAACTCAAAATTTTATATACTATGATGATAAAATATAAATCAATAATAATTCAAATTAACATAAATAAACCTAAATAAATGGAAACATATTGACACAAAGTAATACACAAAAAATATATATTCATCAAATATAAACAAAAAAATATCTAGAGTAAATTAAAATGAGAATAAGACACCATAAAAATTAATATGTAATTTATCTAATCCCAACAAAATCAAACGCATCCAAAAAAAATTAAACGAATTAAAATAATCTAAATTAAATCTATTCAACCCATACTAATACTATAATAAGAAAATAAATATTAATATAATTTATCTATGATTACCCATGCTTCATAATTTTTTTGATTAATTTTTTTCATAATATGATGATGATATGATTCATTTTTAATAAAATATTAACGATTTAGTTATTTATTCTAGATAGTTTATTATTTCATACACACATTTAAATTTATTAATTTTGAATAAATATAGGTTATGAGAGTTTTCATTTTTTGGGGTAGGGTTAATTAGATTCAATTCATGTTCGGTCAATAAGGATTTCCAAAATTGATTTATTTTTGAATTGTTCACATTGGTTACATTTTTCGATTTAATTTATTTATATTTTTCTTATTTCATACATTTTAAATCGGCTATGCCAAAATTGAATCAAAAATACTTTCTAAACATATCCCAAATACCGAAACAATGATTAAAACAAAGATTTTTTAACTATAAATAGTTGAACTAAAATTAATTTAAAACCTCTAACTAAACTAAACTAGACTAAACTATACTACAATTAGTCATCTTAAACAAATCAAAAAAATAAAATGGAGCTACACAATGTTTATTTTAATATAATAGAACCAACATAAATCCACCATTGGAATATGAATAAAAATTAATTGACCTAAAAATTAATCTGACCCATATAAAAAATGATATATGAATCTAAACTAAAAACTAATACTTTAAAATAAACTAATATGAAAATTTTTAACAAAAATATGATAGAACTAAAAAAATCAAAAAAAATAAAAAATAATTTATTTGTAAAAAATTTAACATATTCAATAAAGAGAAAACTAAATTGGACAATCAAACATATATCATAATCCTTGTGATCATATATAAATAAAAAAATAAAACCTAAATAGTGGATTATTCATAGTATATAAATAATTTATTATTGATATATATATTCTTATATTATTTTACAAATATAAAATTTGTTCGTTAACATGGAAGGTAATGTACAATGATAATTATTAATTTTCTCAAGTAAATATTATAACTTAATTGGTGTTTCTGAGTATGAGACACCCAAAATGACTAAATACATTTTTTTCAACATTAAATTATTAATATATATATATATCATCGATAAATAATTATTTATATATAATCAATATTTTTCTTTAGAGGCCCTTGATGAGATTTAAGATGAAAGTGTTTGACTAAACAAGTATTTCTGAAATATATTTTGTGATGATAACCATGAGAGAGTATTTTTTTGTAGCATGAGTAGAATTATTATCACTAGGAATCATAGAAAAGATTTTATCTCAAACACCTTTAAAATCATGAATTTTCAAAAAAGGCTCAAATAAACGTTTTATATTGTGAAACATTAGCCATTATGTAAATTGAGTTTTATATAAACAACACATAGAACTTCATCAAAGTTTTCATATATTTATCTCAATTTCAATGATGAGGTACTGTTATAAATTTTTATACATGGAATTCATTATAGAAATACTATTATTGTGCAATGAGAAATGGTGATGATGGATATAATGGTGTCTAGAGATATGAATTTCATGGTTATGATATTGATGATGAAGTAGAATATGATAATTCATGTGAGGATGTTCATGATGACAATTATGATAGTTATGACCATGATGGAAGGGTTGTACCTGATTATATGTTTTTGGAGGGATATTTTGACCTTCTCCATTTTGACATAATAATGAAATCAATACTATCCATGTGAATAGTTTCTTCAAAAAAAAATTGAATATAATTTTTTTTGAAATTTTATAAGTTATTAACAATTTTAATATAATATAAGTAATTTCTAATATATTTTGAATTTGCATTATGATTGGTGTTTTGATTGAAGAAACTTTTTATGTTTTAAATAATTAATAAATTAAAATCATTTGTTAAATTGATATATGAATGGATCATCAAAACAATTAGTAAATGGATGTACTTGTAGTTCTATAGAGCCATTAATATATAGTTACATATTGAGAGATATAACAATAGTTCATTGGAACTACTGTAATTTTTTTTACACACAACACTATACTTGTAGTTCTAAAGAGCCATTAGTATATTCATATCAGTATAAATAATGCTAAAAATGTTTCGGAATCCTTTATTATAGGTTATACTACTGGATTCACATATTATAATTATAGTTCAAATATTATTATTTTAAATTAATATCATGTATTTTATAAGAAATATGAAAGAACAAAAATTATCGTGAAGAGAATGATTTAACAGAGATTTTGTTTCAAGGTGTATGTGGTTTGGGATTATAATTCAGTCGGAAGAGCCAAATGTTTTTTTACATACATAATATTAAAACTAAATAATTTAAATTACTTATGTGAGGTAAAATGTATGTATTTACTAGATAAAAATATTTTCTAGAAAATCATTGGTTCGGAAAATAAATTCCATGTGTTTTTCTTATATTTTTATTATTACTTATTCTTTAAAATGTTTTGGAAAATAAATCACAGTTACTGATCTATCCTTTCTTAAAAAACATTTTAAAATTAATATATACTCTATCAAGTGTTGTATTAAATTCTCAACATATAAGATGAGACAACAAGTTAGTCTTTAATCCTCATAATGGATTATATGTAATATTTTTTTAACATTATTTTCAATTTTTATGTTATCTTTTAGTGATGTTTCTTGATGTACTACCACTTGTAGGTATTCATTTAGAACCATTGTTTGTCCATGTGAACTTTTTTAGGGTAATATTATTATTTATCTACCACATTAATTGGTTACTAAATAAAATATCATTTTGGATTAGGTGGTTCATCTAACATGTTTTAGTTGAGGTGTTTCTAGTTTGTTTTACTATGGAAAGATGGTAATTATTACATAGATTGTAACACTAATTAATGTATTTATTATTATATAGTATTTCGACATTTTTATTATATACGATATTTATTGTTTCTACATAGATATTGATTATTAGTGTATATTCTAACCAATATGTTATGATATTAAAATAAAAATAATGATGATAGATAGTTACTATTATCTTACATTCAATATGTCTATACATTAGTGTACTGGGCTCAATCAGGTTTCAATATTGAGAGAATTTATATTTTTATTTATGTTCTATAAATATATGAATTTCAACCTATTATTTATTCTTATTTATTATTTCATAGAATATTATTAATGAAACATAATTTTATATATTGAATTGTCTTTATTTTTAAAAATTTGTCATATTTATTAGAATAATATCTTTTTTGGATTAACTGTGTAATGGTTTCTCTAATGAGGAGGGATGAATTAGTGTGGAAAATGTTGTAGGTTTTTTTTTCTAATAAAATATTATTGTCCTCAATTATTTTTTGATAAATTAACCCTATTTTTTATAAATTATAAGGGGTTTATTTATGGAATTGGATTATTTAATAAAAATTAATATTTAATTGAATTTTTTGAAAGTGGATTCACATAAGTGAAAATGTATTATAAATATTTTAGAGTATTATATGATATATTTTCATAGTTAGTCAAGTAGTCCGAATTAGATTCCTAGCCCACAATGCATTAGTATTGATATAATGAAAATTTTGAAATAATTATGTCATACATGAGTGGTTTTTCCAAAATAATATAATTTATTTGGATTCCATGTTTTACTATAGGAACAATATACCTTTTGTGTGTGTTAAATGTTTAGTTAAATTGCATGTGGGATAGTTCCATTAAACATTTTCATAATTTATTGTTATTATTATTTATTCCCTTTATTTCCTTATTTTTTATTCCTCTATATGCTAGAAACAAAAACTCCATTATAATTCCCCCTTTATTGCAACATAATGTAAATAAAATGTTTTTAAAGAATAAAATGTATCAATGACTTTTTGGGGTGAATTTGAACACTCTACCATTAATTCTCAATTAAAATAATAATTAAATTAGGGTTTTGATTTTATGGTTTTAGAAACAATGAAGGTACAGTTCACTAGATCAAAAATTGCTAAATGATTTTTTATTACTTGTTGCTTAATACTATCGAGTTCAATAAACCCCAGTTCTATCTTACATGTTCATAGAAAATATTTTGCGATCCCCTTTTATTCCATTTCATGTAATTTGAAAATATATATTCTTTATCCCAGCACTATAATTATGGATTTTCCTATTTTATTTTATAGTTTTACATTTAACATTTTCAATTATCCTTTTACCTTCATAATATTTAAAAAAAATTATTTTAAATTATAATTATAAATTTATTAATTATAAATTAATAATTTATATAAATTACCAAGGATAGTTAATTTAAATTTTCCATGATTGTTACAAATAATTATCAATTGATAATTTTATTAAATTTTCAAAACATAATTACAAAAAACTATCAAGTGATAATAACGTTGAATTATCAAAGGATAATCAATAAAAATTATGAAAATATAATTGATAAAAAATCATCAAAATTTAATTATCCATAATTATCAAATGATAATTTCATAAATATATTATAGGAAAATTTATATTAAATTATCAAAAGATAATTATAAATGGATATTTTTAAAAAAATATCAAAGGATAATTATAAAAATATTCAAATTAAAATAATTTAATTTTTTAAATGTATAATTATAAGGAACAATATTGTATGATCTTAGAATTATATGGATGCTTATTTATATTACCATGCATGGTTCTATAATTATTATTGAAGAAAAATATTTTTAACACATGTGTTGGCTAAAAATAATAATTTTAAAAGTATCCAGTATAGAGAAAGTGACTTCACAAATTATATTTTATTTATTTTTGAAAAAAATAGCTTGTTTTGGTTATGGGAAAACTTTTGGAACCTCGAGTATTGATGCGTCATCAACTGTAATAATTAGGCCCAAAATAGGTTTTTATTGCTGTTATGGTTTCCACACTATCATCTGATCCATAAAATATTGATTATCCTTTCTATTGACATCTATGAATATAAATTATGAATCACCTTATCTATTATGGATTTAGATATATATATATATATCCTTGTTAAAATTTATGCATTGACATATATGATATATTTTCTTTATTTCCTCATCACATACGGGTGTGTGTGTGTATCCATTGATACCATTATGATATAATTTTTTAGTCAATTTTTATAATAGAAAGATTCCATGTCTAATACTATACCCATGTTTGCAAGGATGATACTATTTGTGTCATTATACCATAATATTTTCAGGTTATACCACGTTGTGTATCATGTTTACATTAAAAGATTTTTTTTCATATTACATGTGACATGTGTCTATCATGGTATGGTTATCCCTTAGAGGAGGAGTGTGCATAATTTTTATAGGTGAAAAATGTTTAAATTGGTATCTTGGGGTTTTGAACATGTCTCAATGACTGGATTATTATAAGGAAACATTCCCATATATGATGATTTTATATTTTATATAGCCTATTGAATCGATGCCTTGAGGAATTTTCGAATCATGTCAACGTGATTCTATGTTGATTCTGAGTACCATTCCCACTAGATTACTAATGGATCCCAAGTGTAATACTAAGGGTATTATGGATAGATTATGATAATTTTTATAAGTCGCGTGGTCATTATTATGATGTATAGATAATGTAGGCACAACTAGTGGTTTATGGTGGAGTTTTTATAGAATTACCGCATCATTATGGAATATATTATGTTATGATTTTAATTAAAATATTATTTTCGTGTAATATAATTTTTATAGTTGAGAAAACATGGTTATGAATTCATTTTTGGTTTCCTATTCTGTCTTTAACATGAACCCTCCTCCATCATTTTATTGTGCATTCAAATTTCATGAATAGATACCCAGTGGTGGGAAAGGGCCTTATGGAGAACGAAAGAGTTTAAGAACAGAAAGATGGTAGTGTAACATGACCAAATTAAGAGGACACCCCAATTTATATATTTATTTATCTACTGTATTGAACTAGAAAGACTCTTCCCTTTAAGATTAACTTATTATTGAATGAATTTTATACTATTATTTAGTTTCCACATATTCAAGATAGTCATTTTTTATATTTTTTAGTATTCATTCTTGATCATGTCTCATAATACATAGGGTAGTGTCTTCCCACTTATATACATAGACCCTCATTGCTAGTTGATAGCCTATTATATTTGGGGAGGCATGAATGATGTCATATGACATCCAGCTTCAAGATGTTGATGTCTGCTTGAATGTTAAAAACTGTATTAGAAGAGAAATATTAATTAATATCATTATTACATTTTCCTTGATTTTGGTATATGGTAGTAAGGATATAGGTTGGTTGTGGGTCAGAAATTGGAACAATGACAAATATAGGATATCACTGTATTTCAGACCACTGTGTTTCCATAAAATGTGAGAAATTATGTTTGTATGTTATTGTTTATTAAATTCACTATTGGTGATACACATAATGTTAATATGTGATTCATTAGATTTCTAGTTCGTTCATCTATAGGAATAAGGATTGTTGGTTTACATTCTAGATTTATACCTATATTTTTGATTCTTATTATCTCATTAATTAAAATTCATTTATTTGAGCTACCTATTTGGGATAGTTTCTCCTTGTTTTATATAACTATTTTTACATGAAATTAGGATATAATTTTAGTGAAATTAGTTAATTGAACATATTTTTCTTGGTTGTTAGTTTATATATAATAATTTTGACTAATGTTCTGGGATAAAGACTAGGTTTAGTGCTATATGGGTTTTAATTCTGTTTAAGGGAAGACTCCAACAAGAACCTTGTGTGATCTCATTAATAGACTACTGTTTATTAGAATGACGTTGTATCTTTTTGTCAAATTTCATCCATGACATTACAAATGATTTTCACTCAATATATTACTATGGGAATAAATTATAATCATACTAAAATACTCCTATATGGGAGGAAGTTTTTTCACTTCCAATGGATGTGTAGGGGAAAAATGTTGACCCTTCCTCTACACCAACAATTTGGTATAGGTAGTAGGGCCATGTTATGAAATTTTTTCCACTAGTACATATCCTATGCATGGTAGGATATATATATATGATAAGAAAAACATCGTGAATAAAAATCCAATATTCTAAATCATTTAAGGGAACCATAGGGCCTCATGATACAGAATATTGGGATTAACCCATTTTCCAAATCATTGACCAAGTACAGAATCTGATGGATCGACAAGTTAAGAAGAGGAAGATCTCTTGTGGGGCGCACAAACCATTTCCATACAATTTTACAAATTATATCCAAATGATAATAAGGATATTATGTTGTTGGGGTATAACATGGAGTGGATGGGATTTATCATGTGGAATACTTCCCGATGGGGTGAACCAATGTTTTTTTTCAAACGATGAGGATGTTCTTTTTTACTATACATTGATTATCAATGGTTGGAAAATGTGATGGTGAAGGAAAGATGTCCATTTCCTAGGATCAATAATAATTTTTATCAATTACATGGTTCATGGTGATTCTCTATGATTGATCATCAATCGGTCTATCACCATGTGCGATCTTGACATGGTGGTATTTAGATGATGGAAGTTCAGAGTAGATATTGGTTGTACGAGTTCATAGTGATTCTAATTAGACTAATGAATTGTCACGAACCATCCTAGGAAGACCCTGAAATAAGAACCCAAGACGGTCTGAGACATGTCCCGTGGGGTGCTCTGGATCCCAAAAGGATGAAAACCATGGTGAAGAATCAAAAATTACCCATTTGGAACGATTTTTTTCCATAAAAAAAATTCCAAATGATAAATAAGAACTGACGATAAAAGTAAAACTAGCATCGTAATAAAAGTAAAACAAACAAACCTCCATGTGATATTCCAGGTCACCTCCACACCAAAGGACGACCTAGCACCAATAATGATCAACACAGTCAAGAAATCTTGAGAAAAATGAAAACTTCAACTAAAATGATAATGATTGGAATGATAATTAAAAATACTTAGTAGGGTTTCCATGACAATCAACAAAATCCAATGTCTCCATTCACTAAACAATCCCCCAACACAATATTGAAATACAATTATAAAATTAGGGTTTTCAAATTTTAAAATAAGCAACATTATTTTCCCAATTTAAAATCCAACACACAATACCAATCATTTCCAAAAACTAGAATCCGGTTTATACCAAATTCCAAAACAATGAAAACCAGGGTAGTGATAAAACAAATATTAAAACGAATAAGGCAATGAATCTAGTACAACAAAATGTCTGATAGCAATATGATTAGTTACCTTGGGTGATCTGAAACATCTCTAGAAGACCCCTAGACATACTCGGTTTTGAAACCACATTCCGGCGTATGGTGAAGTGTCTAGGCATATAACCAATTGTCCACCCTATAACATACCAATCAAGTGGAAAATCACACCATGCCTAACAACCATTCTCGGAGGTACCAACCCCTCTAATCAGGGTTGATCATAAATTTCAATCGATCATATAAAAGATGCCTAGGAACCCATAGTGGTTATAATAATACGGTGTAAGTTGGAGTCCCTAACACGCATGACTCATCTCACCGGACCTTCCTACCCCAAACACAGAAACTCCATATGATAAACCATTAGGGATATCCCCCCTATAGAGGTGCCCAAAAATTTATATATTTCATGTCATCAATGTTTCCAAACGGGTCATCATTACATGAAATACTTACAAACATTTGATACCTTTTACAATAATTAAATTTGTAAAAAGTATATACAGTGATCAAAACACCATCATTTCAATGAATCAATAAAAATATTACACTAAATATGATTGTACCAAACAGTTCATCACGTCACATCATGTTGAAACCATTTTTTGAAGAAAAAAATTAAAGCTCCGACGATAAACACAATTATCTAAACCATATACCTTAATAACATCTTAGTCAACAATCACGTTTTAGGTTCAAATTGCTAAATGGGTCGTCAGATCACATCATGTAAAAAAGCAGTATTCTAAAAACATTTTAAAGATCTGACCAGAAACAAAATTTTCCAAAACACATCCCTTGAAAAATCTTAGTCAACAATCACCTTTTATGTTCGATGTTCCAAATGAACCCTTGGATACTATCCACACCCAATTGTTTCATATTTTCCAAACAGGACCTCATCCATTCCATACACACACCAAAGCATATTCCAAGGCCTAATGGGCCAAATCATTGAGAAGAATATTTACAATCATTTATGGAAAACCACACCAAAGACCACACCTCATTTAGGTAAATGTGAATTATTTTTAAAACCAAGGATTTAAAGAAACATAATTTCAAAGGTTAGATTATCATTTCAGAGCACATCCATGTGTGCACCTAGTGCACCCATGGATGTGCCAACATCCCATGGTACAATATAATCCATAGATAACATTTGAATACCAAACCAAAATGAACACTAAAACACCTTGAACCCGTGATTCATATTTCAAACATAATCTAATAAATCATTTACTAATTTTAGAAAACCTTTTGAAAAGAACAGAAAAAATTCTTGCATTATGATTCTATCAAATTCACACTAAAATTAAATTTAAACATCCAATACATATCCACACACATGAGGAAATAATTTTTTCACCTTACAAAAATTAAATATCACCCCTTGCACAACCAAAATAACTACTTTCACACTATATAAAGAGTAACATATAGCTTAACACAGGTTTTCCCCAAAAAAAAATTCATGCTATACAAGCATACTATCAAAAATAAAATGAACACAAGTTAAATTTTCTTATATTATATGTTCACACAAAACAATTTAATTAAATAAAAAGCTATCTTAATTAGATATTAAAATAATTTATCTAGTCATTATTTTCACAACGAAACCAAAGAAATTCAAAAAATTCATCCAAAAACTATTTTTTAACAATTTTAACTAATATAAAAGAAACACTATAATGAGTTAACTAAAATAATAATAATGGTTATAATGATGTAAAATAATAAATTTGAAACATACAAGTTCCATGAATTTTACAGGAAATGAAAAATTCGGAAACCGCCTACCTCAAAGTAAGAGCAGACATAAAGACGCTTCAGCAGGGGGAATAAAAACGCCCTGCGGATTAACCACACACCTAATAAAATATGAATATTAATTGGATGCCAACTCACAATATTATAATTTATCCAAAATAAAAATTACACATAATATATAATTAAAATAAAGAAAACACAACTGGATCGAGGAGAGGTTTGGTGCATTTCTAGCTAGAGAAAATGGAAGAAGGGGGTCGTCCGGCTTTTGATGTGAAACTGGGCAGAGGGGTGAAAGATGGTTGGAGCATGGAGGTTGGAGCGTGGCATGGCCAGTGGTCTTATTGTCTGGTTGTGGGCTAGGAGAGTGGGGATGGCACTGGGGGTCGTGAGGCAGGTCGTCGACTGGTTTCAGACTATGAGAGCGAGCGCAAAACTGTAGGGTGGGTAGGAAAGAGCAAGAAAAGGGAAAGGTTGGGAGGCTAAGTTACCTGGAATAAGATCGGAGCCTTGGGACAGGTGGTTGGGGAAAGACCGTCATGCTAGAGACACTATGCTGGGAAAACTGTGGATGGGAAAGGGTTGTGCTGAGGGTTGTAGGGGTTGAGGGGGGTGGTAGCTGGGGCTGGTCAGTAGGCCGGAGGCATGAAAGGTGGCCTAGGGATGGTGATGGAGAGGGCTAGAGGGTGAGGCGGAGGTAGGGTATGAGAAGCATATCGAGGTCGAGGTATGATATGGTTGGGGAGAGCATGGATGTGGGAAAGGGGAACCAGGGAGGCGGCTCACATAGGCTGCGAGTAAGGTGAAAAGGCGAGGAGGGCTGGAGGAAGAGTGACATTTTCAGGGTGAAGGAGATGGGAAAACATGGGGATCCAGGTGCACGAATAAGAAATGAACAATAGGGGAGAGGAGGGGGCACCGTTGTGTAGTTAGTGATACGTTTTTTCTAATTTCAATTTTTTTTATCATTTGTTAATAACAATAATAATAATAATAACCAGAAATAAAAATAATAAAAACAACCATAATAAAGATAATAATAATAATAATTAACTACAGTAAATAATAATAATAATAATAGTAATAATATTAATAAAGATGAAAATAATTAAGATAATAATAATAATAATTAATAACAAAAACAACAACAACAACAACAAAAATAATAATAATAATTATGATGATGATGATGTGAAATCTCCTGACTCCTGGGTTGATTGTGCGACCACCGCCAACTGCTCGGTGACTACACACGGGCCTGAAGCCCATCATAAATATTGAAGACAAAAAAATTGACTTGTGCTCACTCCATTCTCTATTAGAAAACATGAAGAATAGAAATATTAAAATAAAGATAAACATAAAATTTGAGGTGTGATAATTATCCCCACCACAGTCACTTTCTTCTAAGAGAATGTCACTCAGCTGAACAATATAGATAACATGAATCAATACCTGATTGAAATAGAAAGAATCCCCAATTCAAGAAAATGCGATAACACGATAGGGTTCTCACCACCAAAAAACTAAACTAGTGTCAAAATTTAGCACCCAAAGATACCACCCCGGGGAGGGGGCCGACAAGGGAACTCCCAACTCATCCATACTAACTTCTATAGCATGTGCGAACAACAACTCCGCCGAAAAACATTGAACTCTCGACTGAGACCAAAACTACCAACACTAGAGATATGCCTATAAGAAAACTTTTACCCACAATGTGATCTCAAGAATAACTAAAAACAAAAATTCTACCACATGAACTTACATAACTAAATAAACACTGATAAACTTAGATCAATCCAAACAGTGTCCAAACAGACATTTCATGAAAAACACATGATTCGGAAAACCATAATCAGACAAACGGAACTGTTGGATTACAACAAAACATGTACACTATAACATCCCGATGAAAAAATGAACCTACAATGACATAAAAACTTTATCAATAGATAAATAATAAATATAAGAATTTAAAATGTTCGATTAGAAACACTGAACCCAAAACCTGAACCCAGGCTATACACCTCTGGAAACTCTGTACTGTGTGCAATCTCTAACCTAAGGCGTGTGGCTGGGGCCCTAATGGATAAAGCATTTCCTACCATACATTAAGGAACTGGATTTCCTTCAGTCACAGTGTCTTCTTCAGGTGACGCTTCCTGCAAAACATCATCAAGTTACCGAGAAAGATGCAACAATGACATGTCTTCAGATGGATGTGACATGACATCTTCATGTACTCAAACCAGACACACTAGTGGCACACCACTGAATGGTCTAACGAACTGTAATCCAGAAACATTATTGAGAACTCTTTTGAAACAGGTCCCTCTGGCACACCCTACTCTCCAGATGGGGAAGCTTCATGAGCAACTACATACGCTGGATTTCCAGCCATCAGCGTTATAATGACAAACTCAGCTAGAAATTCCTCATCTACCAGCTTCTTGAAATGATGGTCTTTAGAAGGGAGGACCTACACCATGATCTCAGGACAACGACCCCTGATGAAGAGGTATGTCTTCATCAGATCCTATGATGCAAACTACGTAGAAAAGGAAATCAGTTCCTTGAAATGATCAACATATATCATCATCGTCTCTTGGCCTTTTTGAATACACATGATCTCTTCCCTTTTCTTTGTCTTCACATATTCAAGTATAAACCATTGGATGAAGATGGATTTATAGACATCCCATATCATCCCAACATGCATTTATGGTGGGGGGACAACTCTAATTCGTCCAAAGATGGACCTTCAAACATACCCAAAATAGTACGGACTCAGACAGCTTTGGGAGTTCCCAATACCCTAATGACACGTTCGACCTCTTCGTGACACTCTACTACCTTTAACAGACCCTAATCATTGTGAAGTACACAGAATGTTCAAGAAGGACCAAAAACTGGGCATCACTTATCAGAAACAATGGAGACCTTTTTGGGTAGAATTTTCTGAAAAAAAAAAATAATACACATACCCAAACAAAATATCAAATCAATGAATAATTAAAAGTAACATCCTAAGACAAATTGACTGGATCAAAAACCAAATAAATACAAAAAATACCCAAAATTCCATTTTCCATTTAGATTTAAAAACCACCTTCTTTCAAGGACACTTTCCAAATACCATTCCCACTTTTCAAACCAAATTCAATTTCCAAAAGCATTTCACCTTTTTAAAATCACTTTAGAAAAGTATGGTCAAGCTTTTAATTTCATGTACACACCCCAGAAATCCCATTAACCATTGAACATGTCTTCAAATGATTTATTCCATATGCACCAACATCCCCTTCTCATACATCCCCTAATATGTGCAAGCATTCATAAAGAGTACTTGAGGTTGCACCCAAAAAATTTCACTACTAGTTCAAATATAATGCTATATTTTTAGTCCAAATAATTCTTTTTTAAAAACCATTTCATGAATTTAAATCCATTTTAAATAAATCAATCTCTTTTCAGAAACCCATATTTATTTTTAAAAGCTCACTTACAACGAAATGAACCAAGATGACGCACAACATGCATGAAATTACCGATGTGAAGGAATAGTAATCATGCTTAACCTGGAAATATGGGAGTGGTCTATGCCCCATGTACGTGTCAATAACTAGGTGTAACATAGACAGTGTAATCAGACTCCACATGGGTCACTAATACATGTGAAATCATGATGTAACATCGGCTTCCCTCCATTGGCATCCATAAATCTAAAACAAACCAGAACGAGACAGGGACTCAATTCTCGGACTAACCCTGGTGACTCAAGGTTCGGAAGGGGAGAGGGATCATGACGTCCTACCCATACAAACCTCTTGGGTCCCAAAGTCATAATCTCCATATACCAGACATCCCAAAAAACATGGGCCTCCTCTAATATCATTTTTTCAAAAACCATCCTGGGTCAACCCTGAATCGGTCACCCGACCCAGTCTGAGACTTGTCCAGAGGGGCATTCCCAATCACCATGGGATAAAAACCAGTGTCGAGCCTCAACAATTAACCATTGGGAAGAATTTCTACAATTAAAAAAGATATAGAAATAAATACGAGAACTACAAATGTAAAACTAGCAGTGGAATTAATGTAAAACCAAACATACCTACACGTGACCTTCTAGGTCACCTCTCAACCAAAGGTATCCATTGCTGTAATAATGACATACTCAACCAAGAAAAACTGAGAAAAAGGAATCCTACAACTTAAATGATAATTATAGGTAGGAGCATTAAAAATGACCAGTAGGTTTTCCATGATAAGATACAAAATCCAACGTCTCGTTTCCCGAAACAATCTACTTACATGAGTTTGAAATAAAAATATAAAATTAGGGTCTCACATTTTAAAATAATAAAAATTATTTTTCAATTTGAAAATCCAACACACAATACTGATCATTTCCAAAAACTAAAATATATTTTATAACCAAATTACAAAACAGTGAATACCAGGGTAATGCTAAAAATAATCATAAAGAAGGAGACAAAGAATATAGTAGAATAGAAAGTAAACAATCCCTAAGATGAATAACCAAGGGTGTTCGTAAACATCCGTAGAAGACCCCTGGATATAATTGGTTTCATAACCACCTGTCAGCGTATGGTGAATATCCTATATTTATAACCAGCCGAACTCCCTATAACTGACCAATCCAGTGGCAAAGCCAACCTGGCCTAAAAACCAATCTATGAGGTACCAACCTGTCTAATCAGGGTTGATCAACAACCATCACTCAATCATCTAATTTATTCCACGTAACCAATGGTGGTTATAATAATATTGTTTAAGTAGGAGTCCCTCGCACATGTGACTCATCTCACTGCACTGGTCTTCCATAAACACGGACACTCCATACGATAACCAATATGGGATATCTCCCCTATAGAGGTTTCACAAAAATTTATATATGTCATATAATTAAATTTTCCAACCAGGATTTCATGGTAGGAAATTATTAAAACCATTTGATACCTTTTACAAAATATTAATGTTTTTAAAAGGGGAAACAGTGATCAATACTCCATCCATTCGACTAATCAACACATAAATTACACTAAATCTGAATGTTCCAAATGAGATGTCATGTCACATCATTTGGAATAAATTTTTCTAAAAAAATTTTAATGCATCGAACAGACACACAATTTTCCAAACCTAATTCTTCAATAGCATATTAGTCAAAATCACCTTTTTTATGTTCAATGTTCCAAATGGGTCATTACATCAAATCATGTCGAAACCATTTTTCTAAATATACTATAATTCGCTGACCCAACAAAAAATTTTCCAAACCAAATCCCGTAATAAAATATTTGTCAAAATCACCTTTGTATGTTCAAAGTGACAAATGGGACCTTGGATACCAACCACACCCAAATGTTACGTATTTTCCAAACAGACCCTTATCCTTTCCAAACACACACCAAAAAAATCTTTAAATCCCCAATGGGAAAAGTCATTTATAAGAACATTTATAATAATTTAAGGAAAACCACACAAAATACCAAACCTCATTTTGGAAAACATTAATTTTTTTGGAAATCTAAGGATTTGAAGAAACACAATTTCAAAGGTGCCATTATCATTTATCAGCACATCCAAAGTCACAATACAATCCAAAGAGAAAATTTAAAATTCCAAACCCAAATGGACACTAACACACCTTGAATGCATGATTCATATTTCAAACATAATTTAATAAATCATTTACAAAAACAAGAAAATATTTTCAAAAGAACACAATAAATTATTGCATCATTATTCTATAATCGTCAAACACAAATTTCATTTAAACATCCAATTCATATCCAAAAATATCAAAAATTACATTCAAACCATTCAAATCCAAACTCACAAAACTTTGATAACTAAAGAAACTACTTTCCCACTTCATAAAAACAATCGTATTGCTCAAAAAAGTTTTTACCAAAACACACTTCATGCTATACAAACATACAATCAATTACAAAATGAATAGATGTTAAATTTTATTGAAAACTGTTTAGAAGAAACCAATTTAATTTAGGAACATGATAAGTTAATTAGATATGAATAATAAATTATCATGTCATACATTTCAAAAATATATATAAATAATATCAGATAATACATAAAAAAATATTTTTACCAATTTTAACTAGTACAAAAAAACAATACAATGAGTTAACTAAAATTATCATAAAGGTGGTAATGATGTAAAATAATAATTTTGAAACATAAAATTTCCATGAATTATACAGGAATGAAAAAATTTAGAAAACTCTACCTTAAAGAAAGATAGGACGCAACAATGATTCGGTGGGGGTGGAGGGATAACAACGCTCACAGACTAACCTCACACCTAAAACAATGGAAAAACTTGAGGAACCCAACTAATAGTATTAAAATTTAGTCAAAACATATAACAAAAAAGTTGGAAGAATAATAATAATAATAATAATAATAATAACACAACCGGTGCGCGGAGGGGTTCATCATGTTGATGGCTAGAGCAAAGGGGAGACGGTGGTTGTCTGGTTGTTGTGTGCTGCTATGCAGAGGGGTTAGAGCATTTTGAAGCATGGAGGCCGGTGCATAGCTTACGCAGAGGCATCGCTGGCCGGTTGCATTCCAGGAGAGCATGGCCAGTGCTAGGGTTGGCATGGATGGTTATCGACTGGTTGTAGACCAGGAAAGAGAGTGCGGACAAGTAGGGAGGGTGGGCAGGAACAAGGAGAGGATAAGGATTAGAGGTCGGGTGGCCGAGGATAAGGTCAGAGGTGAGGGTGAGGTGGATGGGGTGAGTGTGGAATATTAGTGGTGGTATGGAGGGAATATCAGGGAAGGGAAATGGTCACGCTAAAGGCAGAAAGGGGTAGAGGGTGGTGGTCGCTGGGGATGGTTGACAAGCTGAAGGCGTAGAAGATGTTCCTGAACATACTGTTGGTGAGGTACAGAGGGCGAGGTGGAGTTGAGGTCCAGGAACCATGTCAAGGGAGAGGAATGAGATGGTTAGGGTGAGTGCAGAAGTGACCAAGGGGAACTGGGGAGGTGGAACATATAGGCAGCAGGTAAGGTGGAAAGGTGAGGAGGTATGGGAGGAGAGTGGCGAGCACATTGTAAAAGACAAGGACTGGTGTGGTGGTCTTGGTGTATGAAAATGAAATGAACGAGGGGGGAGGGGGAAGGGGGTGCTGTCAGGTAGTTTGGTATGCCTCGTTTTATTTTTTTCATTTTAATAATAATAATAATAATAATAATAATATCAAGAAATAAAAATAATAAAAATGAACATAAAAATATAATAAAAATTAATATTAATAATAGTAATAATAATAATAATAATATTTACAACTTTAATTATATAAATAAAAATGAAAAATATAATGATAAAAAAAATTAATATCAATAATAATAATAATAATTCATATAATAATAATAGAAAGAATAATGATAAATTTCCCCACTCTGGGGACGATTGTAAGGCTATCGCCAACTGTGTGGTGACCGCACATGGGTATGAAGCCTAGTATAAATATTGGTCAAAAAGGAACTTTTAGACTCGCTCTCACTTGAGACTCGATGAGAGAACTCAAATCCAAGACATATTAAAAAAATAAACTTAAAAGTCTGAGTGTGACATGAATCGAAAAGAAGTGTTCCTGAATCTTGTGTATAAAATATCCCCCTTTACATGAAATAATTATCTATAGTGTTCGTTGATGAAATCATTATCTAATATCAAGAACATGAGAAACATTCTAGGAACCCTGAGATATTTTTAAAAATTCTTTGAGTGTAATTGCATTATGAAATGTTTTCTTAGTGTTATTTATATATTCTAGAGGTTAAACTATAATATAATGTTGTGTATGAAATGTATATATGCGTACAGACAAATATAATATATGAAGCCATGTCATGGACACATCCCTAAATGTTGTTCGAGATCAAAAGATTTCTTAGTTTAAAAGGGTATTACCAATAATTTATCAAGGAAATATCCTGGCTATCATCCCCCATTCTAGTACTCGTGAAGAAATTATCTATGATCCAATAGTTGGAAATATGTTAAGAGGGAATTATCGAGATAAATATGAGGTTGAAAACACCTCTAGTGTAGATACAAACTGAAAAAGGGATTAGATAATCATTATTATGTAATACATTTTTCATTGGTTTGGGAAGAATTCATTTAAAGTGGTTGAAGGTTTTGCCTTATGGGTTGCATTATCTATGACACCATGAGTGGAAATTTCGTAATCATGACCAAGAAGTAAAATCCATTTCCTACAGTCTGAAATGTATGACATGATGTCACATTAGCCAGAGGCTTTTTGACTACAATGTTAATAATAGAATTCACTATATCTTTACACATGGGAACCTGAATCTCAGACATATATATTGGTTTAAATATTTTCATATGTTTTAATTTTAGATGGATTATGAACTAAGGAATGATAACTTCCATTATATTCACTTATTCTAAATACACATGCTAAATTGGAGCTATGGGAGAGGACTTCATTATAGTAATAGATCATCATGATCTTGTTAACTAGATGATGAAAGGAAACTATTGAGGATCAAGGATAAATTAGAAATCATCCTTTGGTGGTTACACATTAACTAGTATAATTGATTAAGGTAAGAGAATATATATATGCAATGTGGGATATAATTCAGGAATAGCTACCTAGAGGTGATCTGATTGCTGTGCGGACCTTGAGTGGTGACGATTTGATCCATGTTCATGGGAGTGTGGTACTCCCCGATTTAATCACAATGTATTTGATGAATTATTTTACATACATCTATATAATATGTGCATCCAAGAGTGATGATGATTTACCAAGACATTGGGACATAGATCTAGAGGCTAGGTTTGAAGTGGGATGTATCTTGGTTTGTATTTCAATACCATACCTTCTAAAGTGTAAGAACCAAGCACTAGAATCCTGGTTGGAATGTCTGGATAGTTCTTGTAAAAATGTGGAATGTGAATATTTCATGGTGGATTATTTATGGTTTTAACTAGAACCCCATGGATTTGTGATGTTTTATTGGTGATTATTAGTGGGGTGATCAAATTTTTTCATTTTTTACTAATTTGAGAGGCTCACTCTTTGGATGAGCTTGGAATTCTATATGTCCATCATATCATATGATAATATGGAGTGAAATTTATAAATGTGTTAAAAATAGGAAAAATTTCATGTCATTATTTTGTAAGGGATTATATAAATCCCTTGGGACTCGGTTGAGATTATGAATAACATAACATCTCAAGACAATTGAATTGTCAAAGTGAATGAAATTGAAACATGGGTATAATCTTAGAAATTTCATTCAAGACATAAATGTTCATGTGGTGCTAAATTTTCTATTTATGAGTTCACATAAAACAATATTTATGAAGCTTATTATTTTATGGTAAATTAAAAGGATCATTATAGAGGACCATATCATTCACCTCTTTATAGTAATTAAGTAGCTCCGGAAACAGTGGGGGTCTCAATTTGGTTCTGGAGACCACTAAAATAGTGTAGCTGATTCTGAAGATTTTTATCATAATGATAACCCATATCATTAATATAGTTTAATTCATGATTTATTACATGAAGGTACACATAATACAATCCAAAAAGATCATGAAGAATAGTGTATTTCGGAAATTTGGAACACATAATAACAATATCCAAATGAAATAGATGGAACATATTTTAAAAATCCTTAACATGCTCTAAAAATTACACCACTTTTCAAAAACAACAGAGGATAACATGGGGATCCATATAAGAAAGGGTTGATATCTAATGAATGATATATGAATAATCAAATAATAGCAGGATCTAAAGCAGTACATGTAATCCAAGAGGCATATAATGGTAACAAAAGAGGAGAAAAATGATAATCATAATCAATAATAAATGATATGACATGGTATCTTAAAATAAATATATAATTGTGGGAAAAACAGAAAGCATGAAATCCAACGAAATATTCAAGGCTAATATTCAATACAACATAACATAGTGTTATTAGGATAAAATCCCATGAACCATATGTGGGATCCCATGTGATGAAAACACTACCTAATGAATTAGATGGATATATAATTCACGTCATAGTTGTTACATTCACATCATGTACATGCATATGTGTTCGATATATATCATAAAACATAAGGATGAAATTAAAAAATTTAAATGAAACAATTTAACAATTGTGGGTTACATACAAATAAATCTCCAATAATTGAATCATATGTACAACTACATGAATACCTTTGGGTGGAATGTGGACTGGGTATTTACAATAAAATTATTTTGAATCAAATAACTCTGGATGATTTTTTCCTCAAAATATGGGAACATTAAGATTTATAGAAGAGAAACATGATATTAAATTATGTCTCTAATCCCTAAGAAGTCATAATTATAGTAATTTTTTTATGAAAACATTAGAAAACATAAAAAAATGGGAAATGGTTTAATTAAAAGACCGTTCTTGAATAGAGGAAAATGAGATGATACATGACCTTTAGAGAACCTTTCTAAAATCATTAGAAGAGATTGTATGATATTTATTAACATTAGGAGGAATCTAGAGTGTCTAATTAATATTAATTTAATTCATTAATGGTTTTTAGTGATGATGAATATGTGTTTTTGTGGGTTTATACAACAAAAAAGTGGATAATTATTTATCAATTTACTGACATAGGTTTTGGAGAATATATGATTAAGTATTCAAAACCAAAAATCGTACCATGGTTTTTCCAATTGATTCCTCTATAGAGGAAAATAATTCATTGTTTTATACATCTAATAATCTGACACATTAAAATAATTCCATTGTTTATGTTGATGTGGGTAATGATTATTGATAATTAATTTTAAATCCTTAAAATATAATATAAGATATATAGGAATCAAAAAGGGTTTATAAGATTAATAAAATAACTTTATCAGAAAATTATTTATGGGCGGGAAAAAATTTGGGTCATATAAATAGATTACGCCATTTATTAGATAATTTTTGGGATTTTATAATGTCTTAATACATATTTTATAATGATATCATTTTTAATGTTAACACATAAAGTCAAATATCTTATAAATTGTTGAAAAAAATCACCTTAGAAAATATAGACATGATGATATAAAAAACTGTATTAATTTTATAAAATTAATTATCTAAATATGATAATATTGACTTTTAAATAATATTTCAAATAAATTGAAATATACGAGTATTTGACAATAATATATTTATTACAATCATAAAAAATATATTTGACTTCATAAAATTATATTATCTTTTATATTTAATAAAAATTATTTAATAATAATATTTTATGATAATATAATATATTTCAAATTTATATGAATTTATTAAAAATAGATTCTTTATTGAAACTATATATTTCACCAAAATTCAATATGTATATCAACGTATCATAAAATAATTTTATTCTAAATCATTATATGAATAATTTATAAAGTATTATTTAAATGGATAATCATAATCATAGATTTATTGAACAAAAATATAAAATTAAATTTTGATAGGGTCTAGATACATTCCCCCTTATTTCCCCAACAAATTCCAAAAGGGTAATGTGTGCAGTTGTGAAATTTTAATGAGGTAATTCAGGAAACATGGTTTGGTATATGATCTCAATGAGTTTGATATTATTATGTAAATGTTATTTCTTATTATTTCATTGTTTAATATCCAATTTTTCATAGTCAGGGATAAATCCTTATATGGTATTTCCCATTTAATGTCCCACATTTTCATGACATCTTCTTGTTTTAATGTCAAATCATCAAACTTGTGGTTTTTACACAATACTTTGACTATGTGAGGTGTCGTGTTTCATATTACACTATCTTTATGATCTATAACCTTCACTTGAACGTCATTTTATGAATAATCACTATTCAATATTAACTAATATAGATTAAGTATATGTGAGGGTTATGTAATATACATTCTCAAGAGGGATACATTTAACGCATTGTGTACAATATAAAGGTTACCTTGATGTACATGTTGATAGGCCTCAAATATGATGTGATTAATGTTTTCCAAGGAAATGATGTATCTTCGGATAAGATATACCTTGTACCAAAACATTTTGAATTTCCTCCTTTGAATTTTACGATGAAAAATGTTTTATATTACCTAAAACACTAGGTATGGTGGACGATTGTATGCATACATTTTTTATTCAAATTTTGAAGATTTTTCATGTTTCTAAATGGTTTGAACCATCTTTACCATCTCTTCTATAAGATCAAGTCCCATCAACTTCAGGTATCCAATATCATTAAAAAATTTCTTTCTAAAACTACTTCCTATACAGAGCCTCATAGGGTTTCATTTAATTTATATAATTGAAACTATTGTAATATGAGAACTACACTTGTGAATAGTTATTATGAAAACATACTTGTAAACCCATTCAACAGGATCCCGACATACCCTCTATATTTTTAATGGTTTATTTAGATCTCCCATCCGTCTTAGGGTGAATATAAGTGAAAGAGCTTTGTTCTATATCCAACACTAGATTGGGGATACTCTAGAACCCTATTGAAAAACTAAACTCCCAATCAGTTAAAATGGTGATTAGAATTCCATATAGTCTTACCAAATCCCTTATCCAAATAAGGGAAATATTTTCAAGTAGAAAATCAATATTGATAATAATTAAATATGGTGACTTGGTAAGGTCATCAACTACCACCCAGACAAAATTTCTTCCATTAGTGGTCTGGGGTGTCCAAAAATGATATTCATAGTTATGTCTTCCCATTTACATAATGGGATAACAAATTGTTGTATCATATCCACAGACATTAATCATTCATTAATGTCTTGTTATCATACAAAGCATTGAGGTAAATATTAGGCAATATACATCTTCTTGTTATTTGAATGTTTTTATTCAAATCTATGTACATAATAGTGAATTTAGAATGGATATATAAGGATGAACTATTTGAATCATCATGATATTACTTATACATGTCCATATTCGATGAAACAGATATTCATGTTCCAAAACTAATAACTCCATCTTTGGTAAAATTTACCTCTATAATCTTTACTACATTCTTCTGTAGAAACTAATCATATTTACTTGCCTCTTTGGTCATCTAATGAACATGTTATTGAGAATTGTTTTTTGATATGATGAATTTCCTTTTATGATTCATATTTCCATTAGTTTTTTATCAAAGAAGATTTTATCTCTTATAATCCTTACTGTGGATAGAGTTACACGATCATTTTTACTCATATCATCTACCACTATAGTTGATTTCATATGATGGTAGTGGATTGGATAATAATAATCCATGATAATTTATATTCACATTCATTGGTGTATATTAGTATCATTTTTGTGAATAAGTTATTCATTATTTTATGTTCTATATATATATGTCACATTCTTCACTATAGACATAATGTCCCCAAATTGTCAAAATGAATATCATTACTTCCAATTCAAGATCATGTGTTCAATAGATTTGGTCATGGATCATTAATTAGTGGGAGCCATATGCAATCTATTTTTCATTTTTACGGGTACATATTCCAATCACTTTTGAGAAACATCAATATTGATTACAAATACCTACCCACTGGTAGGTAATGTTAGAATAGATGTAATGATTAAACTCTAATTCATCTCTTTAAATATATTTTTTACATTCATCATTCATGAAATAATTGATTCCATTCTGATTATTATTGTTTAGTGGTCTTTATAATCATGAGAGGTTTCTCAAAAAAGAATGATATTTCATAGATATTAAAAAGAAACTATATATTTTCATTATAGTTGTTGTTATAGGATATACATTAATTTCATCTATTTTAGAAGGATCCAAAGATATCCATTTTTCATAATAAATTTCAAAAGAATGATATGTTCTAAATCGAAAACTCATATTTACTATTATATTCAAAAAAAATTCCTTCCAAATGGTATTCAATATATTATTAAATTTCTCATCATTTCCTCATTTCATTTGGAGTAGATAAAAATATTTTATATAAATACTTTTATAAATATTTAGGGTAATACCTAAATCCTCTATTAATTATTTCCAACAGTATTTTTTAATAAGAGATTTTAAAATGAATTACTATGAACCCATAATGCATGTACCATGAATAAAAAGTAGTCTGGGAGATATCACCCTCTATCTTGACATGATAATTTATTCAATATAGATCTACCATATTTTATTATTGTGCTCCATGCAGTGGATTGAACAATTCATCAATCCATGGTGGATGATACAAATTCAATTTTTCAGTCTTGTTGACCTCATGACAATCAATCATGAGGTGAACTCACCAAACATTATTCTTGATGAATAATACTAGTTCACCCAATGGTGAAGCACTTGGGTCTATAATATATTTATCCAGATTAAACTATGATTTTTTATTTATCTCCTCATGTTCAAAAATATCCATTCTATATCGAATCATAGATATCATCAATAATATGGTATGAAATCGATTAAGAAATCAACCTCATGGATAGGGGGAACCCATGGAAAATTTTCAAGAAACACATTTTGAATTCCCTTACAATGAGCATTTCAGAAGATAAGACATTTTCCATCATCAAAATTATTTTATAAATATATTGTTTCACTTAATAAAATAATATCCAAACTTCTTATGCTGGTACCAAATAAGATTAATCATCCACCTTCCACGTGTATTTAATTATAGGGTTATTATTGATAAAGAGGGTGATTTTCTTCTCTTTGTAATTTATGTTGGCTATAAATACTACAAAATCTAATACAAACTTATATTTGTATAAAATTAAACTAAGGGGAGTACCATATGTATTTTCAAGATATTCATACAACAATTCCATCTAGTATGATGGATATCATCAATCTAGTCCTTTTAAGAGGTTGTTAGCTGTTTTCATTAACCACCCTTAGAATATGTATTTGATTCACATAATTTCATTTTGCATTGTATTTGAAACATTATGCAATAGGTGGAGGGTTAACCAGTAAAGTAATTTATTCCATCCCATTAGAATGTTTCTCTTATCATAGATCACTAGCTATTTTCCTTTACTTTCCACACCTAAGGAATTTTCATATCCCATTTAAACAATTTCATCGATTTTGTTTTCCACAATTTTGACATTTGTGGTGAGGGGAATTATTTCCCCATGATATTTCTCTATTATTCCACAAAAATTATATAAAATTATTATCATTTAATATATATTCTCATGATACTATTCAGATTCAATGATCTCTATTTCGACATGAGGGGACATTGGAATATTTCTTCATTACTCTCAAAGACCAAAAATTGTAATGATTTTTTAAAATTTTAAAAAAAAAATTCCAAATAAGTGGTACACATTAGTTTTAGTGTTCATGAAGAACCTATAGTCATATAATGCATGTCTTGTGAAATTTACCTTATATGTCCTTATGGATTCTCTATCCCTTTTCTGGAGGCTATGAAAATAATTCTCCATTCCTATTCTAAGAGTGCGAGAAAAATATTTATACAAAAAATTTATGGAATTACTCCCACTCCATAATGTTGATCTCATCCATAAGGTTATTATTTTTTAACATCATCCAATAATGATATGCATATCCATTCATGTATTAAATAGCCCCCATGACCATATTTCCCCTATAATTGGATGATTGAGTATATATTTCTAATAGAGTTGATCCATTTCTCGATGATTGCATGATCAAAATATCCACTGAATATTTTAGTCTTTTTTCTCATATATAATTCAATAAGAACTTGCTCATTCTTTTGGGTATTTGTCCATTCCTAATAATTATTTTTTTTGTTCAAAACCTACATCCATTGAGAATGTATTTTCACAAATTTTTGGATTAATTTTCCCATCAGGGTGGGTATCTTTTTTGGGAAATCATAAAATTTCCCTCACATTGGTTGTTGAATTTATTCCTCATATTTTTTTCCATTAACTATAAATAAAGGGGAAATTATGGGTGAGATTTTTCTAACTATTATATACATAAATTCGAAACAATGAACATTAAGGGGATAAATCATATATTGTATTTATTTTTGTTATATTAATTTTATTTTTTTAAGATATTTCATCAATGTTATATTTTATGTCAGAAAAAATTATGGGATTTTTTATTTTAATAATGGTTCATAGGGTTATTTTAAATTTACCAATGGAGATTATTCAATACTGTCAAACCTTCTATGTTGTATGGCCCATTTTCTTGAACTAGGTTATGATGAATTATAGCCCAATTCACCATTTTTATGTTTATTGCCTCTAATGTTTCATGAAATTTTATTATCTATAAAGGGATTTATTTTTTTGGGAACTAATTACTCTATATTGTAATGAAATTTGGGATGTATTTGTTTGTTTAGTTTTATCCCTAATTATTTGAGTATATATTTCTAATCCTAATCCTAAAAATTACTAGGATTTCATATGACACAAACTAAGTCAAAAAAATCATTAATACACTATATTTCATGATTCATTAAATTAAAGTAAAAATTATAATATCCCATGAGACAATGAAATTTAGATTCATTATGAAAATAACCACATAAAATATCAACATGGAACAACAAATAAAAAATAATTATTTAAAAGATCCCAAACATGATCCTAAAATTCCATCATTCTTCAAAAACTACATGGGATAACCTGGGTCCATACATAAGACTGCGGTGAGCTATAAAGCCTATAAGGTAATAAAAAAATAAAAAAAATGTGGTAAATAAGTACAAGTGTGACAAGAGGAATATCAAGGTTACATAATAGGAATGGAAATAATAATATTGAACAATGAGTCATGCTATAATTTTGAAGCATAACAGACACATAATAATATTGAAACAACATTAAACATAATATCATAATCATATGTCAAGGATAACCACTAGAAAACCATAATATAGTTTTCATAGTATAATTTATTATTCACTATACATGGAAATCATGAGATAAAAAACTTTCCCAATTCATTTTAGGGATATATACTTCTTATGCCCTCCTTTAACATTTATATCATCTAAATGCCTATGTCTGCCACATAGATCATATAAAATAAGGATATATTCCATCACACTAAACCCCATGATTTAAGTTGTTGGGGTTTTATAGTGGGAATCCCTAATAAATGATTGATTTGTATAACTAGCTAAATATGGTTGAGTGGACATTGTTGTTGGTAATCACTACAGAAATTTTTAACATGTAAATTCTCAAGAGGATTTTTAAATCATTAAGGGGGTACATAATGATTAATTTAAGTAATAAATGAAAAAGAAAGGGGTATTTAAACTTTTTTAAATAATAATAACAGTAATTGGTATGTGTTAAAATATATTCAAACATTTAAAATTTAAAAGTAATGCATAAATTTAATAAGGGTAACCAATAGAGAAGACAATTCTAGGATACATTACCATGAAAAGGAATTTTTAAATGATTGGGTAGAGTTTCTTAAGAAATTTGAGCCTCTCTGGGAGGACTATGGATATGTAATGGTAGTGTAATTTAATGATCCAAGGGGTTTGGGACAATTTAAATGGGATTTAGGGAGTGTTGATATAGACAAATAGAGGATAATTCATTATTAACTTCCAATCATAGAGTTTAGAATCTCTATGGTAAAGTAATCAAAGGAAAAAACCATCCCCTAGTTTTTTCACGGTTTCTACAAAAGAAGAGTTTATTTCATTGTTTTATATGTATTGGAAATGAAAACATTTAATTAATTTCATTAGTGATGTGGAAGTGAGTCATATTTACAAATAATTCATTTTAGAACTCAAAAATGTAATTTGGTTTTTTGGTTTATTCATTAAGGTATTATAAAATTAACAAAACAACATTAAAACCATATTATTTTAATTTTTGAAAATATATTTGGTAATGGATAATCTTTATAGTATTAATTTTATAAATTTTAGGAATTTATGATGACAGAATACAAACAGTATAATTAATCAATATTTCATTTTTACTAAAAAGGCCACAATCACAAGAAATTATTAAAAAATCACCATTGGATAATTTGGAAATAAAAATTTCAAATATAATATTTATTTTATCAAAATAAAACATTAAATTTAAGAATTTACACCTTTAAATAAAAATTCCGAATCTATTGAAAAATACTATTTTTTGACTATAATATTTTTATGGCTCATGTAAAAATTATATATGATTTCCTAAAATTATATCATAATTAATATTTTAAAAACTATATATATTAATAAAAAATTATGATAACAGTATTTATGTAAAAATGTTTTTCAATTCATTAAAAAGAGAGTATTTATTGAAACAATATAATTCCCAAAAATGAGAATTGAGTTTCATCATATTATAATGTAATTTTTATCAGACTCGTTATTAAATCATTTAAAAAATATTATTAAAAAAAGATAAATACATTAAAATTTTTATGAAAATAAAATATTCAAATTCGTATTGTTAGGTTGTAGATATGTATTACTCTATTACACTAGTGATTTTCCTCAGGGTAAGGTGTCGATGGGAGATTTTTATTTGGTGGTTCAGTGAAGATGGTATGTGACATGATATCGATGAGCTATAACTTCATCACTAAATTTTTCAAATCATGATTTTGTAGTTTAATCTATGCTTGGGATTTGTCATTGTAAAATCATCATGATCTTATCATTATCAAACACTCTGATAAATGGTCTTGATATGGTACGATACTACTAATCAATGTCATTTCCATCAAATTTATGTCAATTATACTTTATCATAACCCTTGAAATACTGATATTAAAAATAACGGTACAATGTCTATATTAGTGATGGTTAATATGTATAATATTATTTCAAATCTAACATACTTTAACTATTAAAAATAACAGAATTACTGAATGTTTTTTATAACTAGATTACTTGATAATATATTTATTCATTTAAAAAGGTAACATTATATTTAAATTATTACATATTTAATATTATTTCTCAGAGTAGGCATATACAATAAGAAGATAATAATAGCAGATCAATGTAATTTTCTATGGGTTTTCGTTTTTTCCTCATACTAACTCCTCAGTTTGGCCTCTGATGTCTATGGACAAATGACTAGCTAGAAAAATGGGTTCTAGGGCCCCCTATGAACATTAAATGGGGTGGGATAGTGTAATATCAACTCCTACATCCATCTCACTATCAAGGTATTATGGACATGCATATTTTGTCACATTTCCAATGTTAGATGGTTGATCCAATGTAGGTTGTCTACTATGAGCATCTGAATTTTGACTATTATGCATCATATGAGGATCGACTAGTAATGATGACAGAATCATGTGAGAAATTAGTACGAAGGAAGATGGTACCACTTTCCCTAATTTAGGGGCTACATGGACTGATCCAAGAAGAGATATTGGAGTTAGTAGTTGGTGTTTCGTCCTAGTAGCCAAACATGGTCATGTAAGACTGCTAGAGTTACTTCTATAGGATAAAAATCCATTAGTGGGGAATAATTATAATAACCCCAATTCAGTATTGATAATTAAATCTTATTTTCTTTTTTAAAATATAATTATTTTTTGTGCAACTGTATTATTAAAAAAACCAAAATTAAAATGATTTTTTATTTTCATTCACATTAAGGTAAAATCCATTTTAACACTTTTGAATATTATAATAAATATTTTTTGAGTTAGGCATGATGTTTTCATGTGATTCCTTATCTTCTATTTCCTTAATATTGATATAATAAAAAATTAAATATATTATATCACGTGCATGTGGTTTCTCTAAAATAATGGAGTACCTGCCATAGAATATATCTGACGAGAAATCTATGACATCCATTAAATCCGAAATGTGGATTTCACCCTAGTTGTGACAAAAATGATATAAATATACTATGTTTGGTTAAATCACATGTGTAGGTAATATTTTTAGACCGTTTTCTTATATTTTTATTATTTAATTATTTTCTCCTTTGGATATTCATAAACATGCTATATAAAAACTACCTTTTTCAAACCTCTTGATCTAAATAATTATTAAATCACTTGTTTTTACACATTAAAATTAGCACACCATAATGATGTGAATTTAAATAGTCATCCATGAAATTTAAATTAAATAGTAGATTAAATCATGGTGTTAATTGTTTTGTTTACGGACCACTAAAGGTAAACATGTTTTTTTATAAAATAGATGATTGACATTCTCTTACATGTTTGTTAATCTTCATGATGTCATGAAAAACTAGATTTTTCTTGTGCACTATATTTAAAGCTCTCACAATATGTTATGGTTCCACTTCTAATAATGAGGCCAACTCTTTTTTATTCATTTTGTTGTGCCAATGTCAATTCAATGTTGATTGTTTTCTTCTATCCATTTTGGCTTTCCTTTATAAAATTCAATAATTAATTAAAATTATATTGATAAACCCCATAATTGTCAATAGATAATTCCATGGTATTATTGATGGTTAATTTATACAAATTATAAAAATATAATTATATTTAATTATCAAAATATAATTGTACAGAACTGTCATATTATTATTTAAACAAATTATCAAAAGATAATCCTAAAAAACTATCAAATGACAATTACATTGAATTATCATAGAGTAAAATATAAACATTATCAACATATAATTATTGTGAAATTAAAAAAATAAAATAATATATTAATTATCAAACAATAAATATATGAAATTATAAAATATTATTTATAAGAGATTATCATAAGTTATTTATAAAAGGTTAATTTATGAATAATTATAACAGAATTCTTTTCAAAATTATCCATGGATATTTATCTAGATTTATCAACTAATAATTACAGGTAATAAGCATGTATGATCCCAAACTAATCAAGAGACATATTTAAAATATCACATGTCATTTTATAATTATTTTCAAGGAGATGTTTGTTAGCACCTACATTGACTAAAAATGATAGTTTGGAAATTATATAGATGAGTGAACATTTTGTCCCATGCGATATTTTATTTTTAAAAATAAAATAACTGTATTTTTTAGGGAACCATTATGAACCTCTAGAATAGTCATGTAAATAGATTTGATAATAAAGCCTAGGAGTGTTTGTTCAAGACAGTTGAGGCTTCCACTCTAGCTTTGAAACCACATAGGGTGGTTTATCACTTCTCTCGTGATTTATGACATTGAATTTGGTTGTTACTTATTTATATGGGATTTCATTATAAATTTTCAATGATATAATTAATATTTTTGAATATTTAGGGAAAATTATTGACATGTGAAAACGTGTGGTTGCGTGTATCTATCTTGAGACTCTTTTGATATTGTTTCCAATTAAATTTTTTAATTTCATGATTCCTTGTTTGATATTACAAAAAACATTGGTTTTATTTTCTATATCATTTTTTCTTTCTCTGTTTTTTTCATGATATTAAATTTTGAGTATATTTTTTCATTTGGATTGATTGTTCATGGTACATGTGATAGGTGATCATCATGGTACTGTTTTCACATCAAGGTGGAGTGAGAAATATTTGTTAGGATGGTGGTGGTAGAGCATGATTTCTTTGTTGTACGGACATGACTCTAATCATTTAGTAATCTGAGTAAATGTTCTGATACTTGCTTCCTTGTGGATTTAGATTATCCCATTGACTTAATCCATTGGGAATTATCAATAGTGTGTATACTCTATTTCTTGAAGATTCTAAGTGACATTCCGAATCGATTGATTTTTTATTCTGAGGTCCATGAACAAAGATTTGTGGCTATTTTAAGATCACCTATGATAACCCATGATCATCATTCTGGCACAGAGGCAAAGTAGGAATGGACGAAGGTTTTTCATAGATTGGTTAGCACATGAAAAATCAGTTCTCAATTTTATGATGTTTTTATTCTTATGAATTTATTATATTCCATGACTAAACTATATATAATTGAAAACACAAGGATATGGATGTGTTAGTGGCAGGTTATAGTGTCTTTTAATCAAACACTACTCGTGAAGTTTGTGTGAATGTAGATTCCAAGACTACATACCTAGTGAAGGAAAAGTTCCCTATGTTGGATTGATGAGGATATGGTAGTTGATCTAGAAAATAAATGGGATGGACATCACCTGACCCTTCAGTTAGTTTATTTATTTATCTAATATATTACACTAGACATGAATGAACTTTTCTGAGATATTTATTATTGTATGACTCATATTCCATTATTTAATTTCCACACATTATCTATGGTTATTTAAATTTTTGTTTATGATTTATTATTGATCTAATGTTATAATACATACCTATCGTCTCACCACTTACATGATTAATAACTCACTATTAGTCAGTAGCCTCTTTCATATGGGGTGGAACATGTGAGGTTAAGTGACCTTCTAGAATGAACCTCTTGGTTTGGATAAAGATGTAAAATAATTCAACCTCTATGACCTCTTAATTATTAATTCACTGATATATGAATTGTTACCCTTTACATAACATGTCTAAAATATAAGTGAAATAATCATTAGAACTTTTTTAAAAAAATTAAACTATTCATGGGAAACCTACAATTTTTCATAGATATTCAATATCTCTAACCATATAATTTCCACTATAATAATCATTTTTATAATAATTCATTATGAAATTAATTTTTCACTAATAAAATATAAATTCATAGCAGACATAGTAATATCAAGTACTAAAACAAAATTATTATTTACAGAATGAGAATCTTCATTTTAATTTTTTGGATGCTTCTGCAACAATGAACCATGATCTTCTTCATGAGACTCCACTTTTTTCATTAACAACATACAAAATTAATAATGTATTATATTTTTATTTAATACTCAATTTTCAAAATCAAATTGATGTTTATAAATACATAATCTCCAAAAAATGTCGATGGTCTCATCTTAACACCGACCACTAGTATCAGTTCATACCGTTATCTTTTGATAGTGATAACAATAATAATCATCAATAATCTCTCCAAGAATACATCAAATAATTTTGAATCTAATAATATCCAAATTAATATTATTTATAATTTAATTTCATTTTCCATATTTTAAAAAAATGCCACATAATTGTACACCATAATCCATATTTTTCCTCAATCATTTAGCCTCAATCCATGAACCATAATACTAAAATGTTTTCTACTATAAATTAATATGATGAATAATAAATAATTAATCAAATAAATATATTTTATTCCTTCTAAATTCATCCTATATAATTTAATTATATAATTTTCAAGCTCGTATCATTATAATAAAATTCTAGAAATATCTTTTTTTAATTATAAGAATACTCATTTTATCCATTAAAATAAGATGGATTTGATCTGATAATCATCCAACTGATGGAATTTAGAACAACTTAATGGAACAAAAAATATATGAATAAAAATGAATAAATATTTATACATTTAAAACATATCTAGAAATACTCTATAAGAAAATGTTGCTGAGTATTTTAACATTAACAAAATCATGACCCTAATATTCTCAAAATAGTTTCTTAAAATTATTCAATGATAGATTCACCATCGATATCCTACAATCCGTTCAATCATATAACAAATAAAATATAATAAATATATGAAAAAATATTATCATCATTGAATACTTTCATGATTCGAAATGATTCACATTTTGAATGATATGTTTTTAACATATAATATCATCTATAACATCATCAAGTATGACTTTCTTGATAATTTTCAAGTATAGAATCACATAATTTTCATAAAATAGTGTTACCATGTTTTCTGAAAATGAATAATGATTTATTTGACATAAAAATATATTACACACTTTAAAATTTCTTATGTTTCATATAATTTCAAAAACAAATTTTTTATCATACATGGTCTTGGCATATAATACACTACTTCTAGATATCATTATTATTTCAATAACATCATGATCTATGGAAAATAAAAGTCATATATAGATTCAAAATATTGGTCAAATGGTTTAATTATGATATACATGAATTCAAATTACATATATTGTATGATATTTTCCTTACCTTGAAATTATATTCCCTATAGAATTATAGATTTTAATCCATGGAATATTGAACCTCATGAAACCTTTTTGGGGCCCTTAAATCATCTCAAAAACATTCCACACTATTTCATCCACATATCAATAGTCTTTAATGATTTCAAATCATGATTTTCATTAAATTAAATCCATAAAAAAGATAAGGGTATTTCATCTCCCCTATTTAAATTTTGGATAAGTCCCACTCAATTCAATTATTTTAGTATAAAAACCCACAAATCCCAATTGAATCATTAAATCGGATACTACTTCTTATTAGATGTGTCTTACACTACACTACTAGACACGATAATGTTTTTGAGGAAATTATATCTCTCTCCTGTAATGATACATGTAGACTGACATTGAAAATATCCTACTAATGAAAATATCTATTTCTCAGTAGCTTTAATTTCCACCATTTATAATAAACCACATATTTTTATTCAATTAGATAGTTTCTTCAAATAATCATGATAGTGATACTATCCCATATAGTAAAAAATGTTTCACAATATTTTATTCGAAAATTTGAAAATATATTAATTTCATATGTGTTGTATTTTCTACCTATCTAAAGAAAATGGGGAGGGATGTACATGGATTTTTATCCCCAAATAATAAAAAATTTACTTCTGGTATAATTTTTTTTATGATATCTTAATGATGTCTATTAGAGGAAATATAATATAATTAGTTGTCCCCATTCGATACTCATTATATAAGTATGTTATAATAAATATATATATTCATTTATATTGAGGGTTTCTCAAGTTTCTTGAACACATCAAAAACATTCAAGGTTAATATATTATCTTTATTAACCCATCAACATAAACCATCAAATTAGAAGGGTTATAAGTAAACATATAAATAAAATTTACAGTCTTGTATAGTCACTATATATTATGCCACAACTATGTTATGTATCCTTATTTTATGCTTCATACTATAAAGAATTATACCACCCTCACCAATATGTAATTTCCACTGATGTGGATGTTGTATTTTTACATCAGTGAATAAATATTTATTAGTGTATCGATTAATGATAAAATCAATGTTTCTTTTTTATTTTGAATTATAGTTCTCAATTCCCTTCACATATCTGAAAAAAACATTTAGATGAACAAATGGGTGAACCCCTTTGGTTATACTACAATGTAGAAATAGTTTCACTTCAAAGGTTAGGGTAGAATTGATGTTTTCAATTTCAAAAATATTCCAATGAATACTCCCAATTTTTTGATCAAATTTCCTTTCATTCTAATCCCAAAAATGATTCATTCCATCTGAAATTTCAGTTGAGACTTCTCTAAATTCATCAATGTAAAAAAACATCAACAAAGGGAAGGAATATTTTTTATTGGATAAAATTACGTAATTTGATTTTTACTCAATATATAATTCCATAAACTATTTCAATTCTTAAAAATTAGACACCTCAAACATATTTTTCATTTTTTCGGAAAACCCATTATATCTGTAAACCTTTTAACTATGAATAACTATATCATCAACATACATAATGGAAATCAATTTATTTTTGTACATCATCATCACTTGTATGTTTATGTAAACATTTTCATTAAAAATCAACTTATCATAAATATCCACCATGTTATCAATTCCATTATATTAGGCCCAATTTCAGACTGTAAAATAATTTTTTGTGTTTTCATTACATAATTTAATCAATATTCATAAAAAACTCGTTATGTTTCACAAAAAACACTTCTTCCTCAATACTACCATTCATAAATGATGATTTTTAAGCCAATATTTAAATATTATAGTCCTTATATATATATAATAGAAAAAATCATTATAGTTTCTGTTATTTCTATTGGTGAAATAGTTTCTTCAAAACTTATATCATGTATTTGAGAATATTCCTTGCAGAACAACCTTTCATTTTTTATTATCATCTCCCCTTTAACATTCACTATATTTCCTCAAATCCACATGGTTATAATTAAATTTTTATCACATAGGCATGAAAATATATATGAAGTGATATTTTATAAATTTATTTTATCTTATAATTCATTTCCTATACTCAATATACATTCTTAATATCATCTTATATATTTCACGGATCAATAATTGATGTTAGAGATGTTAAATTTCATATTTTATATTTCCTTATTGTAAGAAATAGAGTCTCTTGTCTTAATAAGCCATTTTATATTTAAAATTTTCATTATAAATTTTTTTTTGAATTCTACAAGCCTCATATTCAACACTATTGTATTAAAAATCATTATCAATTTTTTATATTTAATTTCAACTTTATTTCCATTATTTCATTTTGAAATATGAACATTTTTTTCCAAAAATCAAAAAATTTATCCCATCATAATGAATTTATGTACTCATATTTTCAATATATTTTATAATTAATAGAATCCAATTTATTATAACTCGTGTTCTAGCACATGTAACCCCTTCTATTAGGAAGTATCCCATATGGACTCTTTCATCCTACCCCATCATTCCATTTGGATCAATATTTCTTGAATGGTCGTTTCTTGTAAGGTGTTTCAGTCCACATTTGGCTTGTGTTTCCAATTGGTTTTCATTGTTTTCAATGAGTCATTGTATGGGTTACTCCATTTCCTAGACATTGAGAGGATATATTTCATTGTTTTAAAAAAGTACTTTTTCCCTAAACTATTCAAAAAAATAAATAAATAGAATAGAATAACATTATAGACACCTTTTTTATAAACCTAATCATATAATAAAAAATGAATCTATGGTCTCAAAATATATCTTTTATGAATGTGTACAATAGTAAACACATCATCAATCTAAAAAAATTATAATGATTTCAGCATGCATTTTCCTTCACATATAAACATTATTTCAGTTCTCCCTAAAAAAAATTATTGTGGATTATTTAGTTTTTTGAATTGATGTTTGGTTCAATTTTTATCAGGATTATATTCAAATTTATAACATGTATTTTATTTATCATGAGAGGATCCCAATTTCTTCATTTGCATCACCAATTAATTTTCTTCTCGACAATGGTTTTTTTAGAACTTGTATATCATATTAATTGTTCTTATTGGAAATCATATTTCCATTTCACATAAAATCATTAATGAATGTAATGAAATATAAATCACATATTTTATAATTTTTTATCGTGGTCACACATGAATTAATATTAATTTCTTCAAATGGTCTCATAGAAATAATTTATACCTTATAAAGAGATTTATAAGCCACATTTACTAGTTGGAATGTTACAAAATCATTTTCAAATTTTATTTTAATATAGGGAAAATCTCTAAAAACCACATCGATAATTTTGTTTGTTATAATTATTTTTCCATGTAGACCAATCATTCCCTACCTGAATATGATATTACCTTCTTCACCCAAATAGTTCGAATGAGTTTGTTCATAATTTAAAAACATATTTTAATTTTTCTTTTTCTTTTTTCCTTAATTAGTCTATATTTATTTATATGAAAAATTATCCTAATAAATGAATACTTCATTCCCATTATAATTGATCTCACTAGAACTCATGTGATTAAACCTTATTCATTCCAGAAACTATACATCAATTGAGTTCATATTTTGTTGTTCGATTTAGAAAAAATCCAACACCCAAGATTTCTAGGGAATAATACATTCCAATGATGAATACCCATATTTCTCATTACTATTGTATTACCTATAATGTTGTTATCAAATCCACTCTAAATAATGGTTTTATTTTTTCATTTTGTAGACATTAATTTAATAGTAGTTCAACATCCACATTATTTTATACGTTTCTATATTACCTTCCTATTCTCAGTATGTGAAATATCACAATAAAATATTATTATGTAATTACCTGAAAAATAACCATAACATTCACAGATGTAAAAAATTTCACCAAGACACCCAAAAATTATATGAGTTGTAAAATTAAAAATGTTTCTCCTTAAAATTTTCATTCTCTAAAAATATAATTTAAACTATCCTAAATTACTATCTCGGAAATCAAGATAGTGTATAAGAATTAAAATATAAGACCACAATTTTTAATAAATATTTCTAAACAATCAACATCCACATCAATATTTATGTAACATGGAAAATCACAAATAAAAAAATAGGATATTCTATACATATTTTGGTTTTTATTATATTGGTTGTATTTGAATTTGTTTCTTTTGGGAGACAAAGTGCTCCATGATATTTTCAATTCACCAACTAATATGGGTATGATTTCTCCTTATTTTACATTGTTCAAACTTGATCAGGTTTAAAATGTTTACCAACATGATTATAAAAAATAAAATTACAGGAATAAACAAAGATAAAATATTTAGCCTGATTTGTGTGTGTTCCCTATATCAACTTAGTTTAATATGTTTTAAATTCAGTTTAATTATTATAAAAATAATTTAATTTATACAGCTAATTCTCGAAAATAATATTGTTATATTATTTGTTTCATATATATTATTCATTTTAGGAAATTATACCATTTTATTCCTTTTTATTCTATATAATTTCAGTTCATTTCAACTTGTACATCATAGTTTCATTAATGTGTTCTTATTATTTGATTAAAAACTCATCTATTTTTATATATTTTTCAATATTGTTTAATTCAAAAACAATTTATTTTATCTCTTATGATTGGTATTTTTTTAATACATTATTCTAACTCATATTTTGACTGGAGTTCATACTCATATTTTCTTATGTAAAATTCTCACTTCTGTAAATATAAAACACTTTTTTACATTATCCTGGAAACTTGAATCAGTTTCACAAAATTGAAATTGAAATTATTAGCTACATTAATTACAAAATATTGTGTTTTTATAACAAAATTTTTCCCCACACATCTCTAAAATTTCATTTTTTTTCTTCTAGATTTCGAATTGTTTCATTTAATATCACATCATTTATAAGGATTCGTCATAATTTTTATGTTCAAAATGTAATGAATTATTAAATAGAATGATTTTTGAAAAATATAGAGTTCCATTTCTTTTTTATAATCATTGTTGAAATTTTATATTGTATGTTAACAGTCCCTTCTTTAAAATAAATCAAGTGTGATAAATGATTATTTTGTATTCTATGTCATCCTAAACATTCTCAAATTAAGTGGTATCTAATTATTTATTATTTTGCTTGATTTTCCAAATTCTCATTGACACAGAATCCATTTCATCATTAACATTCTTCCTCGAGGATTGAAAATTTATCATCTCAAAGGATACCTATATAATATTAAATATATCATGGAAGATAGCTTATTTATATTAAATATTAGATATTGAATGTTAAAACCATCCAAGATGATTCCTATGAGATTTTTGACAATGATAGGGTTTTAAATTGTTTCTCCAAATTTGTTAATATTTAAATGATATTTGTTAAACAATTTAAATTAAACTAAAATGTTTTCTTCAAAAATTATCTTGATTTCATAAAAGGTTTCTCCATATTTTTTAATTGGGCCTCATAAAATTTAAATTTCATTAAAACATTATTTCCAGATTTTTCTAGATTTCACTGTTAATTTTTTTTCAAATTAATTTTGAGTAGACTCTATCTAAATAATACATAAGAAATAAATTTTTTCCTTTTCATCAACCAATATAACAATTTTTCTGAATTTCATTTTTTACCATTCGTAATAGGTTGAAATTAAAAGTAAAATATCATTGACCTCCAATCCATGGGATAGAAGATATGGAAACATAATGTTCATTCGTAAATAATACTTCATGAAAAAATTATAGAAACATCCCTACAAGAATTAGGATTATAAAATCACATTACCTAAACGATTCTAACATATGGATCATCCTATAATACAAATATAATTTCCCATGATTATTTATCCCAGAAAATATGTGGGGATCAATCCTTAGAGTCTGGTTACATTGATATCATCAATAATAAATTGAACTATCTTACCTTTATATATCGGCTTAACAAAAATATGAATTTTTGTTCTCACTCAGATATATAGAAACTAAATACTTAAAGAAAGCTTTAATTTTTAGATTGTTTCGACCCTTCATGAGATTCCTACTACATATCATGGATTTTCAGTCTCCCCAATCATAGATTATTCACTGTATTAAAATGTTTTTACAATCATAATACATGATATTAGTTTCACTATGGAAAACCTGACAATAATACCCTCTAAAACTAGAACCCAAAATGAATTATCACTAACCTGAATAGCATTCCCTATCCCCATGTGATGACGAATAACTTCCAAGAATGAACAACAATCATAGGGAATGAATTCAACCAAATTGAATATAAAAAATAAATATATGTATATAGAATCAAGAGAAGATATAAAAAATATGCCATATATAAATGACTATGGAAATGATACAACTAAAAAGAATTCAAAACATCCCAAAGAGGACATCAATTATTAACGGAAAACTAAAAATAGAATTTGACCACTCCATGTGATAACTGAAAAACTCACGATATCCCTCCACCATTCAAACTCATTTAGAAGACTAATACACTTCCACCTCATTGAGGCACTATGAAATTCCCTACATGGAAATAAATACAAAGGTCTATGCATCACATAATGTTTATGGAGAGTGTGAGCTAACAAGATTAGTATTTTACCACCATGGTTTCCCAAAAAATCCTCAATATATTAATATTATAATTCTCATCTTTAAAGATAACAAGGAATGATAGATGGTGTAAAAAATTTTATATCAAAATCATGGAATAATTTTGTTTTCGATTTTTCCACATTTTAGAAACACGCTTGGAAGAAAATATTCAATGAATTACATTTACCTCAACATATTCAAATGAACTATAATAAAATAAAGAATCACATATCATATAGAATCCATGTTATTAAAATATATAACAGTAAATTCCAAAAGAAAAGGTCACATCATGATAAGGTTCACTACTAGTCCATCTAGGAAACCCCTCGTGTCTAATCAATGATTAGTGAAAGAATAAAATCCTTAGAACACTAGACTAAGGTGTAAAGAAACACAGTACTAGTGAGACCTCAATAAAGATCAATATCAATTCCCTAGAACCATGGGAATATCTAACATTGGAACACCCCATGAGTGAACCCCCAAATAACACATGGATGATAAACCTAATCTAAACATTCCTCCAAAGTACCCCATGAAACCCATGTGATCTATTTTTGAAATAATTTCTTAGATTCTATTCATTGAAAATAATTTCCAAAAATAATTTCATAATTCCATTAAAATATCCATTTATTTTTACCAATATTACAGAAAACCCAAATATTAACAAAAACTCATCATGCACACAAAAATTCATCAATCCATCACACCATATCATTTTGTTAAAAAAAATAACAAAACTATAGAAATGTAATTCATTGAAATAGGGTGGATATATAAACACATTACTCAAACAAGGGTCGAACACATACAAAACTCAATAAAAAACTAAAACAACAAAAATGATAAATAAGGTCCTAAAATAAATCCCCACACATGGAATGGATTCTATTTAGCAATATGGTTGGTGTAGATGATAAATAATGCGATATTTCAATGAAAATATTACATTTCACAACAGTAAACTGAAGGGTGAGTAACCATAGAAATACATCATGGCAGATCTAGAAGGAAACCATAATAATCAACATGAAAATAAAATGAATCTATTAATATAGAGAAACCAGCCTACTGATATCAAGGAAAAATAAGGAATAGGAGTAATAATAACCCTTATGACTCTAAGGAAGTAATAATGATGATCAATCACTGAATGAAATGTTATGGAAGGGTCTAAGGTCTCTAAAAACAACCCTGAGTGCATATTGTTATTGAGGGAAGATAGATTTTAGTGAATGTAGAAAATATCACCCATATTATTCCCAAAGAGCATAATCCTTGGGATATACTCAACATAAAACCCCATTATAGATTGTGTAGTCCAAAAAAATAAGTATTCCAATGGAACAAGCACATTTTTTTTAAAATACATAACTCTACCATTATTCGTCTTGTAAGAAATATTCCTAGCATGTAAACGTAACACCATTTTCTAGTCCAAACCATTGACCTGACATGCATTGTAATGACCAATAGTTTTACCTATATAAATTCCCTACATATAATAATGTCATATATTTTATATAAGAAATCACATAGTGAATAAAACAAAATATTATTCTCATAAATGAATAATGAAACTTTTGTCAAAAAAACCAATTAAAATTCCCAAAATTTCACTATCACCATAAATAGAAAATAGCATATCTAGAATATGAAAATTTGGATCAGCTCGGTCCATATTAATGATCATACTAATGATAAATGGTATATAAATAAAACATAATGTTAATATTATAATAAAAATTCAAAATATTAATGTATATATAACCTTAGGGGAAAATGTGACTGATGAATGAAATAGAACGTATTCACAGGAAGTAATAAACCATTATGACCGTTGAAAATTAGACTCTGCGAATTGTATCCAAACCATTGTAATAGTAATGTGATCATTAGAACTAATAATTCGATAATTAGAATAGTATCCTCACCTATTTATGTATAAATAAAAGTTTTGAATCTTATAAATTAAAATATGATATATTTATATCACGTAATTAGTATATAGTTGTTTAATAATGACATGTAATGTGTTGATATTTTTTTGAAATGTAAATGTTTATTTATAGTTTTGAAATTAATATAATTATTAAATTAAAATTTTATTTTCATAAAATATATTAACAAACTAATATATTATTTATTAAATTATAATAAAATTTAATGGGACCCTAATTAATTTTTCAATGTGTCCTAAAATTGATTATAATTTTTAAAGATGTATTTTTTAAATAAATATTGATTTTGTTAAACAATTAAATTTAAAAAAATTTAAAAAAAATTCATTATTTTTATTCCAATTATTAAATCTACATTTAGAAAAATGGTTAGGGTGAATTTTTAAATTTTATAAAATAGTTGAATTATTGGTGTATTGTGAAATACAATAATTTTTGGTTTATAAAAAAATACATAAGTTTTTGAGTTAGGTATGATGTATGGATGATGTAAGAACACATTAGTTTAAAACATTCTGAACCATTAACTGCATCTAGTTGTGGGAATGAAGCCTATTGATATTCTTGATCCAAAATAATAAACAAATGAATGAAATAAGAAAAAAAATACTCCTCTCCCCAATAAATGTCACACTAGATCCCCTTATACTGATTACTTCATAGACATGGATCTTGATAATGTTATGACCATTTTCTTTTCCCAGGCCACTTACCCACATCTTTTTCTTCCTATTCTCACCATAATACCAATTCCATGTTCTTTATGGATGTTCTTAAGGAGACAATGTTAAAAAGGTAATTTCCTCATTCATTGTATTTTAATTTCCTTTCTATTAATATCCTCTTCTCACCATACCTATCCATAATTAAATGGAAACACCACTATCATTCATAAATTATAATATTTTTTTAATGTAATATCCATCATCAAATATCTTCTCCTCTCTTTTATAAAAAATATGAAAACATCTTCTATGATTTTTCAATTTTCATTTTTCATGCTTGATGGATTTGTTTTTCGTTATAGACTTCAATGATGGTTCTAAAACCATTTTTAGGTACAAATAATATTGTAATATTTTTATAATAACTTATTTCATTATTCGGAATCAATAAATAGCCATAATATTAAATATAATGATACTAGACTGTGATGGTTTCTATAACAACCAAAATAATCAAATAATTTTTAATTAATGATATATCTAATGAATCATAGTCAAATCATAAAAAAAGAATAACTAGAACTTTTAAATATAATTATGTGAATTAATATGATATAATTTCAATTATTGAGATTTATTCAAAATTTGAATGTACTCCAATAATTATAATCAAGGGAACCGACCATGAAACCTAGAAATTAACACTCTCAGAATGATGAATTTAAACTCAATAACTCATTGAAATAACTTTAAAATGACTTATTATAATTAAAAAAATTAAATATATGTATACTGTTTTCATAATTAAGTAGTTAATGATTCAAATTTTATTATCCATAACATTATGTGAATGTGTTGAAAAAAAGTCATACACAAGGTATGTGGAATATCTGAACCTCTAATTTTCCCTTGGGTTACGTTTTCCATTTATTTACACCATTTTATTTCATAATTATGAATTTATAATTTTTGATATTATATGTAAATGATCCATAATTATGTATCCATATCAATTAATCCCTCTATTATGGGTAAGTTAAAGTTTAAAATTGTTTCTTTCAGAATTTCTACTGATAAGCAAGACTGATTATATGGAACTTCTCTATTTTAACCCATTGTCATGTACACTCCATAAAACTTTTTAAAGACAACATCATTTTTCGATAATCAATAATTTTATCATAAAATATCTCTTAGTTCATTTGTGATTTTATTCATATAATTATTCCTTTTTCCACATTCTATTCTCTTTAATATTTTCCCTTATGCCACACTAAAGTATCTCATTTCTAATATTTCTTAAACACTTTTTTCATGATTACACTTTAGGTAGACATAATTAATCATTATCAATGACTATTTTCACTTATTAATATCCTTTTATCATTTAACAACATACTTTCATGGACACCATTATGCTACTCCCTTTGGTTATTCCTTATGACATGATTACGATTCCTATTTTTTCCAATGGGTTTCTCTTATGTTTATTAGTTATCTTTGAATTTTTATGTGGAATAGTAATGAGTGAACATGTAATGATGGGAGAACCCAAGTAGTGATCCAATTTATGGGGTAAATTTTAGTATCATAAAAATTCATGTATGCGATTATGTAGTCATTCTAATATATTTTGGGTCTTTTCACACCATGCAATAGAGTCTTAGATTATAACCTTGACACATAGAAATGACATTAAATACATAGTTTACACAATACTATGTTTCTATTATCACAAAATACCATGTTCTATATTTTACAGTTCCATATGTTTATTAAATTTCCCTGACATTTATATGTCATCATGTTATTCCTTGTAACCCATGTGATATGATTTATTCATATATTTATTCCCTTATTGGGATTATTAGCTCATCTATTTATTATATGTATATTATAGGTTATCCAATGCAGATAAAAGATATAAAAATAATTTATAATATCATTGTAGAAGAATAATAAAAATAACTTTAATCTTATTTCCATGTTTTTAGTTTTATGTAACTTGATATCCAATTAAAGTTGAATTTGTGATCCATGGTTTTTTTATGGTTAAATATACATGAAATCATGTAATAATGTTTGTAAAAGACTAGTTTGAATTAGATTATGGTCTAGTTATTTTTTGATATTAGGTCTATAAAAATTTCGTAAGAACACTAGGAATAATTGTTGTCACCATGAATAACCTAGATTGAAACCTAAGGAATCAGATGATTGGATATACTTTTCTTTTAAAATTTTATCCATCTATGTTCAAAGTTTCATTTTTATATTCATATTTTTTGAGCACTCAAGGCCCCCTAATTTTACATAATTTTTATATTTAATGGATGGAAATAATTTAACTTCTTCCAATAATCATTGTGATAGGAAATGTGATTATTTCAATATTTATATTACAAATCATAGCGGATTGATATTTGATAACATCCTTAAATTACTAAAATGACTATATAATCTTTTGAATAATATCATTAATTGAGTGGAACACCCCCTTCCCCAAAGAATTAAAAATTCGTGGTTGAATACTTGATTAGAAAAAATTGATCATATCTTTATTGGATCTTCTAACCCCATTGTCATGAGACAATATACTAACACCAATTAGATGATATTCCATATTCTTCAATTCTCATATAAATACAATTTCATTATGGAGGTCCATAATTTTATGGGGAAGCTGATCGGTGGTGGAAACTCATAAAAAATGAAAAATATAAGGAGGAAATTAATTCCATAGAATGAGAAGGATTCATGAAAATATATTTCAATAAGTATTTAACATTAACTATCTGTCCAATGATAAATAGGGCGATCCTTGGGCATAAGAAAATGGAAAATGAATATATCGGGGCATACAAGGAAAATATTTTATGTCTTCAATGATACCCCTCTAGATTTTTCTTGAACTATAAAATATTGGTGGATATCTTATTTAACAAACTTGTTATGAGTTTACATAAATCATTGGAGATTCGAGACATTTATTCCAATGATGAGTTTTCTGGTTTTTCCCTTAATGATGATATGGAGATTTGAGACACCTAGTGGTTTCATGGGATCTATGATAGAAACATAAAAATATATTTTAATATGGGATTATCAGGAGATAAATCCTATGATGGAATGATAACCTAAATTCTCATGTTTCAAAAGTATTGGAAGAAGCATCTTGTAAACTGTATATGGGGAACCAACAGATACTTAAAAGTTGGATGGGAGGGTTATATCGATAATTTTTGCAGATGGAATTTGAAGAATACCAATAATATGGAAGAAGAAAGGAGGTTCTTTCTAACACTCATCCTAAAGTGTACAGTTTCAAATTCAAGGAATGTAGACATTATGTGAGACAATTCCCATTGTAAAGGGTTCTTAGAAGAACTCAACAACAAAAACCTCGAACAACGAAAGGTAGGTAATTTTCTATCACTACTATAGAGGTGGATCCTGGAAGTGATATTGTGGAATATATTCTAGTTATTCATTCAAGAATAGCTAACATCATTTTTTATTCTAGTTTTATGCATTATTTCATATCATGAATATTTTATAGAACTATTTAATCATCACCTAAAAATTTGATGATTGAGTTATATATGAATAATGATAATGGATAAAATTATAATATCTAATTTATATAACTTATCCTCAGTTAATGTTTTTTGACTCAACCTTCTAGTAAATCTCAAATTACTTACTTTGGTGGGTTTTTAATCTATAATGTGCATAGATTGTATATCAGTATATAAATTCAATATCAACAATTGAGAAATGGAGATCACTCTTCACCTCCTAAGTTATCCTCTAATAATGTACATGTGTAAAGAGGATGAAGAATCACATTAAGTGTAATTTTCCGAATTTTGGATATTATTTTCTTGTGAGAAGGAATACATTGAATAAATTTTTGTGATAATGTACATGATCACACTCGAATACATCCACATTATGGGGGACTACAATGATGTGTTCCCTAAAGAATTTAAAGGCCTTCCTCCACACGAAGAGGTTTCATTTTCAATTGATCATATACCTAGATCTTTATTATATCATATAAACCATATATGATATCCACCATTGAGTTGGAGGAACTAAAGAATACGTTACAATAGAATATGAAAAAAGTTTTTATATGGCTGAGTACTTCACCGTGGGGTGAACCCGTCATATATTTGTATAAGAATTATGGATCAACAAACCAATGAATTGATCATAATGAGTTTAATAATATCATGATAATGAAAATGTATCCAATACCATAGAATGATGACATGTTTATTCAATTACATTGGGACATGTTTTTCTCAATGTTGAACCATCGATATGGATATCACAAATTAATGGTGGGGATGAAATATATCCCCAATACTGCCAATAAAATGGGTTATAGACACTATGAGTTCATAGTGATTCCCTTAAAAGTCACTAATGATATATAATTTTCCATGGTATTAATGAATAGTTTCTTTAATGATTATCTAAAAAAGATTGTTATAGTCTTAATAGATTACAATCTGATGTACTCCGTCTGTATGGGGGAACAAAATTATCATTTGAATAATAGTCTATGGAAATTAATACAGGATAAATTATATGAAATTTAGTGTAAATATGAGTTCTTGATGGGGGAAGTATCATTCTTGGGGAATGTTTTCACTAGTAAATGAATATATGTGGACTTTTCTAATATGAAGGAAATTTTAGGAGTGGTGCAGAAAAACATATATAATGGAGATTCGTAGTTTCCATGATCAAAATGTGTATTACCAATGATTTTAAAGAAAATATCATGATTTTAAAACCTACTAACCAAGCCTACATGGAAGGGAGAAAAGCTATCATAGAACTGTAAATGTGTAGACTATTTTAATGTGTTGAAAAAATGGATTATCACTACAATAGTAAATACACTACGAATAGGGGGATAACTCATTGTGGTATACATTAATTATTATATGAAGTGATTAGGTTGTCTACCATTGTAAAATGACAAAGGTATTGCCTACTTCTTAAGGTAGTTGAAATTTCCTGGGAGAAACTGTCCCACGCAACATTTGGAGTCGGTAGCTTTTATCCTTATATTGAATTTCTAGCAGCATTATCTATATGTGGAGAAGTGTGTGATATATACTGATCATAATAACCTATAATATATATTCACACAAGAGGATATTAATATGAGATATAAAATATGGTTAAATGTCACGAACCAGCCCAGGTACCCTGGTAACCCGATAACCGAGTAGGCCCTTACATAGACTGAAGGGCGTTCCTAATCCCCACGGGTCGACGACTAACACCTATCATCGTATAACATACAAGAGGGAATGATTTTTCCATAAGAATGGAGATGAAAAAGAAAACAAAGTATTATACATAACAAAAGAAAATCCACTGGGAGTGTTGTATGAGAATAAAACATGGCATAAAAAGCCCAATGTACTATAACTCAAGTAATAAAAAGGGAAAAACAACTCCATGGTTCTTATGGAAAAAACCCACCAAGACCAAAGCTCAAATACTGGATCCACATCCAAGAGATCCCATCCATTTTCTCGAACCTGGAAGAAGAAGGTCAACAAACACCCAAATGAAAAAAGTAGGGTGTGAGCCGAAGCCTAGTAGGATACCACCAAAGATTCCATAACAAATGAGAAATATATATTATCCATAGAAAAGCATTAAATTTTAAACTAAACCGGTCGGGAAATTAAAATGAATATTTAAACAAAACATGCTATACATTTTCAAAATATTGGAAAATACATTATGCAAGGCTTTTCAATGATAGAATATTTCTAAAACAATGGCTTAAATAAAATATTTATATAAAACGGTTTATATAAATTTAGAAGGCATGTAAACCAGTTCAAACACATTGGAATAAATTTATATCTCAAATATAAATTAACAAGCTAGAAATGTGGTCATCTTCCAAAAGGTATGATAGTATTTACCAGATATAGGATTCTGTACTATCTATGTGAAATCAAAAAAATGTGTATACACATGTCCCTATGACACTGGCCAATGGAGACCTGTCACCTAGCAGTCGGGGATGTGACCCGCCGCATGTAAGTTTTAGAATGTTGTCGTAGCGTAGATTGTATCCAAATAACTCACAAACTACCTCAAGCTTGCATCTTCTCTTGCATGATGGATGAACTATTTTAAGACAGCTTAAAATATGATCAATCCCATTATTCCATTTAAAAAATTTCAATACCTTTCCATTTAAATCCAAAATAGGTTTTATAAAAAAACATGCCATTCCACAAGATAAAACCATTGGGTTTATATCAAATCATTTTATGCCATTTTCATGAGTTTGAAATCCATTCAAAACCAACTGCCTCATTGCACAATTTATTTCCAAAATTAAATTAAAAAAATTAATTGAAATCATTTCCATCAAATCCACAATTTAAAATAAACAATATAAATCACCCAATTTCCATAAACACACCCAATTCAATAGAATTAGGGGTTTTCCATATTTTCATGGCAAAACCATTTCAAATATCTTGATTCATTAGAATCTGGTATTTATCAATTTAATTGAAAGAATATTTGAGAAATTGAATTTAAATCAACAATTGAAATAAATCATGTAATACAAGGATAATCTATTTGGCAAGTCAGGAAGAAACCGAATACCTCAAGGTCATCAATGTTAGTAGAAACAATAATCCACCTAGTGAGGTTCAATACACCTTTTCCCGTAATTATTATCATTAGTGTCGATACACCAAAGCTCAATGTTCATCAAGGGTTCCTAGAACCAAAGCATCTATTTTATTTCAAAAGAAAGTATAAAATTATATGCAATTGCATTTTCCCTTTCGTGGATAATCTTTGTATTATCGTTTTATGTTAACACATGAAATCGCAAGAAATATCTATAAGAATAATTATAAATCTCATTAAATAATTATATCCTTCTATTTTATTTGATAAGAAAAAAAATATTGGATGCATTTACGTTTTCTCTCTCCTAGATAATCTCTGGATTATTGTTTTATTTCATTGAATATGTTCATAGTATTTTCCTCAGAATAATTCTAAACCACATTCAATATTAAAATGACTATAAAATAAAACGATAACACATGTGGTAGTCCTTTATAATTAATCTTATATAATTTAAATAATTTTCCTTCGATAAATTTTTTTAATAATTAAGATTTGGTAATCTCGCAATTATTCATTGTAATTATCATTTGATAATTATTTATAATTTTTATAAATTACCCATGATAATTTAGTGAAATTATCATTTGATTAATCTTTACAATTATATATGAAATTTTCTAGAAAATATTTCTTTATTCATCTTACAATTATCACTAATACTACATCATAGTTGTCATTTACTAAATTTGGTGCAATGGACCTTTAATAATTCAAAACAATTATCACATGACAGTTTTATAAATTATCGATAGATAAAAACATGTTATTATCTTTTATAATTATTTCTGATAAATTTCATCATTGTATATTAATCATTCAAACAAATTTATCATATAAATAAACTTTGCATTTAACATGTTATAAATTTTTGAAGAACTGCACTATTATAATTTCAATGAGATTATCGTTATGTAATCTGATATAATTATCAAAGATAATTTCACAAAATTATTCTTAGTTAATTAATTTTCTAACTATCTTTTGATAATCCAAAACATATTTAACAAATAATTTGATAATTTATGGATTATCATTTGATAATTAAGGTCTTTATAATTTTATTTTAAATCCACCATTATTTTCATTAGATTTATTATATATGTGAATAAAGGAAGAATATAAAAGATAAATGAAACTAACCATTCCTCTCCTTTTTCCCGACACCACACGAAGCAAGGTTTTTCATGGAATGGTGCGCCTAAATATGATGACAACAATTAGGGGGTTCATGAATCATGCCTAGTGGACTTCCGCAACCTATCAGACATGACATGAACAACCGACAAGATGATCAAGGTGTCTTGCGACTTAAGATTCCTAAGGATGGATCATGTAAAACATCATTTTAAAACATCTGATTTAACCATTTATTTAACATAAAATCGGTTATGGAGTTATTAATTTCACCTAATCAGTGTGTTGTTGACTGAAAAAGATGAAAATGGATGAAAATGAATATTTTGGAAGTTAAAACCGTCAACAATAGAGTTTTTACATTCGAGAAAGATGAAAAAGCATCCAAGGTAATTCACAGATATTTTATTATAAATTAATTTAATCATTAAATTATTAAATATCTTAATTTAACAAATAGACAGACCAAATGTCAATTGATAATGAATATTATGACCAAACAAGGGTAAACGCTCCATTCTGGACCCAACGGTTGTCTCAGATTTTTCATAAGATACACCGTTTGGGGGATATTAATGATTTGTTAATTAAAATTCGGAACAATTAATTAATTAACATAAAAATGTTTATTCCTGTGAGCGAGGTACCCAAACAGCCAATGCGAAAAAATGTTATACCTTTTCTAGGGTAAACACCACGTTCTGGACCCATCGGTGGTCTCAGATTTCCCATACAACGCACTGTTTAAATGATATTAAGGATTTATTAATTAAAAATCGTAATGAATATTTAATTAAAATAAAAATTGTTATTTTTGCGAGTGAGGAATCCAAACGTCTTACGCTGAAAAAGTTATACCTCTCCTAGGGTAAACTCCTCATTCTGGACCTATCGGTGGTCTTGGATTTCCCATATAACACACCGTTTGATAGATATTAAAATATTTTTAATAAATAATATATTAAATTTTATTTAATAACTTTTTCTCAAGAGCGAGACATCCAAATGTCCAGTGACATCGAATGTTATACCAATCCTAGGGTAAAAACCATATTTTCAGATATAATAGTGGTCTCATATTTCTCAAACGGCACATTATTTTGATTTATTCAAATATTTTGATTTAAAAGTGTGCACTTAATATATTCTGCTTAATAATTTTATTTCGTCTTCTTCGAGACTTTGCAGACCACTAAAAATCATACTTACACATTATTTAACTAAGAAAATATTTAATTGAATATTCTAGATCCTTAATTAGTCATTTTAACATTATGCGGAATGTGTTAACAAATATGAAACTTTTTACTAATAAACCAGTTTTCCCAAAAAAACATAATAATAAATTAATATAACAAGGTCTAGGAAAACCTGAAACAGTAAAAGGATGTTACAACCTCCCCACTATAGGATCTTTCTGTCCCTAAAAAGCCTACGATGAAACCTCAACCTCCAAAAGACATAGTCATTGTTATCTAATCATTGCATCCCTCTCTCATGTGTTATGAGAATTAGAATTGTGCTTCCTTATCACATGGACCAGAGGTATCGTCCACCCATGATGTACCGTGGTTTCAGAATCAACAACTGTAAATTCTCTTTCAATCACTGATAAAACAGGTTCCACTTCAATATCACACCAACTTAGAACATTAGAGGGGTCAGATAAATGCTTTCGAAGTTGAGATGCATGTAAAACATTATGTAACAACATCAGTTTTAGTGGTAGTGCTAAATGGTAAAAAAATATCCCCACCTAATCAACAACCTCAAAAGATCCCACAAAACAAGGACCAAGCTTCTCTTACCTACCAAGTCGTTGATGACCCAACCAGGGTGAAACCTTCAAGATATCATGGTCACCAAAACTGATGCTTCAAGTCGTAGAACATCATAGTGCATCCTTGGTTCACAACCCATTGTAAATTATGACAATCCTCATTTATATCCTTTCTTGTCTCTAATGGTGCAACATAATGGTTCTGATATCACAGAATGCACTCTTGAGAGAACGACGAATGGGCATCATTCCCCCCAACATAAAGAGAGTCTCTAATGCTTATAGAATTTGTCAATAAGATTATGTTCTTGAAGAATAATCTCTAGAAGAGAAGATGTCAGATAACCTTCAGCTTTCAGGGTGGAGAGAAATGATGGCACCCATGGTGACACACATGGGTGAATAAAGACATTATTAATAAGATCATCCAACTAGGACATTAGTTATTTCAGTTCTATAGGATATATTTGGTAAGAGGTAAAAGAAAATGGTTGAGTATCTACTATCAAGTCAATGGAAACCTAATCCTCTCATACTAGTTGTAAAATTGAAAAAAAAATAATGAAACACAATGGGAAACTCAACAAAAATGGGAGGGATATCACCACCCAAATAATCTCGATCGAGATCAAAAGTAAACACTGATATCACTTTCCCCAACTCTAGATAAAAATTTCTGACTCTTCTTGACCTTAGCTCCCATACTTCTTGAAGGAAAAGAGGCACACCATTTGAAGTAGTAATGTAGACTCGTCAATGATAAAAATCAAATCATGGTTTATTGGAAAGGATCCAGTCCATCCAGAATATGACATTAATAGATTTCAAGTTTAGTACCAAAATAACTCTAAACATGTTTGAAAAACGATAGAGAGAAGACACATGAGGTATTGTAGATACCCTGATCTCTCTTTATACTGAGGGGTATAGTAATATCAATTTCACATGATAAAAGATCCATAGAAATATTAATAATATTAATAGAACTGGTTGAAATAAACGAGTGAGATGCACTTTTATCAAAAGAGTAATCGCTACGACAAATCTATAGTAATATTACCACTCACGGTCCTTGGACTAGTATCTGCTTCCTCTGGAGAATCTTCTACTATGTGAAGAATATTAGTTCCGTATGCATGTGGCTGGAACCCTTTTATATTTGAGGCATTTGATTACCCCTTGATTTTTGAAGATGTTGACGATCTGGGACCATTGTGTGGAGTGAGAAAGATGTGGCATAATTTCTGCAAGTCCCCCAAATGTTTGTTGGAGCCACTGTTCTTTTAGCTTGATCAGGCCTAAAAAACTCAATGGTTTTGGCCAACACCATTGGCTTTGGATAGAACTATTTGGTGAAAATAACTTTAATGTCCCTCCAATATATTCCATCATGTTTATTTTTCTTCACTGTCGTGTCCCACCATATCCTTCTTGGTCACTCCAATACAAAGGTGGCACACATCACCTTGATCTCTTCTGGTTTCTACAAGAACTCAAAGAGACATTGAATCCTTCCCAACCATTCCTCAACATGTTGGGGATCAATGGAGCCTTGGAAACTGGTGGTTTCTGATAAAAGAACTCTTGAAAACAATTTTGAAGAGCATTCCACCTAGGTTCCACAACTGGAGCGTCAATGGATTCTGGTGGTTGTGCCTGCCCAAAATCTCGAACAGTACACACGATCTCCTCAATTAGGATTAGGTCCATAGGAGGATTCACTCGTAGAGGTTCAGAATTATCCCCTTCTTAAAACTGTTTCACACATCTTCTTGGGGTCATGATGTTACAAAACTTTAGCAGACAATAAGAAAGGAATTAGATAATTCATGTGCATAGCAATGAGGGAAACATGATCCCAACTGGTAGAACATAAATGATTTGGATTTCACTCTATCCAAATCAAAATAGGGAAATGACTAGAATGAATCCAAAATCCTTATTTCCCTAACCCCCCTGGCGACTTAGGGTTCAATATGTTGAGAGCTAGTGAGGCACTCAATCGAAACTACCTCCTATGCCCGGGCAAGAATACTCAAATGCATATTGTCATCATGAAAAGATGCTTAACCTGGCTTTGATACCGTTTTTTCATGAACCATCACAGGTACCCTGGTAACCAGATAACCAAGCCGGCCCTGACATTGCTCAAAGGGATTTCCCAATCCCCACAGGTAGACTACCAGTAGCTGGAATCATATAACATACAAGTGGGGACGATTTTTCCATAAGAATGTGAAAGAAAATGAAAAAAACCAGTATGTATAACTTAATAAACTCCACTGGGAGTGATGTACTAAAATAAAACATGGAATAAAAATCCTAAATTACTAAATATCATGTACTAAAAAGGGATAAAACAACTCCAAAGTCCCTAAGGACACAACTCACCAAGACCAAATCTCAATAGCTGGATCCACATCAAATAGATCCTTTCCATTTGCTCGAACCTGGAAGAAGAAATTCTACAAAAACCCAAAGGAAAAAGTAGGGTGTAAGCATAATCCTAGTAGGATGACACCAATGATTCCAAAACAGATTCAAAATTTATATTATCCAAAGAAAATATTTCAATTTTAAAGTAAACTAGTTATTCAATTCAAATACATATTTAAGAAAAACATTCTAAATTTTTTCAAAATATTGGAAAATACATTAATCAAGGCTTTTCAATGAGGGAATATTTCTAAAACAATGGCTTAAATAAAACATTTATATAATATAGTTTATATAAACTCAGAAGGCATGTAAAGCAGTTCAAAATATTTGGAATAAATTGACATATCAAAAATAAATAAACAAAAGAAAAACATGGTCATCTGCTGAAAGGTATGATAGTATTTACAAGCTATAGGATTCTGCACTCTTTAAGTGAAATCAAAAAAATGTGTATACACACGTCCCTATGACACTGGCCAATGGGGACTCATCACCAACCCATTGTGGATGGGACCCGCCACAAGTATGTTTGAGAGTGTTGTCATAGCATAGAGTGTATCCAAATAACTCACTAACTACCAAAGTCTTTCATGTTCTCTTACACAATTGGTGAACTATTTTAAAATTGATTAAAATATGATCAATCCCATTATTCTATTTCAAAAATTTCAATACCTTTCCATTTAAAACCAATACAGGTTTTATTCCAAAATATGCTTTTCCCCAAGATAAAACCATTGTGTTTCTACCAAATCATTTTAATCCATTTTCATTAGTTTGAAATCTATTCAAAACCAATTCCATCATTACAAAATTTATTTCCCCAATTAAATTCAACAATTTAATTGAAATCATTTCTATCAAATCCCAAATTTTAATCTTCCAATTTTCATAAACACACCCAATTCAATATAATTGAGGGTTTTCCAAATTTTCATGCCAAAACCATTTCTAATTTCTCTATTCACTGGAATCGAGTTTTTATCAATTTAATAGAAAGCATATTTGAGATGTTGAATTTAAATCATCAATAGAAATAAATCAAGTAATACAAGGATAATCAATTTGGAATGTCGGGACGGAACCACCTACCTCATGGTCTTTAATGTATGTGGAAACGATAATCCATCTAGTGTGGTTCAATACACCATCTCATGACATTATTATCATAAGCATCAATACACCAATGATCAACGATCACCAAGGGTTCCTAGAACCCAAACATCTATTTTATTTCGTATGTAAAACATTACATGAGGTTTAATTTTCTCTTTCCTAGATAATATATGGATTATCATTTTTTTAATGCATGAAATCCTCAGAAATATATATAAGAATATTTATAAATCTCATTCGATTATGATATCCTCCTATTTTTTTGTCAAGAAAATAAAATATTACATGTTTTTACAATTTCTCTCTCCTGAATAATCTCTGGATTATCATTTTATGTCAATGAATATGTTCACAATATTTTCCTCAAAATAATTATAAACCACATTTGATATTATAATATCTTAAAAATAAAATGTTAACACATGTGGTAGTCATTTATAACTATTCATATATAATTTAAATAATCATCGTTCAATAAATTATTTTAATAATTATCATTCATTAATCTCTTGATTATTCATTTTAATTATCATTTGATAATTTTTTATAATTAACCAATGATAATTTTTATAAATTACCTCCGATAATTTATGGAAATTATCATTTGATTAATCATTACAATTATCCATGAAAATTTCAAGAAAATTTTTATTTATTAAGCACATAAGTATCTTTAATAATACCTTACAATTTTTCTTTACTAAATTCGGTCCGATGGTCCCTTAATATTTCAAAACAATTATCTCATGACAATTTCATAAATTATAGTTAGATAAAACCATGTTATTATCATTTATAATTATGTCTGATAATTTGCGTCCTTGTCTATTGATAATTCAAACCAATATATCATTTAATTAAACTTTGTATTTAACTAGTGATAAATTATTCAATAACTGCACTATTATAATTTCACAAATTTTATTATTATATAATCCTATATAATTACCGATGAAAATTTCAAAAAATTATTCTATGTTAATATATTTAATAAATATCTTTTGATACTCAAAAACCTATTTAAAAAGAATTGATAATTTTAGGATCATCAATTGATAATTTAGGTCTTTATAATTTTATTTTTAATCCACCATTATTTTCTTTAGATTTGTTATATATGATAATAAAAGGAAGAATATAAAAGATAAAAGAGACTAACCTTTCTTCTCATTTTTTTAGACACCATGTGCAACAAGGTTTTTCATGAAATGGTGGGCCTAAATCTGATGACAACAAAAAGGGGGTTCATGATTTATGCCTAGAGGACTTCTGCAACCTATCGTACATGACATGAACAACCAAAATGAGGATGGAGGTCTTCTGTGATTTAAGAGTCCTAAGGACAGATCATTTAAAATCTTATTTTAAAAAATCCGATTTAACCAATTATTTAACATAATATCAGTTATAGAGTTATTAATTTCACCTAATCAATGTGTTTCTGACCGAAATGGATGAGAACGGTTGAAAAATGAAGGTTTTAGAAAATAAAACAATCATCAATGGAGTGTTTACATTCGAAGAATATGAAATAGCGTCAAATGCAATTGACACGTAATTTTTTATTTATTAATTTAATCATTAAATTATTAAATAAAATAATTTTACAAGTAGAGAGACCAAACATCTATTTTTAATGAATGTTATGATCTGATTAGGGTAAAAACATTGTTCCGGACACAACAATAGTCTCAGATTTCTCATAGGACATTCCATTTGAGAGATATTAATGATTTATTGATTAAAAATCAAAACAATTAATTAATTAAAATACAAATGGTTATTATTGCAAGCGAGGTACCCAAACAGCCTATTCAAACAAATGTTATACCTTTTCTAGGGTAAACACCACATTCTGGACCCATCAGTGGTCTCAGATTTCCCATACGATGCACCGTTTAGAATATATTAATGATTTATTTATTGGAAATATGAATAAATAGTTAATTAAAATAAAAATATATATTTTTGCGAAAGAGGCGTCCAAACGTCTGATGCTAAGAAACCTTATACCGCGCCTAGGGTAAAACGCTCATTCCAGACCCATTTATGGTCTTAGATTCCCCATAAAACGCACCGTTTGAGATATATTTAATTATTTTTTATAAATAATATATTAAATATTATTTAATAACCTTATCTACAGAGCAAGACATCCAAATGTCTGCTCCATTGAATGTTATACCCCTTCAAAGGTAAACACCATATTTTCAGATGTAACAGTGGCCATAGATTTCTCAAACGACGCATCATTTTGTACTTATTCAAATATTTTGATTAAAAATGTCCACATAATATATTCTCTTTAATAAATTTATTCCATATTTTTCACGAATTTGGAGACCTCCAAAACACATACATACATAGTGTTTAACTAAGAAAATATTTAATTGAATATTCTGAATCATTAATTGTGCATTTTACCGTCCTGTGACATGTTTTAACATATACACAACTTTTAACTAATAAACCATTTTTTCAAATAACATTATGATAATTTAACATAAGAAGGTCTAAGAATACCTAAAACTGTAACCAGATGTTACATTAAATATCATTATGTATTATAACATCTCAATCCACGACTATCATGGTAAGGAAAATTATCATCGGATACACTAATTAGGAAAGATCCTGGTACATGATCAATGATGAGAATTAAGAAGTATCTAATCTTTATAGACATGAATATTATGGAAATGGGAATAAATATGGGAGGAAAAAATATATCCTTTCACAAATTACTTCACATCTATCCATTTTAGAGATGATAATGTGTGATCAAAGGGATGATGTTGGAATTCCTAAGAAGGTGGAAGCTATAAAAATAATAAATCCTGAGAAAGAAAAATTGATGAGGAAAGATCCATAAGATCTGGGACATAACTATTTATACCGTAAAATATTATGAAAATAGGGATAGTTTCAATCCATGTATCAAAAATATGTATCATGATTTACAAGAGAAGTATTTTAGGGAAAATATAAAGAGAGAGATCACAAAAAATACTTCTATGATACTAGAATGTCTTCAGGTGAAGGATAAAAGTTAAAATTAATAAGGGATTATGCAACAAAAACCCACACATATATAGAAATTGGAAAAAAATAACTATGGATTTTTTCACTAGACATTTGAAGACATACATTGGAAATAATTCTATAGGGGTTATTATAGATCATCTTACGAAGACTATATACATTAATATTATTTGAGAAGAATTTCCACTAGACCAACCTACACAAATTCTCATCAGATAATTTTTTAGGATCTATAGAGATTGCTTATCGATTATATTTAATCATGATCTATTATTTACCATGATATTTCTAGAAATGTATTTCAAATCCTCTAAATACAAAGGTGAACATCAGTATGGCTAATCATCCTCAAACTCAGGGAATATCTATGTTGGATTTTCAGAAACATGAAGACATGTTGAGATCATGCTTTATGTAATTGAATTAAGGATGGGATAAGGATATTCCATTGGTCGATTTCTCATACAATAATAGCTTCCATTCATGCATCCAAATGTATTAAAATGAATCAATTTATTGGAAATGTGGTTGAACACTCACAGGCTAGGATGAAGTCTGTGAATGAAAGAAGATGGGACCATAAATGGTCCAAGAAATCATTGAAAATGTTAAAAACACTGAGTTGAACATCATGGAATCCCAAATTAAATATAATATCTATGATTATAATCATTTATTAGAATTTGATATTGAGGTTGGTGATAAGGTATTCCTCCACATATATATATGGATGAGAATCATGCAATTTGGGAAGAATGGAAAGCCATATCCTATGTACATTGTCCCCTTTTAGATTCTTGATCATATTGGATTAGGGGACTATCGACTATAATTTCTAATAACCATTTCTCATGTGATTTATTTATTATATGTATCCCTATTGAGAAATTATATAACAAATCCCTTAAATGTACTATAATCATAGGTGGTACAACTAAAAAATGATCCATCTTACGAGGAGAATTTGTTGAAGATCTTAGACTGTGGAGATAATGTTCTATATAAAAAAAATATCCCCTGGTTGAAGTGCAATTGAGGAACCATAAATATAATGATGTGACATGGGGACTAGAGTATGAAATTAAGGATAATTAAAATCACATTTTCCCTGTCATATGTGAAACATAATTCTTGGGAGAAAATTTCATATGTGGGAAGAATATGATGACCCATTATTTAGTAATTTGAATTCCTTTCTAATAATTATTTTTTAAAGTTTCAATAACAGAAATCACATAGAAAATCCAACAAAATATTATTCTCATAAATGAATAATTAATAGTATTCATCCAAAAATCCAATTATAATTCTGAATATTATAATTGAATAACAAATATAATTTAAGATAAAAATAATAAGAATATTTTGTATATCCTAGATCCATAAGGATGACCGCACTCATGAAAAAAATAGAAATAAAACATAACTCTAATAATCAAATATCTATTTCAAAGATAAAAGTATATATAACGTTGGGAGAAAACGTAAGTTGCTAATGAGTGGAATAAGTTTAGTTTTTAGGAAGTATTGTACCCTTATACCGATTCGAAATTGGACTGTTGGAATAGTAACCTAGCCTTTGAAATAGTAATCTGAAAATTAAGAATAGTAATCTGACCATTAGAATAGTAACCAAACCTATGAAATAATAAATGAAATTATATATCTTATGGAACAGAATATGATATATTCATATAATAAAATATGTAAATAACTCTTATAAAAATATTAAATTAAGTGTTCATATTATTGTGAAACATTTATGTTAATTGGAAATTTTATAATTAATATAATGACTCAAAGGTAATTTTTTCATAATATATATTCATAAATAATTATTTTTTTTAATTATAATTATAGTTAAATTTTTTGATACACTACTTAATTATTCAAAGTGTCATAAAATCGATTATAATATTAAAATAAGTATTATTGTAATAGATGACCAATTTATTTAAAAGTTAGACTTGTCATTTTTATTAATTAATTTTACTAAGGTGGAGTGAATATTTAAATAATTGTGTCCAAAAACTGTTAGGGTGATTTTTTTAAAAAATAATAGTTTATTTTTTTGAATAGTGAAATACTATAATTTGTGGTATATAACAAAACATGAATTTTTGAGTCATTGTTGATTTTTTATGATGTATGAACACTTTGGTTGAAAAACCCTTGAAACAATTAATATATTTATTTTTGGTAATCGTCACTATTGAAATTATTGAGCTACAATAATACACAAATGAATGTAATAATAATAACACCCCTCTCTTCCCCTATAAATACCGCAACTTATCCATGAACTATCTATAAATTGGATATTTCAGATATTATATAAAATTCCACTCCCAATCATCATACACATATCATGTTCTTTCTATTATCACCAAAATACCAATTCCTGGTTCCAAAAGGAGCTTCACAAGGTGATGATATTTAAATGGTAATATCACCTTTGTTTCTCTTTTAATTTCATTTATTTTTTTATACATCCCTCACATCCATTATCCAAAGTGACATTATATCTATAGAATCATAAATATTATGGAATTTAATTATGTTTATATAATATAAATCATCAAATTTATTCTACGACCTTTTATCATAAAAATATTGAATCATCAATGATGTGTCGATTCACTGCCTTCGAGGACGACGAGATTTTTGTTTTTCATCAACACATTCCAAGATGGCCATTAAACCATTTTCATGGTTAAAAATGATTATAATATGTGTATTGTAACTTATTTCATGTTCTATAACCAATATATATATATATATATATAATGTTACATAAAAATATACTAGTTTGTGATGGTCATTAAAACCGCCAAAATAAACTAATCATTTTTATTAATTTTTTATCTAATGAGTCATTCTCATATTAGATAAAAAATTATTTATGGACCATTTAATTTTTTTTAGTTTTATTATTATCCTAAAATTTCTATTTTTTGGAACTATTCTTATTTGATAATAATTCCCTTAATTATAATCAAGGGTATCAACCATGAAACCATGAAATGAACGCTCATGGAGCTATGAAATTAAATTTATAACTCATAAAAATAGTCATAAATGAACATAATAATATAATAATAAATAAAATATATATATATATATTAGGATATTGGTTTTTTTATAATTATATCTAATTTGATTATCTAGGTTATTAAACCCATGTGCAGAATACATTCGAACAGAATGTTAGTGATCTCTCTGATCCTCCAATTTTTCCATTGGGTTGTGCTTTGTCTTTATTTACACAATTATATTTTTCCATAAATCATTTTTAAGTATTCTAAATTATGTTTACATGTTATGAAAATATTTATCTAGATCAATTCACCATTTTTTATGGTGAAATACATGTTTTGAAAGGTTCCTTTATTAATTCATCATGATAAGTAATCCCGATTAATGGGAACTTCCCCATTTCTATACCATTATCATATAAGCTCCATAACATATTATAAGTAACCATTATTTTTTTTAATAAATTACAAATTTTATGATGAAAATATATATTAGTTACTTTATGGTTTTATAAAAATAAATATACATTTTTATCTTTAAATACTCATTAATTTTTTACTTAAACCAGATTAAAGTATCTCATGTATAATTATTCATAGAAACTATTTTACATGTTTTACATTTAGTTAGACATAATTTATCATGATATATGACTATTTTAAATTATTAATTTTCACCTATTATTTCAATACATTATTTTATGTACATAACTTTGATACTCTCATTGGCTAGGGCATAAAACATGATTACAATACCCAATTCTTTCTATAGGTAACCATTATATTTATTCATTATGCTTGATTCATTATGCATTATATATAGTAATGAACATTTCATGATGGGTTCACCTATAATTGTATCCAATTCAATGGGATTTTAATATATACATACATCATGTATGGGATTAGGGAGTAATCTTAACTTATTATGGAACATTATCTTCATTGTGATATTTTCTTGGTCATTATCCATGAATCAGGTTTATGTAATTTCATATGTTGTTGCAACATTATTATTTTTCCATGGTCATGTGATCCCAAGATCTATATTTTATGCTTCCAATGATTTATTCTAGTTTTATTCTTTCTTTTTGTCATTATGTCATGCATTCTAACCCATGTTCAATTCATTATTTTTATATTTATTCGATAATTGGGATTTATAGATCATACTTTTCCTTAAGTATTTCCTAGGGTAAACTATGAAGATATAAGAGCTCAATGAAAGTTACAATATTTTTGTTGAAGATTAATATAAATATATTTAATTTTATTTCCATGTTTTCAGTTTTATATAAATATTATTCCAAAGACACAAGACATTAAGATCCCTGATTTGTATTTGATGGCGAAATATGATTAAAATCATTTAATATTTTTTTTCAAAGCACTGGGTTTCTATACAAATTACCCATGTAAACTCAACACATGGCATGTAAACTTCTGATGTTTTGTACTATCTCTGATCTTTGATCCAAACTCACTACATCATCTGATTGACCAATACACTAGGTATAAACATATCACATTGTTTTTACTTCACTATAATATATAGAAAATTATAGATTAATAAAAAAATACTCATTAAAATTTGGTATTCTATGAACTCAGGGATAAACCATCTAGTATTTTAACACTTGTATACTTGTACACCATTAATTATGAGAATCATAGTTCATCAAAACATTAGTTTAACTTACACAGTGAGATTCTCAACATCCTTTGGAGTCCGAACACTCACCGAGATAAGGATGGAAAATAAAATGAAGAAGATAAATAGTTATATGATGGTATCTTGATGTTATAAAATCCCTAACATATGACTTTCCTCTCTCATGAGGTCATGTGGAAAAATGAATTCTGGAAATTTTTCTAGATTATATCTTTGTCATCAACAACTCATATTCCCATGTCCCATGATAATCTAATCTAGATCACCAAAACACTCTAACCAAAAAAATTGACATCGCGCATAATAATTTCACATGAGAGTCAACCATCACTACTGGATTATCCAAAATACAATCATATAGGTCTAACTTAATATCATCCAAAATAAAAAGTGTGAGAGGGGTCGATATGTCATTTCTTAATATATGATAGGTTGAAAACATCATGAATGTATATCAAATGAATCAGAAATTAAAATTGATAAGAAACCATGACAAGGTATTCTGTGACCTCAAGCGGCCCACCATATCTCGGAGCCAACATTCCCTGTTTTTCATGCCAATGATGACCTAACCAAGGAAAAGCATTCTAGAAAGCACAGTCACCTATAGAAAACTCCAAAGGATGATACCACTGATACGATTTGATTTTTTTCCTCTATAAGATATAAAAAGGCACTGATTAATATCCTGATTCCTTACAATCATCTCATTAAAAAGACTCAATCCAACCACATATGTTTCACTAACCTATTACCAATGAAGAGGTGATCTAAACGAATGACCATACAATATCTCTAATGGTCTCTTTTTGATCTTTGAATGATATCCATTGTTATAATTAAACTCAACTTTTCCTAGATGGTTATCCCAAGATACACCAAAATAGAAGACAAGAGATTGAATATAGTCCTCCTTGATCTGAATAGCATGCTCTCTCTGATGAAATGTTTATGGATTATTAGAAGTATTCAACCTGACTTGAGTCTTTATTGCATATTAGAGACACCCCTAGAACAATATAGAAATGCTATCATCTATATCTGAAATAATTGAAAAAGTAACTCTAATAACATCACAATATCTTGTACATATAACATATATAGATCGTCATATTTTTGTTGTGTCCCCCATAATAATATAATGATATGAATTTTTTAATAGATCAATCACCAACGAAATAACATCCCAACCTTTGGGATTCCACTCTAATCCAATAAAAATTCCATAAATACCTCAACCAATTTCTGATCAAAACAAAAATAATATGAAGAAAACCAAAAAAATTTAGATTCACTTCATTTATCTATTAGACAATGTAATAGCATGACACATAATAAACAATTTTATTATTTATACTCAGTCACCAAAATCATTGTCTTGTGTCATAAAACATCATCAACGATCCTAGAAGAATGAACCATAGAAAAAAAATAAAAATAAAACTAATCTCCTCATTGAATCTATGACAACTTCATAATCCCCAAAATTGAGTATTCCTTCTAAAGGGACAAACTAACACATAATGGAATGCCCATTATTAAATAATGGTAGATTTCCCCTAAAATCATCATCCCACTACTGACTCTATAGAATAGATTCAAGTAGATATGATGATAAGTAAACACAGTTTAGAATGAAACCTAAGACACCCACTAAGTATCCAGTTGCAACTCAGAAGATAGTCCTGTTGTACCCCACACTCTTTGATTTTCATGATCACAATCACTTTCATATGTGTTTAACATTATTTTTAAGTGTTGTGAATGATAGGCACAAGATTTCCAAAGGATTGGCCCAAGAAAGCTGACAAATGGACTGAAATTCAGTCCACCGGCCAACCGGTGGCTTGACCACCGGCCCGCCGGTGGACCTGGCAGAGGCATTGCCCACTGCCAGGCTCCACCGGTCAGCCGGTGGCTTGACCACCGGCCAGCCGGTGGCACCCAGATCAAATAGTGAAAGCTACTGTCTTGCCACCGGCCAGCCGGTGGCTCCTCCACCGGTCGACCGGTAGAGCCTGGACCATATCTCCTCTTCTCTGCCAAGGCACCGGCCAGCCGGTGGCCCTGCACCGGCCAGCCGGTAGCCTAGTCAAACTAGCCGTTGGGTTTGACCAGTCAACCCTCTTTTGGCCTCCAACGGCTCCGAGGACTTCTCCAACGGCTCTGAAGGCCCCCAATGGGTTCCATGCCTATAAATAAAGGCTGAGGAAGCCCCGGACACCGACCGGAACACTTGTGAAGCCAACGTACACAAATCTCATCATTTGGCCAACCTCTGGCGCTTCACCTTCAAGGATCCTCAAGTTCTCCATCAAATTCCACATTCAAGAGCACCCTCAAGAAGCTTGGGAGAGCACGCTACATCAGCTCCATCATCCAATTGGCGCCCAAGTCTTCCTCCAATACGGTTTTTATTTTATATTTCATTTTGAGCTTTAAAATTGGGTTTGTGCCTACAAACCCCAAACTCTTTTCTCATCCCCCTTTCTTTTGGGTTTCACACCACCATTAAGGTGTGAAGAGGTTTCTTCAAGCCTTTCCTTTTAAAAGGCTTGTGTTTCGGTGAGCTAGCCTTCACCCGTTAAAAAGGCTAGTGGGTCCTTGCTAAACCATTAAAAGCAAGTGGGTTCTTGCTAAACCATTTCAAAAGCAAGCTGTAATAGGTCCTAGTGCTACCTCAAAGCCTAGTGGGTTTCTTGCTAAAACCATTGAAAAGCAAGCGGTAGGAATCTCTCAACGGTTGAGTTGAGAGCGGAGACGTAGGCCGGGTTTTGGCCGAACTCCGTTATCAATTTTGTGTGTCTTTCCTTCTTTATTTCCGCTGCATTATTTACTTTGATTTTAATTTGTTTTTTTTAAAAGGCAATTCACCCCCCCCCCTCTTGCCATCTTCCTCGTTTGTTCCGACCCAACAATTGGTATCAGAGGGCGTGTTTGAGTAATACCTTAAAAGGTTTCAAATTCAAAGATCCATTGTGATGGCATCAACCTCTTTCGCCCCCGAAGGCTTTTCATTGGGTCGTGCTCCATTTTTTGATGGAACCGACTATAATTATTGGAAAACCCGCATGACCACTTTTTTAAGAAGCATAGGTTATCCCATTTACAAAATTGTCATGCATGGTTATTCTCTCTCCTCTCCCGACGAATCCAAATGGACCCAAGCTGACATTAGAAATTTTGAGATTGATGGCAAAGCGATGAATGCTCTTCATTGCGGCCTTGACCGAAATGAGTTCAATCGAGTTTCCACATGCACCTCCGCACATGAAATCTGGAAACTTTTGGAGGTTACCCATGAGGGGACCAACAAAGTAAAAGAAACTCGATTGGACATGTACCGTCAGGATTTTGAATCTTTTTCCATGCACCCAAATGAATCAATTTCTGAAATGTTTACTCGATTTACTGACGTGTGCAATGGGAGAAAGTCCCTTGGTGATGATGTTTCAGCTGAAGCAATGGTCAAGAAGATCCTATGGGTCCTTCCGAGCTCATGGGCACCAAAGGTGACGGCGATCCAAGAAGCTAAGGACGTCAAAAATATGCCGGTAGAGGAGCTCATCGGATCCCTTATGACGTACGAGATTACGATGAGGAGGCAAGCTCAAAAGGAGGGCACACCAATCAAGACACCAAAGAACATTGCCCTCAAGGTTCAAAAAGAAGTAAGCTCCTCCTCATCATCCTCATCTTCCTCATCTTCATCATATTCAAGCGGCGACTCGGAAATGGAGAATCTCGCCCGCCAAATGCACAAGTTTATGATGAAGCACAAGAAGAAGAAGAAATCTCGCAAGGCGCGAAAGCAAGAACCCACCGCAAGATCCGAGCCCAAGGTAAAATGCTACGGGTGCGGAGAAAAGGGCCATTACAAGCCCGATTGCCCACTCAACAAAAAACGGGCCACGCCAAAGGAAAAAGGAAAGAAAAAGGTCCTCAAGGCCACATGGAGTGACACCTCATCATCCTCCTCCTCCTCCTCCTCGTGCGACAGCGGTACGAAATGCCTAATGGCAAATCATGAGGTATCATCTTCCTCCTCTTCCGACTCCTCTTCCTCTTGTTCTTCAAATTCCAATTCTTTAAATCATCTTTCTTATGAAGAACTCCAATTTGCTAGAGACCAACTTGAAAATGGTTTTCATGAACTTTCTTCAAAATTTTTTGCTTTAAAAAAGTCTTTCAAAAAAATCTCTTCCGAAAAAGAACAACTTCTTAAAGAGAAGGAAGAGTTGTCCCTTAAAATCCAAAATTTCCCAAATGTTGATTCCATGGAATCAACCATCAAAGACCTTAGAGAAACCCTTGCTAAGTTCACCCAAGGGGAACAAAATTTGAACAATCTCCTAGGTTCCCAACGAATTTCTAGGACCACTCAAGGACTTGGATATACCAACCAAGCCTCCTCCTCCCATGCTCACACTGTTTTTGTAAGGGGGAGCTCAAGTTTTAAATTTTGCAACTATTGTAAGAAACCCGGGCACCTAATTTATGAGTGTAATTGCAAAAATGCCCGGTACGGCCAACCCAAGTCTATTTTCTATTCCGACGAATTTTATAGGAGAAGACCCGCCATGAGACAAGTTTGGATTGAAAAATCCCTTCTAGCGAGTCTCTCCGGGCCAAAAATCATCTCTTTTCAAAATCCCTCTCCCCGGTGATTTTTTGTTTTTATTTAGGGGGAGTTAGGATCTTTTAAGCTTTTTTGTTATTTCAAGATTTTCAATTCCAACTTTCAATTTCAACTCTTGGTTTCAAAATTTTCAATTCAAAATTTTCTATTCAATTTTTGATTCAAAACTTTCAATTCAAACTGTTATTCAATTTTCATTTCAAAATTTTCAACAATTGATATCATTTTCAATTGATTTAAAATCTCGTTTTTCATCGTTTCCCTCAATCAAGTTTTATGCCCCATTCTATTTTGATAATCACAAAGGGGGAGAAATTTCTTGATTGATTGGGGGAGAATCCTTTTCTATCATGCTTAGTATTTATTTTCAATTTTTCATTTAAAGCATGCCTTCATTTAAGCTTTTACATTGCTTAGATAAGTGATTGTGATCATCAAAATAGGGGGAGATTGTTTTACCCCACACTCTTTGATTTTCATGATCACAATCACTTTCATATGTGTTTAACATTGTTTTTAAGTGTTGTGAATGATAGGCACAAGATTGCCAAAGGATTGGCCCAAGAAAGCTGACAAATGGACTGAAATTCCGTCCACCGGCCAACCGGTGGCTTGACCACCGGCCAGCCGGTGGACCTGGCAGAGGCATTGCCCACTGCCAGGCTCTACCGGTCAGCCGGTGGCTTGACCACCGGCCAGCCGGTGGCACCCAGATCAAATAGTGACAGCTACTGTCTTGCCACCGGCCAGCCGGTGGCTCCTCCACCGGTCGACCGGTAGAGCCTGGACCATATCTCCTCTTCTCTGCCAAGGCACCGGCCAGCCGGTGGCCCTGCACCGGCCAGCCGGTAGCCCAGTCAAACTAGCCGTTGGGTTTGACCAGTCAACCCTCTTTTGGCCTCCAACGGCTCCGAGGACTTCTCCAACGGCTCCGAAGGCCCCCAATGGGTTCCATGCCTATAAATAAAGGCTGAGGAAGCCCCGGACACCGACCGGAACACTTGTGAAGCCAACGTACACAAATCTCATCATTTGGCCAACCTCCGGCACTTCACCTTCAAGGATCCTCAAGTGCTCCATCCAATTCCACATTCAAGAGCACCCTCAAGAAGCTTGGGAGAGCACGCTACATCAGCTCCATCATCCAATTGGCGCCCAAGTCTTCCTCCAATACAGTTTTTATTTTATATTTCATTTTGAGCTTTAAAATTGGGTTTGTGCCTACAAACCCCAAACTCTTTTCTCATCCCCCTTTCTTTTGGGTTTCACACCACCATTAAGGTGTGAAGAGGTTTCTTCAAGGCTTTCCTTTTAAAAGGCTTGTGTTTCGGTGAGCTAGCCTTCACCCGTTAAAATGGCTAGTGGGTTCTTGCTAAACCATTAAAAGCAAGTGGGTTCTTGCTAAACCATTTCAAAAGCAAGCTGTAATAGGTCCTAGTGCTACCTCAAAGCCTAGTGGGTTTCTTGCTAAAACCATTGAAAAGCAAGCGGTAGGAATCTCTCAACGGTTGAGTTGGGAGCGGAGACGTAGGCCGGGTTTTGGCCGAACTCCGTTATCAATTTTGTGTGTCCTGCCTTCTTTATTTCCGCTACATTCTTTACTTTGATTTTAATTTGTTTTTTTTAAAAGGCAATTCACCCCCCCTCTTGCCATCTTCCTCGTTTGTTCCGACCCAACAAGTCCCATAAGCATTCACTCTTTTTTTATTCCAAAATAGACAATGATTTTAATTTCCTACCAAAATCATTTTCAACATAATTATACTTCACAAGGGTTTAAGTGATGTTGATTTCAAACATCATAAGAAATTCCACCCACCACCTTAGTTTAATATTCAATTTTTATTTAGAAATAATTTATCTTAGACATTTATGTTCATAAAATTATATGAAACTCTCCATGAATTGATATTTCCCCAAAAAATAAGCTCATTCATAACTGTGAAATGCTCTAAATAATTATTGGGGTAATTCCAATCATGCGGTCAAATATGGTTTGAAATGTGTTCCACTGCATGATCATCTTAAATAATTAATAATCCCAAACTTGTGCCAGAATCATCACATAAAATCACAAAACATTTACCAGTCTCATGTATGATCAAGATAGGAGATGTTGTCAAGTATAATTTCTATACATTGAATGAATACTTACTCATATAATCCCATATAAATTTATTATCATTCATAGTATGTTCTATCAATTGTTATACTAACATTGATAAATCCATGATAAACCGTTGATAATATCCACAAAGATAATAGAAGATCCAAATCTCAATGGAATTCCACAACTCTTATAAGAAAATCTTTCATCCAAGGAGGAACCATTTATAATCCATGTTCATATATCACATTACCTAAGAACATAACTTCTTGGCTCCAGATATATCTTTTTTAATTATTTCTATACAAATGGTAAGTCTTAAGGATTTTCATATCCAAACTATTATGGTGCTTTTTCTCATTCTCATTTGTCATATAATCCAAAATATCATATAGGGACACTACCAATTTTTTGTTGGTATTCAAATGAATCATGTAATTCAAAAAAATTATGGAATCATTAAGATAATTAGTCTTTCAAAATGTCCTCAAAAGATATTTATAATGGCCATAACGACTTCAAAAAGTCATATTTGGAATATTAGACACTCGATCTCCAAGTTGATGATAACCAAACCAAATATTAATATTAGTAAGCCAGTTTTCCCCCATTAATTGTCATATAAATCATCCACATATGGAAATGGATACATATAAATAATTATTTTTTAGTTAAAATTCATGTATTCTACACAAAATAATACTAAACCGTATACCGTTATGGAAAATAGAATTGGGGTTGCATAAGGAAAAACTCATTGGAAAGAAAAACCCTTCGACATCAGACCATGAAAATGAATCTTGATCTCATTTATATCTATCAGTTCCATGTGCTATAGAGGTATAAAAATCATCTACATACATAGAACCGAGTTAGTAGTAAATTTGAACTCCATCTATAGAGGAAGACAGGTTAAATTGTTTGGGAAAATTCCAGAAAATCAAAAACAATAGAGGGAAGATCAACCAAAAAACAAACTTCATAATGACCAATTTCTAAAGTATACAACAAACTCCTGAGATCATGGAAGAATGGTCCATCTCAACCATACATCAGATCCCAATCTCTATGAAACACCTAATATTTCCAATCAACTGCAAGGAATAATACATGGTTATGATAAAAATCAACCCTGTTAAAATTTGAAACAAGCCATTACATTCCAATGTCGATGTCAAAAAGATCTATATGGGGAACAACATGATCCTAGACTACATCCAATTCAACTATAGATATTTAACATGAAGGGAATGAGAAATCTTTCTCTTTTAAATTTTTGTGATTTGTCTCTAACTCCCTAATAATGTAGATGAGATCTGTTGGAATTTTTTGAATATCATCAATATGTAGAAATATAATTGAGTTAGAAGCACCAGTAGGAAATAATTAAATTCATATTGAATATGAAATAAACAGTTTACCACTCACTATCACTAGAACTTCATATACCATAGAGAGATACTCATCTATTTCATGAAATTTCATTAATCTAGAGGCTTCTAGATATAGACTTATAGACATTGAAGAATCTAACTACACCATAGTTTCCTTGGTATATGATGATCCCTGCACATATCACAGAATAAAAATATCCTGAAAAGACTGATCTAGTTGGACCTAACTTACACAATTTTTATATATCATTATAGGTTTCCGGAAGGAAATCCATCTATGTTTGAACATACAAAAATAATATAATGTCAGGGGTGTAATGTTACACATAATGAATGGTGTTGAGGAGGTCTGCTACTAAGGACCACCTCCAAAATTCAGATGATGATCTATCCACTTCGTATTTTCCCCTATGTGTCACTGAATATACAAATAATTGGAAGAGTATGGGAATAATAACCAACCATTCCTACTATATTCATCTCATACATCATTACCCTATCTATCATCACATAAATTGTCGAAATCATCATAATAAATACCTAAAATTTGATATCTAGCTATAAAACCTGAAGGTACTTCCAATAATTTTGATTTTTAGTATTTTCTACCTATGGAAAAAACAAACCATCTCAGCAAAATTATTGGCATATGCTGGTAACAAATCCTTTTCTTACTACAAAGATAAGAAATCAATATATTTCCCCATCATCAGTGACTCAAGATAAAACTACTGGTAAAATAGAGTCTTGAAACCCTTACAATAAAATACCATAATCAAATAAACATATACCATAGAATCCCACCATCTCTTGATGGGTCCCTTATATTTGAACTACACACACTTCACCACGATACTATCAGGTGTATCCAGAAATTCAAAAATCTATATAATCTTGTCTAGCGAGTCCAATGCCTCTTTTTCTTTCATTAGTAAATTAAACGATGCTAGATTCCCTCACAATAATGCTCATAATTTATCTATTTCACCCCTAACATATAGAGATACCTCAAAAATATTTTCTAGACATGATTTATGATTTACCCTAATGATAACCTCAATGTTATTATGGTTTATAAGAGGATTCATTTGAATAGTATCTGTTACACCCTCTTGATGAACTTTTGTAAAAAAAAGTCATAGTAATATTACTATAAAAATAAATAGAATAATCCATTAGACAATATAGTAATCTCAATTCAAAATAGAAATTCATAGTAAAAAAAATATTATGTTCATTAACTCAAACAGAAGACACACAACAAAAAATCCTATGGTTACTTGAGTATTTTTATAGCATGATCTGGATAAACACACACTAAAACCAACCTATCAAGTCCTAAAAATCGACCCTCCAATATATTAAAAATTAAAAGACAATGAATACTAAGTATTAACCACCTATAATACCATAATCTAGTGAACTAAACCTAAATACCCTCTCAAATTGGCACCTAACCTAGATTTCCATTTATCTGAATGGCATTTCGGATATCAACGGCCTGACTACAGGCACCCTAACATCTACCGTAAAAATATGGACTTCTTTCCCTTAATATGATGTAAAAAATGGAAAATATATACATAGAAATATATTAAGAGAAAAAAATTCAATACTGAATGAATGTTGAAAGGATACAACTCCAATGTAGTGAGAAAACGCCAAAGAACATGTCCAAAATCAAATGGAATCTAAAATGGAAAATAACTACACTATTTGATGGCATGGGAAAAATCACACCATCTCACCATAATCTACCCAAGATCAATAGCTGGAGACCTCACCACCTGAATATGGATCCATTCTATTTTTTGGATTTAAGGACATACAATGATCTATGCACCATCGAAGGAATACATAGGGTGTGAGATAACTAAAACTGTAGGATCCCACCTTGTTTTTGCCTGAAAATTCATCGAACAATAATATGAACCCAAAAAACATTAATTAAATCAATAAATGATTACTTTTTAACAATTTTGAATTCAAAACCATGGAAAAACATTGTTTCATGTTTTTTTTCACATTTTTAAACAAGCTAGGTAAAATAGTTTCAATGCATTTCTTTTAAATCATTATAGTTAAATCACCTTAGAGAAAATAATCTATTGCATATCATATAAAATTAATGTAATTTTAATCTAAAATATTACAATTCAAAATTATACGTTTCAAGATGATAGGGATCACAATAGGTTATTCTCAAATACTAATCATACAATAATCAATGACTAGTGTACATTCAAGCCTAGCGAACACATTCCTAAGGAGAAGATAAAATTCACTTGAGTGAATCCCAATATCAACTCCCCAGAACAATGTTCCCATGGAATATAATAAAACCCCAAGAGTGATCCACATGACAATATATGGATGATGTACCTATGTTATAACTTCAACCAATGAACCCCTAGTTTCCTATGTTGTTGATTTTACCAACCATGTCATCAAAACCATGATATTAATTTTAATTTTCAAAAAAAAATTAAAAATTATTTCAAATTAGCCATTTCATTTACCAAAAAATCGAGAAACCCATCTATTTTAAATAACTATTTCTACACACATAATTCCAGCAATCAATCACACCAATTAATTTTATTAAATTAATTAATTAATCCAGAGAAATTCAATTCATCCATAATAGGATAGACACAAAACCACCTACCTTAGAATCTTCTCTCACTTTCCAAAAATAGAATCCATCAACATTACAGAACACAACAATGACCACAGAGTCCCTAGAATTAATCCACATAGTTAGAATTGATACAATTTAGGAAATGGTCATTGAAGAATGCAAATAACAATACACCTCAAATAAACTCAAACACCGAACCTTAATGAATGTAAGGGTTATCCTTTGGTGGAATATTTCATGATATATTTAGAAGTAGTAAATAATAATAAACCTAAAAATACAATAAATCTACCAACATAGAATAATGTGGCTACCATTGTAAGAAACTGAACCTTCATTTCAGGTATGTTTTCTTTTTCTGGTTGGTTGAAGTCGGGACTTTTATGGGAAAAACATTTAAAATTGTGGAGGTTGTGAAGGGGAGTACGGTTGGCAGACGATCCAAACAAACCATGAATATAGCATAAGAAACCATGCACCCTTGATAGTGTCTTCCGCACTGGTGGCACAAGTTTTTTCTAGACCGTCCGGGCAAGTCGTGTGACATCCCTGGGTGAGACAGTGGAAACCTCATTGTTGGCACATGGTTTTCCAAACCGTGCTGGGTAACCGTGCCGCCACATAATGTTTCGGTTTTTAATTCCCAGGCCACTCGGGATATCCCATTTTTCCCTTATTCTTTCTCTTAGTTGTGGCTCACTCGGGAGTTACGGTTTCTAGTGGTTGGGGATCTCCTTAGCTCGTTTTAGAGGCATATCGAAGGGGTTTCATGGTGGATCGAAGGCGGTTCTCCTTATGTAAGTCCCTCTTTTAGTTCTTTGAGGTTTTGGTTAGGGTTATCCCTCTCTCTCTCTGAGATTCTTGGATCTACAAGGGTTTCATGTAGATCTAGGGTTTTGTTGCCTTTGTGTGTTAAAGGTTGATCTTGTTGAGGCTTGGGGGTGGTTTTGAGGTGGTTTCAAGGAGGAGTTCACCCGAATTGGAGTGTGTTTTGGAGAAGGGTCGATTTAACCAAACCCTAAGAGTTAGGTGGATTGTTCATTTATATTGAATGTCCTTCAGTATTATGTGCAATTTTTCCCAATACCCATTAACGGGGTATTGTGTGTTTACTGTTTTAGAACTATTGTTTTCCCACCATTCATGTATGCCTAAGTTGAGTTTGATTGGTTGTGAATAGGGTGTTTTTCTATGTATTGAATATGTTTTCCCATGCTTGTTCTATTTATGACCATTTGGTCCTGCTTAGCCTCTGGCCGCCTTGCCTGTTTTCTATGCCCAGTGTTGTATGGTGGAGAGTTTGTATTCTGACAAGCGTGATATGTTGTAGACTGACTAGCCAAGTAGTTTCTGAGGTTTACCTTGGCCACTTCACATTGCTATTCTCGTTGACCTGCACAGGGCTGTGAGAACCTTGTGTAGTAGACTATAAGGGGAATTGACCAAGAAAACATTCTAAGAGAGTCTTTGAGCACATTAGGCTATAAGGGAGATTGACCGAGTGAGCTTCCTCAAAGAGACTAGGGTCACTTGGGGATATAAGGGAAATTTACTGAGTGATCTTCCTAAAATATTCCTCAACTACTTTAGACTATAAGTGGAATTGACCATGTGAGGTTCCTCAGAGAGTCTTTGAATTACTTGTTCTACTATAGATTATAAGGGGAATTGACCATGAGAGCTTCCTCAGAGAGTCTATGAATTACTTTTGACTACAAGGGGAATTGACTGAGAGTGATTCCTTAGAGAGACTTTATATATTCTAATAACTGAACAAGAGGGGATAGGCTTTGTGTACTTCCCAGGGGGTTACAGTGCTTTTTTAGCTGCTTATTTGATATCGGGAATTGTTACTGGTGAGTACTTTCTTATTTACAACCTTCTATACTTTTAGCTGCCATATATTCACTGACTACTAAGCAAAGATATTTGGGTGGTTGCCTACTGGGATTTAGTCTCATACCCTATTTGGGCCATGCTTTCGGTCGCAAACAAATTACATTGTTTTAGGCGTAGATAAGGGCATGCTCCCTTCTACTTCAGGTACTTGACTTGTTGTGGAGCTAGAGAGCTTGGGAACAAGCTTAGGCTTGCGATTCCAAGGAGATGTTTATATGTTTCCTTGAACTTGGTTTAGTACTATTTGAATTACAACATTGTGATTTATTTTCCTTCTTTCCTAGACATATGTACCATGTATCATTTATATATGTGATTTAGTTGTTTGTTATTCTAGTATTGCACTATTAATATAGTTGGTATATTTACTGATTCCGATATTGTGTATTTGTTTCCATTTTTCTGTGTTACTCTACCAATGATTTCATAGTTTCCCCACTATCACACCCAAGTCCATCACATCTAGTCGGAAGCCTCTAGTGTTTGGGGAAATGCTCTTGAGGCCATGTGACCCGCAGGGTACGGGGTTCCTCTAGGTGGCTTCCGGAACTGGGACGTTACAAAGTGGTATTAGATGAATTCTATTCCCTTGAATTATTTTTTGGAGCCTATAGTCAGTGATAGGATAGAATAGGTACATGGTAATATGTTGTGCCCTGGAGTAGCTACCCCGTGTATAGGGAAAATCCAATATACCTCATTTAATTCCATATTTATAGTTTTCCAATTTACTATTGATTTGATTTCACCATTGGGTGATTCACATGTTTTTTGTTGTTACCAATGATGCTATTGTGGTTCTATTTCTGTCACATCCCAATGAGATGAGGGTATGCCATCTCATGCATCATATAGGAAGTTTCTTGAAATCACATGTCATGCATTCCTGCCATGCCATCTAGTATGCATTAGCGATTCCATGTTGTTGTGATAGATGATGTGTGGAATATGCATGTTGTTGTGATAGATGCCTTCATTTGAATACCTATTGTTTGATAGGGTATTTTTTGTGTATGGTTTTGTTGAATTAACTACAAACATTGGTTCTTGAGGTGTTATGGGCCCTCATGGACCAGCATTTGGTGGATCATTGCCTTATTTTCCTTATTATAACATGTATATGATTCCAAGATTTGATTCTCAAGGAGTATGGGCCCTCACGGATTGGAATTTAGCAATTTCAATGTTCGTTTCAGTTTTTTCATAGATTCCGGAGTCGTTTTTGAGGCTTACTGTCCAGAAAAACCAAGAATACACACCGTGTAGTGTAATACAAGGAACCCGACTGTGTCACTAAGAACATGGGCCAGTGGACCATGTCAAGTACATGCCATGTCTATCTTGAACAAGCCATGTAGTCTTGTCTAAGGTGATCCGTGTGGATTAACCATGTAGAAGGACTCGAGTAGGGGAAGATAATTCAAGTACACACCGTGTGTTATGTGTACAAGTCATGTGTTGGGGGCGTTACATGACCTCTTTTGATAGAAATACACTCCCATGTGAGTAACTTAAGGGAACGTTACATTTTTGGGTTATACACGCAGTGTAGTCTTGTTTTGTAAAACGTGAATGCTTTATTTCATCTATTCCCTCCTTGGACTTCTAGTTTTCTGCCCTTGATAATCTCGATCTAAGGTGTGCACTTGAACATGAAGAGTCATGCCACCGAGACGTACTATATTTGTATACCAGGTGATAAACGGTGATTAAACATCATACATGGATGGTTTGGGACTTCTCAAAGATCCCCCAGTCATGCCAATATTTCCACCAGCTGTTATACATGACACATGAGCTGATGCTCAGTTCAGGGAGGGATTTATGAGGTTGATGAAGACTTTTCAGGGAGTGCCTCCTCCTACCACGTCGATGGAAGAATTGACATGGGTCTTTCAGTTGTAGTATCCTACCACTTTCTCACGGGATGGAGGACCCTAGGATACAGAGTCATGGCTAGAAGCTAGGCTGATGATCTTCAAGGATCTATAGATACCTCCATAGAAGAGGGTGGATCTCACTACCTACATGCTACGAGACTCCGCCAATATGTAGTGGGATGTGATATAACAGGAGAGACTCCAGTATAATATGGCTTGGAATGAGTTTCGGCGCATCTTCTATGATTACTTTTATCTGCAGTCCTTGAGGGCCGATCGAGCCTGAGATTTTATGAGTCTGGTGCAGAGAACTCTTTTTGTCCTGGAGTTTTCCTCCCACTTTACTGAGCTACAATGTTTCACACCTATTCTAGTAGGTGATGAGTCGTTCCTTTCTAGGAAGATCGAGGATGGTCTCAGACATGATATCTAATCACATGTGAATGTCTTCTAGTTGACTTAGATATCCTCTATAGTCAACTAGGCACTGATCACGGAGCATAATCTGTGGGATTCTTGAGCTATGAGCTAGGACGGTTGGACATCCAGTGCTCGTATTTCTCTTACTGATAGTAGGAAGCGTCATAGGGATACTGCATGAGGAGACCAGAGTAGGTGGGATACATCTTCTGGTAGCCATGTGGTGAGCTACCAGTGCGGGAACAGTGAGAATATGAGGACACATTTCCAGATAGACCCAGTGGAGTGCCGATCTTTCAGCAAGATGGGAAAACCTTCAGTGCTTCTGTCAGGTCTTCTCACCATAAGATGGTGACAAGGGTTCTTCTTTGACTCCGCATTCAGGAGAAGAGCCACCAGTTTCCCACCAGTCTGGGAACTGGGGTTATTCTGGCCATTCAGGCCGAGGTTGAGGATGTGGTTGTGGCGGCCAATCACTAGTCTTTCAGAAAAATCAGGGTGGATCAGCTAGAGTGTTCTGGCAGGGTCACATGGCCATGGAGTAGGCCCGACATTTGCAGTAGAGCAGACCCAATAGGAGAAAGATATCGAACCTTCTACAGTTCGAGGTACGATCCTCATTGCCTCAGATTCATCATCATCACTTTTTGATACAGGGGCCTCCCATAACATTATATTTGTTGTTGATTTGGACAGTCTTGGGCTCTGCATCTTTTCTTCTGCCAATATTTTGACACTAGACACTCCATTGGGGATTATAACATTTAGTGTACATTAGTGCAAGGAGATCCCTCTAGAGATTGGTGGCTATCACATTTAATGGGACCTCTTTTTCTTAGAGATGACAGACTATTATTTCATTATTCAAATGGACTGGCTAGTTCCCTTCCAAGCATTCGTCGACTGTTATCGTCGTAGGGTGAGTTTCATATCACCAGAGGATCGGTCGTTTCTTTATACGGGAGAGTGGGATGTCCATGCGAGTAGATCAGGCCTAGAGCATCATGGGTTAGGAGGAGTTACAACCTAGATTTCTAGCCTATATCGGGATGACCAAGGGACTTCATAGATGGAATTTTCTCCAGTAGTGGATCATTTCAGAGATGTCTTTCTAGAAGACTTTTTAGGTTTGCCTCTAAAAAGAGATGTCTAATTTTTTATTTTGTTTCTTCCAGGGGAGGCACCGGTGTAAATTCCTCCATATAGGATGGCTACAATAGAGTTGTAGGATCTCAAGAAATAGTTAGTGGAGTTATGGGAAAAGGGTTTCAACCAACTCAGTACTTCTCCATGGGGTTCACCTGTCCTGTAATTGAAGAAGGCAGATGGTACCCTCAGGCTTTGTGTCGATTATCGGAAGCGGAACCAGTTGATGGTTAAGAACCAATGTCTCTTGCACATGATTGATGATTTCTATGACCTGCTTCGAGGATCCCAGGTGTTATTGAAGATTGACTTGAGGTCCGGTTAACATCATTAGCATGTTAGACCATCTGATATACCTCTTATATCCTTATGGAGCAGGTATGGTCTATAAGAATATATGGTTATGTCATTTGGTCTCACGAACATGCCTGTAGTTTTTATGGAATTGATTAACTGAGTATTCCATCCCTATTTGTATTCTTTTATGGTTGTCTTCTTGGATGATATCTTGGTGTACTCTCACACTCGACACGACCATGCCACACACCTTGGGATAGTTCTGAGTACACTATGAGAGTATCAGTTATATGATATGCTCTCAAAATTCCTCTTTTGGATGGATCAGATTCACTTCTTGGGTCGTGTTATCTCAGAGATAGGAGTATTAGTAGACCTAGAGAAAGTGAGAGCAATAGTAAAATGGGAGGAGACAAAGAATGTATTTGACATATGATTTTTTCTGGGGATGTATGGATACTACAGACGTTTCATTAAAGACTTCTCATGATTAGCAGGACCACTGAAGGGTCTGACTAAGAAGGGTGCAATGTTTTTGTGGTCAGACTCTTGTGAGTCACCCGTTCAGGAGCTAAAAGGGAGACAGACCTCAGCGTCAATACTAGTCTATCCAGAGCCTGGAAAGAGAAATATTGTATATTTTGATGTTTCAGGTATTAGGACAGGAGATGTGCTTATGTAAGGAGATAGAGTCATTGTGTATGGGTCTAAGCAGTTGAGGCCACATGAGAGAAACTACCCGACACACGATCTCGAGTTAGCGGCTATTGTTCATTCTTTACACTATTGAAGAAATTACCTTCTGGGAGAGAATTTTTTGGATTCCACCAATCACAAGAGTCTCATATATATATATTCACTTATCCTAATCTGAATTTGAGACAATGGAGATCGGTTGGGTACCTTCATTCTTTTATCATTGAGCTTTCCTACATGCCTGGGAAAGGCAACGTTGTGGCTGATGCGTTGAGTCGAAGAACATAGATATAGGATGTTCTAAAGGATAGTAGTGAGTGGGAGCGTATGGATCTATTCTCTAAGATGCATTTGGAGGTGCACAACAGATAGGGGAAAACATTCCTTTCTTCTATAGCTATTATCTCTACCCTTATTGATCGAGTACGGATAAGGTAGCTCTCAGATTCAGAAGACCTAGTCCTATGGGAAAGCATGTTAAGAGGGAACCCTATTCTTGGATGGACCATAAGTGAGGATGAGATATTTCATTTCCAGGGGTGCATATGGGTGCTAGCAGTCATATGCGAGGAGCTGATGAGGGATTTTCATTCCTCAGTTTGGGCAGTTCATCCTGGTGTCACCATCATGTATCATGACTTACACCGTCAATATTGGTGGCCAGGTATGAAGAGAGAAGTTTCTAGTTTTGTCATGTGGTGTTTCACCTATCAATAGGTGGAGGTAGAGCATCAGTGACCAGCAAGGCTTTTACAGCAGTTACCCATTCCTGAGTGGAAGTGGAACGACATCGCGATGGTCTTCTTGACGGGTTTTCTGAGGTTGCCTCGAGGGAATTATGTAGTTTAGATCATCATTGACAGACTCACAAATGTTGTTCACTTCAAGCCGGTCAAGGAGACCTTCAATGTTGATGATATTGGACGGTTGTACATCCCTGAGATTGTACATCTTCATGGAGACCCACACTCCATCATTTCAGACAAGGATCCATGTTTTACTTCTCAGGTTTGGCAGTGGATTCAGAAGGATTTGGGTATACAGGAACTTTTGAGTACAACATAGAATCCTCAGATAGATGGCCAATACGAGCATATGAATCAGGTTCTTAAGGAAATTCTATGAGCATGAATTCTGTATTTTAGATGTTCTTGGGAGAAGCATAAACCTCTTGTGGAGTATTCCTACAACAATAGTTTTCAAGAAACTATTCAGATGGTACTTTATGAGGATCTGTATGGTAGGTCATGCTGATCACCCATGTGTTGGCTGGAGGCAGGAGAGGCAGCTATGTTGGGACCTCGTCTTGTTCTGGAGACCACAAAATAGAAAGAGTTGATTAAGAAGAGGCTGAATAATGCACAGTGACAGTAGAAGTCTTATGCTAATCAGCGGAGATGACTTCTGGAGTTCGAGGTCAGGGAACTGGTTTCCTGCATGTTACACCGAGGTTGGGAAACAGGAGGATTATGCGAAAGCGTAAGATTTCACCACGGTACGTCAGGCCATTTCAGGTGTTGGAGAGAGTTGGGCTGATTGCCTATCGGTTGCAGTTACCTCAGTGGTATCGGGCTATGCACGAAGTTTTCCGCATTTCTCAGCTCCGACGTTACTTTTCAGACCCGTCTCATGTATTTCAACCTAAGGAGGTAGAGCTCGAAGTGGATGCATTGTTCGAGGAGCATCCTATCCAGATTGTTGATCGTGGTACAAAGGTTCTCAATGGTTGGTCTATTCCTCTAGTATGATTTAAATGGAAACATGGGTGAGTACATAACAATACATGGGAGAGGGAGGATGATGTACGAGCACAGTGGATGATGATTTTCGGGGTTCCTTATTTTATGCCGCACTAGGGAAATTCGGGACAAATTTCATTAAGGGGGGGAAGTTTGTAAGAACCCAAACCATATTTCCAGGTATATGTTTTCTGGTTGGTTGATGTCAGGACTTTTTTGGGGAAAATTTTTAAAATTTTGGATGTTGTACCGGGTTTCACGGTTGGCGCATGGTGTAAAAAACGTGCGGCCAACCCAGAAAACCATGCACCCTTGACAGTGGGCTCCGCACGGTCAGCACACGGTTTGTCCAGACCGTGCGGGCAAGTCGTGCGAAGTACCTGGGAGAGACTTTTGAAACATCATAGTTGGCACATGGTTTTCCAAACCATGCAGGGTAACCATGCGGCCACTTAAATTTTTGGGTTTTAAGCCCCGGGCCACTCAGGATATCACATTCTTCCTTCATTCTTCCTCTTACTTGTGGCTCACTTGGGAGATCCGGTTTTCAGATCATGGAGAATTCCATAGATCATTGGGGAGGTAAATAGAACGTGTATCTTGGATCATCGAAGGCGGTTCTCCTTGGTATAGTCCCTCTTTTGGTTATTTGAGGTTTTGGTTTTGGTCATCCCTCTCCCTCTCTTAGTTTCCTAGATCTACATGGGTAGAATGTAGATCTTGGGTTGTGTTGCCTTTGTGTGTTAAAGGTTTAGATTGTTGATGTTGGGGAAGGGTTTTTTAGGTGGTTTCGAGGAGGCATTCACATAGATTGGAGTGCATTTGGGAGAAGGGTAGATTTCACAAAACCCTAAGAGGTAGGTGGTTTTGTTCCTTTCCGTTGAATTTCCTTGAGTATTATGTGCAATTCTACCCAATACCCATGAACGAGGTGTTGTGTGTATAGTGTTTTATCCCTATTGTTTACCGGCCATGCTTGTATGCCAGAGTAGAGGTTGATTGGTTGTGAATAGGGTGTTTTTCTATGTATTGGATGTGTTTTCCCAGGCATGTTCGGTTTACGAATGTTTGTTCCTTCTTAGCCATTGGCTTCCTTGCTAGATTTCCATGCCTGGTGATGTAGGGTGGATTGTTTGTATTCTGACATGCTTGATATGTTATAGACTGATTAGTTAAGTAGATTCAGAGGTTTACCTTGGCCACATCGCATTTCTATGCTCGTTGACCTGCACAGGGCCTTGAGAACCTAATGTAGTAGACTATAAGGGGAATTGACCGAGTGACCATTCTCAAAGAGTCTTTGATAACATTAGGTTATATGGGGGATTGACCAAGTGAGCTTCCTTATAGAGCCTACGGTCACTTGAGGATATGATGGGAATTAACCGAGTGATCTTCCTATGAGAGTCAATGACTGCTTTAGACTATAAGGGGAGTTGACTGTGTGAGCATCCTCCGAGATTCGTTGAATTACTTGTTCTACTTTAGACTATTATGGTAAATGACTGTGCAAGCTACCTCAGAGAGTCATTGAATTATTTTTGACTATAAGGGGGATTGACTGAGAGTTCTTCCTCGAAGAGTCTTTACATATTTTAATAACTAAACTAGAGGGCATAGGTTGTGTATACTTCACATAGGGTTACCATGCTTTTCTAGCTGCTTATTTGATATATGGAATTTTTATTGTTAAGTACTTCCTTGTTTACTGCTTTATGTACTTTTACCTACCATATATTCACTAACTATTAGACATAGATATTTGGAGGGTTTCCTAATGAGATTTAGTCTCACACCCTGTTTGGGCCATGCTTTTGAGCCCAAATAGATTATATTGCAACAGGCATAGATAAAGGAAAGCACCCTTCTACCTCAAGTACATGACATGTGGTGGAGCTTGAGAGCATGGGACCAAGATTAGTCTTGCGATGCTAAGAAGTTGTTTATCGATTTCCTTGTACTTGGTTTAGTACTGTTTATATTCCTGTATTGTGATTTGTTTGGCTACTTTCCTAGACATATGTACCATGAATCGTTCAAATATGTGCTTTAGTTTTTTGTTATTCCATTCTTCCGTTGTTACAGTTGTTGGTATATTTATAGATTCTGTTATTGTGTATTTGTTTCCCTTCAGTTGTGATACTCTACAAATGAGGGCATAGTTTCCCCACTATCACAATCATGGCCCTCGCTGTTAGTCAGAAGCCTCTGGCTTTTGGGAAAATGTGTTTTAGGACATTAGAATGAACGGATATGGGGGGCCTCTGGGTGGCTTCTGGAATTGATACGTCACAACTTTGATCAACAAAAAATAATGAAAAAAATGAGCACTCACCCATAGAAGTGCACCTCTACTAAAACAATGATAAAAAACTAAATTAAATCATTTAGAATTTTTATAGGTATCTAAAATTACCTATGAGATCTATTTGGTAGAGAGAGAATATTTTTTCAGGAGAATGAAAAACATATCCCTCATATGGTTCCCTAAAATTACAACTCTCAATACATACATGAAATGAATACATTGTCCACATTATGTAATCCATGTAAAATTAGTACGCCAATAACACCATCACCCTATTTTAATTCCTAATTTAGGAATTACATAGCAACTAATATATCATTAAACTTCAGGTTTTTTGAGTTCATGGCTTATTGCAAGAACACATTACAAGGCATGTAAACTCAATATATGGTGTGTAAATTTAACAGAACCTATAATATGTTCAAGCTCTATACGCTACTCACAAGGTTTTCCTAGTGACCAATACATGATGTATAAACACATTACACGATGGTTAGTTGTCCTGTAGATTGTGAAAACTATACATTTATTACAAAATCCCAAAACATCTTTAGTATTCTTCAAACTATAGAGAACCCTAAAAGGCCTTTAAAATGTTTATACCTGGACTCCATTAATTCAAACAAATATAAATCCCTGAAAATTGTATGAAATTAACTTGAAAATTTCTCTATATACTTGTGGGTCCTAAATTTAACCCAAATAGCAAGCAACATAATTAAATGATAGTAATGAGATATTGCAGTTACCTAATTTATCTATATAGTTAGACAAGACTAGAATCACAATGATGACACATATATATTTAATATTTAATTATAATGACCTCATTAATTATTTTTCTACATCTAATATAATATATAACAATTTTCCTCAATAAGGCTCAAGAATGTACATGAAGAATTTTATCAATTTATCTAGAATTATAAATTGATCTAAATTTCGATTCTAAAACATGGATCATATTTCTTGGATTCTTGAGTATAAATAGACATTGATGATGAATTATATTCCTTGAGAACTTGTATCAATACATATATCTATATTTTGATACTCAAAACAATATTTTTCATTATCATTATCCCCCAAACTACTGCACATATTTTAGAAAATTATAATTTTTTAATTTGCATAATTAAAAATTTAATATGTTTCTCAGTATAGCCACAACATATCCCAATAATATTTGTCTCGATGAGAAATTCATTTCCCCAATTTTTTAGCCTAAAAATATATGAAAAAATCATAGAATAAATTATATTCTTAATTTTCTTCACTCCTCCTATAGAATTATTCATATACCCATATGTCAATACATATAAATTAACTAAATAAAAAATTTTATGTGTAATTCAGTGTAAATATTCTATAAAAAAAGAATATTATTGTTTTAAAATATTCCATGAACACATATCCTTTGTTTTACACATAATGTTATTTGAACTCATAATTATGTAACTCATGAATGGATGATCAAATTCATAGAAATAAGTGAAAATGGAAATTATATCATAACTACTCTGATATGATAAAGTCTTCTAGAATCACGACATCATCAGCTACTAATGATTATTGGAATATTAGACCATAAAAACAACATCATAGAAATTTTCTAGAAATTTCACTAAATTATAAATATATATTATACTTATTTAAAACACAAATTAATAAACATAATTCAAATCTTAAAAATGACTTTTAACCATATAATATAATTTTTAGCGAAGATAAATTTCATTTCCATCAAAAATTTAAATTTTGGGAATTTATAATTTTTTAAAATAAAATTTTCTAATTTTTCCAAGGTAATAATTTCATAACTAACTTCAACAACATTTTACACAATTAATACATATTCTGTTAAATCAGCATACATTCGTATATTACAAATGTTAAGAGGTATGATAAAATCATGAAAAACACAAAAATATCAATCATGGTTAAAAACAATCATATTATAGAGGAACATTGTTCATAAATATCTTGAATAATCCATAAAATAACATACAATGAATGAAATTATCCTTATTCCAATTTATTATTTTCCATATAATTCTATATTATCTTCAAATATTTACTGAACCACATAAATCATAATCAGTGACAGTCAAAAAATCTATAAAATATTATATATAGATTTTTCAACATCTCATTAGCCTATAGTGATTCTTTGAAAATATTAAATAAAAATGAAAACAAATAACAACTTAAAGCGTATATAATTATAAAATACATGACCAGTATATTAAAAATATCACCTCAATATATTAATTTAGAGAAATTCATTATGAGAATAATAAAATAAGTAATTAAATTCATAATAAAAATAATTTTTCTTTTCGTTAAAAATGAAGAAATAGATTATTGAACCAAAGAAAGACCCAAATATATTTTTTATTATTTTTAAATAATTTTTTATAATAATTTTTTTTATATTTGAAATTAATGTTATTTTCTTCAAACAAAATTAATCTAAATATAAATGAAAATAAAAATTTAGAAATGAAATATAATTTTCATTAAAAATAAATTTAATCATGTTAAAAAAGTTATTATTTAAATGTATATATTGATTTTATTTAAAATTTATGTACCTCATATTTTGATTATTAATTTGGGAGAATAAATTTTATTATTTTAATCATCATGACATATGTTTTGTCAATTTTTTGTGTCATTGGTATTTTTTTTCATATATTCTGATTAATACAAAATATAGTTTTTATGAATACAATATATTTGAAGAAATAATCTTTGTAAAAATTGAAATTAAATGATTCTGAAACCATTTATATAGTAATGACAGCTAAAAATAATGATTATTAAACAAAAAATCATACAATGTTTATTCAATTTATTTAAATTAATTATTGTTCCACATAAAAAATAAAAACATATATTGTTCTTGATGGTGTGCATGCACCACATTGAAAATTTTAAAATCATATCACATAGATAGATTTTAAGAATCTATAAGCCAGTGATTGACTAGTAATGAAAATATAAGGAACAAAAAATGATTTGAAAATATATTTATAAATTTTATATAAATTTAATAAAATAATTATTTATATGGTTACCAAAATATTGTACAGGGTGTAAAAAGTGTAAATAATACGATATATATGTTTTTCTAACAAGGATGAAAATAAATATTCATTATTGAATGAAAAATATAAAAATATTTAGATAAAATGAGTTAAATTTAAATTATTAATTTATTTTTAATATTATTAATAAGGTATTTATACTTAAACATAAAAAAGTGTCGATAAAAGAGTTATTCAAGTAGGAGAAAAGTCAAAAAAATTGTTCTAAAAAGTTTGAAGTGATATATTTTGGGTGTATTATGGGGTTACCTGAATTTTAAATATATTATTTAAATATATTATTTAAATATATCTAGTCATCATAACATTAATTTTAAATATTATTAGTGTTCAATATTTTTAATATCCATTTACTATAACAGGCATGAAAATGAATTAATAATTATTAAATTTTAAAAGTGATTTATAATATTAGGATATATCATTCCACCTTTTACCACCCTGGTATTTAAAAAAAAGTAATATATGCTTGATAGAGTTCATGAACCCAAGCCGAATCCTAAACGAACAATGAAATAATTTTATTTTAAATGTACTATTATAACCCAATGGTTAAATTGGCAAGTATCAATAAGAATGAATAAATTAATAAAATTTTATTAATTAAGTAATTTTAAGATAATATAGATTTTTATATACAGATTAAAATGATAAGAATCATTTCAAATAATAAAGAAATATTTTTTGATAACAAACTATATTTTTCTAAATGGTCGTTCCATGATGTTTTACACACATGAGTTATAATTTATTTTAAAACATTTATAAAATTTAATATCTAAAATGGGATCCATATTTTAATTCATTAGGTAAAACAAATATTTTGGTCAAATTTTGGGACTCTTCATAAAATGTTTACCTTTCAGTTAGTAATGAAATATATATATTTTTTGTAAAAATGACATTTGTTTTCAATATATTAATTAATTTAAAAGTAAAATCATTTTTTAATAATATTTAAATTATTATAATTAATATTTATTTATATAAAGTCTAATAAATTTCTTTTCATTCATCTTTATATATAAATTTAGTATAATTTTAAAAAACAAATTTACTCTTCTATGAATAGAATATTGTAAAATAGTTTCAATATTTTAAATCCCCCATATTTATGTAACATCCCTAACCTGAGAGCCACTAAACCAATTCCCTGAGCTGGGTCACAACATGATCTCAAGCATGCCTCCCCATACGTCAGCGATTGTTGAGCAGCGGAGAGGATTTAAGAGTCTAGTGGGGATACTATACCCATTTCAGTGCAAGATACAGTGTATAATATAAACAATTGAGGAATAAATTTAAAAATTGATGAACATGCATAAATAACCAAACCCAATTGGGTACAAACCATATCCAATAGTAAATATGAAATGTTATGCTACAGTGCCATGTTAACAACCCAAAAATAATGAGAATTCGATGAATCTCCCAAACAGTCCTGGATGAATGTCCTAGACCTACAATATACACATACCAAACCCAACTCACTCATCTAGCACAAGTACATTTCCTCTTTCATGACCTACAACCATGAAATATATTTGGGAACCCAATGGTTTCTCGAGAAGGGTGTGAGTACAACTCAGTATCCCACCACCAATGGGGTATACAAAATATCCAGTAAAATAAATAGTGCATCAAAGTGGAGAATATAGGAATGTAAAGGAAAGAACCACTATCATCCATTCTAAGTTAGGATACTTTATGTTTGGATACATTTTAAGAGATGTTCGCTACTTAGGAATCTCACTATTTATTTCACTCTTTTATCCCATGTTAAATGGATTAGAAATTTTTAATATTCTCAAGGAATATAGGAATAATCAAGTACACATTCACTAGGAAACACATCATAGTAACCACATTTTCCTCATGTCGGAGCCTTAGTTCGGGTGGAAGAAAACTGTTTGGGAAATAGAACTCCTTACCCTTCCCAAACCTGTGCATTTAGAGGGTGGAGCATAGAACCACAGTTAAACTCAACCCATGGGCATATAACATAATGTTAATACCCCGCTCTACAAAGCCATGTGCACATGCTTACTTATCCATTTCCATAATAACCATATTACAACCATGTATATCCAATATCATTAGAGACATCACAAAAATAAAAAATAAAGGTGATAATTAACATTTTTCCACAATCCAATAAAACATTAGTAATTTATACCCCATAACCATTTATCCCCATCTTCTATTTCCCATGCCTATCTCACTAAGAATATTCCAGTGAAGGCATTGTCTCTTAACCTATTCTCATTTATCCCCTTTATCCCATTTAAATGCCAAATAAACAATTGATTATCCTTTAAAAACATAAAAAAAACTATCCACAACCCTTATAACTTATTAAATAACGAAATTAATACATTTACTAAGGGAACACATTACGTGATCCAAATTAGTACCATTCATTTCCATTACCCCATTTGGAATGGTCAGCGCACCCTATGAGTGGCCCTAAAATATGTCACAACAACCTCTATGAATTCCATGGGGATCATGATCAATTAATTTGTGTATTTAGAAAGTCAATACATCAAATTCTTCCAATGACTCTAAGAACACATCCATAATATAGAAAGAATACAACCTTACATGCATAATTCTAAATAAAAACTATAGGATATATCTTGTATACCACCCAACTAAAATCAATTCGAAAACACACCCTTAATCATGACCTTAGATCCCGATCTAAGACCGTGTATAAGCTTCATGATAAATCTCATGGTAAATTAATGGTTCTAGTGCTTCTAATAGAGATAAGATAAAGACACAAACCCTAATAAAGAGAATGAAGAACGGAGGGGATTAGCCTTACCTGGATCGTCAATCTGAAACTGATGGGACTCCAAATGGACAAGGATTGTTGGAGAATAACCTCTCAGAAGATCATGGATTCCTAGATCAGAAAAAGGGTTCAAATAACAACGAAAAAGGAAAATCATGAGTGGAACATAAAAACCCAATATTGGCATATTTGTAAATTTCTCAAAGTTTACAGGTTGAAAAATTTACTGCCCGGTTTTCCAAACAATCTGTAAGCCGCCTGGAAGCTACTCTCCAAAAACAGCCCCTTTTCATAATTACCTAGGCTGATCCTCACAGTTAGTAGTAACCCTTCACAAGCCATGAAAAAGCCTAGAAACACCATTTTCATCCCTTTTCCATGTCTTAAACACCCAAAACACCCCATAATCTTCAGATGAACTTGTAAAAAACATATTTAAATAGAAATAAGGGACATAAACATAAATGTAAACAGTACAAAACTTATTCAGAAATCTAGGATATTAGAACCTCTCCACCTTAGAGTGGATTGTTCTTGAGCGTCTACTTCCAAGGATTACTGATTTCCCTAGGAAATGAGATTGGTCCACTGAGCCTTCATATGAGATTCTCTCTCACAAGATTCCTCCTCGATGTTTCCATGCGGCCATAAAACTGGAACCAAAGGTACAACCATTCCTTGCAAGATGTTCTCACTATGATCCACATCAAAAATCATATTCTCCTCAAAGGATGCCTCAACATCATGCTTGACATCATTGGCGTCAAAAACATGAGATGGATGAGGATGAAACTATTAGATCTATGAAACATGGGACACAAAATACATTCTACAATACTATTGTGGAAGAGATAATTGGTACTCCATTGGTCTGATCATCTCCAGAATCTCTAATGGCCCCACATACATAGACCCTGACTTTCCCATCTTTCGAATTTGATGGTGACTAAATTGTGGTGATAGCTGAAGAAATGCAGTATCACTCACCCTAAACTCATGAGGTAAATGATGATGTTCTTCATTATAGTTTTTTCATACTATGGGATGTTGTTGTACTATTTTGAATCAACTGAATGTTCTCTAACATATCTCACACAAGACTCGTTCCTGACATCTCACACTCTCTAGCCTCCAAACAACACAATAGAGATATACATGGTATCCTGTAGAGATCCTTAGAAGGAGGCATCTAAATTGATGGCCAAAAAAATTGTTGGAAGCAAACTCAATGAGAGACAAGTGACCTTCCCTTGAACTATCGAAATATGGCATAGAATATCTCAACATGTCCTCCAAAACATAGATAAGAAATTATGATGACCTGTTAGTCTATGGGTGATAATCCGTACTCAAAAAAAACCTAGGTACCAAGTGCCTTATGAAATATCTTCTAGAACAGTGAGGTGAAACATTGATCAGGATCCAAAACTATGGTTCTCCGTACACCATGCAACCACACTCTCTCTCAAACATATAAAAAACAAAACTGGTCCACTATATAATTCCTCTAGATTAGTAATAAATGATCTACGTTATTCAATCGGTCCACTACTACCCAGATTGCATCATTCTTCCATGGTATCCTTAAAAGACCAACTACAATGTCCATATTTACGTCATTAAAATTCCACTCCAGAATGATAAATTAATGCAATATCCCACATAGATACTAATGTTCGATCTTCACCTTCTGATAGGTAAGAAAGCATTCCACAAAACCCATAGTTTCATACTTCATTCTTGGACACCAATACTACCAATGGATATTATGGTACAAATTGTTCAAAACACAATGAAATGCGTACTTCGATGTGTGGAACTCACACATCCACTCCTCCCACACACCTGTAGGTACTACATCATGAAAATTAAAAGATGAAACTCAATCCTTACCAAAATCTCAAAAAGAAGGTGACTCACACCTTTTTGACATTCCTTAATATCCAAAGACTGCAGATCCACAAGATGACTTTTCATGGCACAGATCAAATGCACATATTAAACTAATATGTTTGTTAGATCCATCCTCCCATGCACATCATGTACCTTAAAATGAATCTAAAAAACACAGCCATAATCTTCCACTCTGAATTGGATTCATAAACAAACTAATTTTGTGTGATCTTACAAAAATCATTAGCCAATATATTTCCCTTACCTAGTTTATAGACTAATTCAATATTGAAGGATTGTATGTACTTGACCTAAAATCTATTTCTTAGATTCAAATCCCACTGATAGAATATGTATTTGTGACTTTTATTGTCAGAAAACACTGTGAAGGGTTCTCCAAACATGTAATGCCTCCAACACTTCAAGGAATGAACCACAATAGTTGGATCAATGTCATGAGTAGGGTAACTTATTTCATGTGGTCTCAACAGTCTTGACCCGTAATCAATAACCGATTCATCCTTCAATAATATTTCCCCAAGCCCAACATCAGACAAGTAACATAGTAAGGAGTAATTTTTACCCAGCTCATGTAAGATCAAAATAGGCCCGGTAGTCAAATGATTCTCCAACTCTGTAAAATAATTCTCACAAGCCTGTAAACATTAAAAGATAACCTCATTCTTACTTAATCATGTGATCAGTGCATCCAAATGAGTGAAATCACTAATGAACCTCTGGTAATAACTGGTCAAACATAGAAAACTACTAACATAAGAAATGTTTTTGGGCAGTTCTAAATACATCAAATCCTACACCTTTAATGGATCCACTAAAACACATAACTCGAAAATTATGTGCTAAAAAGTGCACCTCATCAATAAAAATCTAAAATTTTGATATCTTAGATAAGGAATGTTATTTCTTAGTGTACTCAAAACGATATCAAGGTGTTCGACATGATCAGAATGAGTTTTAGAGTATGCAAAGATGTCATAAAAAATGACAACCACAAATTGATCAAGATATGGGTAAAATAAAGAGATCAATAAATCCATGTACATGGTTAGTGAATTTTTCAACCCAAATGGCATCACAAAAAATACATACAACCTACACATGTTTCATAAAGATGTTCAGGGTACATTAGAAGGTCTTACCATCAAATGATAGTATCTTGATCTCAAATTGATCATAGAAAGCACTGAGTCACCTCTACGATGGTCAAACATATCGATGATTCTAGGAATAGGGTATCATATCTTCATCATCATAGGGTTCAGCTTCCTAGAATCGACACGTAGCCTCTGTGATCTGTCAGGCTTCTTAGAAAATAGAAAAGGAGATCCACATAGTGATTTACCAAGATTTATAAAACCCTTATTCTATAACTCCTCTAGCTGAACCATTAGTTCTTGGAGCTCTTCTAGTGCCATTCAAAATGGAGGAATGGAAACTGGCTCTGATCATGGTAATAACTCAACCATAAAATTGAAGTCTCTCTCGGATTGTAGTCCTATGAAGTCCTCAAGGAACACATCCTGAAACTGAATCACAATAGGATAGAAGATTGCCCGCTCTTTCTCCACATTATGTAACATAATTCATGCTACATAGGTTGTGAGTTCTCCCATCTGCTGGTATGGTGGCCCTGCGCAACCCACTTGAGTGTAAGATGTACCACAGAGGACATTAATTTCTCCATTGAGATATTTGAACACATACCAACATCAGTAACAGTCGATATGGGCGGGATATAACACCATCCAATTCATACATGAGATTAGGCAAAACCATACATCTCTAGAACATAAAATCCCAAAAATAGGATTTCCACCAACCTTCAATGAAAACCCATTACACTACCCAATTTTCTCAACTCGTACCCCCAATGAATTATCAAGTGACATTTAACCACACACACTCTCCACGGTTAACAACAGCACGACTAATAATAGAGAATAATTAAAATAATTCATAGAACCTATATGAAAAAAATCACAAGTGAGTGTTGAATCTAAAAGGATTTTACCTCGAACATTAGATGCTCTTGCCTCGCCACCAACAAGAGTATTATAAAATACATGGAGATGATATGCTCCTCAACCCAGGGTACTAACCTACATACATGTACTGCACTTTCCTACTAGTATGTATGATCTCTCCCTAGAGTTCCATGTCCACCACCCCTACCAGTGCGACCTGTGGATCTCCAACTACCTGCCATATATGAGTTAACAAACCTCCTACCTGCACTAGGAATCTACCTATTACTATTTTCATCTCTTATTTGTTGTGGAATACTACATAACCACTTCACATGGACTCTATTTCCACACTTTTGACACTCGACTAGTGGTTGGGGACACTGGCAACTCATGTGCCCCGACCCACCACCCTGGTAACAAAACACATCATCACCACCTTGAGAGGATGACTGCCTATTTTGTCTGCTCTTCGTATATCCACCATGATAAAAATTTTCAGGATGAGGCTTCTATCTATCAGAAACTATATCACTTACATGCCCAGCTGGAACCACAATTACACTACTCAATGCCCCCTTCATGATCCCCTCTAATACATGGTCTTGATCCACTGCCTTAGTAAACCTTTTCAAGAAAAATATATTCACATGAGACCTGATCTCATGTCTCGTCCCATCATAGAAACATAGTTCTATAACTTCCTCATATCCTATCAATTTCGGAACAAAGCATCGCAAATCTGCAAATTGACTATCATAGTCCATTACCAACATTTCCCCTTAGGTAAAGATCATAAAATACATAGCCCTCATCTTCCTCAAGGTTTTTAGGTAAAAGTGTTCGCCAAACATCACTTGAAAATCCTTCCACATCATTATTTCATCCTACTCTATTTCAACCCCGATGTCCCCCCAATTCTTTTCTTTCTCTCTCATCATATAGGCTGAAAAATTCTATAAAATCTCATGAGGAGTCCCAAAATGGTCATGAATAGTCTGGATGGGCTCTTTCTAGAACATTGTTGCCTCTATCCCAAACTCTATGGTAAAGTTCAGAGGGTCCTATAGCTGAAACTCCCTAGTTTTCTAAAAAACATGGTGAAACTTTTCCTCAGTCCAGTTCCTTTATCTGAATAAATCATTTTATGTTCATGAGAAACTACTCTTCACTATAATCTTGAACCACTGGGTCCCCTTGCTCCCCTAATAGGGTAGAATTATCAACAAAGTACTCCTGTCTCCCAACTAACACACATCTTTGTAGATGAATTTTTGTAAAATTCCAAATAGAAGATTTAGAACACATTCCATAATTCTTTCATGGAAATATAATGGAAGTATCTTCACAAGACCTAAACAAATAATTTCTAAGCCACTAACCAAACAAGACCTGTCACAACTGAAACACTACCATTGGCCACCCCACCATGGTCAAGGCTAACTCGACAACAAAGTCACATGGTTACAAACCATACATTCCCCATTATTCCAACCATTTTATTAGAACAAATTTTCACTACTTTCATGAAATCAAATTCATCCTATTCTATTTTCCCCACACTCCCATCCCATGTGTGTTCCTAATACGATGAATGTAACTTATTTAAATATAATCCTTGAAATATGCATGAATGAACAACCTCGTACCATTCTGTATATGAGTAAAATATCTAAACAATATCACATCACACCACTTGTGAATCACCCTAAAGGTGAAATACCATGAAATGTTAAAAAAAGTACAAGAACAACAATTCCTGACTTGGGTGACAAGGGTTATCCCTCGTACATTGGTTAGATACTCCAAGGAATGAGCTCATTGCCAAGGAATTTTTTTTTCCAAGTCTAATTTATACCATACCTAAATTGTAATAATGAGAGAAGAGCTCCTATTATACCAATATGTATCATACCATACACGAGATCGACTAAACTACTGCCCTGATATGGGTTTCCATATTACCTTATGTGCACCTCCATGTACGCCTGTGGTTGTTGAGAATTAGTGATGGCCTAAGAGAAAATTGGGGAGACTATACCCACTTTTTCACAGTATGTCAAAGAAAAAATTATATAATATATGGGAAAAAAGATATACAAAATAATGAACTTGCATAAATAAAAAACCCCTAACTAGGTACAGACCAAATCCAAAAGTAAATATTCCTTATCATGCTACAGTGCCAAGGGAACAACCCAAAAAGAATGGAAAATAGTGGAATCCTCAAAATGGTCCTGGATCCATGTCTGGGACCTCCTCCATGCACATATCAAACCCAAATCACTTATCTAGCACAAATATCATTCCTATTTCAGGACTTGCAACCAATAAATCTACTCATGTACCCAATGGCGACTTAGTAGGGTGTGAGTACAACTGTGTAGGGCACCACCAATGGTGTCTATAAAATATACAGTAAAGTATATAGTGCATGGAAGTTAAAAACAATGGTATGTAAAATAATGTAGTTCAATATTCCTATCTATATTATGATTCTTTAAGTTATGCTATCCTATAATCCAATTTTACTACATAAGAATCTAACAGTTTTGTTCACTATTTTATCATGTGTTCAATGTAATAGGCATCTTTAATGTTTTCATGGAATATGGGAAAAATCAAGTAATATCTCACTAGGAATCACATCACAATAACCACATTTTCCTCACCTTGAAGACTCAATCCTGGTGGAATGTTACCGTTAAGGGAATAGAACTCCATCCCCTTCCTTAACCCATGTATTTATAGGGAAAATCTTAGAAACTCAGTTAAACTCGACCCATGGGTATAGAACCTCATGCCTATACCGTGACTATACCAATCCATGTGAACATGTATATTTATCCATTTCCACAAAAAAACCAGGCTTCAACCAAGTATATCCAATATCATTGGATACATCAAAACAATATCAAATATATGGGAAAATTAACATTACAACACAATCCATTAACACATTCATAATTTATACACCATATCCATTTAGCCACATTTCCCAATTCCATGAATATCTCTCTGAGCATATTTAAGTGAAAACATAACCCCTTAATACATTCTCATTAATCTCATTTATCCCGTTTACATGACATCCTAACAATCCCTTATTCTTTAACCACATTAGAAACAACTATTAACAATTATTATAACTCATTACATAACCCAATTAACACATTCACTTAGGACGTACAACATTATGAGTCAAATTTATACCTTACGTTTCTATTAGCCCACTTGGAAGGGTTGGTGCAACCCATGGGTGGCCCTAAAATAAGTGACAACATCCTCCATGCATCCCATGGGGATCATGAGGATTTAATTTCTGTATTCATACACTCAATAAATCACATTATTATAATAGAACCATGATCAAATCAATATGAGAGAATGAATAAAACCTTACATGGAAAAATCCCAACACAAACTATGAGATATAACTTGTAGAACACGTACATAAAATCTATTGGCGAACACAACTTTAATCAAGTCCATATATCCCAATCTACACCCATTCGTTGCTTCACCAAAAATCTCACTGAAGGAGGGGTTCAGAGCTTCAGATAGAGAGAATAGAATGATAAAAACCCTAATTTAGAAAAGGAATCAAGGTGGGGATTTGCCTTTATTGGATCATCAATATGAAACTATCAGCACTCTAAATGGCCCAGGATCGAAGGTGAATTTCCTAATTGTTGATAATGGAATCTTGGATCAACACTTGGGTTCAATGAAGGACGGAAAAAAATCATTAGTGGAACATAAAAATCCTTTAATGTAATTTTGGTAAATTTCTCAAATTTATTGGGCTGCATGGTTTACCTGCATGGTTTTCCAAATAGTGCACAAACCATTCCAGTGATACTATTCAAAAAAATCCTATTTATATAGTTACATAGGCTCATCGCCATGGTTATCGCAATCCTGGTGAATACTATGAAACAACCTCGAAAATCCTTTTTATTACATTTTTCATTTCTTGAACCCCCGAAACACCCCCTAATATTTACATGAGATTGAAAAAACACATATTTAAGTCAAAAGAAGGGATCAAAAAAATTAATGTGAATACAAAATACAGTATAGAGAAATCCGTGTTATTAAAATTTATAGTCTATAATATAGTGAAAATATATTTTTACCATAATTACCAGTGGAAACAAAAAAATTAAATACCTTAGTTATGGTAAAAATAGAATTATAGGATATTAAAAAACAATTAATTGTTAAAGTGACCTAAAATCTTTTACAAAGTATATTTTATTGATATATTTATACCCAAACATGTATAAGTCTTGATAATGGTCTATTTTTATCTTTGTGGCATGTGAATAACATGGGTACACTATTTTATTTTTGAAAATATCAGGTGTCACATTAACCTCACATGTAAAAGGCCACCAACTATCCTATCCCCTTCACACAAAAAAACCATTTTCGTTAGGAAAATACCTATCCAAATACATTCATAACATCCCTAGAAATATCCATGATCATATATTTTGATTCTGTATAGATCCTAATAAGGATTTTGGTTCTTACATAAGATGGTTGTCTGAAATAGAGGTATCATGGCTAATATTGCATTTTATTCATATATTCTTCCATATCCAAAAAAATATTATTCAATAATAATTATATAAAAAATACAATACATAAAATATTTTTATATTTTAATATTTTAATTTAAAAAACTAATTCTATATTCTCTTGCATAAAATCTGATAAGAAATCATCATTCAAGTGTATGGTAGACTTCTCCCTCATGAAACTATGTCATTCATTTTCCAACCTTACCTCTCATATATTGTTATAATTATGGGAATAAAGAATATATATTTTTTATTAGTAACATTTTTATAATTATTGAGCAGTTGAGGGATTACCAGAGTGGTAAAGTATCCCTGTAATCTTGCATCAATTCCGCGTTCAAATCCGTATGGTAGAGAATTTTTGCAGTTACTATTGAAGTATTATTGCAAACAATAACACTAAGAGATTGTGATGTAGGCAGGAAGTAGGACTGGTGATGTGGAAAGTATGATGGTGGAATTTTTATAAGGTATTTCGTCTAGTTAGTGGGTCTTTGGGCCATGTAGTGGTTTTACACCCACTAGGCCTTCATGGAATGTACTGAATAAGTATGGATTTATGGGTGGTCTATCCCTTCGGGGGCTATGGCCTACCTTTCTAGCCTGTGTGTGTAGTGTGTGTGAATATAATGTAATTTTACACTAAATACCCTAATATTTTTTATTTATAGTTATTTAGTTTTGATATCATATATACCTTCTCACATGTAATTCTATAGGTGATACGATAGTGTTCCTCTTGTGTACGTTGGACTACTTCATCACGAAGTGATCTGAATCATTTTACAGGAAGTATTTTCATGTAATGTAATAGGAAAATTTTAATGAATATATGTCATATAAATGAAATAATTATTATATTCATTATATATTTATGATTCATAAATTATAATACACCATTTACATTCTTACACTGAATATTGATAAGTTCATTCCTACGTATGTGTGGAAAACCTCCTCTAGAATGTGATTGGACTCTATTTTCAACACTAAATCAAGTGGATGATATAAAATGGTATGATCAAATACATAGTATAGAATTTATTCTATTTTTATAGTTCTATACATATAAAATATTACTTACATTATTTTAATAAAAATCATTGAAATGTGGAAATTTTACAAATTCATATATACGGGCTACCATTTCCAAGATTGAAATGTAGTTAACGTTTCGTAAGAGTGACTTATGATTGGTTAAAAAGTTATAATTTATTTATTGATAATATAAATATCACATGATTATCATTTAAAATATTTTTTAACTAATGATAACTTTTACCAATTCAACCCACTGAATCCATTTTGAAACAATGAATCATACAACCTCAAAACACATGACATAGATATAAGTAATTATGTATTTAAATATGTCATTAAAAATAAATAAAATATGTGATTTAATTATAAGGAAATAATTCGCTAATGGTTCTGAAGGAATAAAATAATTAATATATGTTTATTATATATGATGTTCGAACAAGTGCAAAGGAAGTTAGACTAATGGTAAGGGTCTCTCATACCACTTTTACTTCTATGAGAAATTCTCCAAAATCACAGTTTATTCTTCTTTTTTGATTTATATAATTCACATTAATTTATTTTTGGAAAATTTTGATGATATTTATTGGGATTTAAAAATATATATAAAGTGTAACTTTTAATTAGGTTTTGATCAAGTGATTACCAATACAGTGAGGGACTTGCTCATTTTTTCATTATTTGATGGATAATTTTATGATATATACCTAATTTATTTTTTTGGGTGTATATAAATACCATTTTAAATTTAATAATATGAATAATTAATATATCATGGTATTTTAAAATCAATTTTATTTATTTTCTCCAATAGAATTTGAATTTAATGATTCATTGTGGTAAATTACATCATAACTCAATTTATTTTCACTGGGTTATATTAATTATTTATTATTTTTAATATTATACGATTATAAGTGTTATATATAATGATTATATCTGGTTTTACATCCAAATTTTTATGTGTATTTACGTTTGATTCATTGATTAATTCTAACTTCAATAATATTATAATTATAACAGTTTCTCATTTCAAATTGTATTCTTTATGGAATATGATACATTATACCCAAATCATATTTTATGATGTTTATCTAATACATATTTTATATTTAATATCATAAATCACATAATGTTCATGAAATTTATATTTCATCAAATATTATTATTTTTTGATGCTAACTACTAAGGAGTTACCATAGAGGAAAAGGCATTATGAAACAATGTCTTTTCTTTTTTAGGATTATTTGTGTTGAAGGATCTTTAGGAAAAAATTTATATTATATTATTTTTAGGAAAATCATAATATTTAATATCATCTTACAATTCCTGAAATTTTCATGTATTGATATCATTTTTCTCTCCTTATTACATAAAATAATCTAAAAATTATTTTTAAAATAATATGACGATGTTTATACATTCAATTGAAAATCATTTTTCTTCTAAATACATATGTTATAAAAAACCTATTCACAAATTTTTTACTATGAATAATTAAGTTTGATTTTACAAATAATTTTAGTTTTCAAAAAAAATTAAATGAATTTTCTTTTCGTTTTACAAATGATACTATTTTTTCCTTTACCAAAAATATGAAATGAATGATTGTTTAATCATACATGAAATGAATTGATTTTTACACCAACAATTGTAATAATAGTTTTAAATATAAAATATTATTTTTCAAGGGTTATTTTCAAAGAAAAAGTTTATTTTATTTTTTTATAATTTTTTATATGTTATATAAATGTTTTTAAACATGAATGGATATTTTCGTCAAGAAATTTCCCAAGCGATTTTTCAAAAACATTTTCCATGTAACACCCCAAGATTTTATAAGATATATTATTTTTAATTTATTTCATATCTTCTGTTGTACACTACACCAAGATTAGCTTCTATTATACGCAACACCGTATTAGTTTGTAGTATACCCAACACTATTCTTAGATCGTGTTACACACAATTTCAAGTTCGCAATATTGAGTGTATAATTATATGTATATATATATATTAAATGTATAAATGAAATATGGTTGGATTATGTTATATGCAACAACAAAGGAGTCTGGCACTACACGCAACCCTGACTTGGCTTGATTTACAAGCAATCGCGACCTTCTTCGATAGAGTGTGTTGTACGAAATATCGGGTTTCACTAAACAAAGATATATGGTTATAATATTATTATGAACTAGTAGTTATGAATAGTATTAACAACATTTTAAATTTTATAACATTATTATAAATCTTACACATTTTTAGAACATGGTATTAGAACAAAATAATTGTTTCAGGTAAAATTAGTATTTTTCATAAAATGTAGTTTTTCCGCCTTTTGATGGCGCACCAACTTTAAATCTAGTTTTTGACGTGTATATAAGTTCAATTTCACAAAATAAATTATTTCTTTGAAATAAGGATATTAAAATCAACTTTGGATAAATTTTTCATATTATTCTGATAACTTTCATATTTTAATGAATAATAAAAACACGCTATATTTTAATTAAAAAACAACTTTTTTCATCATAATAATTTATGTGGTTAAATTATAATATTGATTGTTTTTAAAGTATAAATATAATATATTTTTAACATTTAATATAATGTATGTCATTATCATTTTTTTACATTGAATTCATAGGTAAAATCCTTTCAATCTTTTGCAATGTTTTAACTTTTAAAACTCATTTTTTTAATTGTGGGATTAATTTTAAATTAATTACTGCAACTTATTTGTTTTTAATTAGGAAAAATGGATTCCATATTTGGAATCAGTAGGTCCAAATTCTGTTTATAGGCTACTTTTTATTTTTAGGCACTATGAATAGTAACTACGGTAAATTTTATTTCCCCTAGTTAAAGGTAAATTGGGTAATTGAGGGTAAATATAATATTATAAAATTACCCTAACACTTGTCTTAATATAATTGTATGATTATATTTTTTCCTATGACATATTTTGGTCAAAACGGAATCCGTTGGAACCCACTTGTATTTGATTATGACATTTAGTTTATTTTATTTAAAGGAAAGTGAAATATGTCTCACTCAAACTTTAATAATTAAATTATTTTAAATATAAGGTTATACAGAATATAAATTCGGTTATAAAAATTAATTTTAAATATAATATATTTTTCTTTATCATGGTAATTTATATGTTATTTTTATGTTTTATTTAATTACCTTATTATACTATACATTAGTGATGCAGAAATTATTTATTTTGTGAAAAATCATTAATATAGTTTTTATTGAAATAGTAATGCATATTAAAAGGCCCAAAAACCTGACCAAAACATATTGGTAGTTTATAAATACACCATAACCATCCAATGACCGAATATATGACTGTTTGGAGTCTTATAAACGTTATTATAACACTTATATTATTTTATTTTAAATGATGTCAAAGTTATCACCTTCATAATTTAATAAATATAACATTTTAAAAGTTGCGTGTTTTAGAATAAAAATCCTACAAAATGTATTTTTATGAAATATATAAGATATATCTTCATCCTTTTATTTTATTATTAATTTTATGCAACAAATAAGTATATTTAATAATTAAAAAAAATGTTGTAGTAATTATTTTATTAAGAGAAATATCAAATAAATGGTTTTACAAATAGTAAAATAAATATTATATGAACTATTTAATTTTCTAAACTAATTTTATAGATGAATATGACATGTTAGAATCCTATTAAATATTTTAGTTTGAATATATCCTCTGTGTGGATTTTATTTAAATTCAAATAAATGAATATTTTCAAAATTGACACTATTGTTATTTTATGAAAATAACATATTATTAAATTGTTTAAAAATCACAAAAATATCTAAAAAATTATAAATTGAAATTTATATAGTCTAAAATTTCATAAAGTATCCAATTATGGAAAATTGACAACACATAAGTGAATATTTATAACCATTTATAATTTATAATTTTATTACCACAAATAAAATTAAATAGATTAAATAAGGATGAATCAAAATGATAAGGTTTAAAATAAAATAAAAACATGAATAAATTTTTTTATTTGATGATATTACAACCCTATGCAATATCATCTTCGAATTGAGTCATTTTTGGAATTTTTTAAGTGGGTTTGGAATTTATTATAAATTAATATTTCTTAAAATTCCAAAGGTGCCCCTCTCCTACCTTATAAATGGGATCCTCCTCCCTCTCCTCCTCACACCATTTTGAGCCTTGAAGCTTGGAAAAAATCTTCCCATTTCACTTTTTCACTTCCCAAGAAACCTTATAGAGGTACCGGTCTTCTCAAAAGGCCAACTCTAGTGCCCTAAGTGGACGTTGAAAGGAGGCGCTTCGAGAAAGAGGTAAAAGCTTCTACTGATTCATTCAAGTTTCATTCTTCTTATACAGCCTCTTCATTAGTGGTTTCATTAGGATTTAATAACATCAGTATCCCTCACATATGGATATGTTATTATAAATATAAAAAAACTTCATTTCACCTTCTATCCATCCTATGGAAAATGAAATCATTGTGCGTGCGTACGTACGGAATACCGTCTCCACGCCGTGGTGTAATCTGTTTTTCCACAACCAGCATTCTTGGATGGGTATAATGGTGTAAAGAATAAAAACATATTATTATTATAAAATAAAACTGATTATAAGATATTATATCATTCGCTCCAATTCTATTCAATAAAAATGGGAACGATATCATCGCTCGTGCGTACGTACGGATTACCGTCTCCACGACGCGATGAGATTCATTCTCCATGTTAACCACTCCAGAATGATTATTAAGAAAATATAATGAATAATAATGAAATATATGAAATGATAATGATACTGGATTAATTTATATATATATATTTCATCTACTTACTTCCATTAAAGTCAATAAGAAAAGGAAAACAGCGTTCATGCGTACGTACGGCCTACCGTCTCCATGGACGGTTTGTTTAATTTCATTTATCTATCTAATATATATATATATATACTGAATATATATGATATATAAATCATGATTGAAATTCTAGATGTAATTAAATCATTATATAAGTAATAATAATATCAAGAACAATAAGTCCAAACATGTACGATAAATAAAATGATTTTACCAAAAACACTACTTTAACATGAATTTACAGAAGAACATGTAATATAAAGTCATAAGTGAACCATATGTGATATAATAAAAATGGAGATGATTCTGTAATAATTCTATGAAATTATTTAAATCATTATACAGGAGGTTCAGATACGTACGAAGCATATCAGACCTAAGGTAAGGGATAATTTTGTAATCTCATTTTTATCCGAGATTTCTTATACGAAAGTATTTACTGGGGTTATATTTTTCTTGCATGTCGAAAAAAATGTTTTTCATAAAGTGTTTAATATTCTTCCATGAAATTTTAAAGTCATATATACCCCTCTTTGGCTTTTACTTTGTGTTATGGAAGGAATCATTCCTTTGTTTATCATACGTGGTACTTTTTGACTTTTCCGACAAAAGTACGAGGAGAATGTTTTTTAACATATATAGCGTGAATGGATTTTTAAGGTTTTATAACGGAGTATTTTCATGAAACATACTCTACAAGTTTTCATGACTATTTTCATAAAAAAAATTCTTTTAAAATTTCATGGAATTTTGTGAAGCAAAAGTGATTCTGAAAAATAAAGGATATTTTCCTCAAGAATTCATTTGAAATGTTTTATCAAAACATTTTTCCATCTAAGAAGACATTATTTCCTATGTGTATGTTTCATGTATAATGTCTCTATTATTTACATTGTTTGATTCTTCGTATGATGAAATGAAAACCATTTTTTTATATAGGTCATGTTATGATGGTATGATGTTTAAGAATCCCATTCTATTACATGGGTTATGCTAAGATGTATTATTTATGATTTTGTGGCACATGAAAGAATGATTTCATTATGAGATGGGAGGGACCTATATCTCCCTCCAAGGCATTGGGTAAATATTTATATCACATAAATGGAACGATAAGTTAATCTGGTTCAGTAATGCAGGGCTGGAACGACATGTAAACCTGGTTTAGAAAGGGACTTTGTCAACTAAGATGGTCTTGGATGCAATTCCTTGGATACTATGGAAATCATAACATGTGTTTAATGGTTTCCACAATTACATGTTTTATTCCCATGTTATTTTATCCTGATTTATGTTCTATTATGATATATGCCTTATGTACTTCCATGTTTTATGTCATTGTTCATGAATTTTATGTTCAAATATTATGTTCTTTTTTTGATGTTCTAATGTATAGGGTTTGTTTTATTTTCTCCATGCTTACCCTTACTAAGAATTGAGCTCACCCATTATATGTTTTATTTTCCCCAGGATATAAATAAAGATTTTAGGTAAGAAAAAAAGGGAATATCTTTATTGGAGATGTTGATGATCATTCTCCAGGATTAGAAGATTATGTGCCATGTTTCCAAAGACACTAAAATATTATTATCCTTGTATGTCTATTTTTGTTATGTATTAAGTATTTCTCAAAAGTAATGTAATGTCCATGTACGTCAAGTCTGGGGTTGCTACAGTTGGTATAAGAGGAAAGGTTTAGTCAAAATTTGGAAACTAGGATGCGAGAACTGTAGTGAGATCCCTAGAGATATTTATAAGGTATGTCTAAGGATGTCCCTAAGGTTAAGTATTATTATAGGTTATAGTCCTATAATTACACTAACGATCATAGAATTAAACCTAAGATATTAGAGATTGAAAGTACTCCCACATTATTATGTTGTTTTTCTAGTACGATTTTTTCCCTCATACTATTCTTTTTGGGTTTTTGGAAACGGTGGGAAATAGGTTGATTCATGTTAATGGAGAATATGATGGACAATGGAATGATATTCTTCTTGAGAAACCAAATGAAACGGTATTTGGATGTCCAAACGTCGTTATTATGCCTAATCATCAATCTCATAATATGATCAATAATCTTAACTTTTGTAATATCCCTGACTCAACTAATAAGAGGAAGATGGAGTTTCATGATTATCATAAAGGAAAGAAAGTTCAATTTCCCTTATGTAAGTCATGTGGGAAGAGGAATTAAGGAGAATGTTTCAAAGGAACTTGAAGATGATTTGGGTGCAGAAAAGAAGGACACAAATCCAGTAAGTGCAATGGAAAAGGTTCAGTTAACACCATGGAGAAGGATAATGGTATTTCTACGACATCAACAATGATTAGATGTTTTAAATTTGGAATGTATGGGCATTACACAAACCAATTCCCGAAGGGAAAATCTCATGAAGAGAATCAGCATGGTCATATGGGTAGTATTTATGTGGATGATGATGAGGAGACTACAAATGATATATGAGATAAAACAAGTGTTGAAGCTTGGTAAATGGTTTAAGAAGGTAGTGGAATGAATGTATGTTTATCAAGAGTTATGGTGTATAGGTAATTTAATGGTACTATGGAATAAAGAAATATCTAATGATTGTTAGACTACTGTTTTTTTCTAAAGTATTTGAAATTATATTTTGAATGGTACTGGTAACCATGATAGTTTATTGAGATATTTTTTGAAATAAAATTATATGCGCATAATGAAAGGATAAAGAGAAAATGAAATTATGATAGTATTCATGAGCTCATGACTGATATAAGGACAAAGTGATATCATGGTTTGAGTATATAGAAATTTTGGGATTTTGGTATGTGGAATGAGTTAACTTTTGACAACATTCATGTTTTTTCTATGATTCTATGGTAATTCATGTTTCAAAAGAATACATGATTAAGGTATTCACATGTCTGAAATTTGACCAACAAGATATATATATCTTATGATATACGGGCGATAAATGATTGTATTCAATGCTTGGTAGATGACATTTCAAGTAATCATTTTATTTGTACTATGAGATTGTACAGATGTATTTTGGATAATCGTATAGATTGGAATTGATTATGTTGGACATCAGATATTATTATTTAAGGATAGAACATTGGTTTATAATAGTATTGTTTTAGAAAAAGGACAACCCGTAGGATGGGAAAAAACCCATCACGTCGGACAAGGTTATGGGAATGGAACCGAAAACGGAAGTGTGACAGGCCTTTATTTCCTACAACTGGACTACAGGAAGTACCTGGTTAGTAGAAACTAGTTTTATTTTATTAATCGGTATGATAGATGAAGTATAAGTCCACTTTTGGAATCATATACGATTAACCTCACCATAGATAGACTTATGTATATTTGATAAATTTTGCTAACCTTTTTTTAGAGACATATGGAATGACCCATCATTCTATCACATGATCTGCTAATACTTCACAAATAAAAAATTCTACTTCATTTCTTTAAGAGATGAAGTGTAAATTGTTCAAGGAACGAACGACGGTGAGATTATATCGAAATAAAGTAAGTACTTCTTTTAATTCAAATTCATCAACTTTAGGGAAATTATCATGAAAAACAAAAATGTTGTCCTAGTGCCCTTATATCTGATAAATCAGATGCTACCTTAGATCATCACAAATTTATGTCTTTGTGATTGTTGGATTTTTCATAGCCATGTTCTCTACCACTCTCCACCAGAACTTGATGGTTAGATTTCTCTTCCATTTACATATCTTCAACTATGTTGTCATATGTGGAAACCCAGTGCTGAGTTACATTCGGGGACCGTTATGATTCTAACTTTCCTTTTTAAAATGAAGTTTTAGTATTCCTTTTTACGATGTGTGGTTCTATTAAAACTTTCGAGTAGTAAATCATTTATAACTCCGAGGAATTTTTATGGTGAAATTCATTTTAAGGGGGGTAGAATGTAGCACCACGAGATTTTATAAGATATATTATTTTTAATTAATTTCATATCTTCTATTTTATACTACACCAAGATTAGCTTGTACTATATGCAAAGCCGTATTAGTTTGCAGTATACGCAACACTATTCTTGGATCATGTTACACACAATTTCAAGTTCGCAACATTGAGTGTATATATATATATATATGTGTGTATATATATATATATAAATAATCAATGTATAAATTAAATATTGTTGGATTATGATATATGAAATAACAAATGAGTCTTTCACTACACGCAACCCTGACATGGCTAGCATTACAGGCAATCTTGACCTTCTTCGATAGCGTTTGTTGTATGCAATACAGGGTTTCACTAAACAACAATATATGGTTATAATATTATTATGAACTAGCCATTATGAATATTATTAACCAAATTTTTTATTTTATTACATTATTATTAATCTTACACATTTTCTAGAACATGGTATGAGAACAAAATAATTATTTCAGGTAAAATAATTATTTTTCATAAAATGTAGTTTTGCCGCCTTTTGATGGAGCACCCATATTAAATCTAGTTTTTGAAATGTTTCGAAGGTCAATTTGACAATATAAAATTCTTCTTTTCAATCAGGATATTATAATTTACTTTGGATAATTTTTTCATATTATTCTGATAACTTTCATATTTTAATGAATAGTAAAAACACGCTATATTTTAATTAAAAACAACTTTTTTGATCATAATAATTTATATGGTTAAATTAATATATTGAATGGTTTTAAAGTATAAATAGAATATATTTATACCATTTCATATTATGTATGTCATTATCATTTATTTTACATTGAATTCATGGGTAAAATCCTTTCAATCTTTTGCAATGTTTTAACTTTTAAAACGCGTTTTCTTAATAGCGGGATTAATTTTAAATTAATTACAGCAACTTCTGTGTTTTGAATTAGGAAAAATGGATTCCATATTTGTAATAAATAGGTCCAAATTATGTTAATAGGATACTTTTTATTGTTGGAAAGTATGAATAGTAATTACGGTAAATTTTATTTACCATAGTTAAAGGTAAATCGGATAATTGAGGGTAAATATAATATTATAAAATTACCCAAACACTTGTCTTAATATAATTGGATGATTATATTTCGTCCTATTCCATATTTTGGTCTAAATGGATTCCATTGGAACCCACTTGTATTTGATTTTGTCCTTTAGTTTATTTTATTTAAAGGAAAGTGAAATATGTCTAACTCAAACTTTAATAATTAATGTATTTTTAATATAAGGATATACAGAATATAAATTAGGTTATAAATATTCATTTGAAATATAAAATATTTTTCTTTGTCATGGTAATTTATATGTAATTTTTAAGTGTTTTTTAGTTACCGTGTTATCTTATACATTAATGATGAAAAAATTATTTATTTAGTGAGAAATCAATAATATAGTTTTTATTGAAATAGTAATGCATATTAAAAGGCCCAAAAACCAGAACAAAACTTATTGTTAGTTTATATATACACCATAAGCAAAGAATTACCGAATATATGACCATTGTGAGTCTTATAAAAGTGATTATGACACTTATATTATTTTATTTTAAATGATGTCAAAGTTGTCAAATTCACAATTAAATAAATATAACATTTTAAAAGTTGGGTGTTTTAGAAGATAAATTCGACTAAAAGTTTTCTTATGAAATATATAAGACTTATCTTCATCCTAGAATTTTAATTTTTAATTTTTATGTATCAAATAAGTATATTTAATAATTATACAAAAAATTTGTAGTAATTATTTTATTAAGAGAAATATCAATTAAATGGTTTTACAAATAGTAAACTTAATATTATAGGAACTATTTAATTTTCTACACTAATTTTCTAAATGCATATGACATGTTAGTAACCTATTAAATATATTAGTTCGAATATTTCCTCTATGTGGATTTTTTTTAAATTCAAATAGATGAATATTGTCAAAATTGACACTATTGTTGTTTTATAAAAATAACATATTATTAAATTGTTTAAAAATAACATAAAAATTTATAAATTTATAAATTTAAATTTATATAGTAGAAAAGGTCATAACGTATCCAATTATGTATAATTCACAACACATAAGTGATTATTTATAACCATTTAAAATTTAGAATTTTATTACCACAAATAAAATTAAATAGATTAAATAAGGATAAATCAAAATGATAAGGTTTAAAATTAAATCAAAACATGTCTAAATTTGATTGGTTGATGTGATTAGAACCCTATATAATCTCATCTTTGAATTGAGTCATTTTTGGAGGTTTTTAAGTGGGGTTGGTAATTATTATAAATTAATATTTCTTATATTTCCTAAGGTTCCCCTCTCCTCCCTTATAATAGGGCACCTCCTCCGTCTCCTCCTCACACCATTTTGAGCCTCGAAGCTCGGCATAAACCTGCCCATTTCACTTCCCCCAAATCCCTAGAAACTTTATAAGGGTATTGGTCTTCTCAAAAGACAAAATCTAGTGCCTTAAGAAGAAGTTCAATGGTGGCACTTCGAGAAAGAGGTAATACATTCTACCGATTCATTAATGTTTCTTTCTTCTTATACTTCCTCTTATTTAGTGGTTTAATTATGATGTAATTACATTACTATCCCTCATATACTGATATGTTATTAAAAATATGAATCAAATTCATTTCACCTTTTATCTATCTTACAGAAAATGAAATCACCGCGCGTGCATACGTACGAAATACCGTCTCTACACCGTGGTGTAATCTGTTTGTCCACCACCACCTTACATGGATGGGTATAATGGTGTAAAGAATAACTACATATTATTATCATAATATCATACTGATTCTATTATATTATATCATTCACTCCAATTCCATTCAATAAAAATGGGAATGATATCATCACTCCTGCGTACGTACGGATTACCGTCTCCACGATCCGATGAGATTAATTTTCCATGTCAACCACTCCAGAATGATTATTTAGTATATATAATTAATAATAATGAAATATGTGACATGATAATTCTACTAAATTTTTTATATATATATATATTTCATCTACTTACTTCCATTCAAGTCAATAAGTAATGGATAACAGCGTTCATCCGTACGTACGGCCTACCGTCTCCATGAATAGTGTGTTTAATTTCATTTATCTATATTATATATATATATATGTACAGAATATATATGATATATAAATCATGATTAAAAATATGGATGTAATTAAATCATGATATAAGTAATAATAATATCAAGAACAACAAGTTCAAACATGTACGATAAATAAAATGATTTTACCCAAAACACTGCTTTAACAAGAATTTACAAAGGAACGGGTAATATAAAGTCATATGTAAACCATATATGATATCATAACAATGAGTATGATTCTTTAATAATTCAATGACATTATTTAAATCATTATACAGGAGGTTCAGATACGTACGAAGCATATCGGACCTCAGGTAAGGTATAATTTTCTAATCTCATTTTTATCCGAGATTCCTTATACGTATGTATTTACTGGGGTTACATTTTTCATCCATGTCCATAAATTTTTTTTCATAAAGTGTTTAATATTCTTCCATGGATGTTTAAAGTCATGTTTACCCCTCTTTGACTTTTAATTTGTGTTATGGAAGGAATCTTTCTTTTGTTTATCATCCGCGATACTTTTTGACTTTTCTGACAAAAGTATGAGGAGAATGTTTTTTTAACTTATATAGCATGAATGAAATTTTATGGATTCATAACGCCTTGTTTTCATGAAGATTACTCTACATGATTTCATAAATATTTTCAAAAAAATCCTTTTTAAAAAAAAATTGCATGGAATTTTGTGAAACGAAAATGATTTTGAAGAAGAAAGGATATTTTCATTAAGAATTCATTTCAAATGTTTTATCAAAAACATTTTCCATCTAAGATGACATTATTTCATATGTGTATGTTTCAAGTATAATGTCTCCATTATTTAGAAGGTTTGATTCTTCTTATGATGAAATGAAAACCATTTTTTTATATAGATCATTTTATGATGGCATGATGTTTAAGAATCCCATTCTATTACATGGGTTATGATAAGATGTATGATTTATGATTTTGTGGCACACGAAAGAATGATTTAATTATGGGATGGGTGGGACCTATATCTCCCTCAAATGTATTAGATAAATATTTATATCTCATGGATGGAACGGAATGAAAATCCAGTTCTGTAATACAGGGCCGGACCGACAAGTAAACCCGGTTCAGTAAGGGACTTTGTCCACTAAGATTGTCTTGGCAGCAATGCTTTGGCTACTATGGAAATCATAACATGTGCTTAATGGTTTCCACAATTACATGTTTTATTCCCATGTTATTTTATGATTATTTATGTTACATTAAGATCTATGCCTTATGTACAGCCATGTTTTATGTCATTGCTCAAGAATTTGATGTTTAAATATTATGTTAATGTTTTGAAGTTCAAATGTATATGGTTTGTTTTATTTTCTACACGCTTACCCTTACTGATCATTTGAGCTCACCATTTATATTTTTTATTTTCCCCCGGATATAAGGAAAGTTTTTAGGTAAGAAAAAAAGGGAATATCTTTATGGGAGATGTTGAATATCTTTAACCATGATTAGAAGATTTTGTTCCAAGTTTCCAAAGACACTATACTATTACGGTCCTTGTGTGTTTGTTTTTGTTATTTATTAAGTATTCCGAAAAAGTAATGTAATGTCCATGTATGTCAAGTTTGGGGTCTCTACATTCCAAATAAGATGACATCTGTTGATGTTACTCAATGTAAATGGTTTATTTTAAAAAATAATATTTTAATGATATTTTTATGGAATTTCAATTTATGAACACAATTAATCCTTGATAATATTTACATAGTAATGGCGATAGGTTGTATTGATACTTTCAATATTCATTATTAGGATGGATTATGATATTGACCTGAATAATATTTATTTTCCATGGGTAAATAAATTTATACATGTGAATTGATTATTTTTATGATTGAAAAGTGATGGAATATAAATCATATATCCATTTTCCAGAATTGTGATTTTTTGTGGATTAATGTTTGATCCTGATAGAACTTGTACGAAGGATTAAGGCCCAATATAACTGATGTGTGGTCATGATATCACTTATATGGTTTGTGTTCCAAGATAGTGATGGAAGATCTCGATATAGATTATATGATGGGGGAATCCAAATGGTTCATTGTGTGCCCATTGTAACTAATATAATGGTTGTTCCTAGACCACACCTCAACACATTTTGTATTGCTCCTTGTCTGAATAGACAATAGAGAGGGAGTTACCATTGGGTTTCCCCTACATATTTGATGGGGCTCCAATTATTTCTGAAATGGGGTTAACATGTGTTTTTAATTAAAATTTCCTATATGTAAACACATTTTCTTTATATATTCTATGCGTTACGAAAGTTTCCGTTGATTAAGATTGATATCACATGCTTCATGTCTATTGATTAAAATTTTTCATTCCTTTAATGAGGAATTATGAAACATTCACATGATCTATTATCAGATTATTTATGGACATGAATACTATTATGTTATGATTTTGAACTTTTAATAATACAAAATATCACGTTCTATCCCCCAAGGCATGTGCCCTAACATACCCCAAGCCCTCCTCCCGAAGGCCAAAGGTTGGTGACTAGATCAGGAGGTTTCAACTACCAAGTGGGAGGAAATTTCTTGAGTACATGTAAGCATACACATGCCCAACCACATCCCACAAACTGAATGAACAAAAAGTATAATAACATTGGTGTTGAGTATATGTAAAACTAAACTATGTGGTCCAAAATACAATCCCAGCAAAAATAACTAAAAAAGAAAAATACAAAGGGACTCTGGTAGCCATCTACTTAAAACCCCACCTGATAGTAAGATTAGTGTAGCTACTGGAATATGAATTACTATGTCATGTCCACCAGATCCTATCAGGGACCTCTAGATTATAGACCACCGTGTCCTCTATCGAAACATATGTCATATACACAAGACACAACAAGTGCGGGCGAAGCCCATGCAGCGATAAGTAACACAATACTCAGAAGGGTACCCAATTCCACTAAATAAAAATACCACAATAAAACCTTAATGAAAATAAAAAATGTAAGGATAGATCAAACACGATATATTCTATATTAATAAAGGTTCTTGAGTTATAGTGATTAATGTTTCTTACTATTGAGGGACTCATGCCTGATGGGTCACTGATGTCTGCCAGGCCACTATGGTCCATATGGCTTCTACTTTTCTGACGGGCTTCTGAGGTCCACATGGCTCTGGTGGACCACTACAGTCCATATGGTTGTTGTTATTCTTTCCCAATGAGTTCATCATGGATGATCGTTTGTCAGGCCACTGAGGTCCACACGGCTACTGCTTGTCTTCACTCTAGATCCCTGGTGAACCACTTCCCCAATCCATACATTGAATGTAAACATCCATGGAAGTCACCTTATAGCATACCAAAAGATCTTCCTAGTCGAGAGGGTCCCAATGCCACAAACATCCCATCAGGTGGATGCCCGGTATGCATGTTATTAGTCATTCTGAAGTCTGGGGCCTTTTATGTCTAGGCCCAGTTCGTCCCGATTAGACTAACCCGGTCGACCTATAATGGGGGTCCCACTTACCCTGGTTTAATTCAACTTAATCGACTTAGCCTGGTTTAGGTCTGGGTCGATCTGGTCCGACCTAGCCAGTGGGTCAGGCCCGATGGGCCCCATTGGATGTGGCGCGGTTTGGCCGAGGGTCTTGCCTGGCGGGTCACCTGGTGACCTGGGTTCGTCCGGCCCGACCTAAAGGGAGAGGGTCTGGCCAGCCGGCACTGGTCTGACCTACTGAGCTCGGGATCGCCCCAGCCCTCTGGCTAGGGGCATATGTCCCTAGTTGAAGACGAGCCCGCTGGAAGTGGACCACTGGTGTGAGTTAGGAAGGTATGTGGCCGATTGCTGCTTCTGGCTCCACTCCTTAACCACAGTTCATCTGTGAGGCCTCCATCCTACCACGGTTGAGCTACAATGGTCACTAGCTTACCAATGTGGCCTCTAAATGGCCACCCCATCCCCATAACCCATGGGTTTGACCCATCCACACAACGACAAGCTAGTGTCACAGGTCTCCAACACCACGGCTCACGTCTGTTGCAACTTCCGCCACCTCCAAGGAATGTCCTATTCACTGTGAAGGTCTCAAACACGCATTGTTATTGATTCAAATTCTTTATCACGAAGAACATACATGACAAAGGGTCTCATGCCTTATTCATATTGGCTCGTGTCCTCCTCGTTAGGATTTCCAAAATGGGGGAGGATCCGGGAAGATTTTCAAACATAGAAAGCAATAACTTAATATCGGATAGAGAAACTAAAAATATATTTCACCTTCCCATAAGAATGACTGATCCAGAGATCAACATATTTTTGGGCTGATCCACATTCATCGTTCCGAATAATAACATGGAATACATTCAAAATAAAACAAATACCTAGCTCATGGATGTTTGTTGACACAACGTTTCATCCTCGAGGGTCAAATAAGTCGACGACGTTCATCGTTCTACGAAGTACGTCGTTGTAATTCAATGTCGCAGTTCTCCACTCATTGTTGAGAAAATAAATAAAATAATTCTTTCAAAGTTAATTTTTTTCAAAAGTCCCAATTGTAAACTTTTATATTCTACCATTTCCATACAAAGTTAAGTCCTTTCTAGGAGAATCCTGGTGTATTGAATTAAACGGTGCCCACAAATATTTGATCTGAGATGCAGTTCAAAAGATAGAGAAACCTATATTCACATTTAACGAGTGCACCTTAAAAAAGGTCAAAATTCTATTTTGTGCTCATAGGTCCTTTAAATCATGTTCCCTCAGAGCATAGAGTATCAAAATAAAACAATATAATTTAAAAACAATTACACATAAATTCTGGGACATTACACATAATTTAATTATGGTCTTCCTATGGTCACTGATGATATTAAATTTTTAATTACTATGTTTTCTCTTACTGAGCCTTTGAGATCACCATTTTTATATTTTATTCTCCTAAGGTTTTTGATAATGATGTTAAATGAATTATTTCAAGAAGGTTTTAAAAAGGATAATGATAATAACATTATTTTTTATATGAAAATCTATGTATAGTGAAAAATATACTCTCTTGATTACATGGGTATTGTTAATATAATTGTTTCCACAAATTCTAGAAAAATATAAACCTAAAAGGATATTTGGTATTTATATGATCCCATATCTTCTTTTGATTATGTATGATTTTTGGATGAAAAAAATTGGGTCCCCTTCATCATTATCAAATATAAAGATATAATATTTATGGTCTTAGTACCAAATACTGGTCTGTGGGTTTGGGGCTGTTGTAGTTAGTATTAGAGTATAGTTTAGTTAATTTTTGGGATTAAGTAACGTTTAGGTGAGGTTATCTTGAGATTAATGGATAACACCATAGGTATTCAGGCTTATGGTTGATCATAAGTTCAATAGTATTAGAACCCCGTTATTAGTTATAAGTGACGACCACATAAAGCGACTGATGAATATTTACAAGATATTTTATTAGAATATAAAATAAATAATGAATTTGTTTAACGTGATGTGTGACTTTAAATTTTGTGGAAAAAATATTTGAAGTAATGATATCAATTATTCTTCATACTATCATTGATATTGTGGTAATTTTGGGAACAGAGGTTCTATTGCATAGAGAACTGTGGGATTGGAAAATGATTTTTTGAACATGTGATTAATGTTGATTAGTAAGAATATCATTGTTTTTTTGGTAAAAGAGATAAAAGTTATAAGATTTACTTTGAGGATAAAACAATAATTTAGGTTTAAATTATTTATTTCATATGGAATATTTTTTTATCTTTTTAATTTTTTTTATTTAACTTTGGGTATTACTCTTAAATTATGGATATTAATTCATTATTTAACTATATGAGAGTTCATTCATTTTGAAAAAATATTATCATATGCTAAACATTTTGGTTTTAGTTATTTTATAATGATAAGTGTAGTAGCTTCATTATTACACTGATGGTTTTACGGTCCTTTAAAATGTGATTTTAGTGCAATATAAAAAATAATATTGGCTACTTATCATTTTGATTAAAAGATGAAATTGTAGTGGAAATTTATTAATGGACAAAATTCTACTCATAAATTTAGTATAATTCCTTATTATCTTAGTATATATGGTAATGTTATTCCGGAAATTTATGAAATTGAAAATGAATCAAAATTTTGACTTATTACTATCATTTTAGATGACATCAATGATCTTTTTAAATCATCTATTATTTCTAGTTTTGTAGGTGTTGATTTTCTCATGACCATTCACATTCTTAGGATCAATGATCTCTTTCACTCACCAAAATTATATAGTAACTACATTTTTCTTCAATGCCCATATTCAGACTTCAAAATAATTCATTCCTACCATGTATTTTAGTTATTTATTATTGTAATGACCTCTATATTTCCCTCACTCTCGTTTCAAGTGGATTTTTTATTAACCCTTGTTATAATGTCAATTATCAAGAATAGTACTTCAACGTATCTATAGTTTATTTATTGAGATTATGTTAAAATTTTGAGTATGAAATTTATTAATGTGGTGGAATATGTAACACCCCATGATCTTAAAAAATGAATTAATTTTTTATAGCATACAATACATGAAATAATGATGATAAACCAACCATGGAATAATACTATTATAAATATACCATTATAACACAGATTTTTAATTGTTGTGTATAAATTTGAATAAATAAATTATGAAAATTATATGGATGACACATGTATAAAATACATTCTATTATTATATCTTATTATATAATAAAATAAGAATCATTTTCAAGAATAATAAAATATTTCTGAAACAAAACTATATTATTCTAAATGGTGGTTTCATCATGCTATGATCATATACGTTAAAATAATTTTTTTAACACTTTTACAAAATGTATATTAAAATATAATCTTAATTTTCTGAATCATGTTATCAAATTTTACTTAGGGTGAAAGGATTGGAATTTTTAGAAAATATTAACTTCTCTATGAATAGTGAAAATTACTGATTTGTTTAAAATGGAATATATTTTCATCAAATTATGTAAATAAAAATTCCCATTATGTTACAAAAATTATTTATTTTTATTTATTTTTATTTAATAGATTCAATTTATTTTGAATCAAATTTATAATTGATTTCAATATGTGTTTATTTTGGGGTTTAAAGATGTGTTTTTTCTAAAAACTGTTTTAATGTACATAATATTGAAACATTTAAATTAGTTAAAGTAACACCTAATGAGTGGTGATTGAAATTAAATTAATACATTATATATCTACAAATTTTAATTATAATTCATATAATGATCCTTAATTTTCATAGAATTAATATGAAATCATTTTTTTCTTGTATAATACACTTACTGAAAAACCCACTTGTTCATCTTCTCTATGTGTTCAATTTAATATTAAAATTTTAAAATTATATTAATATAATCTGGTCACATTGATTAAATATTTTTAATAACTATAATTTATATTATCTAAATCATATAATTTAATTTTGACCATAATTAATAGTAAAAATATTAAAAATTAATTATCTTAGTTAAGCTATAAAAAGAATTACTGGGATTTAATCTAAAATGATAAGGGTTAAAATATCACATATTCATGAAACAAATCTATTTCATGTTAATATATTGACCATATAACTTATAAGTATTGAGAATTGTTTATTTTGTAGAATTTTTGACCCATAAAAAATATTGGTGAACCTTTTTTAAAAATTTAAAACAATTCCACTCACCTCAGTTATAAAATTCCACCACTCTCATCTAATCATCACATTGTAATACAATTTTTAATTATCTAATACATGAAAAAAAAATTAATTCATTAATTCCCTAAAAATATTATATAACCTTTATTTTTGTCCTAAATCCATCCTAGTCGCATGTTGTTAAACAACACAGCATATTCTAGAACTACATGTAGCTTGATTCCTGTCCTGAGGGGATATGTAGGAATACTCGAAAATTTTTTCTTGAGGTCCAAAACCATTGTTTTTTCTTTAAAAATATGTATAGACTGATTCCAATCCTCATGGGATATGTAGTAACACCGAGACATTTCATCTTTAGGTCCTTCCCACTTTCATAGAAACCACCACTTCCATTTATCTTCTTGGTCTACGTTCTTTGGGAGGGGGTATGTGGTGTGGTATGGGCTCATTTCCTCATTCACATAGTGTTTTCAATATCCACACCACATACCTCTCTCATTATATCTCTCAATCCCTCTATCCTCCACTTATCTTCTCGAGTCATCTGCTCTCAAATTAGTCCCCTCAACCATCTTTGGAAATTAACCAATGTTCCGAGGAGCACTCTAGTTCCGGACATAGAATGTTGGACTCTACATAAAAATGTTTTCATCCATTTCCAAGATTCATGATTCATTTTATTTGGTATTTAATCATCTATCACACTCAAAATGACCCCCAAATGACATGAATTCTTGGACTCAGTGCTCTCCTACCTTCTTGGGCCAACGACCCCAAGGATTTCAAATGACAATTTGACAGAAGTCCCACGTTGAAAAAATGATTAGTGGTTAACAGTCAATTATTTATTCCCATTTCAGGTCACACGATATTGATGTTGTGTTCCGAACATAGTCAAAAGTTATTCTACATCCTTATGTAACCCCCATTAATCCTTAAATATTGGTTTCATGATTGACATCCTCTACCACTTCATCATGTCTATGTAGATCTCAGATGCATTGTTGTTATCCCTCAGTGCATGTTTTCACATTAGGAGGGATAATCCACATTGTGGTGTCACTCAAGGCTCCACACCATTTCACCTTTATCTGTACTCCATGTGTTGCAAAGATCTTATTCACCATTGTTTCCAACATCGAGCATGGCTCATATGGGATTAGGGATTTTAGTATGGTTTAAGCTCACTTGGAAGAGTCTCACTTATTTTGGTATATGCTCTATGAATATAAACTATGATCTTCCCTCATCGTTGTCACACAACCTTAAACTGGATGTCGTATTCCAAAACTATGTATGGATTGATTCTCATACATATGGGATAAGTAGGAACCCCTAGGCATTTCATCTTTGGGTCCATCTCAGGATCTACTACATAACTCTTTTTTTGGCCTGTTGGTCCTATATCATATAGGATTGTGTGGTGTCACATATATGGGCATTGGTCCTTATTCACATTGGGTTTACAATAGTCACACCACATACTCACCCTTTAAGTTCTAGTCTCTCCAAACACCATCCTTTTCGCACGACATTATACTACAAGACATATTCCAGAACTATGTTTGACTTGATTCCATTCCTCATGGGATATGTAATAATTCCCATAAATTTTTCTTTGGGTCTATCCCATTTTCCATTTTTCACTTCTAGCCCCATGGTCTGAGGTCCACCCCCCACTCAAGGGTTTCACACGATGTGATGTGGACTGATATTCTCATTTGTGTCAGGTATGCTTTGTCCCCCATTGTGCAATCCCTTGAGAAACTCATTCTTCTATGGGCATCTAAGCTATAGGAAATTAAACTATAATCTCTGGCCTCATATGTATTTAAACAATTGGTTTTTATCACAAAACGTCAGAATGTGTGGATGGTCATATCATTCGACCAATCATCATGACACTAGTGTACTAGTCACATGACTAAAAGTGGAACCTCATTGTGGCATCCTCAATCCTGGGGAAATCATATTTGGTATCATTTTTCTTCCATTCCATTTTTCAATTCGAACACATTTCTTGAATCCTATAGTGATTCATGGGTTCTCGATCCTGGGATTGTTGGGTAAAAAAACACTAATACATTCTAATAAACAACCAAGATCCATCAAATGGCACTACTTTTGGTGCATGGGAAAAACCCACATGATAGAAATTTCACCTGGAATTGGTACCATAACATTCCATATTCTTGAACTACATACGGATGGATTCCCATCATCAAGGGATATGTTGGAATACCCAAACATTTTTTCTTCTGGTCCAGCCCATGGTATCACATGTTATTCCTTATTTTGGCCCCCCTTGGCCCTACCACTCTTAGAAGCATGTGGTGTGGGCTTATGTCCTCATTTACAATATGGTTTTCAACAACCACATGTATCTTTATTATCTCTTCCCAACCTGTTCTGTGTTATACGACTATAAACTAAGATCATCCTATGATAACGATGTATGAATTGATTCCTATCCTTATAGGATACGTAGGAACACCAGGACATTTAGTCTCCGATTCCAGCCCCGGGAATGTGTCACAATATAGACGACACTTGGGTCCTCATTCAAGTCAGTTTTTTCTCATTTAACACCATGCACACATTCAATTCAACCATGTCCCCTATAAATGGTTCCCTCTATGAACTTATACTAGGATTTTTCATACCTAAGACCCTCATACTTGGAATGGTATTTGACTCCCTCTATCTAGAACATCTCATTGGCCTACACAAATGCACTGGGGAGTGTATCCCAAGGTCTTGGATTTCACATTGAAAATCCATCATTTCATGTCGATTCTTCATGAGCCCTTTATTTGGGTCCTTGTTCTCTTCCTCGTCTGAAGGTACCCCCTTTACAACCCGGTATCATGACACTTTGGCTCACCTACTATCGTTGGCCAATTCCCCAGAAGCCCTCATATGAAATATTTCAAGGGGTCCATTGTTTCAAACATGGGCTATGGTCGAACCTCATTTTTTCCCCATGACAGGATAACGTGAAGAAGATAATATGTTTCAAACATCGTCTAGAGTTATCCTCTATCATTATGCCACCATCATTGCGATCTAGATCTCGGGATCCATGATTCACATTTTTTCAGACCCTTATATTCAAGTTGAATTTTAGCACACTCAGTTTTACTGCTCCACGCATCTATGTGAGTTAAGTATGAGGATCAGTATTATTGGGATGTCATTCACCAAACATTCCATTAAACCTAATGTGCTCCTCACTATACCCAAAAAGTCACATCGCTACACCTTGATTCCCACATCAAGAAAAAATCACATGGGCTTAGTAATTTGGTTGGACGTGTACTAGTGCTGGTGAACCACATATGCATTTCATCCTACATGACGTTAAACTGCCATTTTAGAACAATATAGGGCATGATTTATATCCTAATGGGGTGCATAGGAATGCTCAGACTCCTTGTCTTTGCACCATAGCAAACAACATCATCCTCAGTCCCCTGACTTAGGATTTCTTTAGAGATTATATGGAGTGGTGTGGGCTACTTATGTCCTCATTCACGTCAGGTCTGTAGTGGTCGAACCATGTATAGCCCCCTTTGCGATGTCCCCTTTCACTCTCCTTCCTATTATTTGATGTCTAACTACAACGGTCCTCATGAACTACGTATGACTTGATTTCAATCCCCACAGGATATATAGAAACACCCGAGATCTTTCCCTTAGGTCAATCCCCATGTTAGGCCACCTCTGTTCTATGGTCTAAAGAATCCCACTCGGAACACATTGTGTGGTGTGGATTTCTTGGTCCTCATTCACGTCTCGATATTTCCTCCACCACGCATTTCCATTCTGGGTAACCACGTCCTCAATGCCTGACATTAAACTACGATTCATCCCTGGATATGTTTAGGATGCCCATGATAATTATGGGATGATTTAACTTCTCCACTAGAGAAGACATCCATCATCAATGTCAGTATCTATCCAAATTTCACATTGAAAGTTATATATGTATTGATTCCCATCCTCATGGGATACATAGGAACACCTGGGAATTTTGCATCATGCCCAGCCTAAAATCTATCCTTTTTGGCCTCGTGGCCTGAGATCTCTATTGGAATCACATGATTTGGGGAAGAATTGCTTCTGTCCTCATTCACGTTGGGATTATGGTTCCACATCACAGACCCCTTCCTAGATGCCCCCCCCTTGCGTCTTTACTACATGACGTTAAACTGCACGGAGCCTTCAGAACTATGAATGGCTTAAATCTTGTCCTAGCATGATACAGAGTGACATCTAGATGTCTAGTTCCGAGATACATCCATGTGATTGATAACCCTCTAATACAACATTACTTTCCTCATACCCCCTTTCAGAACCGTTCATTGACTCCATGCTCACCATACGACATTAAACTACCTGTCTATCATCCTCATTGACATGCTGTAAAACAGCAGGACACTCTAGGATCTATATAGAGAGATCCTTTTAGGAAATGAGTACAATCCCTGACCAGACTAATGTGTTCACCTATTGTGTTGTCATCTGTAGGGTCCTGAAAAATCAGCAATGGAGAATGGGAATCCCCATTAATTTGAGAAAGGATTCTACCCAATTTACCTCAAATAATTGGGAAAAATGTGGAGAACATTCAACATTGGAGAAAGACCGACCGGTCCACGTACCATCCTGAAATTGATGGTACACGGCTGGTTTAGTGAGCCACCCCCTCTGGGTACAAACGTCGTTCCCAAAATGTAGTCGAGAGCCCCTATGCGGATGCGAAGCAGGACGGGCGCCAGACCGTTCCACTGACTCAAACTGCCCCAACCGCGAAACGCGCCAACTGGCCCAGACCGCATGTGTTGTTGTTCTTGGAACTGAGGCACAGCCCTGCACGGTCGCAAAGCACTGATTTGGTTCATGGATGAGTTGCATTCAATGCCCCCCGTGAGTTGTGGATTGACCAAGTCATCTGTAAACCGGTTTTTCGGTCATGGGCCACTGCAAAAGGTGCTGCATGACTACAGATACATCTCTTTCCCCCCTCTATAAAAGGACATTGAGGGAGAGAAGAAAGGGCTCAATCAGATTCGAGTGGTAGGTTTCTAGAAGAAGGAGCTTTGGATTTCGCGAACAACAAAGTTCCAATTCACAAAACAGCATAGGTAAGAAACAGTAAATGAATTGATAATGAACTGAAAAAAGAATAACAAATTGGTGAACCGTGAACATGAAATAAAAGATGCAAGCCATGGCCCCTCCACGGATGTACTCCACGTAGACTGGGGAGTTTATGCCCATTTTTCGATCTGACGCACCGCATAGCACCCTCTTATGCGGGTGAAGCCCTGATCGGAGAAACCATAACAAGCATCGCCCCTGGACGCCACTTCTCTCGCGAACTCCACCATGTACCAACCTGGTACGCGGGCCAAACCCAAATCCGTGTACCCCTTGGTACGCGGGATGCCTATCAGTCAGCGTACCATCCTGGTATGTGGACGACCTCTCTAGCCACGTAGCACCCCCTACGTGATGGGAGACACTACGCATGCACCCATGTGGCCCGCCAACCCCTTCGGTGTTCCCATTCCTAGATAAAACCCTTCCATCCTGGCCCGATCCTTCGTAATCCCTTCATTGGCCTATTCATCGACAACATGCCAAGGCCTCTACCAAAGCCACCAGACTCGTGTGATGAAACCTTCTAGTGCACCAACACACAACATTGAGTTCACAAACCCATGGTAGGCATGGATAAAGGGGTTTCCCCGGCCATTGAGCGAATTTCCTATAGATTCCAGGGTTCACATTCCCTCGGTAGTGCAGGGTCCGAGCCTGAGATTCCCCTTTCTGCCTCTCTAGTTTCCCATATTGGGGTACCCCACTCACATTTCATTTTGACGACATCCAGCGATGAGCGCTTCTCCCCTCTCCTGGGAGTGGATGGGAATCCCTCCCCGAGTATCCACCACTCCATCCTCACCGGAAGCCAATGAGCCTTCACCTCTCATCATGAAAGGTTCATTTCTCCACCGCATGACTCCTTCCTTCCTCCAACATCAGGGAGAAGGAGAGTCTGGTGGTCCTGGCCTTCTCCTCTGCTCGTCGTCTTCCTCCATTTACTTCAGTAGGAAGAATGTGCGAGGCTTTCCAAGTCTGTTGCATTATCAATTTTTCTCACACTGAGCATGACTCGAGTGGGATTAGAGATTTGTGATCGTCACGGTGTCCGCACAACGACGACCCTCAAAATGAACTACGTGGGTTTTGATCTCTATTTCCTAAATAGGGTACGTAGGAAGCCTCCCCGGGGTTTAATCCCAAAAGTATACAACTCTCACGTGTAATACCTAATCTTACAGAACTACGTGGACTCTGATCCCCGACCAACCGGGATACGTAGGAAACTTCCCCGAGATACAGGCCCGATATCTATGTCTGATACACATCTGTTAGTTTCAGACCATGTCCTCATGACCCCCAGCAGGGCCATATCTAGGCCCAGGAAATCACTTCCCTTGGGTCTCTAAGGCCACTTCGGTGTAAGTCATGCACCAACATTGACAAGGCATCTCTCACTTGGGTGTCCTTGAGAGAAGATGTTAAACTGTACAGTTGGGTTCCTGTCACATGACATAAAAAGGAAATGTGTCCTGTCATGTGGCAACGAACTACGAGGAATATAATTCCTCTCATGCGGTTACTTAGGAAGCCAGTATCACAGGTTCGATCCAAACACTCAAGTCGTTATTTGTCCCCCTTAGATGAAAAAAAACTCCAAAGCGCCCAGTTATGAGGCTTTAAACCAGTGCCATCTCATTGAGTCCAAACTCTTCATAGTCATTAATCCAATGAGGGATGGTAAACCTCAGGCCTAAATGACTCCGTATCCCTGCGTTCAGCTGACCATTGCAAACCAGGAGTAATCCATGGATACTATGCTTGGGTATAAAACAAATATTCATGAACATTTGAATAAGTCATAAATCTATAAGAGAGTCCCAAAATAGGAAATAATTCCCCCCAAAAGGGTGCGATGAGCCTGACTACCCATCCTTTTGACCAATGCGTGTTCTTAAGAATCGCTGGATGAATCACACAACGAACTCCTGCCTTTGAAACATAGGTCCACATATTGTTGGATATGGAACCATTTGGCTTTTTGAAATGAAAACGGTGAACCTGATATGAGTGATTATGTAGAACCCAACCTTCTCTAATCAACAATCGGGCATCACACATTTTTTTTCCCAGGGTCGAAACAAAAATGGTGAACCCGACGTGAATCTTTAACCAAGCATGATATATTTAACCTAATCCCACTGCGTGCCCCCTTATACTCACAAGGAGGTCCCAAAAAGGTCATTAATTACGCATGGGATCTTGAGATACTAGTTTGAAGGGTTTTCTATTTGTATTTGTTAAAATATTTTAAAGGTACCAATGAAAACTCCCTTCAATCAACTGGAATCATAGAGGAACTCACAGACGCGTACTTCAAGGAATGCAATGACTGGACATCCACACCATCAATGGACCTCGTCACCTACTCAGCATCTTCAGCGCTGGGTCTTGGATGTGTTGATCCGAGAGTACCACTTGAACGGTACTCTCCTGACGGTGGAAGCGTCCATGCATGCCCTCCAATCTTCCATGACCCATGGGTTGCATGCCCAGCAGCGGCCGTGAAAGCAGATCCAGATGGCTCCTTTTTCCATCTCAAACTGTTTCGGGAGTCTATCCCCGGAATGAGAAAATGCGTACCTCCCTTATCTTAGGGAGGAGGATGAGTTCGAAACTGATGACTTCATCCCTGCTAAATGGGGGTTCTACTTTAAGGCCCCCACCAGAAGTTTTCATCATGGTTACGCCACGTCTCAATATCCTCACACTAAGGAGGATGTCACTCCGAGTATTCAGGCCCATGCTCCCTGAGATCCAGCCCCTCGGACCACCCAACGAGGGAGGAAAACATACAACCGGGGACCGGTCATCACCCTTGTCCCTAAGGAGGATCTCCGCTGCTCAGTCACAGAGACATATTGCGAGCAGGTACAGACACTTGTCTGCTCATCCAAAGCCCGCCATCCAGATATGGCGGCATCATACGAGTAGCTGTGCATTCCTACCGAGCTCCATCAAGCTCGTCACTCACACAGGATGACACATACCCGGCAGACACATCTCACTGCCAGGGGTCATGAATCCCACCAACTAGATGTTCTGGCAAACCAGTGCCTGCAGGACATGCTCTTAGTAGATTCTTTTGATTCCTACCATCCCTGTGTTGTGGAGATCAATAAAGCCTGCCATCTAGATGTGGTGATAATTAATTGGTGGGCACATCTCCCTGCCAACAAAGGCCACCGACTCGATATGGTGGGGAACCAACATATGTGGGGCAAGCTCCCTATGGATGCAAGTAAATTCCGCCATCCCGGTGTGGTGGAAAATAGAGAGATAAACTGGAATATCCCAGCATAGGGGAAGACTCGTTCACCTTCCCCGACACAAGAGAATTGTTAGTACTCACTGACCACCGAAGGACCAGAGCATGATATTCCTACTTCGATACCGGAATGGGCCTTCATACCTGTTTCATCCAAATATGTCTCTCTGCATATCTTGGAAATTATGGAGTAGCAGGTATCGATCCCAGATCATATCTTGCAGACTTTCCAGAATGTAATTTCATCAGCGGAAATAACAAGGAATCAGGCACATGATCCCATCTCCTAAATTGAGGAGACTCATAAAAGAGATGAGATAGCTGCCTCGGAGTAGATCTACATCCCAAATTCTGCCCAGGAGGGTCATCGTCCATATTTCGTGATACAAGGGCAACCAGATCTAGCAGCTTCACTCGTTCCAACTAGGGGACACCCGTCCATCATGGTGGATGCTCCATAGTAAGCATATATCCCTGATAAAATACAATATGTTCATCGGCATATCCCGGTAATATCACGGGACCCAATGAGAAAGGAACCCAATGGTGAAGGTCGTTATCAACAACAGACAATCCTCGCTACCCCTAAGAAAGTGCCCCGAACGTGCCGAAGGCAGCCGAAAAATAAATAGTGGGTTCATGACTCCGCTCTACTGGATGTTGGGGTTCCCAATGCCTCTAAGCACATATCTAAGTCTTAGAACCCGACCAACCCATTACCATATTATTGGAGTGGCAGTTGCAGTTGTGAAGGTCCTCCCCACAATTTCACTTCTAAAAGCTCTAAAGTTCCTCCCCAGAGCACCCGCGGGGGCCTCCCACACTGGCATATAACAATTGATCATGGGATCTGATCTGTTGATGCGAGTCATGGAAGCCCTCTATGTGACCAGATGATCGAGCAGTTAGAATTCCCTCCACTTGTTGCCATCCACCCTTAAGTTCCTCCCTTGGGTATACACTGCAAACACTCTCCGTGCAGTGGGACCACAAAATATGATAGTAGTCCTCACTGTCGTGGTCGCAACTATAGAGACCCTCCCTGCAGTGACGTCTCATCACGAAGAGAAGTCCCTCGCCTTGTTGTTGCCTTACCTGATTGTCATTCCCATGGGTTATGTTGGAATGACACTCCATGCATCCAGGCATCAGATCACGATGGTAGTCCTCACATCTCTGATAATGGAGGTCCTCCCCGTAGAGATGTCAAGCAATGAGAAGGCCCTCCCCTTGTTGCGGTACATTCTGATGGCCCTCCCCAGGGTGTACCCCACAGACATTCTCCATGCGGCAACTGTGATGGTATTACTCACCATTGCGGCAGCTGTGATGGTAGTCCTCTCCACCAGGACTGCCATTGTGGAGGTCATCCCTACAATGGCCCCAAGCAACAAGAATGTCCTCCCCTTGTCACAGTGTGTCTTGAAGGTCCTCCCTATGATACACATCGATTTTCAAACCATGATGGTCATCCTCACCATGATGGAAGTTGTTGCGAAGTCCCTCCCTGTAACAATGCTACATAGCCAAGAGGTCCTCCCCTTGCTGCGACACACCTTGGAGGTCCTCCCTAGGGAATGCACTGCACAAATCTTCTATACAGTGAGGCATAAAGTAGTAATGATAGCCCTCACCATTACGACATTGATAGCGGAAGCCCTCCCCTCCTAGACTCTAATCAACGAGAAAGCCCTCCCCTCGTTGCGGTAAATTCTAAAGCCCTCACCATTGTGTACCCCGTAGGTAATCTCCCTGTGGCAGCTATAATGGTAGTCCTCGCCATTGCGGTCTCTATTGCGAAGGTCCTCCCCGCAATGACATATCATTTCGACAGGAAGGTCCTCCCCCTGCCGAATCAGGCACAGAAAATCTCTCATTTGTCGAGGCACATAGAAGGACGAGATCAAGCATGTCAGATTCCAAACTAGTCTCCAATGAAACCCTTCTTCAATTAGAAGATGGTACAGGGACACGTTAGTCTTTTGAACCACCTCAGAATCGCACACATGATAATTCAATAACTACCATCCCCACTGCCTCCAACCACACTATCGGTCAGAGTCTCAGTTGGGACGACCAGGTAGAGGAATCACTAATGGAGGAGTATGCCGACATGTTTCACCTAAGGAAACTACTGGCCAGAGATGATGTACCTGTTATGTTTTGGCCCACATCCACCTCTCAATTTGACATACCCAGAAATTTTTCCAAAGGATGTGTGCACGACATCCGCTCCAATATATAGACAACCCTCCACCAAATGAAATCAAGAATCATGCCCTAAAATGGGTATGTAGACGATGTCAAGACAATAGGAGACCTCCTGCATCACATCAACCTGGATGCTCTTCCTTCGGCGCGGAAACCGTGACCTGAGAGGCGTAAAGGAAACATTAAGTTAGCCTGCCTTCGTGCACTGCACCAGTTGCGCCGCCACATTGGTGATGTTTGGTATAATGTAATGCAATTTCATCACATCAAGACATTAATCGAGTGGGGTCCCTGTTCGGGAAAGGCGACACACCCAAAAGAGATAGGCCTTGAGTAAGTCCCAGAAGCGTCAGACCCGATGGGAACAAGCCATTCACGAGCTCCTGAATCAGGCCACCAAAAGCATACAATATGACTCTCGCCTAAGAGACGCCAATCAGTTGTCATTGATTGCCTCACCATAGGGGATTTATTTATAGTTGAACTCGGCATCAGATCCAGTTCACCCCAGAATGGGGCCACAAAAGACTAGGCAGGTAGTGATAGCAGCAGCCACTGCCACAATCCAGGGTCAGCCCCAGCCAGCTGGGTTGGGGCATTTTTAACAACAAATTCCCCCATAAGACCAATAAATATGGGAATAAACTGAACATCCAAGGAAAGGATCCAACAATATCCCTCAGGGATTGGGGATTTTTTACCACCTCAACAACAACCTCCCCCACGAGAATCGGTATTCTCTCATCTTGGGAGGACAATCATAAGAGGATGTTCCTTGTATCGCCCCGACCGCAGTTACCCCGAGTCGTTGAATTATTTTATTAAATTGGCATGATTACAAGGTATCAAGTCCTGAAAGACCGATCAGTTTTGCAGTCTTGGAAAATAGATTACATACATGAATGTTAAATTAAAATTTATAACATACAAAATAACATAAATAATCCTTTATGAACTCCATATTTCTGCTGTATTAACCCTGTATATCAATCACAATACACTTCTTGGAATCCCGGGAAAATAAAACATAGAAAGGGGTGAGCTCGAACGCTCAGTAAGGGTAATCAATACAGTGGAAACTTTAGAAAATAGGCATAAATATTTAAGGAAATGTATAAAACTAAAACAAAATCATTTTAGACTTGAACTTCAGCATAATATGGAATAGATAAAATGAAATAATTTCATTTACTTATTCGAATGTATATTCTACTAGTCAAATAATCACATGAAAAAACAATAACCACTTTCATAATGATGGAGTGCATAATGTAGAACTTTAATTTCTATGTCAAGGCCTCGTGCCATGACCTAAGGGATAACTATAACCGAAACCCAACCTGGAGAGCCTCTGTAACTGGACTCCAACATGGAGTGCCTCTAATAACCGGACACCAACCCGGAGTGACTCTAATAACCTGACACCAACCGGGAGTGCCTCTAATAACCGGACACCAACCCGGAGAGCCTCTAATAACTGGACACCAACCTAGAGGGTCTGTTGTAACCGGACCCCAACCTGGAGGTCTTACATTTACCAGTCCCCAAACCAAAACATACTAGTCCAACACATTCATCTTAAAAAAAGGATGAAATATAACATAAACTTTCTTATTAAAACTATCATACAAAATTCCAAAACATTAATCATAAGCCATTAATGGCATAAAAATGACTCATCCATTGTCAAATATATCAAAAAACCTTAAATACAATATGAAAGATTTGTATCATAATAAATCAACTTCAAACAAGTGTAAAATTTATCAAATGATGCTTACATAGATGAAATAAAAACTATTTGAGAGAAATATCTCTTTTTTCATGAAAACATTTAAAAGTCACACAATTTGTAAAAGAAGTCATTTAAATACATTTTTGAATAAAAGTTTCCCATACCACTTTGAAACTTTTGAATGGAATTAAAATTTTAAAAACATTCATGTCCATATAAATAAATCCTTAAAAACTATTTTGAAGACATGGACATTAATGATTAAGATTTAGAAGAATAAATATTTAAAACATTTGAAATGATGATTTAGTAAAATGTCCCTTAAAATAATCCCTTTTAAAACACTTTCATATAACATGGACATGGATAATAAATATGAACCAGTAGATACTTAAGTAAAAACAACCTCGGATAATAAAGAGATCGTGAAATTAACCCTTACCAATTTGGTAACCTACGAAACATACACCCCATGAAAGAGGTATCATACAATGAATATGTAAAGACACATAAATTAAAGTGTATTCCATAAAGAATACAATTATGGGAAGTACATACACCACAAAAAAGTTAATAGTGGAAATATGGCATGAATCTCATGAGAATAAGGAGTGAGATGAAAACCCCTTACCTTGTACTTTTCTTTAGTCAAGGGTACGTTTAGCCTCCTCTTCTACGAGTTCTTCATTTTGATTTGATCAAAAGGGATAATTAGGTTGGCTTTATGATCAAAGTAAGACCTCTAGGTTGAAGTTAGGAGAGTTTAGATGGTATTTGGGCAGGGTTTGTCCAAGACAAATGGCTTAGAAGGTGTGAATTAGAGAGAAGGGGGAGTGCCGTTTTATAAGAGGGGTGAGGGGAACCTTAGGAAAAACATAAATATTATTTTATAATAAATTCATATTGTGTTTCTAGTGGCTCAAAATTTGATAATTTAAATTCTAAAGTGGTGATAGGTCGAAGAAAACTCAACAAATATTTTTTAGACAAGTTTAGGTTACCATTTTAACCTTATCATTCAGATTTAACTCTAAGTTATATAATTTATCTTTTACCGTGTCTTCTTGTATTATTACATTATATGGTTAATAAAATTAGTATATACTCCCAATAGAACCCAAATTGGTTCATTAATGTCATATATATTATTATATTAGTCTTTTGGCCAAACTTTAGATTTTTAGGACAATTATATCAATTAATAATATAATATTCATTTTAAAAACTATTTTTTGGCAATTTTAACAGCATTTTGTATTTGTTTTTTGTTAAAATAATAACAACATTATTACTTCACAAAAAATACATTGAATCAATTATAACATGTCATATTCACCTATAAAATTCGTTTATTTTATAAAAACATTGAAATTATATTTATTTTAATATTTATAATACCATTTCATTGATTCTTTAATGAATAAGGTAATTATTGCATCATAATTGTGTCATAAATAAATTTATTTATTTAAAGTCTAAAAATTATAAATAAAATACCATGATGTAGGAAATATTTTTATATTTCTAATGAATATTTATAATAGAATTTATCTTATGTACAACCCCATATTAAAAATGTTGTAGTTATTAAACATTGATTTTAACTCTTTTAACTCTTATTTGAATTAAAAAATAATAAATGTCCAAAACTAATCCAAGTGGACCTAAATGATAATATTTTATTCCTAAGGATGTTTTTGGTCGAATTATACTTAGACAATAGAAATAAGACATGTGTTAGGATAATAATAATATCATTTTTACTTTTAATTATCCTATTTACTTTTTACCATGGTAAATAAAAGTAAAAAGTTATTATTCAACAAAAATTATTTTCATCTCATTGAACCACATTTTACACCTTGATATTAACCATGTCTCTCGGATTTTTTAAATTCCATTCACATATGTGGTAAAATTAAGTTTTATGTGAATTTTCAAATTCTCTTAGGAGGTTGGTAAAAGACGGTGAAAAGTTCAATAAAATTTTTATATATCTTAAATTATTATAAACTGACTCAAATGAATTACATTGAATTTATATAGGTATTATGTATATATTTCTTCCTCAAATAAATTTAAACAAAATAAATAATTATTTAAATAAAAATCCGGTTTTAAATAATAACTCAGTGTTTTTCACGATTCATCAAAAATTGAATGTTTTCAGAAAAATACCAAAAATTCACGCTATGATAATTTTGATATTCTAAATCCAATAATGAATTATATTTTACAAAATTCAAAACATATAAGTTTCATTTATTAATTTAAAATCAATTCCCGTTGTCAAAACAAAAAGCGTGTTTTTAAGAAACAATAACTATCAAAAGATTAACACTTGTTTATGTCCGGTTTAAATGTGAAATTATCTCTGATGACCAAAATTAGATTAAATTGTAAAAATATATTCTAAATATAATTTTAAACCATTAAAATTCATAATTTAACACTATTAATTATTTTGATTAAAAAAGTTGTTTTTAATTAAAATTTAGTAATTTTCACTATTCATCAAAATATGAAATTTATCAGAAAAGTACCAAAAATTTTCCCTGAGCTAACTTCGATATTCCGAATCCAAAAATGAAGTCCATTTTGAAAGATTAAATATATAAAAGTTCAAAAAATGGGTATTACTATTCATAACGGCTAGTTTGATTGGTTGTGGTGTGTGATAAAACACGAAGTTGCGTACAACACACGCTACTGTATGATTCAAAGAGAAGCATATCGTAGAAGCTTGGGGTGTCACATTATCCCCTCCTTCAATAATTTGCATCCTCAAAATTTGTTCTCGGTATTGGAAACTTGGGGTTGACATTTCAAAATATATTAGTTGAAATCCCACATCGAAAAATGGATTAATGGGGCCTCTATTTAAAATAAAGAGTGGTAAGTATGAAGGTTACAAAAAAAATCACATACCAGGGTTCCATGTAGGAAAATATGGATATGGAAGAGAAATACAACCATCAATATTTTATGGATAGTGATAGAGAACATGGCTATGAAAAGGCCAATAATCCCAAAGACATAAATTTGTGATGATCTAAGGTACCATCTAGGACAACATTTTTGTTCTAAGTTCCTTTTCTTAATGTTGAGGAATTTATTTATGAGATTGGCTGAGGACATAAGGATATATACATACTTTAGAGTTTTATCCATTAATAAATTTCGACCACAAACTCATCTTTCACTACAAAAAATAATACAACGAAAAAATACTCTATTTATCCTAATCGTATAGGGTTCCAAATATAATGAATGTATAATTCACATATCATACCCATTAAAAAAAGAAACTGCATTATACAATCCCGGGACTTCACTTATTCCAGTGGTAGGTGATAAATCCCAATCGCACTACGGTTATGGGTTCGATTCCCGCAGCATTGTTCGTCGCGACAGGTTGTAACACAGTCTTCGTGTTGTCCTTTTATAAAAATCCAAAAATAACCATAACAATAGTATCCAAATTAAAACATAATTATAATGTCCCATACTTTACATACATTTTTGTTACTTCAAAATTTAAACATACTTATTACAACATATAACAAAACCATGAAAGGACCGTATAGGTATAGTGTCCTTAGAAACTAGGAAACATAAACAACTGGTTCATAAAGCGTCTACATTGTCTCCCATTTATTTCATCATATCTATAGTCCCTTTTGGAATATCTTACTTAATAAGATTCTTCCTGACCTGGGGAATGAAAAACATACAAAACGGTGAGCTCAAATGCTCAGTAAGGGTAAACAAAAGAAATATCAATCACATCAAATTCATAAGAACGTAACATTTTAGAAATCATAACCTGCAAAAAGAGCATAATTTCATAACCTGGGATAAATCATAGTAGTGAAATGAAATCCCAATAATCATAACTTAAAACATGAAACTTTTTGTCATACACACATAAACATATAGAATCATTTCTTATTAGTCAAGACTCATTGCCAAGACTATCTTAGTGGACAAAGTCCATTTCTGAACCGAGTTCACTCCACGTTTCAGTCCTGTTTCACTGAACCGGTATAACCTACCATTCCATCCATGTCTATCTCATGAGATATAAAAGCTTTACCCAATGCATTGGAGGGAGATATAGGTCACACCCATCTCATAATGATACCATTCTTATGATTGCCACAAAATCATAAACCATACATCATAGCATAACCCATGTAATAAAAATGGGAATCTTAAACATCGTGACATCATAAAACAACTCATATAAAATAAAGGAATTCATAAAAATAATTCCGCCACAACATAATCAAATAAATGTAATAATAGGGATAGAAACAGAACCCTTTGTTATCTTACATGGAAAATAATTTTGATAAAACACTTGAACTCCATTCTTGGAGAAAATATCCTTTCTACTTCAAAAACACTTTCCTTTATTTAACATGTCATACAATTTCAAACTAAAATAAGTTGATTAAAAATAAACGTGGAAACTTATAGAGGAATCTTCTTGGAAAAAATGTTTTAAAAATCCATTCATGCCGTATAAGTTAAAAAAATCATTTTTCTTACTTATGTCGGAAAAGTCAAAAAGTACCTCGTATGAAAAACGAAAAAAGATTCCTTTCATATCCTTTACTAAAAACTTACCAAAGGGTAAAATTGGATTTCAAAAATTTTAGGTGGATTGAAATAATATTACATATTGAGGAAACATGGATGTGGATGATAAAATACACCCCAGTAAATACTAACGTATAACCAATTTCGGATAAAAATGAGATTGTGATATTTCCCTTACCTTAGGTCCGATTTGCCTCGTAAGTGTCCGAACCTCCTGTATAATGATTTAAATAATGTTATTGACTTATTCCAAAATCATAATTATTGTTATGATATCATATATGGTCATATTCTTAACTTCTTAGTAGTAATATTTCATTGCTACTTGTTATTCGGTTGTTTATAACTTTTTGTTCTTATGCGTGTTTTGTTGAATAAATTATTATTCTTCTCTTTAGGTTATAGATACATCATTTTCAGAATGGTATTAATGTACTATATATAATATTTATTCATTCAATTCATTTATATAATCATTATTCAATGATGATCATGTAGAACAAATCGCATCACATCGTGGAGACGGTATTCCGTACGTACGCACGAGCGATGATATCGTTCCCATAATCGTGGAATTGTATTGGAGTGTATGTATACTATTTCAGAATCAATATCACATTACAATAATCATATATAGTAATTATTTACACCATTATACCCATCCAAGTTAGGTGGTGGGGGAAAATAGATTACACCACGGCGTGGAGACGGTATTCCGTACATACGCACGGGCGGTGATTTTGTTTTCCATAGGATGGATAGATGTTGAAATAGGGTTGTTTCATACATATAATAACATATAATTATATGAGTTATACTGATGTTATTACTTCATAATGAAACAACTAAATAAGAAGATGTTTAAGAAGAAAGAATTTGGAAAGGATCGGTAACAGATATTACCTCTTTTTGACACGCCTCTTCTTAACCTCCTCTAAGGGAACTAGGGATGGTCATTGATGAAGACCAGAACCTCTAGGATGATTCTAGGGAAGTGGGGAGTGAAATGGTCAGGGTTTGGAAGAGCATGAAGGCTCAAATTAATGTGACGAGGAGAGGGATGAGGTGCCCTTTTATAAGGGAGGAGAGGGGCACCTTTGGAAATATAAGAAATATTAGTTTATATTAAATCCCAACTCCACATAAAAACTTCCAAAATGACTCATATACGAAGATTAGATGAAATAGGGTTGTAATATAATCAAACAATAAAATTTAGACATGTTAGGAATTTATTTTAAACATTATCAACTTGATTTATCCTTATATATCAATTTAATTTTATTTGTGGTAATAATATTCTAAATTTTAAATTATTATTAGTAATTACATATTTGTTGTGAATTTTCCATAATTTGACAATTTATGAAATTTTCGACCATATAAAGTTTAATTTATAATTTTTAAATATTTTTGTGATTTTTAAACAATTTTATAATATGTTATTTTTATAAAATAATAATATTGTCAATTTTGACACTATTCATTTATTTGAATTTAAATAAAATATATACATAGGATATGTTCTAACTAAAAGCTTAAATAGATTAATAAAATGTCATATGTATCTATAAAATTAGTGGATAACATTAAATAGTGCATATAATAATTATTTTAATATTTTAAAACCATTTATTTGATATTTTAATTAATAAAATAATTTCAACATCACTATTGTTTCATAATTAATGATATTATATAATCCCTAAAAATTATAAATAAATTTCTATGATGTAGATAATTGTATTATCGTTCTTTATACTATTCATGTTAGAAGTTGCATTAAGTTTATCACCAAATTAAAATTATTATACTTATAATATTTAAGTAAGTGACATGTTGTCACATTCTTTTGTTTTAATAATAATTAAATTATTTTCATGGAAAAAAGTCTATTAAATGAATCTAATACGACCCTTAGGTGATATGGGTCAACGTTTAGTCATCCAATAGGATTTTTGAAGGTGTTAGGGTAATTTTATAATCTTATATTTACCCTTAATTACCCGATTTACCTTTAACTAGGGTAAATAAAATTTACCGTAGTTACTACTCATAATGCCCAAAAATAAAAAGTAGTTTACTAACATAATTTGGACCCACTGATTCTGAATATGGAATCCATTTTACAAAATTCAGAACATATAAGTTGTAGTAATTAATTTAAAATAAATCCCGTTGTTAAGAAAATGGGTTTTAGAAGTTAAAACATTGCCAAAGATTGAAATGTTTTTACCTATGAATTCAATGTGAAATTAATGATAATGACATACATTATATTAAATGGTAAAAATATATTCAATTTATACTTTAAAACCATTAAATATTATAATTTATCCATATAAATTATCTCAATGAAAAAAGTTCTTTTTAATTAAAAAATTAGCGTATTTTTACTATTCATCAAAATATGAAAGTTATCAGAAAAATGTCAAAAATTTATCCAAAGTAATTTTTTATATCCTGATTCAAAAAAAGAATTTTATTTTGTCAAACTGAACTTATAAATGTTTCAAAACTAGATTTAATGTGGTTGCGCCACCAAAAGGCCGCAAAACTGCATTTTTTTATAAATACATATTTTACCCAAAAAAATTATTTTGTTCTCTTACCATGTTCTAGAAAATGTGTAAGATGAATAATAATGTTATAAAATTTAAAATTCAATTAATACTATTCATAGCGGCTAGTTTATAATATTATAATAATATATCATTGTTTAGTGGAACTCGGTATTGCGTACTACACACGCTATCGAGGAAGGTCGTGATTGCATGCAGCGAAAGATTCCTTTGATGATTTATATAACATAAAAAAAATATTTCTCATAAAAGTCTCGGGTGTTACATTCTACCCCCCTTAAAATAAATTTCGCCCTCAAAATTTGTCACTTTGTAACAAAAAGACGAGGATACCTCTCCCTAATCATATCCTCAAGCTCCCAAGTAGCTTCTTCTAATTTGTGATTCCTCCATAAAACTTTCACCAAGCGAGTGGTCTTGTTTTGTAGGACTTTTTCGCTACGATCCAGAATCTCTATCGGCTGTTCTTCATAAGAAAGATCTTGCTCCAGCGGTACAACTTCTGAGCTGAGTACATGTGAAGGATTAGGTATGTACTTTTTCAGGAGAGATACATGGAACACATCGTGAACTTGAGAGAGATTCAGTGGAAGCACCAATCGGTAAGCTACCTTCCCAACACAATCCAGTATTTCGAAAGGACCGATATATCTAGGGCTCAACTTCCCCTTCTTTCCAAATCTCATGACCCTCTTCCATGTAGATATTCGTAAGAACACTTTATCACCCACTTCAAAATCTAGGTCTTTTCTTCGGTTGTCGGCATAACTTTTCTGTTGACTCTAAGCTTATATTATGTGTTGTTGAATAGATCGGACCTTTTCTACCATCTCATCAACAATATCAGGTCATAATATCTTTCTTTCCCCAACTTCATCCCAGCAAGTTGGAGTCCTACATTTCTTTCCATAGAGAGCTTCATAAGGAGCCATCTGAATACTGGAGTGAAATCTATTATTATAAGAAAATTCCACCAAAGGTAGGTGTTGATCCCAACCACCTTTGAAATCCATAGAGCAAGCTCTCAACATATCTTCTAGAGTTTGAATTGTTCTCTTAGACTGACCTTCTGTCTGAGGATGATAAGCAGTGCTGAAACTTAACTCTGTATCCAGATTATGCTGAAGACTTTGCCAGAACTTTGAGGTAATCCTCGGATCCCGATCAGATATAATATAAAGTGGTTCTCCATGCAATATTACCACTTCCTTCACATATATCCTGGAAAGCTGATCTAGAGAGAAATCCTCTCTAATAGCGATGAAGTGTGCAGAGTTTGTAAGACGATCAACTATGACCCAGATAGTATTATTGACATTGGATGTTTTAGGAAGTCCTGTGACAAAGTCCATAGTGATGTTTTCCCATTTCCGTTCGGGTATGGGTAATGGTTGTAACATCCCCTTAGACTTCTGTCTCTAAGCTTTAACTTGCTGACAAACCAAACATCGAGAGACATATTCAGCAACATCTCTTTTCATGCCATCCCACCAGAAGTACTCTTTCAGGTCCCTATACATCTTCGTGCTTCCAGGATAAATAGAGAATGAATAACTATGACCGTCATCCAGCAGCTCCTTCTTTAATTCGGGGATGGGAGGAACACAAACCCGATTCCTGAACTTTATTATCCCATCACAATCAAGGTTAAATTTAGGAACATTTCTCACCTTCTATTGTAACTCGACATCTTCATTTTGTGCCTCTTTAATCTTCACATGTATAGATAGATGAACATTCATTTGAGAAAGATACGATTTTTCCCCTTTAATTATAATTCCATGATCCATCCTTTGTAAATCCATAAATGTTGGATCATTTTTTATCCTCATCATGGATAAACTGGCATGGTCTTTTCGACTTAATGCATCTGCCACCTTGTTTGCTTTCCCAGGGTGGTAATGAATTGAGCTGTCATAGTCCTTAAAAAGCTCCAACCAACTTCTTTGGCGCATATTCAGCCCATTTTGTGTGAAAATATACTTTAAACTTTTACGATCAGTATAAATATCACACCTTTCACCATAAAGGTAATGCCTCCAAATCTTTAATGAAAAGATTACCACAGCTAACTCCAAATCATGAGTTGGGTAATTTTGCTCATGTACTTTCAACTGTCATGAGGCATAAGCTATCAGCATATCATTTTTCATAAGAACACACCCCATACCCTTCTTGGATGCATCACTGTATATCACAAACCTTTCTCCACTACAAGGAAGTGTGAGCACAGGTGCACTGGATAACCTTCTTTTCAACTCCTTGAAATTCTCTTCACATTCCTCCTTCTAAACAAACATAACTCCTTTCCTAGTCAACTTGGTGAGTGGATTAGATAATCATGAAAAAGCTTTCACAAAACGTTGATAATATCCAGCCAAACAAAGAAAACATCGGATCTTAGTCACTGTTGTTGGTCACGACCATCTTTCGATAACCTATGTTTTTGATGGATCCAAAGATACCCCCTCTTTTGAAATTATGTGACCCAAAAATGAAACTCTTTGAAGCCAAAATTCACACTTGGTAAATTTTGCAAAAAGCTTCTCCTTTTTCAGGGTCTTCAATATAATTCTCAAGTGATCTTCATGTTCTTCCTTGCTCTTTGAATATACAAGAATATCGTCTATAAAGACTACCACATATTGATCAAGGTAGTCTCTAAATACTCTATTCATCAGATCCATGAAGATAGCAGGGGAATTAGTAACACCAAATGGCATCACTATAAATTCATAGTGTCCATACCTTTTACGTAAAGCCGTCATTGGTATATCCTCCCTTTTGACCCTTAATTTATGATACCCTGAACGAAGATCAATCTTGGAAAAGTATTGAACTCCGCGTAGTTGTTCAAATAAGTCATCAATGCGTGGGAGAGGATATTTGTTCTTGATAGTGATCTTGTTAAGTTCTCAATAATCAATACAGAGTCTCATTGATCCATCTTTCTTCTTAACAAACAGAACTGGTGATCCCCAAGGTGACGCACTAGGGCGTATGAACCCCTTATCACGATTCTCTTGGAGTTGCTTCTTCAATTCCTGCAACTCAATTGGGTCCATTCTATAAGGTGTCTTTGAAATAGGCAAATCACCTGGTACGAGTTCTATTGAAAACTCAACTTCACGATTTGCTGGGAGACCTGGTAATTCCTCCAGAAAGACATCATCAATCTCATGTACAATTGGCATATTCTTAATAGTGATTTTCTCACCAACCATTTGATATAAATAACCTTCATTTAGTGGAATCAATACCCATAAAATGGGAGAAATTTCCACTGGAAGGTTATGTTCATCCTTGCACCGATAGATGATCATAGATTGATCTGGAATATGAAATGTGACTTCCCTTCTTTGTCAATTGATATGAGCTCTATGTAGATAAAGACAATCCATGCCAAGAATCACATAAAATTCCACTATAGGAAGGATCACAAGATTTTCAGGAAGCACTTTCCCACAAACATCAATCGGAGAAGAATTATAAAATTTTGATGCGACTGTTGTGCCATTAGGGGTTGTCACAGCTAACTCAACCTCTATCTATTGAGGTAATACAGTGATATCCTTATAAAATTCTTCAGAAATAAAGGAGTTGGTGGATCCAGAATCAAATAAAACATTTGCTACTTTAGAGTGGATGGTAAGTGTACCTTTCACCACATCTTTATCGTACTCCACATCGCTGATAGAAATTGCAAGTTACTTTCCTTGTCTTTAGCCTTAAGACTTTGTTGACGTCGACCGTCATCATCAACCCTTGGATTTGGGCATTGATTGGCATAATGCCCCATCTCCTTGCACTTGAAACATTAAAGTGTAGTAGGTTCATTCGGTGTGTCCCTTCCTTTTTCTGCATCATTAGATATCTTCTTCCCATCATTGCGGCATTCAAATGCCCGATGACCGTCCTTTCCACATTTGAAACATTTACATTTCCCTTTAAGACAACTCCCTCCATGTATATTTCCACACTTTGAGCATAAAGGAAAGCTCATCTTCTTTTCAGTGTGAAATTTAGATTTTCCTTTGAATTCCATTTTCCTCTTCTTATCAAACCCATATGACTGATGGGTTACTCCAATATCCATCTCAACTTTGAGAGCACATCGAACGATTTCCTCGTAGCTATTGAAGTCCTTTATGGCTAACGCCCTTCGAAGACTTGGTTTTAATCCACTAAAGAATCGATCGATCTTACTCTTAGGTTGGATAATAATACCAGAAGCATACCTTGCAAATCTGGTAAAATTTGATTGATAAGTACCAATAGATTCATCATCCTTTTGCTTCAGTTCAAGAAACTCTTTCTCCATCTTTGATCGGAGAATACGAGGGAAGTACTTATTGAAAAATAAGTTCTTTAACTTTTCCCATTCCATGGACTCAATTTCATCCCTTTGACTCGTATTCTTAATAATATTCCACCATTGATCAACATCTCATTCCAAACGATACGCTGCTAGGATGACATTATCATGTTCAGAACATTGAAGAACTGAAAATATCTTTTCAGTAGTACTGATCCATTGATCAGCAACTAATGGATCAGTAGACCCACTGAATGAAGGTGGACGTTGCCTCATAGAGGATTCAACAGAATGTTGCTCCTTCCTTTGCTCGTTTGAAAGTCCTACATGATTCATAGCTTGAGAAAGTTGTGTGAGCATGGCTACAATATTTTTCATTCCAGCTCCCAAAACGTTTGGTTTATCAGGGGGACAATCATTGCATTTCCCATCGCATTCCGCATTAACACGGTTCCTTCGGGTTCTAGCCATTGTCTAAAACCACAAGAATAATGTGAGAAACACTAATTATAATAGGAAAAATACATAATCAAGAATAAAATTTCACACTTAAGGTTTATCATAGGTTTTTCATGGCCATTTCTAAAACACTAAGATTGTGTTCTATGCTTAGACTTATCCTTAGGATTCTTACTAAGGCTTTCACATCCTAGTTTCAAAAGGATGACTATACCTTTCCTCTGATACCAACTATAACGACCCATACTTTACATACATTTTTATTACTTCAAAATTTAAACATACTTATTACATCATATAAAAAAACCATGAAGTGACTGTATAGGTATAGTTTCTTTAGAAACTAGGAAACATAAAAAACTGGTTCATAAAGCGTCTACATTATCTCCCATTTATTTCATCATATCTATAGTCCCTTTTTTCATATCATACTTCATAAGCTTCTTCCTGACCTGGGGAAAGAAAAACATATAAAAGGGTGAGCTCAAATGCTCAGTAAGGGTAATCAAAAGAAATATCAATCACATCATATTCATAAGAACATAACATTTTGGAAATCTTAACCTGCAAAAGAGAGCATAATTTCACAACATGGGATAAATCATAGTTGTAAAATGAAATCCCAATAATCATAACATAAAACATGAAACTTTTTGTCATACGCACATAAACATAGAGAATCATTTATTATTAGTCACGACTCATTGCCAAGACTATCTTAGTGGACAAAGTCCATTTCTGAACCGACTTCACTCCTCATTTCAGTCCTGTTTCACTGAACCGGTATAACCTACCGTTCCATCCATGTCTATCTCATGAGAAATAAAATCTTTACCCAATGCATTGGAGGGATATATAGGTCACACCCATCTCATAATGATACCATTATTATGTGTGCCACAAAATCATAAACCATACATCATAGCATAGCCCATGTAATAAAAATGGGAATCTTAAACATAGTGACATCATAAAACAAATCATATAAAATAAAGGAATTCATAAAAATAATTCCATCACACCATAATCAAATCAATGTAATAATAGGGATAGAAACAGAACCCTTCATTATCTTAAATGGAAAATAATTTTGATAAAACACTTGAAATCCATTCTTGAAGAAAATATCCTTTCTACTTCAAAAACACTTTCCTTTATTTAACATGTCATACAATTTTAAACTAAAAGTAGTTTATTAAAAATAAAATTGGAAACATGTAAAGGATGCTTCATGGAAATAATGTTTTAAAAATCCATTCATGCCGTATAAGTTAACAAAAATCATTTTTCGTACTTTTGTCGGAAAAGTCAAAAAGTACCTCGTACGAAAAACGACAAAAGATTCCTTTCATATCCTTTACTAAAAACTTACCATAGGGTAAAATTGGATTTAAACAATTGTAGGTGGATGGAAATAAAATTACATATTGAGGAAACATGGATGTGTATGATAAAATACACCCCAGTAAATACTAAAGTATAACCAATTTCGGATAAAAATGAGATTGTGATATTTCCCTTACCTTAGGTCTGATTTGCCTCGTAAGTGTCCAAACCTCCTGTATAATGATTTAAATAATGTTATTTACTTATTCCAAAATCATAATTATTGTTATGATATCATATATGGTCATATTATTAGCTTCTTATTAGTAATATTTCATTGCTACTTGTTATTTTGGTGTTTATAACTTCTTGTTCTTATGCGTGTTTTGTCGAATAAATTCTTATTCTTCTCTTTAGGTTATAGATACATCAATTACAGAATGGTATTAATGTAATATATGACATATTTATTCATTCAATTCATTCAATTAATTTATATAATCATTATGCAATTAATATCATGTAGAACGAATCGCATCACATCGTGGAGACGGTATTCCGTACGTACGCACGAGCGATGATATCGTTCCCATGATCGTGGAATTGTATTGGAGTGTATGTATAATATTTCAGAATCAATATCACTTTAAAATAATCATATATATTAATTATTTAAACCATTATACCCATCCAAGTAAGGTGGTGGGGGAAAATAGTTTACACCACGGCTTGGAGATGGTATTCCGTACATACGCACTAGCGGTGATTTTGTTTTCCATAGGATGGATAGATGTTGAAATTGGGTTGTTTCATACATATAATAACAAATAAGTATATTAGTGATACTGATGTTATTACTTCATAATGAAACAACTAAAGAAGAATAATTTGAAGAAGAATGAATTTGGAAAGGATCGGTAATGGATATTACCTCTTTTTGACGCGCCTCTTCTTAACCTCCTCTTAGGGTACCAGGGTTGGTCTTTGAAGAAGACAAGAACCTCTAGGATGATTCTATGGAAGTGGGGAAGTGAAATGGGTAGGGTGTGGCCGAGCTTGAAGGCTCAAATTGGTGTGAGGAGGAGAGGGAGAAGGTGCCCTTTTATAAGGGAGGAGAGGGGCACCTTTGAAAATTAAGAAATATTAGTTTATATTAAATCCCAACCCAACTTAAAAACTCCCAAAATGACTCATATTCTAAGATTAGATGATATATGGTTGTAATCTCATCAACCAATAAAATTTAGACAAGTTAGGAATTTATTTTAAACATTATCAACTTGATTTATCCTTATTTATCAATTTAATTTTATTTGTGGTAATAACATTCTAAATTTTATATTATTATTAATAATTACATATGTGTTTTGAATTTTCCATAATTTGACAATTAATGACATTTTAGACCATATAAATTTTAATTTATAATTTTTAAGTATTTTTGTGATTTTTAATCAATTTTATAATATGTTATTTTTATAAAATAACAATAGTGTCAATTTTGACACTATTTATTTATTTGAATTTAAATAAAATATATACAGAGAATATGTTCGAAATAAAAGCATTAATAGATTAATAAAATATCATATTTATCTATAAAATTAGTGGAGAACATTATATAGTGCATATAATAATTATTTTAAAATTTTAAAACCATTTATTTGATATTTTAATTAATAAAATAATTTCAACATCACTATTGTGTCATAATTAATGATAATTATTTAATCCCTAAAAATTCTAAATAAATTCCTATGATGTATATAATTGTATTAGATTTCTGGAGATTATTAATCTTAGAATTTTCATTAAGTTTATCACCAAATTAAAATTATTACACTTATAAAATTTAAGAAAGTGACATGTTGTCACATTCTTTGGTTTTAATAATAATTAAATTATATTCATGGAGAAATGTCTATTAAATGAATCTAATCAGACCCTTAGGTGATATGTGTCGCCTATTAGTCATCCAATAGGATTTTTTCAGGTGTTAGGGTAATTTTATAATCTTATATTTACCCTTAATTACCCTTTTTACCTTTAACTATGGTAAATAAAATTTACCGTAGTTAATATTCATAATGCCCAAAAATAAAAATTAGTCTATTAACATAATTTTAACCCACTGATTCTGAATATGGAATCCAGTTTTCAAAATTCAAAACATATAAGTTGCAGTAATTAATTTAAAATAAATCCCGTTGTTATGAAAACGGGTTTTAGAAGTTAAAACTTTGCCAAAGATTGAAATGTTTTTACCTATGAATTCAATGTGAAATTAATGGTAATGAAATAAATTATATTAAATGGTAAAAATATATTCTATTTATACTTTAAAACCATTAAATATTATAATTTTTCCAAAAAAATTATCTCAATGAAAAAAGTTGTTTTTAATTAAAAAGTTATCGTATTTTTACTATTCATCAAAATATGAAAGTTGTCAGAAAAATATCAAAAATTTATCCGAAGTAAATTTTTATATCATGATTCAAAATAAGAATTTTATTATGTCAAATTGAACTTATAAATGTGTCAAGATTTAATGTGGGTGCACCATCAAAAGGCGGCAAAACTGCATTTTTTGATAAATACTTATTTTACCCAAAACAATTATTTTTTTCTCTTACCATGTTCTAGAAAATGATTAAGATGAATAATAATGTTATAAAACTTAAAATTAAGTTAATAATAATCATAATGGCTAGTTTATAATATTATAATAATATATCGTTGTTTAGTGTAACTCGGTATTGCGTACTACACATGCTATCGAGGAAGGTCGTGATTGCGTGCAACGAAAGATTCGTTTGATGATTTATATAACATAAAAAAAATATTTCACATAAAAGTCTCGAGTGTTACATTAATCCATTCCAACCTTTAGAATTTTCCAAAATAATTATATCCAAACTCTTAGTCCAATGTTTATAAGGAAGTTAAACATACTGAGGATCCTTTTTTCCAGGTAATAACATGTAAACGCCTTCATCGTGTATTCTTTCACAACACTGCAACATCATGAATTACCAAAATAAACCATCTCTTATTCCAAAATCACTACCTCATTATCAGGACCATATTAAGGATTACCTTTATTTCATCCATTTACTTTCCAAAAAGTGTAGCTTACTATAAAGACACTTTTCTTAGAACCATATAATCTCAAATCCTCAATAAAATAGTACTGCAGTACAATCCTTATTTATCTTCATAATTCCTGTAAACAATATACTATTGATACAACACAAAATGAAATAATTCCATAATAACAACATAAGAAAACTAGTCATTCCTTTTTATCTGAGGTAGTATCATATATTGATCATTATCCAATAACATCATTTGGTGCATACTTTGATGATTTGGACAATGGTTTGTATAGTGTCCCAAGTCCGTGTAGATGAAGTATTGTACATTTGAAAACTTCTTTTTACCCTTGAAATCACATACTTGGTGTCCTTTTTCTCCACACTTATAACAAACTCCCAATCCCTTCAAGTATTTACCAAAGTGATTCATTCCACATTTATCACATATTAGAAAATCCTTCTTTCCCTTATTCCATTTATCCATATTTCATTCTAACATCATTTTCTTCTCTGGCTTCCCTTCAATGCCATAGGACTCAAAGAATTATTTAATTATCTTGATAACAAATGTTACTCTTTCTTCATATGATGATAATACATGGGAGACTATTTCACTTCCAAATTCTGGCTTAAGACCACGAATGATATGATCCTTCTTACTCTTTGGATCATGCATATTTCTGGAGTTCTCATTCCTTCTTCTATGAACCATTTCTAAAAAATGGAATACACTAGGTCAGTTTATGAATTGAAATTAATAATTTCAAACATGTAAAATACCTAACGTAAATTGAACAGTTTATGGATATAATCCATAATTATAAAAATATTTTCTTTGAGTAAGTATATACTCATAAGCCCTTCATAATGGTTTGTAAAGAAAATTATAATTATACTAAGCATATACCCTAGGAGTGTCATAACCAAGAGTGCAGAAAGGCCCGTTGTCATGCACCAGTTCTCATTCTATTCTAGCTCAAAGTGGTGTTTTCGGGTTTGACACCTAGGTACATCTGCGCTAGAGATGCCTCTACCTGCTCGTATCCAAACAGGGATGTATTGCTTGGAAAACTCACAAAATATCTAAATTACAAAAATTCTAGGAAGTTTTTCTATACTAATCCTCAGAGTCTATCTTAGGGCTATGTTCTCTAATTAGAGTTTTTCTAAATCTAGTTTACAAGGTTATTGCTAAACTTCTTCTGAAACCAACTGTAATGTCCCGACCCTAGTTACCCAGAGGCGTTGCATTATTTTAATACATTGGAATGATTACAAGGAATCATGTCCCGAAGGACTGATCAGTTTAGTAGTCTTGGAAAATAGAATACATACATGAATGTTACATTACAATTTATAACATACAAAACAACATAAATAACCCTTTATTAACGCTATATCTACCTTTTCATAACTCTGCATATCAATCAAAATACACTTCTTGGAATCCTTGGAAAATAAAACATAAAATGATCTGAACTCTATGACCGTTAAACAAAGAGTACTTCGTCTTTACCGCACGATGTTAATCTGCATGGAGTAATGGTTCAACCCACGCGCAAGATAAATCATCGTATTGAACTCTTCGAGTTTTAACAGAAAAAAAGGAAGAACAACCCCGACATTTCTAGATATTTCCTTACCAAATGACAGACTTCATGGCCCAAAAAATCGTAGATCCTCGTAATCATTCATGGCCATCAGAAGTGGAAATTTAGGGAAACGTGGAAACCTTTTCATGAAAATGCATTCCATGAACTCTGTTGCTCTGCATATTGATATCCCCTGGCCCATCTACCAAAGGCAAAATTTTGTCAGGTGATACTCTTCTTAGCCTCGTATGCCTACTTGCCTTACATCCCCCATATCGTCTTGCCTGATCCATGGATCCCTGGAACCATGGTATACACCATCAACCCCTCTCCACATCTTGGACATGCCGATATATTAGAGCCTAGTTACATTCTAATCAAGAGTGGCCTTTAAAAATATGTCCTTACCGCATGATGATTAAAACTACACAGAACATGTCTTATCCTCTTGGTGTGAAGTTACAATGACCCAGAATTAAACATCCAGGGAAATGCCTCCAAAGACACGAATTTTCATGGATTTAAAAATTCCTTCCTTCCTTGCTGCACGACGTTAAACTACACAATATCTTTAATAATGCACTCCGTCCTTACTGCATGACGTTAAGCTGCACGGAAGTCATCCTTATCGCATGAAGTTATATTGCATGGAATTTAAAATGACCTCCATCATCGCCGCTTATTGTTAAACTGCATAGATTTAGTAATAATGACAATGCCCTCCATCCTCACTGTATGACGTAAAATTTCATGGTCGAACTCTCTATAGGTTCAATTAGGAATATAGGATTTCCTCTTTCCCTCAGTGCACGGGCCAAAACTGCACAAACCACCATCTCACACCAGTGTGAGAAGGGATGAATTTACTAATTCCTGGGATATTTAGCCTAGTTGTTTCTCCTGTATCCAAGAACCCTCTCCTCATAAGCCATACTATATACTCAAAAAGAGACAAACCCTTGTAAGCCACCCCTGGTGGTCCCGAATCTCAGCTTCCTTGAAATTTCTCACCTATCGGGAGAATACAATCATTGGCCTAAGGACATATTTGCGGGAGTATGCAATCCATGCCTTCATTAGCTCTGCATATTGATCTACCTTGGTCCATCTACTAATGGAATGATTTCCTTAATCAATGCTTCTCTCTGTACGCCTCTTGGCCTCTAAGCCCCCATGTCCTTCCCATGAATCAGAAGCCCTCTGAGATTCAGCCTACCAACTTATTTCGCAACCCTGCCTGAATATGGTGGAACGTCTCTGACAAGATTACCGGGAACCAGGAGAATCCGTTCCATTTTGGGGAATGTCCCATCTGCATGACTTTAAATTGTGCCAGGATCCAACCATCCTTCATGTTATCTACATGCGTAGGACAGGGACCCTTCGTCCACACTCATTATTAATAAAGATGTTCCCAAACCCTTTCAGACATCACATACCCTTTCTGAGCCACCCCTGGTGGTTTTCATAATTCTTCATGCCACCCATGGTGGTTTCCATAATCTGGACTTCCATAAAGTCCTCTGGCCATCAGAATTGTATAGTCATTTACTTAAGGACACCTTTTCATGACTATGAATACCATTCCCTTAGCGGCTCTGCATATTTATCACCTCTAGCCTGTCTAACAAAGGAAAGTCATCCTTAGGTGATTTTTTCCCTACCTCTCCACACCGATACAACTCCAATGCCTTGTGACATTCAATGCTTGTTCCACCCATGTGTATGTGAAAGGTATTGAAAATTATTTAATCAACCAACCCTAATCTATGCCCTCACCCCACCATATCTAGTAAAAACTGTTCGACTTAAAACATCAGTAATGATATTCTTGTTGGTGGCACTTTAAACCGCTCACAAAAAGGGACACAAAGCCCGTTAGGCTAAAAACCTGAAAAGGGTGACCTAAGAAAAAGTTGATCCATACCCGCTAGATCCAAATCAAATGGGCCAGTAAAAATTAGGGTATTGATGGAAAAGACAATACGTTTGTTGGGGGTTTTTCTATAAAATCCTAGCAATAGTCAAACTACGCTCGCTGGATCCCCTGGTCCAGGAAAAAAATTAGAGCTCATTTATATTTCATCAATTGTCCTGAACTCTGATTATTCTAAGTTCGGTGAATTATCATATATAGAAACCATGCCAAATAATTTCTATCGTAGAAGAAGGCAACAATGAGTGCTAAGGAGAAACATCTTTTTGTTCCATAACAGAGTTTATGAGAAGGGATTCCACAATCCGGAGCCTCCTATGGCAGAAAAATGTTATTACAGGAGTCATTTAGCAGATTCAAAAAGTTTTATCAGGTACTGATGAGAATCCTCGACAAGTTGACAGAGATTCTGATGCAAAGCTATCTCAGCTTCTGCATCAGCCCGCAGTGCTTCCAAATCCTATGCCTCCCTCAATCTCGCACTCATCTCCTCCCCATCTGCCGCTCCACTTCTTCCATTATGGTTGTGGAATTAGTCTCTTCCTGCTACAGCCGCTGTATGTCACTCCACAGCACCTCCAGTTGAGAGTGCTGCTTATGGACTTCTCACTCAAGTCTCGTGACTACCCCCGCATGATCATGAGCTTTTGTTAGGAAAAATTGTCAGGTCTTGGAAATGTAGGCTTCAGACTGAGTAGAATAAAGGAAAGATTCAAAACCGCCAAGCCTCTTCTAGTCAACGACCACCTACATGACTATCTCATAAATTCCATGGAGTCAAACCCTTCGAATCCCAGTAACATAAATATATTGTGCAGCTTCAGCAATTTAGTCGGCATCTCGGCTAAGGGCATATGAAAAATCAGCTTCCAGATGTTCTCTCATTCCCTTTGGAGAGTAGGTCGAAGAATGTAAAGGGAAGGTCGGTCGGTCTCGGAGTCAATCCCGGATGAAGATACATACTCTGGGATAAACGTCACCAAGGAGGGGTCTTATACGGCTTAAACGACAAGATCTGATGCCGTGACAGCTTCGCCCCCAGCTGTTGTGGTCATGGGAATGATTTGATCTGATGGTACAATCGACAACTCCAAAGGTTGTGGCCCTAAAGCCCAAAAGTCGATAAGACATATAAGTATCCCTAATTAGAAAAGGGAAGAGAAGGGATTCAGTGGCAAGAGATTGAGAAGCTTACCCCTGATCATCAAAGCATTGGTTCCCTCAAGCTCTGCACTTCCACCACCGCTTGATGAAGACACAACATCATCAATGGTAAATGGAGCCTTGGCAACCCCCAGAGGAGCCGATGACCTAAGGCCATGCCCAAGGCTAGAAACTGCCAAAGCTGTCTCCAAGCGATCATCTACGGAGATCATGCTCGAGGAAATTACTCCCCTGATAAACAGAACGATGTCCCGCTCTGGGTTCTCAACAACTGGCCTGATAATAGGCTCATCATCCATCCCCATGGAATCTATCAGGTCCAAGACATTTGACCCCATCAAATCTGGGGCCTCCTCGATATTCACTGGCACCCCATCCTCCCCTGTAGCAGTAGAGGTTGTGTGATCAACAAGAGACTCGTCTTCCAGATGCCCCTCCTCTGACATATCCCCAGTCATTGAAGATAGAAGGAAATCATCCATACCACTAGCCCCTTCAGCAGGGCCCGCCATCTCATCTCGCTCAAGTATGGCTAAAAGTGGTCCCTCCGATAATATAGGGGCGGAAGGTATGACCACTTGGGCAGCCACGACCAAGTCACCTATTAGCCATGCACCATAGGACCAAAATATTCATTAACTGGAAGAGTCAGAAAAAATGGTTTGGTAATTGAAGAAACAAGAATTATGATTACCCGTCATTCCCTATCTGAGCCGTTCTGATAATTGGGACGCTTGTCGATGTCTCTGGATCTGCCCAGGGTAAAATTCTCTACTCGAAGCACTTGGAGGAGCTGGAGGAGGAAAGAGCCTAGTCGGATCCGCGATGGTCACTTCCATGTGCTCAACTGCACCAGGATACCCCTCCTCGAGGACCCCCGTAGTCGAAGGCGCGTGTTCGCCTACTACGGTCCCCCGAGGAGTATACTCCGGGGAAGGAATTTCCCCTAGGATTCCTCGGCACCCAACATGAAGGGAAGAAACTATAGAACCATCATAGTAGAGAAGGAATAAGGCCAGGAGGGATGATAAGGGAATCTTCTTCCTTGGGATCTGATGATCCAGGATGCTTTATCATCATGGACACACGATTAGACCTGTAAATCCGGTTTCGGATAGAATGCACATATACATCCATTTCCATAAAAGAGTCGACTATTTCATCCAGATCCTCTTCCAACATCATGTGAGGGGGAGCAAAGATTGTCCCAATACCTGGAAGCTCGAGAGGGCTCATTTGGAGTAACGCACAAACCTCTTAATCTGATCCACTGAACCTCAGGTCATCTCAAATCCTCCATGTATATGGAAATGCGGTCGTAACAGAAACAGCTAGCTGAGGGGGGGGGGGGGGGTCGACCTAAGATGATCAGGATAAAATAGGGGCTGGTAGAGGCACTAATAGCCGTGGTTTTTTTCTAGGTCTCACTGCCACCCTAGAACTCTCAGAAGCTACCTTTGGGTGGGACCACATGGGCAGGAGAGAAATTCTCTTGCCTCAACCGTTGTAGGGGAACCAGCAGAATCATCACCCCCTGAAGATTGATCGCTCTCTTCCTCCTCCTCACCAGTCACCAGTCGCAGTAGGGCTTGGTCTCGGTGAGTTAACACTGCATAACCCTGACGTGCATGAATGTAGGCCTTGAGGTCCCATAGATATAGATTGACCCTTTCGGGGTCCACATTGTAATGGATGTCAGTAGGAGTAGATATGTAGCCCGACCCGTTGAACAACACTTCTGATTCTTGGAGATGATGCCACAATGAATGGTGGTACAGGATCTGAAAGGATGACTAGCCTTTGAATTCGTCCCATTGACCCCAGGCCGTCGGGAGGGCAACATCAGCAGGAATGGCCAACCCTCTCTGAGAAGCTTTGAGGGCATATGAGGAGACATCTCTATCTGTTAAAACCATCCCCAGAAGCATGTGACCAGCAGGGTTACGGAGAACCTTTCCTAGCCTGGTTCGATCACTATCCCACTTTCGCTTCCACTTGGTCTCTGATGGCTTAGGACTCGAGATAGTGGGCACCCATAGCCCTAACTGATCATTCAGGTACGATTGCACCCAGGAGTCGGCATAGATTTTGGATAAGAAAGGCACGGAGTCTGTAAGCGCGAGGGCCATAACTCCCCATTCAGTGTCCTCCCGGGTGAACAGTTGCCATAATTGTCTGTCCACCTTCAAATGGCGGTACAATCAGGCTCCATTGATAGAAGGAGGACACATATCCTAGACACAACCAGATTGACGTCTGAATTGGCAAGGCCCATACCCCTCACAAATCAGTTCCCCGCCGATACGAGCCACCAGAATACTCTCTCAGAGGGAAAAGATGTAGTGCCGCTTGCTAAATTCCTCTGATATGGAAGTCATTATTGCATCAGTCAGGGAGGGATATGGTTAGAATTTTGAAATGATCGTAGATAGAGATCTGGCTCGATAGTAGACGCATAGTCTATCCGTCCGTTTTCCATATTTCCCTTGGGCCAACCACTCCTCGGGCATAACCCTGCTTTCCAATTTCAAATACCACTAGAATACGGTACCTGGAATCTGAAAAGTATTGATGAAATTATAACAATTCTTAATATGTGCTCCCAACTATCCCTAGAGGATTTGAAAAGGGCCAGATACCTGGAGTGGATGACTCCCCTCGTTAATATTGTCAAGCAAGTAATAAATCCTAGCTAGTAGTAGTACATACAAGATGATGACATTGCTGGTAGACAGCTGTTCTTCCATAACAAAATTAGAAACCCGCACGCCGCTATTCTCGCATACAAGAAATAACCACCCACTCAAGAACAAGGCCAGAAACACCACCAGATGGAGCAGCCGATCAATATCCAGCACAAGTTCCTAGCCCCAGCTGTTGAACTGGACTTCCTCTAGAATTAGCCAATATATACCACTCTACCTTCGGGAGTCCATCAAATGACAGGTCCTGGGACTGCAAGGAAGATCCATGGAATTTCTCTCTCTGGGAAATGCTTTGATCCATTCACGATATGGGACAAGATATTTCAGAGATATATCCTTCAAATACTCCTAAACCCGATCAATGAGATGCTTCACCAAGGGAGGAGTCCCCTCTTCGTTATCCCACATAGAAGGGGGAGGAAAGAATTCTTCATACATGCCTCCAACAATTGGGACCCCTGAAATCTGGAAGACATCCCAATGACTGATAACCACCTCCCCTTGGACCAGCTGGAATGTGTTGGTAGCTGGAATCCAACAGCTCATAAGCCACTTGGCTAGGGCGTGGGGTAGATGGGTATAGGTCTGGGACACCCAGGAAGCTTAATATAGACCCATGGCTCAAAATTATGCTTAAAACTCTGCAGAGCTCTAGAAAACCCAGAAGGGCCACCCCCAATCCAACAATATAAACACCCCTCTAGGACGGAGGTCCCAGTCGGCTGACTAGCCACATTGGATGTTTACCATAGAATTATGTGCAATGCTTTAGTAACAATGAATTTCCCCATCCCTTAGATGTTTCTCTCCTATCGGGGACATTGGATGGTGATTCAGCACAAAACTGACAGTTGTATCCCTTTGGGGTAGGCTACCCTCAGGCAGTTATTAGAACTCGAGGGATAGTATTGGTAAATATCCATGCTGCAGGTTTGTTGTCACGAGATGGCACTAGAATCGGTGTATCAGACAATAAACCGAACCCGTGGGTAGGAAGGCTGTTGGAGAAAGGGTACTCCCACTGTGACTTGAAGAGAAGGTTTTCAAGGAGGGGGTACAGTTGAGTGTAGTAGATTCCATCCAGAACAGAGCTAGACACATCTTTTAAGCATTGATCACCAATCAGAAGAGGCTCGACTGAATTCCTAATCACAGGTCAGGGAAGAACCATATTTTCTCCCTGTATCATGGAAACCAGGCAAATGGTTAGTCCGGAATAATAAAATCTGGATAAAATACCAAGTATTTGACAAAGGACTCTCTCAAGGAGCCTTCATGACAAAATCTGCAGGCTGGCCTAAAAATGTGGTTCACGATTGCTGCATCCCACGAACCAGTCCTACGCTGAAGGAGACCGCAATACTCACTCCCATGGAGTTTCAGCCAGAAATCCTCGATCCAGGCTACCCCACAGAATCACAATTCTGAATTTAAATGATTATGTTCAGAAAATTTAAAATATTTTCAATGTCTAGATAATTTTTAGTCCACGGACCATCCAAAACTGCATAGCAATTTTTCTACACGGCCCATCACGACATACATTATAATTGATGAAAAGTTTTTGTTCACGGCTGGGAGATTGGTCCCCGGGTGAAGGCAAGCCAGGAAGAGAGACAGGTTGCTGAAACAGAAGCTGGTTTGCAGATGACGAATTTTGTGAAGGAGAAGGCACATAGAGACAAAAACAAAGCTCTGTTTTTTGTAATGAATCCAGTAAAAGACAAGGGTTGGGCCACCTATATTAATATGTGTGGTCCCCTACCGAGTTCACTCCTCTACCGCACATTATCCAGGTTTCCAGACCACTCTACATCAGAATATCCTCTTCTTCATTCCGATCGGAACCCATTCTGATGGGGGACATTTTTAGGGTCATGAAAAATACACAAAAGAGAATGGGAATCCCCATTAATTTCAGAAAGGATTCTACCCAATCTCCCACAAAGAATTGGCCAAAATGTGCAGAACACTCAAGATTGTCAAAGGACCAACCAGTCGACGTACATGCCCGACATTGATCGTACGTGGCTAGTTAAGTGAGCCACCCCTCCGCGGACCAGTGTCGTTCATGAAATGGAGGTGGGAACCCCTCAGCGGGTGAAAATCAGGATGGGTGCTAGGTTGGTCCACCAACATGAACCACCCCAACTGCGAAACGTGAAAACCATCCCAAACCGCATATTATGTCGTTCGCAGAATGGATGCAGAGCTCTGCGAGGCCGCAAAGCACTGATTTGGTTCGCGGATGAGGTGAATTCAATGCCCCCGCGAGTTTTGTATTGACTAAGTCATCCGTAAACCCAAATTTTGGTCATGGACCTCTACAAAAGGTGCTGCATGACCACAAATTCATCTCTTTCCCCCCTCTATAAAAGGACATCAAGGGGGAGAAGAAAGGGTTCGATTAGATTTGGTTGGATGGATTCCGGAGGATGGAGCATAGGATTTCACGAATAGTGAAGTTCCAATTAGCGAACCAGAATAGGTATGAAACTAGAAAAAAATTAATAAGGACTCAAAAAACGCATAAAAATTTGTTAAATAGTAAACTTAAAATAAAAACAGCGAGTCACGGCCCCTCGGTGGATGTACTCCCCACGGACTAGGGATTTTATGCCCCTTTTTTCGATCTGACGCACCACGTAGCACCCTCATACGCTAGAGAAGCCCTGACCGGCGAACCCCCGACCAGCGTCGCCCATGGTCTCCACTGCTCGCGCGAACTCCACCGCATACCCCCTGGTATGCGGGCCGAACCCAAGGCCGCATACCACCCTGGTACGCCGGATGCCTATTAGTCCGCGTACCATCCTGGTATGCAGACGGCCTCTCCTGTAGTGTAGTACCCCCTACGCAAAGGGCGCCACTCCTCTTCCACCCATGCGGCCTTCCAACTACTTTGTTGTTCCCATTCCAAGATAAAACCCTTCAAAACCGGCCCAATCCTTCGTAATCCCTTCATTGGCTTATTCATCGGCCCCATGCCAAGGCCTCTACTGAAGCCACCGAACTCGTATCATGAAACTATCCGGTGCACCAGCGCACCACATTGAGTTAACATAACAATGGTAGGTGAGGATAATGGGGTTTCCCCGACCCTTGAGAGGATTCATGAGGCATTCCTTGGTTCACATTCCCAATGTAGTGTAGGGTCCGAGCCCATGAGTCCCCTTATACCTCTCCACATGCCAGGATTGAGGGACCCCGCTCGCGTTTCCTTTTGATGAGCATCGATAGTGAGTGCTTCTCCCCTCTCTTAGGAGTAGCTGGGAATCCCTCTGAGAGTAAGCCCCACACCACCCTCACCAGAAGCCAATGACCCTTATCCTCTCATCATGGAAGGTTCATTACTCCATTGCACGACTCCTGCCATTCTCCAACATTAGAGAGAAGGAGAGTCTATTGGTCCTAGCCTTCTCCTCTGCTCATCGTCTTCCTCCCCTTCCCTCGGTAGGAAGAATGTGCGAGGCTTTCCATGTCTATTACATTCTCTTGTTTCTCACACTGCGCATAACTCAAATGGGCTTAGAGATTTGTGTTGGTCACAACATCCGCAAACAAGGGCCCTCAAAACGAACTATGTGGGGTTTGATCCCTATTTCTTAAATAGGGTACGTAGCATTCCTCCCTGATGTTTAATCCCAACAACAGACAACTCTCACATGTAAGCCCTAATCTCCCAGAACTATGTGGACATCGATCCCCAACCAACCATGATACATAGAAAACCTCCCTGAGGTGAAAGCCCAATATCTATGTCTGATACACATCTATCAGTTTTAGACCATGTCCTCATGACCCACAGCAAGGTCGTATCTAGTCCCAGTAAATCACTTCCCTTGGGTCCTTCGGGCCGCTACAGCATAAGTCCCGCACCAAATTTGACCGGGCATCTCTCGCCCGGGTGTCCTTTCCACAAGACGTTTAACTGTACAGTTGGGTCCTTATCAAAAAGTGATGTGTCCCATCAAGAGGAAATGAACTACATGGATTCTAATTCCTCTCACAAGGATACATAGGAAGCATGTATCATGGGTTCGATCCAAATGATCAAGTCGTTATTTGTCTCCCCTGGATGGCAACAAACTCTGGAGCACCCAGTTATGAGGCTTTAAACTAGTGCCATCTCAATGACTCTAAAATCCTCAGATTCATTAATCCTATGAGGGATGGTCAACCACAGGCCTAAATGAATCCGCATCCCTGGGTTCATCTGACCATTTCCAACCAGGATTATTCCGTGGATACTATTCTTGGGTATAAACCAAAGATTCACGAACATATGAATACGTCTTAAATATATAAGAGAGTCCCAGAATAGGCAATAATTCCCCCAAAAAGGGTGAAATGAGCCCGACTTCCCATCCTCAACCAATGTGAGTTCTTAAGCATCGCTAGGTGAATCAGGAAGTGAACGCCTGCCTTTGGAAATAAGGTCTACTTATCGTTGGATATGAAACCATTGGGCATTTCGAAACGAAAATGGTGCACCTGATATGAGTGATTATGCAGAACCCGACGTTCTCTAATCAACCATCGGGTAGCGTATGTTTTTCCCTAGGGTTGAGATATCATCATAGTGGAATAAATTCAATAGTGTTGGAATCCATTCTAACATTCCATCACTCCACCCTCCATGATTTACGTGACCTTTATTTAGATCCTCATCCTCTTTCATGCCTAATGGAGAACCCTAACAATATAGATACTTGGCCAATATCTCACCTACTATCTAGGTCTAGCTTTTTGGAAGAATAATGATGACATTTAGAGTTAGGCCCCATGTTTCAAACATGGTTAGCAATTGACCCTCAATTGTTATCCACATTTCAGGGTAATCTATTAGGGAGACTATGTTTCGAACATGGTAAAAAATTATCTTTCATGGTCATTCCATCCATACAATGTTCCGAATTATGGGTATCCTAATTCACACATTCCACCCCACTCTGTTCGGATTAATTCTAATTCCCTTGGTGTTACTCTGCTCGTGCACTAGAGCACATTGGTAAAAAAAATGAGACTTCTCTAAGAAATTAATTCTCCAACCATGCCTCCCTCTTTCTTCCAGAAAATCCAGATCAGTTCTTAAGACCCAAGATTCCCATATCCTAGTTAGAACTCTCATATTCAATAAGAATAATGATGTTTCCACCCCTTGTTTCTCACATTCGTCAGAACCAACATGAGATTAGGAATTGATTGCTAGATAATTCACAAATGCGATAGAAATACAGCAATCCAAAACGAATAAAGGAAATCATGCCTAAAGCCAACATAAAAAAGAAAAGTATGAAAGTAAGTTTACGAGTTCAAACAAATTACAACGTCTAAGGATTGTCCCCTCCTGTAGATGGGTTGACATCTTCAATGGATAATCCATGCTCCACCACTCTCTCGATTGTATCATCCAGGATGTGATTTCTTTTATTAAGATCACACTCCACCTTGATGTAAATGAGACGTAGTTCATCAAACTTAATACAAGCCTGATCCTCTTTGGCTTAGATAATATAAATATCTACAAAGGCTCAACTCATCTATCCATAATCCTTTGATAGTTGGGCCTTCAGTCGTGATATTACCCCCGATTGTGCATCACTGAAATAAGAATACACATTCTCCTTCACCCTCAACCATTGGATCTCAGTTTCCTAAAGTCTCCTGATGTTCGGGGACATCCTCCCTTACAAGCCTACACTGAGGTTGTGGTCTTGTTCCCTTATTTTACCTACCAAAAACTCTCATATGATCATTTAAGGACACTGGGATTCCACTCCTCCAGTGTATAGTACGCACAGTTAAGAACGAATCCTCCCCATATGGAATATTCATTATGACTATGGGGTCACCCAATGAATCCCTTGATCAACTTCGATGAAAAATGCTAGAAGACATTTCTATCCTATTCATCGAAAACCATCTCATCCGGGATCTTGTCGTCGGAAGGTTCATATGTAGGGAACAGATTGAGGAACTCATCAGTAGGATCCTCATCTGGTATCTGGTTGGGTAGGTCAGGTCTCAAGCCATCTGATTGATCCCCATCATTGGATTCCACATCAATGATTTCAGCTTCCATCCTGCTATTGGTCCCACCAGGAATTGGGAGTGTTATGTATTGGTCAGTATGGGCATCTTCTTCCATGGACATTAGTGTTCCTATGGGAAATGATGTTCCATGAGTCTTCACCATCCTCTCCAATGCGGCCCATGTCATTTGAAGAACAATGCTTATGAGAATACACAGACGTTAGTTGTCCTGATTCAGTGAATGAGAATTACAAATTCTATGAAGAAGACATACATTGATCAAATAATCAGTCTTTACCCTGAGATGTTGCCTCCATGACCATTTGGCATGGATCTCAATATATAGTTTAGAAATTCGAATAATATAATAGAACTGACATACATGTCACGACCCCGCTAGGTTCCTTAATCACTATTGTTAGAGGTGCAGATCTTGAAGTTACATATACTATTTCCTGAGAATGCGTTTGTCATATGAGGCCCTCCTGTATAGATCAAATGTTATTTGAGAAGGAATAAGTGACCTAAATGGGGATTATAGGGAAATGGCTTCAGGTTTACCTCAAGAGCCTTTGAAAAATATTCCATCTTGGAGTTGTTGACCTCACCATCCTCCAAAGGGAACCCTGTAGCGTCCTCTTCCCCTAAGGAGTATTGTAATGATTTCTTTGGTAGGGGGAAGATCTCTCTAAATTTAATGGCATATAATGGTGTATGGAATGTTCGATTGAGCATCAATTTCAATCGATCCATCATTGGGCACAGAACACCCTGAGAGTGCAGAAAGTTCTTCTACTCAACGATGTACTGATTGCATTCCTCCTTAGATACTACAATGCAGGTCCTAGAGAAACCAATCCCCAAAAAATATATCTTGATATGGTTTAGATGGTGCCACATCTAGGAAGGATTGAGGAATTTTATATTAACATCCCAAATGTCCAAATCCTCCAGCAAAAGCAGCTTCCTCAACCATATCTATATGGCATACCTTCTTCCCTGGATCCTAAGTGTGTATCCTATGGAATCACTTGGGTAGCCTCACTACAAAGTGAGATTTATCCTCTAGGATTGACAGGTCCACCACCACCACCTACCATTCAATCAGTGTATTCCTTGCTAAAACTGATGCCCTGCCCCCACAGGATGTGCTTACCGCCTTCTAGACCTGACCTAGATTTTGAGGAGGTACCTTGCCACTAGAATAGACGGTCCACCACATCAACATCTCACTTTGGGTAGGATACCTTTCAACTAATTTCATATTCATTCACTATCCCATAGACAATTTTGGGTGGAGGCAACTCATTTTGATTCTTCCCATCCCCCCGTGTGACCATGAGCCACATCTGCCTCATCAAACATGGATGGTCCTCATGTACTACTCCCAATTAGTCCCATGGGGTGAGCATCTACATGCACTCGAACATCATCACAAAGTTGTGTGGGGTGTAAGGCTTCCAAGGAGGCTCACGGTATTCCCGCACCACCAAGTCTCCATCTTGAAAGGCGATGAGGTAGGACCTATGCTCTTTCATTCCCGAGACAACATTAGTGAACACACCTGTTGGAAATGGTAAAAGATGGAAGTTTAACTCCTATACATTCCAAACATGGTTGAGCACCAGAGGTGGGGTCAGCATGATCAGGAAACTCACCACTGCATTCAGAGAGTCTGTCAGAATTCTGACCCTATAAGGGAAATGGGGTTTACATATTCATAGGTTCCCATTTGTTTCATTATCCTTCCATAGAGAAGATGGAGTGGCCTACACATCCTACATGGATTCTTCCCATTAGTGATATTCCATAATTCATTATACAACATATCCATCACCAGGATACTTGAATTGATCTATCCCCCATCTTCAACATGGACATCATAATAAAAATTCTCGGTCGTGCACCAATGTTTGTATCTCTTACATGCATCATCCATCTGCAAATGAGCAGTGATGAGAACACATCTGACCTAACAATCGGTTGTTTCTCGGTGCTGACACTGAATTCCAATGTCTTCCGCAGGATGTCCTCTAGGAGTCGCCAGTGTGATTTCTCATTACTACACTGTAAACTATTCAGGAAAATGGGAGGCCTCACAAGAAACCTTCCATCAAGAGGGTAATTTTGGAACCACATGAACCAGAACATAATGAGGATATACCTCACTGACTGCTGGTCCTATACTAGCACCCATTTCTTCAATACCTTTTCCAGTTGTGGTATCTATTCCTGGTCTTCCAATGTATTCATGGTAGGGTGGAACTCGTCATATATTTCCCCCATTATTAGAAAACCTGAGATCTTTTGAAGGTACTAGAGGCCGATACTGACCACCCCGTGGTGAAGATGCAATGTGTTGGTCCTCAACTACCACCTACTCATCTACTCTTTCATTAGGTGCTTCAGTTGGTAGATATGGAATTGGGAGGAACATGACACATCATATAAGTACACATTCCATAGATATGCCCAAAAATCCTCATAGGATTCACATACCCAGTATTCCCATGCCTAGTCATCAGTGAAATTTGTGCCCTGGCCATGATTTGACTCATCAGTCCATCCCTTCTCTGGGTTCCCCAAAGCCACCGTGAAAATGGTGTGGAACAGAAACAGAGATACCTCTAGATTCAAATCCATCCCATAAACGTTTTTAAAATGATTATAAAATAAGTTGACATTGACGGGTGTATGATCCTCCCAAAAATGACCGTCAACCACCCTGAACAACGAGTGCAGGCATGACGTACTTTTGAACCAATAGGCTAGCTCGTCCCTACTTGAATTGGTAATGAGAACATCACCCCTTCAACCAAAGCTTCATAGATGAAGTCATTTCATAGTGGGATGTTCATCTAGATATATAACAACAGATCCACAAGGGATTTGTCATCTGAATGGATTTACACGCAATACCTGATGCCTAGGATATTTGCCATCTCTGCCCTCTAGGAAGCATCTGCAAGGACCCTTGGTAGATTTTTGGGGGGAAATTCAGTCTTAAAATATTATATTTTTTTTCCAAGTATCTCATGGCTCGATTGTAGATCTTGAACATAGATATATATCATAGATAAAGGTCACATAACCCTTCCCCATACCCCACAAGAACAAGATGCGGAGTGCAAAATCACGGATTCAAAAGGCATGCTATGTGTCATTGAGAAAAAAGGGCCTGATTCACAAAGATTAGTTGAAGATCATGAGGAGCTTCACTAATTGAGATCCCAAGTACGAAAAAATTGAGATAAGTAATGCATAAATAGGGTTTATCATCCACTATTTATAGGCGACAACCTCTGAGCTTCGTGGCGTGCCTAGCCGTGATGAGGTTTGTGGAATTTTTAACCCGCACATCAACTATCGGCATCGCAACATTGCTTCTTGATCGTTATTTGTGATTATCCAAAAAATTTTGGTGTTTACCCACATAATTTTAACCTTGTTTTCTCCTTAGCTTCATGTCTGAGTGGGGGGGGGGGGATCAGTCGGCGCTAAATTGTCTAGATAGGAAAAATATGCTAAGAGAACACAAGTACCAAAGGGGATTCTTCAAGAAGAACCATCCTGAAGCCCATCAGCACTGTAGTGAGCATGAAGCTCTTTAGCACTATAAACAACATGAAGCCCCTCAGCAGCACAACTAGGGAGAATTTGCGGCCCCCACTATGATATCCATAAATGAATGAGGCAGAAGACTCTGCGGTTACGTCCCCATTGACGGAAAGAATCACACCACAGGGGGAACTTTCTCACCTCTATGATACTTTGAAAATTGATGGAAACTTCTAAGAGCACTGAAGATGGAATTAAGGATGCATCTACACAAAAATGGGATGACGGTCAACTCCATTGTTACAAACAACTTGGAATAACCCTCTTCCGATGGAAATGAGAAAGAAGATTCAAAACACACAATCAGAGCTTCACACCGCCTCTCACCTATAAATATGAGGCTTTCCTCAGACCCATTGGATGGATACCCTAACATTTATCCTTATCATCTCTCAAATCCTAAAGCACCCTTTTCTCTATGAAGCATTGAGAAAATGATCTCTTCATGGTATGTTTTCTTTACAAAATATATTTCCCCTATCTCAAATACAACTCATCTACATACAGGGCTGCCCCTTGTGATGACACTAGCCATCAAAATGGAAGGAGATCCCTAAGGGAACTCGGGTCAGGAATAATAAATCAGGCTTTGCAATGTACCTTCAATGCACATTTAGACCCCATGATAAGAAAGGGTTACTTTTCTTCTCAAAGTACATTGCTTTGTAATGTCACGCTTTACGGAGAACCCATGCTCTGTAATTTATTACTACAAAAAATAAATTTCACTTCTAGAAGCAATATTTATATGAATTAATACTCTATGCCTAATCTAGGATAGTCATCTTCATGAAGTATACCCCTTCATAGAGTCTCTTCACATTTTGGAGCACCATAGCTTCTCATGGCCCTTTCCTGTGAACCCCTTTGCTTCACAAATCCCTCTCCCATATAGCCATACAGGTTTGTATGATGTAATTTCATGGTCCCTTGGTTAGTCTTCATAATGGGTTTCTTTGCCTTATGATTCTTTGCATATGCATGATAACGACTATTTCTTCTTCATATAGCCACGTTAACATGATCCCCTCAACGGATCACTCACCAACCACATCTCTATAAGGAATTACCAGTTAATTGCCATCACCAAGGGACAAAGTGGGCCAACTATCTAGGTCCTAGGGGTGAGGAGTGAATCCTAATTGTCTGAACTGTAATACGTTAAACTACCAAGAACCATCATCCTTAGAACATGATGTTAAACTGTAGCATTATCTCATGCAATATACACAGGATGCCCTACCTCAGACATTTTCCAATCCCATATATTTTAGTAGGAGTTAGATCATATTGACATGGAATGATAACCTCATCTCATGGAATGAAATCTATCTATAGAGAAGGGAAACCATCATGGTGCAATCCCCTAGCCTTTCTTACGTGTGGTTTCATCCTTGCACCTCATCTCTTATTCCATGCATAATGGCCAGAGGATAGATGGGCACAAGGACCTCTGATACCCCATCCCTCTCCCTATGGGATTTATCTCCATCATGCCAGTATCTTAGAGTAAGTCCCAATATCCATATCTCTGGGCCACTAACCACATGTAATCCCTTCTATGTTCCTTCTGATCTCACCTTTCGTGACCTGATCAATAGGCCTTTTTTGCAGCTTTTTTCTCACACTTAGCATAAATCATGCGGGTATAGAGTAAGCATCAACCATGTATCATTCCAAGGCCACCGTAGTGTGTAATCTTCATTCTACATCTCTCACCACCAAAAGTAAGTGGAAATTAATCTTTTCCCCTTATAGGCAGGGTACTTAAGAATCCTCCCTAAGGTTCAATCCCACCGTCCATTGGTTTTAAACACTTCATGTTGGTTCACCCTTGTCTCGCATGACATTAAACTATATACCCCCTCCATCCCTCATGATTCTAAACTGTATGATTATGAACTAAGTGTGTTTTGATCCCTCTCTCCTAGACAAGGTATGTTGGAAGCCTCCCTGAGGTTTAACCCCAAAAAATGGTAAACCTATTCAAACAATGTGGGTTTTGATCCTTTTCTCCAAAAAAGGGTACGTAGGAAGCCTCCCCAAGGATCAACCCCAAGCATCAGTAAGCATCGGTGTCCCCTTTGCTGGGACCCACATCCTGGGTCCGTCCCTTAGTGAAATCAAACCAACTCTGAGTCCTCTAACCATAAATGACCCCTAACATGTTGTCAGGTCACTATAATAGGCATAAAATGTAATTCCATGCCCCATATTGAACTTCATATAAATTGATTCCATTCTATAGGGATACGTAGGAAGCCTCCCTCAGGCTCAACCCCTTCACTCATGTCCCATCCTGGTCTCTCCCTCAAGGCTCTGTGATTCGAGATGGTCAATAAAAACCTGAGGGGTTCTAATTCATTCAGGTTCCATCCAAGCAACCATTATCATGAGCTACCTCCCCTAGTGTCCCATCACCCCACTAAACCTTGCAGACCTTTATTCCCTACCACAGGGATGTGTAGGAAGTTTCTCTATGTTTCAACCCCAACATCACAATCATACTTATGTCAATTCCAACCCATTCACCTAATCAATTTCATTCAACCCTCCATCATCCATCCTGATTATTACCTTGGCCACCACATCCTGATGAATTCATGCCATCTACCTGGGTAGCTAAACACGTGTTATCCCCACACGGTCTATTTCACCACCCCTTTGATCTACGTGAGTTTTGATCCCTATTGTCTTCACAAGGTATATATGAAACCTCATGGAGGATCAATCCAATCTAACAGTAAACTATGGTGTCTCCCTTTCTAGGGTGTATCTCCCCTGATCCACCCTTAGTGGTTTCCAGATCATCCCTCACTATTTGATATCTTCCCGCTAAGGGACACATCACCTCATATATGTCCTTATTGGACGTTTTGATCAATCAATCGGGGAAACATTCAAGGTACTCCATTATAGGGATATACCAATCTGATCCACTAGTTTTATTGTTCTGATAAGTCAGATCTGTCTCTTCTAGACATTAAATTTGTGACGAGCCCTATTTTAAAAATGGGATGCTGAGGAAAATATCATGGACATACCCATGGAATATAATTCCCCGCACTCAACATGGGATACATCGGGCTTCTTCGGCCTTAATAAGACCTATAATAAGAGGAATAAACCCAGATGCATCGGTGTTTCAGTTTCCAGACATGCCAGTGATGTCTAACATGGCTACTCCCCCGATCTAAGGTTATTTTCCAGACATGAACCCATGGAATTTCCCGATAGAAGCAGTGTAATTAACTAGTTTCCATGAAGATATGGCACCGTGGAAGAGTTTAATGAACAACATATTAATAATTAACGGATACCCATACTAGGTGATGAATTCCAAGGTGGAATCCATGGAAGAAGGAACCAACATCCCGTCATCCAGTTTCGATCAAGGAGAAAACATCCCTAAATAAGCAACGGATGCTACCCACCTTAGGAAAGAGGGAATATGAAGCAACAACTTGGGAAACCTCAATAGAAAGTTGTGTGCTTCGACAAAAGAACTAGAAAAAATTGTATAAAATGTTCTATAGTATTTATTTATGGTGTAATTTAAATCAAATAAGTAATTATTTAACAATTTTTATGTTGAAATATTTAATACGATAGTAATAAATTAAATAGAATAACTACTATTTAATTAAAATTGTGAGGTTTTTAATGACCAAAAAAGATCTAAAAAATTTATGGGATTATGATACTACAACCTTATCTCATCATAACATCGAAATTAGTACATTTTAGATGTTTTTTATGTTTTTTAGTATTAATATAAATTAATATTTTTCAATATTCCTTAAGTGAACCTCACCTCAATTATAAAAGGGATCTACTTCCCTCACTTAATCACTTCATTTTAATCATTCATGTTCGAACATCCCCTACCCATTTAGTTTCTCAAATTCCATAGTCACATTATAGTGGTTTTGGTCTTGTCTAAAGACCGTCCCTATTACTTTAATAGGTTTTCTATATGGAGCTCATAGAAGAAGAGCATGTTCAAATACATATAAAGGATATTGGACCTAAGGTAAGGGATAATTTTTTCATCTCATTATTATTCCACAATTTTAATTTTAGAATATTTACTAGGGTATATTTATTATCCATATTTTTTTTCCTAAATATGTATTCCAAAATATTCCATCCATCCTTTTACAATTGTTTAATGTCAATTTTTCACATTGGTTAATTTTTATTGAATGGTACGAAAGGATTATATTTTTCATTTTCATTAATAGGCACTTTTTGAAATTCTACATATAGTATTAGAATGATTAATTCATTTACATAATACATAATTAAGGAATTTTTATATTATTAAAACTCATTATTTCCATGAAAAATAATATATAATATTTAAATTTTATCATCAAATATATTAATTTTTTTAAAATTTTTGTGATTTTATCAGAAATGAAATTGTTTTCGATGAAGAAAGGATATTTTCCTCAATAATTTATTTCATGTTTTCTATCAAAATTATTTTCCATTTATGATGGAAATATTTTAATGGGGTTATGTTTAAATTATACTATCTCTATTATTCATAGGGTTTGATTTTTTTTATGATTTAATTCTATTTATAAAATCCATTTATTTTACATGGATTATGTTATGGTGTAATGTTTTTTTGAAAACCCCATTTTATACCATGGGTTATGGGGAATGATATATGTTTTTTGGAACATGTAATAATTATTTTCATTGTGATATGTATTTGAATTATATCTCCCTTTGATTCATTGGGTGTTGATTTATATTTAATGAGATAGATAGGTCTGGAATTGGAAATGATCTCTGTTCAGTTATATAGGGCTAGAAAAAGTAGTGAAATTGGTTTATTAATGGACATTGTCTTCTTTAATGGTCTTAGAAATGATCCTTGAATAATATGAAATGATTTTATGTGATTTATTTTATTAAAAAAAATTAGGGCTTATGTTATGTCCTTTGGGATTATGTTTATTCATTCATATGGGAATTTATTATTTATATGATGATATGATATTATGATCTCTCTTATGTAGGATAGGATTTTCAAATGTTATGTTCTTATGTCTTATGATTATGATATGATTGATATCTCCCATGTTTTAAAAATATAATCATATGAGCTCTCCATTTTATACGTTTATTTTTCCTAAGGTCATGAAGTGGGGTATTAAGGAAGTTATGTCAAAAAGTTTTCTAGCCATGAATAAATAAGCGGGAGACAATATATATGTCTTATGAACCTATTGTTTATCTTTCCCAGTTTCTAATGACACTAAACCTAGGAGTGGTTTTTTCTATGTATTTTAATTAATCTTCTTTACATTTTTAATTAAAATCTATGTATGTATGGTATGGTCAGTTACAGTTGGAATCAGAGAAAATGTATAGTTAACAATTGGAATCTATATTGAGAAAACCTTTGTAGGAACCCTATGGATATCTCATTGTATATGATATAGTCATAGTGTTTTACAAATGATCATAGAAATCCTATGTTAATAACTAACGTGTCCTAAATTAAAATTTTATCCTCGATCAAATTTTTTCCAAAATAAGATTAGTGTTTTTCATTCAATGATTCTTGGTTTTAGTCAATGGTTGGAATTTAATTTATCAATGTTAATACTAAAAGAGGGTGGAAATGTAATGATTTTCTTCAGGAGAATCCTAATTTTATGGGAGATGGTGTTAAAATTAATTTTTATATGCTCATACATTGTTCTCATGCATTGAATCATACATGACATTCAAATGAGAATAGGAATGAATAACATTATATTAAGTCCATCATGAGACGGAATACACCTTCAATCAATGGGTAATCTAATCCAAACTTTGATGAATAATGGATCAGTACGACTAAAAATATTTTTTTCAGTTCTCCAATGCTTAGACCAAGATAATTTCATTTTAGCAGACTATCATTTGGAAGGTGAAACTGATCAACAGTAAAACCTTATATAGGATATTAGGCAAAGAGGTGAAATTGAATTCATGGAGTGGGATGAGTTCAAGAAGAATTTTTTCAAAAAGTATAATCCCAATATCATTTGACAAAACATGTAGAATGATTTTATTGATCTTATTAAAAATGATAATGAATCCATTGGTACTTATAGAGTCAATTTTACTAACCATTCAAGGTACGCTTATAGAGTTATTATCTAACCTGATAGTAAAATTGATCGATTCTCTAGTGGATTTAAACCATTTCTTTTAATTCTATTTGACATAAGGTACTCCAATTTCTATGAATAAATCGTTCAATCTACCCATAAGGATCAGGTATAGATTGAAGAAAACCATCAGTCCCATGGGTTTGATATGAAGCGAAAAATGGAATTCATTGGAAAATATAAAGACCACACTGAAAAAAAGATGAGTTTCCCCTTATTCTCAATGTTTAGAAAGAAACATATATGAAATTTTCAAAAATACACTATCAAATGTTTTAAGTGTGAGAGAAAATGTCATCAGGTAGTTGAATGCCTATGTGATGGGAAAAAGATGTATACTGATATGTATAGTGAAAAGGATACATAGAATGGACCTCATACACTACAATGATACAATTTCATGAAAATGGGGATTTATTGCATCGAATTCCATAATCCAAGGGTTATTGATGATGATCAATATCATAAAACACTTATGTCTATAGATAAAGACAAGTCCCATGTGATCACTATTAGTGATGTGGAGTATGTTAATGAAGTGGAGAATGGTACACTTACCACTCAAAATAATATATAAAATGTATTATTTATTTCTATATCCACAAATATTTTATTTTTGATAAATTTCCATATGGTATGGTCGTATTACCAAACCAAGTAGATGTTGAGTCAGTTGTAACCACTCCTAATGGAACAACAGTCACATGAAAAGTTTATAATTCTTATCTAGTTGTGTATTATAGGAATATACTCTCGTCCAATCAAATTATCCATCCTTTATTGTAATTGGATGTTATTCATAGCAAGTATTTTATTTCTCTATATGGAATTCATATCAGATTCCATTGAAGGGATGTCACATTTCATATTCAGGATCAATCTATGATATTCTATCAATAAAACAATGAGTATGATCTTCTAGTGAAAATTTCATTCATGTTATGGGGTTTTATTAAAATAAACGAATGTTATATATCTCATGTGGTTGGGTAAAAACTCACCATTATGAATAGAACTATTTCATGGGAATGTTTTGATGTATTTCCAATAGGATTTCATGGTATTCCCCCCCAAATGTGATGTTGAGTATTCAGTATAACTCATATTTTGTGCTATAAATATTTCAAATTCACCTTGTGGAATGGCCGCCTTGAGATGAATGAATTGAAGAAGCAACTCTAAGAGAATATTGAAAATGGATTCATATTCCCTAGTGCATCACTTTACGGTTCACAAGTTCAATTTGTTACGAAGAAATATGGATCAATGAGACTCTGTATTGATTATGAAGAACATAACCAGATCATTATTGATAAAAAATATGCCCCTCCACACATTGATGACATTTTTGACCAACTACACAGAGATGAATACATTTCCATGATTTAACTTCGATCAGGATATCATGAATTATATGACAAGAAGGAGCATATACCAAAGATGACATTCCAAAAAAGGTATGGACACTATGAATTTATAATTATTTCTTTATATCTTACAAATTCCTCTTCTATAATCATGGTTATAATGAGTAAATTATTTAGAGACTACCTTGATCATTTTTAGTAGTATTTATAGATGATATTCTTGATAGTTCTAAGGGTAATGAAGAGCATGAAGATCATTTGAAAATTGTACTAGAAACCCTATAAAATGATAATATTTATGAAACATTTACCAATTTTAAATTTCTACACAAAAAATATTCATTATTGGGTCACGAAATGTCAAGAGAGGGGGTCTCTATGGATCCAGAAAAAATAGATTTTTTTAATGTTTTCCAAGACCAACAATAGTAATGGAGATCATATGTTTTCTTGTTTTGACTATATATTATCGATGTTTTGTGAAAGGGTTTTTCATGACTATCTAATACAATCACCACATTGACTTGGAAACAATTTAAGTTTGTGTGGATAGAGGAATGTTAAGACAATTTAAAAGAGATAGAAACTTGGTTTCCAGTGAACCTGTGCACACATTTCATTGTTGTGGGGAATGATATTTGATATATGGTGATGCATCCAATAAGGTTATGGGATGTGTTCTATTGAAAAAGGAAATGGTGATTGATTATGCTTGTTTAAAATTAAAAATCTTTGAGATAAATTATCCAAAACATGATTTAGAGTTACTTGTGTTAATCATTGATATAATGATTTGGAGGCATTATATTTATAATGTAAGGTTATATATTTGTGATTCTCATAAATGTATAATGAATATTTTCACACAGGAGAAGAATATGTGCTAAATAATATGGTTTTAATTAATTAAATATTATCATATCTCTATACACTACCACCTTGATAAAGAAAACATGGTGGCAGATTATTTTACTTGAAAGGGGCATGCTAGCCTATCTATAATGAGGATCACAAAAGGTCCAACATTAAGGGATTTGAGAAAAATAGATCTTGAAAATTTAAAGGAAGTGGAGAATCATATATTTATCAAATGAATGGTTAACCGTCTATACATGTAATGGTTAATAGTTGCATAAGGAATTTTTTGAGCTACAAATGGCGGTTAGAAATGTTCTCGAATTTATCCTTGGTAGTGATAGAATAATAAGATTTTGGAATCAGGTTTTAATTCATCCCATACCAGAATTGAGATAGTATCTGAGTCTCATTGTACATTATTATCTATTCATTCTAGAAGCATAAAGATATAATGGGAAATTAAAGTATGTTTCTAGTGGGATGTAATGAAAGAAATTTTTTTTTAAAATTTTCCTCTCATTTCATGATTTTTTAGCAAGTTAAGGGAGAAATACCAAAGTCTATGTGGTTGTGACAACTATTACACATACAAGAATGGAAATGGGAAAAAATAACTGTGGAATTTTTCATCAGACTTCACAAATCATTTATATTACATAATTCTATATGGTTTATTTCTGATCACCCTATGGAGTTAGTAAACATAATTTCTTTTATAGAGGATTTTAATCTTGACCATATTTCTATGATATATATAAAGGAAGTGGAAATATTCCATGGAGTACCACTTTCTATTATATCTGATCGGGGATGAGGTTTACCAATATGTTCTAGAGAAGCCATTTGTAGGCTCCAAATATAAAGTTAATTTTTAGAAATGTTATCATCCTCCAAAAGATGATCAGTTTGAGAGGACAATTAAAACACTAGAAGACATGTTGAGAGCATTCTCTATAAATATCAAAGGAGTTTTCGTTCAAAACCTACCATTGATAGAATTTTCTTGAAACAATATATCTTTCACTTTAGTATTAATATTACTACTTATGAAACCATCTATTAAAATATTGGATGAAATCTATCTAGATGGGATGAATTTTGGGAAAGAAAGTAATTAAGACTTTATATTTTTGATAAAATGGAAGATAAAGTTAGATCTTTTTATGTAAACAAAATATTAGCTTAGAGTCAACAAATTGTTTTTCCTAAAAAAATATGAAACTAACTAGAGTTTGAAGTTGTTGAAAATATATTTCGATAAATATATCCCTATAAGAGATTAATGAGATTTTAAAAGATGGGAAAGCTGATCCCTTGGTATATTGGTCCTTTTTAAATTCTAGATAGTGTTGGGAAGGTATCTTAACGATTGGCACTTCTAATAAATCTCTCTCAAGTTCAAGATGAGATCTATATATCTATCCTAATTTATTACATACCTGATCCTTCATATGTACTAAACTCATAAGTATTACCATTGGGCAATGACCATTCTTATGAATAACAATCAAATTGGATTCTGGATCGTAGATAAAATATTCTATGAATCAAAACAACTTGTCTGTTTAATATTTTACGGTGGAACCACCAATATGATAAAGCTAAGTGGGAACATTAGGATGTGATGAGATAAAGGTGTCATCATCTATTTGAACCCATGTGATGAATTTTGAGGATGAAATTCAGTTATTGGGGGGTAGAATACAACCCCAATATATTTTAGAAAATATTTTCTTTAAATAATTTTCATTCTTCAATATCATGCATTACACGTAATCATGAGTTTATATGATCCACGAGACACCCTTAGTATAAATTGAACACTATTACCTAGAAATTATTTCATTGGTAATAAATATAACTAAAATATGAAAATGAATGGTGAATTATTTGGATTCTAATAATTTATGAAAAATATAAAATATTTAAATGAAAATGAAATATTTTTATTTTTGAAGAAATAAATTAAGTGAAATTAAATTAATTAATTGATTTCTTGAAATATTAAATATATATATTTTCAATATCTTTTAGATAATTATATGATAGATATTTTAGTCATAGTATTTTAATAGACCTATTTTATTGTTAAAACCTATATTTTTCAAAAGGGTAATTTTATTTCCTTTTACTGAAGATAAGTTTTTAAATTACAATTTTGACTCAATAAAAAATTTTATTTGAAAAAATGAACTTCTTCTTTGGTATATATATATATATATATATATTTTTGTTTTGTGAATTTTTAATATTCAACTGAAAACATTCAAGAACAGATGAATAGTAATAATATATTAAAATTTAAGTGAATACAAATTATTTCATCGGAATAATTTATTTGGATAAAATATATTATTTAATGGTTTTAAAGTATAAATAGAATATATATTTTTATAATTTAATATAATTTAGGTAATTTATATTATTTTTACATTGTATTTAATTATATAAATATCTCAGTCTTTTACGATGGTCAAACTTTTAAAACTCATTTTCTCATTTGGAAAATTAGATTAATTTAAATTTAATAACTGAAACATATGCATTTTAAATTTGGAAAATGGATTCTGTATTTGGAATTAGTATTTACAAATTATTTAAATATATATTTTTTGTTCATTATTAATAGTAACTTCAGTAATTTTTTATTAATATTGTAAAAAGGTAAATATAGTGAAAAAGGGTAAAAATAATATTATAATTTTACCCTACCTATTGTACTAATATCACAAGATATGTTAATTTTGAAAAAAATCATTTTTGGTTCAAAATGGTATACTTTGGAAGAATCTATAGGGAGATTAAAACATTTAATTTATTTCAATTAAAGAAAAGATAAATATTTCATACCCAAATTTTTATAACTATATTATCTTTCTTATAATTTTATAACAATAATAAATTCTATTATATATACTATTATGAAAGAGAAATGTTTTCCCTTTATCATGGTAATTTACTTATTTTTAGGAAATAAATAAATATCTAAAAGGCTTATACATTGATGATGCATAAATTATTTATTTGATGAGAAATTAATACCATAATTTTTCTTAAAATGATAATAGGAATTAAAAGAACGAAAAACTTGACCAAATCATATTGATAGAGTATATATCAACTATAAACATCTAAGGGTGAACTTATTTAACATTTGAAACCACACAAAAAATTTCATGACACTTATTATATTTTATTTAATGTGATGTTTCATTTTTCACATTCATGTATTAATAAATATACCATTTTAATGATGGATTTTACAGAAGTTTTTTTGACTAAATGTATTCTAATGAAACTATTGGATTTATATTTATTTTAGTATTTTATTTTTAATTTCAATTCAACATATATGTATATAATATAATTAACCAAAATTGATGTAGTAATTATTTTACTAATGGAGATAACTAATAAATGTGACTAAAAATATTAAAAAATATATAATATGGGATAATCAATATATCCAATGAATACACTAGATAAACGTAAAATTGAATTAATATAATAAAATAATTGGATGTAATTTACTTTTCTATCTTTATATTTTTAGTAATTAATGAATTGAATAGTTTAATAATTAACAATTTTAATTATTTATCAGAATAATGATATATTAAATTAATTAAAAAACATAAATCATTTTCTAAGTACAGGATTATAATAATATTGTATATAAGGTTCTAAATAATTTATGTATCGTCTAATTTACATTATATAACTTAATATTTCACCCTTTTAATATTGAACTATTTGTTACCTTAGTAAAAAATTTAATAGGATAACAAAGTGTTGTATAAAATGATAATATTTGAATTGGTGGAGAAACTTGTCCAGAATATATTGTATGATGAGATTAAAACCTTATATCATATAATCTATATAATCAGAACATTTTTTTTCATTTTGGATGTGGTTTAATTTTTTTTATTTAATATTTTTGGATATTCCCTAAGTGACCCTAATCACCTTTGTAAAAGGGGACCTCCTCACTCACTTATTCTCATCATTATAAACCTTCTAGCTCGACCATCCCCCGCCCATTCCCCTTCTCAAAATCCATAGTCACAATCCATAGGTTCTGTTCTTCTCCAAAGACCATCCAGAGTGCTTTAATAGGTAATCTATAGGGATCTCATCAAAGAATAGAAGGTTTAGATACATACAATGGATATCAAATCTAGGGAAAGAGAAAATTTTGAAATCTCATTATTAACCAAGATTATTAATATATAAGTATTTACTAGGGTATTTTATTCATCGTTTTTTATGTTTCCTAAATATTTATTCCAAAATATTCGTTATATTCATATACAACTAATTTATTTAAAATTTACACATTGGTGAATTTTTATTAAATTCATATTAAAGGATTTTTTTTCATTTCTAATATGAGGTACTTTTTACCTTCCAATAAAAGTACAAAAAGAATTTATTATTTTATCTTATATGGAATTAATAGATTTTAATGTTTTTATAATTACTTATTTCCATGAAGCCTCCACTATAATATTTAATGTTTATTTTTAAATAAATTCTTGTCATTTAAAATTATGAGGAATTTTTGGAAAAACAATTAAAATGAAATGGTATTTTATTAAATAATTCAATTCATATTTTATATTAATAATAGTTTTCCTATAAGATGGAATTATTTAATAGGGTTATGATTCATGTATACTATCCCAAATGTATTAATGGATTGATTGTGCTTATAATGGAATCCTATTTATTAACACCATTTATTTTACATGGATTATTTTATGATTGAATGATTTTAAAAAAAATCCATTTTATTCCCTAGGTTATAGTTAATGATTTATATTTTTTTTGAAAATATAATAATGTTTTTATTATGGGATGGGTGGGAACTATATTTCCCTAAAATGCATTGGGTAATGATTTATATCCCATGAGACAGACATGGAGGGAATAGGAAATTATATCAGTTAAGTAATACTAGGAATGAATGTAGGGTGAACTCATCTAATTAATGGCTATTGTCTACATAATGGTTTAGCAATAGTCCTTTTCTAATAAGAAATTTTTTTTATGTGTAATAGTATTCCAAAAAATTATATATCTTATATTATGACATTTAGGATTACGTTCATTGATTCTTATGAGATTTTATGATTTATCCCACAACATGATTTCATGATCATTCATATGCCAGATATGATTTTCAAATGTTATATTCTTTTGTCTTGTGACTATGATTTGATTTATATCTATCTTGATTTACATTATTGATAATCTGAGCTCACCCTTTTATATGTTTATTTTCTTTAACTCATAAAGAGGGGTATTAAGTATGATATGTCAAAATGGGGTCAAGTTACTATGAAATAAGTGGGAGATAATGTAGATGTCTTATGAGCTAGTTGTTTATGTTTCCCATTTTCTAATAACACTAAAACTTTACGCCCATGACATGTTTTTCGTATACATTGCGATGAATATTCTTAAAATATTGAATTGATATCTATGTATATAAATTATGGTTTGTTATATAAGATTTTAATATAGTGTATTATCCTTTATCTATACTGCATTGTGGAATGATTAAAACTCAACATTGCTTCATGGTGGTCAGAATATGGATTATAGTTGATCCATGTCTTCTAGGTACTAAGGAAATGGATAAAGATGTCAATATTAATCATCAATGGAATCAAAATTGGATATTATCAGTGATTTCATGGGAGGTAGACTACTTCAAGATGTAGAGTATAGTGGTTTGATGTGTCTTAGAGAATGGATATGGGAGGCTACGTAGAACCGCTGCATATTCTTTAAGTTGATCAGTAACCAGATATGATTTTTCACACATAAAAATTGAGAAATGTCCTCATAAGTGTTAAAAATGTAATATATGGGTTATAACACTCACAATACCACAATATTATGGGATCCTAGACACATTCACACTCATTAATAGAATATTCCACAACACCTACCCCATGCTAGATATAGAACCATCTATGATGGTGGTAACATCTATTGGATCACACTCCCTTGTCAACCCATACGAGATCTCAGGTGGCCTTCATAGACAATTTTCCCCTACCTGGGTTTGGATATATGGTAGTTTGACATTATTTTAGGGCCTTCTAGGCAGGGCCCTAACTTTTATTAAACTTTTTATGAAGTATAAAAAAATTATAAATAATTTCAAAACACCCAATCTACCGATAAATATTTTTCATATAAAATTCAAATCCAAAATTGAAATTCTTTTATTCAAATAGACATATTTTAATAATATATTCATGACATCCAAAATTCAAAAAAAATATTTATTGACAAGAGAATATTCATTAAAAACCACTTAAAATATTTAGAAATATGTTTTAATAATCTTCATGAAATATGATTGTGTCAAATACCCCCATACGTAAACCATGCTTTTCCTCAATAATTAAATATCATCATCTAATTAAAAGTGAACAAATGTTATAATTATTCAGATGTAAATGAAATAAAATAATTTTGTTATCAATGTTTAATCAATATTTCAAAATTCAACCCAAAATATGAATTTAATTTCCCAAGTAAAATATGAATCAATTTACTAAATAATTATACTTTATCCCCTTTGAAAATGGTGGAACTTCGTCAGTCATATATTTAGGTTCTTATATATATTATTATTAAAAATTTCAATCAATTATCTATCTCGTTTTTTAAAATTTTCACTCATTTCTTATCATTAATATATTAGTTGAGTTATTCACATTTCATTAAAACATGATTTGTAACTATAGTATTCTAATGGAACTACTTCCTTCATCTTGTAAAGAAAATGTGAGTAAAAATCCTGATGAATTTATGATAATTGTTCTAGTGAATATGAGGCATAATATTGAATGAAATTGATGTTCTAAAATTAATGGTCAAAGAGGAGGTTATTACATTAATGTTATTGAATGATATAAAAATGGAATGTGTAATGAAATTATCCCATATAATGTAGAAAATCATTCGTCCCCCAGAACATAATGTAATGGTTATGATCATAAGAAATCATATTGAATGATTTGTTCTCATTGAATTTTTCTTAAATTTTGTAGATTTTTTTCTTTTCCCCAATCTTTGTTTTAATTTTTGTAATATGTTTAAAAGTAATTCTTATAAAGAATCTATCACCCCTAAACAAACATCATATAATAAAAATCCTTAATCCACTAATGTTTATTTTTTAATTCTATAATAGTAAATAGGTTTTTTTCATTTTATCATGAATGGAAAGAAAATCATTATAATTAATGGGTTAAAAACCTTTCTCAACAACCAAAATTTGGACCCCCACACTTTTTCTGTACTATGAATTTCATCCCTTATAACCAGACTCCCTTCACCCCACACATCAACATTATAATATCATGAAGATAATACGAGTAGGGTTGAAATAAATAAAAATGTCTTGAAACATGAATCATATCGAAAAAGGCTATTCAATTACTTATAGGATAAGTATTATTATTTGAGTTATGAGATTAAGGATAATGAATTTTCAAAAGTTTCCTCAAATTTTTTAAAAAAATTCACATTAATTAGTTCTGAAAAGTTTCATTTCATTCTGGTATATGAAAAGTCAGAATATCAGTCAAGAATTATGATCAGGAATAAATAAGATATATTTAGTCTAGAAATCCTCTCAGGAATGGGAGATTATATTGGAGACAATCAATCATGGAATGAATGATAGTATCAAATAAATTCAAAAGATTTCAAAAAATTCTAATCATGATTTTTTTTGGGAAATTTCATTTCCCTGAATCAAATAATTCCCTTAAATCCCGAGTCTTCATTTTAATATATGTACACAACTATTAATCATTAAATTATATATCTTTAACATTCTATCCCATTAACATTGAAAAATAAAAAATGGAATCATAGGATTCTAATAAAAATAATGTATCTTGGATAAGTCATGTAGAGGAAGAAATCAACAAAGGTAATGAAATTTCTTGTCTACACATGAAAACATGTTTTTAGAAAAAATATTTATTGAGTGTGAGTATATTGAATGTTTGAATAAACTATCTATTCAATGAAATATAGTCCACTATTCTCATTGAAATTTGGGGACTGACATGTTCCATCATGGTCCAACAAAGTAAAATTAATCAATAAAGAATAAAGATCATTTTATTAATTCTCAAAATGGATAAAGGCAGTCAGTTGCATGTTAAACTAATAAAATATAAATCTATATTACAAAAATGAAAAATATATATTGATTATTATAATCCAAAATGTGGACCCTGACTATCTAAAACATCAATAAGGGAAGTACCATTTATTATCCATAATTTAATGGTGGATAGATCGTCATGGACTTTAGCCACCACATGTAGATTTTCCAAGCATGCACTTATTATTTATTTGTAAGAAATAGTTCATGGATAGAGTTTACCAGATCTATCCCCAAAAAAATAAGCATATAATTCAATGTGGTGTAAGATTAAGAATGTATCATCCTCCTTCATGGTTTATATTTCTGAAACCTCCCCTTTATGGTCCAATACATTCTCAACATTTGCTATATAAATTAATTTATTAATGGGAATGTAAGAAGGTATATATACATGATGAAAAGTTCAATTTTAATTTTAATTATACATATTATAATGTGAATAATAATAATAGGTTTACTCGGTGTCATATATAAAAACATCTGTATAGGTTTCCACTAATGTATTCTCATTAAGATCAGAGAGAACCTTGTGTCCATCAATAGGGGAATGGTTAGTTTCTTCATCTTTATAAAAGGGAAATAATATAATGTCAAAATATGAAAATCTAATGATGTTTGAGTTAATAATCAATTTAGATTGAATAAAATAAAATGAAATAGAGTTCAAGGAAAGATAAAATACCTTAGTTGGTTTACCTTTAATCTCTATTTAATTCCAAGTTCCACATAAAGTTTGTACATAGTATATGGAAGAATGTAGTTAGGATCCTCCACATTTTTTTCAAATCCAATCTCACTAGTGTTTAATTTCTCCATGGAAATAAAAAATATGAAATGGTGCTGGCTCTTATACTTTTTCTGGAATGGGGACATCAAGTTATACCACAAAATCATTCTATCAGTCATATAAATTTTTTTTATCACCCAATCATAGCTTATATATCATGCCTTACTCATTATAAAACCACTCTTCCCCATAGTGGATATCATAGATCTGGTTATTCAATTTTTCTGTTAATTAATGATTATTATGAAAGGGAAAAACTCCATGGATTTCGAAAAAAATATTCAGGAAGACTAAGTGTACTTCCACTCATTCATGTTCATGATTCTTGAGCCATAAATTGAAATACTCAGATAGCTAATACATTTTCTCATGTGGATCTAGTATCTTACAAAGATTCAATAAACATCATATTTCCAATTTTTTAACCAGTTTTTCATGAAATCGGATATTGGTAAAATTTTCAAACATATTGGGAGGAAACATGGTGGTCTTTTAATGTGTCTTGGATCTTCCTGGATAAAACTAAGTGAAGTAATTTTGGAGATTAGTTTAATCTCTAGTCAATCCATAAAAAATGGTTATTAAAGGGTCTCCCTATTCTCTTGTATGAGGTCCTTTAATTGATCCACCATGATGGTTTATCTTTGGTCTCCACTGATCTCTCTAGAAAAAAAGTGAAACATTAACTTCGGTAGACTAGGGTGATTCAGTTACTAGTTCCAAAACTTATGGGTTGTTCTTCCACAATGAATAATAATAAATTGAATACACTATACAAATATATATATATATATATATATATATATATGTTTTTCATAAGAATTGATAAAAATCTACTATGTGAAAAATAAAAGAAAAATATAAACTGACTGTATCCCTATAAAAGATCCAATTTTTATGAATTTTGGTCGCAAGGTAAGATAAATTAATTTTTTTAATATTTTTCATATGTAGCATAATGGCTAGCCATAGCCATCCCGCATTATGGGCTTCACAGTTTTCTACTAAGTAATTATAAATCAAATAATAACTTTTTTGTTTTTTTAGATTATGAAAACCGTTATATATATTAGGATTTGATTATTTTTTAATGAAATGAAGAGAAAATTAATTCTACTTTACCATAATGTCATAAATTGAATTATTTTTTACTGAATGAAGTTGTTCCTAGCATTGGTTTAGAGTTATATAATTATTTTCATATATTTATTAAAATTTAGTTTGATAATTTATATATGAAATATCAGGTATAAATTACTAAACATTCTTTAAACTTCTAAAATCTATAATACCTAAAAAATATAAATTTCACCCCTTATTCTAATCAATGTTGATTTAAGACCTCAATTAAGAGTGTGACATATTCGAAGACCCATATCTATCATATGTCATGACATATATTTATTTCTTCAACTCCATATAGTGAATACCTAATTAGTAGAAGGTAGGTAAAGAGAAAAAACAATAGAAATAGATTTTACATTCATATTGTGGGAATCATTTCACTAAAAATTCATTCTAATCACATCTGTCCGAGATATAAAATAAACCTTAATAAATAATTCATGAAAAAATAAACTCTTCTGGGAAATGCCTTGGATGAGCCCCTCAATGTTGAGGGTAATAGATCACCTGGTTGAAAGAAAGAATATAGTAAGAGAAAATAATGATAATAATGAAAAATAATAACACATAAAATAATGTAAAAATGGAAGAATATAGAGAGAAAGAAAACAAAAATAAACATATAGTGGAGAATGAGAAGAAATAAAATTTAAAAATAAATTAAATAAAATTAAATAAATTGATGAATATAGAAAAAATGAAAATTAAAATAAGTAAAAAAAGAATACTGAAGAGAAGAATGAGAAAAAATTTAAAGGTTGTAACACTTATTAGAATTAATCATGAATGCATTATATATTATTGGAAACTATAATGAAATTGTATATTATGGAAAAAATTAAGATAGAAATAAAATTAGGATGAAGTCAACATAAAAACAAGAGGAGGCCTCCTCCTCAATAAGTTGGTTTCTGATCTCCCTTGGGTAGTGGTTTAGCCCTCCATTTATAGGTAGAGAGTCACCTCATCCTCCCCTTTTTATTTTATTAAAACACTTATTTGGAAGTGTCTCCCATATCCCTGGGGATATCCCATAAAAACAAACTTTTAATACCTTGTGTAAATGGAATGGAAACAACATATCATTTTGGGTGTTTAAAACTTTTAGCATGAACTGGGTCCAGTATTGTAGTACTCGGCTTCCATCATCCACTCATGGGAACATGCTTGGAATTGGGGACATGGAAGGCATGATAAGAGGAAATGAGGTTCATTCTTGGTAGTAGATGTCTTTCTTTCATCATGCCTTCATAATGGATGAAGGTGAACTCGAGATTCCATTAATGTTTTCAAAACAAGGTCCATAGGTAATCTATAGAATCTGTTTTCTATGACAGTGGAGAAAGAAATCAAGACGCAGAATCAGGGGCATAAATAAAGGTTATTTTTGGGTTTTGTGGGGGTGGACGATGAATTAGAGTGGAGGAGGGTAGTATTGTTTAGTTTCTGGGAGATTGAGTGTGTGATGATCTCTAGAATAGTGGTGTAACAATAAATATAAATAGTAACTGTTGATGCATTTTCCCACATTACAAATTAGAAGTCACCACAATATTTATTGAAATTTAATACATGGTTTAGGTTACTCAACATTCTACATTATTGAGGGAACACAGATTCATTCATGCACATACATGGTCCATGTCACACATCCTAGCACACACAGGTCACAAGCCCATCTCTTCTCTCGGTCACTCCTGCAAGATCACACAACATTTCCAGCCTATAAAAAATATCGTGTGTAATGTATGGTGATATGGTCCCTTCATGGTGATGGATATGAGGCTATGGGTCACAAGATAAGTGTATTCTATGATTTGATATGATTTTTAAACTATTGAAATTGTACAAAAAACATAGAATTATTTTATAAAAGTGAATCAGCCAATAACAATTGCATAAATATAATTTAAATGTAAAATTTTACAACCCATTATTCAAAAAAAATATTTTCAATTATTTATTCACAAATATTATCTTTCAAATAAAGCATTTAATGACAAGTGAATTTTCATTAACAATCACTCAAAATCATTGGAATATTATTAAAAAAATGTTCATCATATATGAGTGCATCAAAAAATCATATGTAATAAGTACGTAATAAATGTATATAAAAAATTAATATAAATATTATTAAAAAGTAATATTTTATTTTAAATTTTGATTAATGTGTGTTATTTTATTATATATAAATTTTTTGTTTTTATGAAAAAGTTGGAATCCATGGTAAGGTTTTATCTTAACTAAAATAAAATTCATTTATTTATAATGATTTTTTTGAAACTATAATGGTTAATGCTGGGTTAATTCTACCATATGAATTTATTATGTTTGATTTCATATTTTTAACATTCACATAAACCATTTTTTATGTATTTCAGTCATTATAAATTAATAAGTCTATAAAGGTTTTCTCATATCAATTTTATTTTATTGATATATTTTATACATTGAATACATTCACTCTTCTGGGGGATGAATATACTTCAAAAAATGAGTTTTTATAATACATTTCACAAAATCAAAGGAATAAAATTTCCATTGATGGTTCTCCAATTCAATGTGTTATGGTACAAATGTTTCTAAATCTGTAAGGGTATCCTTTCTATTCTCACAACTAATTTGATATTTTTTTTTCTAAATTCATATTTGATTCAATTATATTTTATTTTCATTTAGAAACCCATATATTTTTCTCTCTATCTGATAACTATAGGGAGTACATGTCCTCTTATACTTTTAATTCCCATTGCATTAAAATTTAGAAAAATTGATCCCTGTATGTGGAAAAAACATTTTATATTTTCTTTGGTTGGGAATCATTTTCATCCCTATTTATATGCATTATATTTTTTATGGGGTTGTGTCCCTCTAAAAATAAATAATTAATTCTCATTATTTTATTTTGAAAATAAATTCCCTTTGGATAATTCAATATAAACTCTCCGAATGATCTATTCTCTTGGGATAAACATTCTAAAAATTGGGTGAAATAGGGAAAACCTAACGAAACAGAGTTGGGTTCATGAATTTCCCTTACCTTTTGTCTGAATGATTTCATCACATTAATTTCATGGAAAATCAAATTATATAAATTAATTAACATTTATTCAACCTTTTATACATTAATATAATTCATTATGGTCTTCTTATATTCTTTTATGGTTCTTTGGAAGTGTTATATAGTATAATTTCATCATTTGGTAGTGTTCATTTTCATAGTTTTCAGGATCGGTTTGTTTTTATGGATGAATTGAAGTTAGTTTAAAATGAGTATGAACATAAATAATATTTATTATAGGTTATTAATGATCCAACATAATATTAAATGATCTTATAGTGGATTTTATTATATACCATGAGGATTAATCTTTAGATAAAAGGTAATGATTCTCGTTTTACGTTAATTTTGGATGTTTTTCGAACACAATAAACTCATTTTGTATTATCATTTAGTATTAAGAGTATAAAATATTTCTAAACATAAAAATGGTTACAAAATAAACTTTACAATCTATTTTATACCATTTAATATTTTTATTAATATCCTTTAAGTATTTTATGAAAAATGAAAGTGCATCACCCACTATGCTGGTAAATTAACACATCACAGACGATGATATAATTTTTTGATAAAATTGAGAGAGGGACGAGTTTGACATTTGATATTCCATTAACATGATATAATTAAAGTACATTTATACTACTAGATTTATCATTAAATTTATATGAAGGGTGGTGATGTTATAATAAGTAATGAAATTGAAATTTAATGAAAATTAAACGAAAAAGAGAGAGAGTTTAGAAATTGAATTCCAATCTTGAGATCCTCCTCAAGGATCCTAGGATTAGTAATTTGATTAGGAAAATGTGTACTATTCTAGGGGTGGAATAGGGAAGATTATTGGGTTGAATATAAGCAGGAAATCTGTCTTGATAGGTGTGAGGAGAAGAGGGTGTGAGGGGTGGTATTTATAATCAAGGGGAGAGTTGTTTTCTTATTATTTTAATCATTAGATTCTTATTGTGATAAAGACAAGTAATATTGTGGACTTTGGTGAGAAAATAAAATAATTAGTTCATATTATATTGACACAATGGTCACTTACATCATCCATTACTCATGCATGAATCAAAAATTCATGTTTTTAGTATTTATAGAAAATTTATGTATTTTACTATTCACAAAAAATTCAGTATTTCAGAAAAGTAAAAATAATTCACTCTAACCTTTTTATTAAATATATAATTTGAAAATGAATTCTATTTTAATAAATTATTTTCTTAAATATGATTAATTTAATTTTTAAATATAACCATAATTTACTTGGAAAATAAAATTTTTAAAATTATAACTAATTTTATTACACTTTTAAAATTTACTTAAGTTCTTATAAAATTATATAAAAATCATAAAACATAAAAATATTTATTTATGAATATTTTTTGTCAAAATAAAATTTCATTAACTTAATCGTAAAACATTTATGACATAAAAATACAAACACTTAATTAATAATTTTTATAATATTTCTTTACTTATATTACGGTATAATTAAATAATATTTTCACTTATAAGATAGATACACTTTTATTTATACTATAATTGATACAATTACTATTCACTCGGCTAATTTACTATTCATAAAGTACATATTGCTATTCATAATTTTAAGTTACTATTCACTAGAAATTAAGCTTTTCCTATCAGACACCAAATATTTAACTATCACAACCATGTTTGTTGGATTTTAGGAATTCAAAACACATAAGTGGAAAAATTATGTTTAATCACTATGATATAAAAGTCAAATTTCATTTGGTTTTTATTTTAGTCAAGATGTGGATTTGTGTTTCCTAATGTGATTTTATATGAAAAAAATATAATAACTGAATTTCCATTGATAAAGCATTTGGTCATTAAAATCTTACCACATTTTAAAATTTCAACCTTAAAATTTCATTTTATAAAACCATGTACAAGTATTCTCAATCATTTCTTTCTCTAGATTCCTTGTTTCTTCTTCATATTTATGGTTCCTCTATAACACTTTGACAAGGTGTGTTTACTTTTTGCGTAGAACCCTATCTATCCTATCTAGAATATTTGCTGGATACTCCACATATGAGAAATCATCCTTCAGTTGTAACACCTAGGAGTTATATACATGTGAGAGATCTAGTATGCACTTCCTTAGGAGTTATATCTAGAACACATCAAGAACATGATCCATAATTGGTTGAATTGAAAGCTGATAGGCCTCATACCCTGTGAGATAAAGGATACCGAAGGGGTTAATGTACCATGGGAATAACTTCCCATTATTTACAAACAACATGAATCTCTTTCATGGTGATATTTGTAGGACTAATTTATCTGCAAAATTGACCACCAATTCCCTTTATTTTTTGTCATCATGGACCTTTTTATAAATATGAGATGCTTTGATACGTTGTTGGACGTGTTGAACCGCCTTTGTCATCTATTGTACAAGATCAATACCAAGTAGATTTCATATCTCCAACTTATCCCAAAAAGTTAGAGCTCTGCACAAGTTTACATATGGTTCTTCAAAATGATCTATATGAAAACTTGAGCGGAAGCTATTGTTGTAAGATAACTCAACCAATAGAAGATATTGACACCATCCAAATTTGAATCCAAAAGAGTAGGCTCATAGCATATCTTCAAGAATAAGAATAGTCCTTTTAGATTTTTCGTCGTTTTGGGGTAGATAGGCCATGATAAAATTATATTAAGTACTCAAGGCATGTTGAAGACTAATCTAGAATTTAGATGGTAACCCGAGATCATAATCATAGACAATTGATAGAGGACCCCCCAAGTAGTATCACAACATCCTTCATATAAATCATTTTAATATGTTTAAGTGATGGATCTTCCCAAATATTGATTAATTGGGATGTCTTGGTGTATCAATCCACCACAACTCATATCAAATTATTTCGTTTGGATGTCTTCAGGAGACCAATGACAAAGTCCGTGTTGAAAGTTGGTGCCCTAGACCCATCTTGTTTTGTACTTTGATTACCGGTACATGTATTCATATTGTTATAATACATGTGTTAATCTTTCCATAATACTGAAGATACATCTACATCCACTTTTTTATGGAAATATCCCTAGATTACATGTCATATCATGGGGGTATAACAGATCTCAGGCTATAATTAGAAACTTGGGATACCATGATAGTAATCTTAATGTAATGTCCTATGTTCCTGTTATATCATTCTGATATCACTCAAATGATGTGTGACCATTAGGTGATGGGGTCTCATAAGCATTGAAACTTCATCTCATGAAGTTCGCACTTGATGATCTCTATTAGTTGAGATCATGATTACAGACCTACATAATAGGAATGCCACATGTTTTAGGTGTCATTGGCCGTTCCTATCTACGGACATGTGTAATGGTCATTTGACATGATATCATTGTCAATGGATGTCATTTAAATATGTACATTTGATTCACGATGAAAACCATGGAGAAAATGTTTTGCAGAGGTAGTTTGTATTGTGTATGTCATTAATGGCATGGAATTGATTGAATGATCATGAAAGGATTTGTCGCATCTGAGTCTAGGAAGAGATATCGCAGGCCTGGTTGATTAAGATGGATGCAACTTCACTAAATCCATGGCTATGGTAGTGGAAGGTAAGACCATCCAGAGAAATCAACAAATAAAATAATGTTTGATAAAGGATGATGACACTAGTGTGCATTCAGATTTATTGAGATATCGATGAAAAAGATTTTATGTTACAAGGACTGTGTTCGTAGGAAGGTAGTCATCGCTTTGAATTTTCCTTATCCCTATAGGGTCATCGATGGGTAGCTAGACCACGCTCTTGGTCAGTGGATATTATTCACTGCTATTGAACAAAGGGCCTAGAGGGTCACAAACAATTGTGCTTTGAGAATCTACCTTATTCTGGGAATAGGAATATAGAACATAGTGGCCCCCACCAAAGGGTCCAAGTACTATCCAAGTTTTATGGATCATCAAAAAATAAATAATTCATTAATTATTCATGTTTATAAAAATCCATAATTTTTTTATAACATGTATTTACAAGTTATATAGTATACACAAGTTTTAATATTATTCAAATGGATATTAGTATCTGAGGTTCATTTAATATTAGAAAGGGTTGTGAGTTAAGATAAAGACTCAAGTTGATCACGTCATATATTTATATATATATTACGAGTAAGTGATAAATTATAAATATTTTTTATGGATTAATTTTATTTGACATAAATAATAATTTATAACACTTATATAGTAGACGTTTATTACATGGATGCCGGGAATCCATACCGTGTGTTTTAAAAATTCCCTATATAAGTTAGAGAGAGGATTCTCCCATGTAACTATTCATGTGTTGGGATTGAGAGCTTCTCTCTCATCCTAGAATCTAGAGAGGGAGTCTCTCAAGCGATGGAAGATCTTCATGTTCATCCATCTTATATTAAAGGATCTTTCCCTACAGTGATTGTCGCTACACTGAAGCGAGAGTTAAAGATCCGCGCTAGCACCGAGATCTCGACGAGTGGCACACAAGAAGATTCGTGAGGCCTGTGTGGATGATCTAGAGGACTTCGACATTAGATTCTTTGAGAAATGATCTCTAGCGACCTACGATGGACTTGCCTACGACAAAACTGATCTACATACATGTTCAATTTATTTGTGCACTATTTAAAAGATTACGTGATCCTCAGACCGAACCGGGACAAGATCATCGGAGTTGAAAAAGTTATGTCACTCTTTTGATGCCCAAAATTTTATATTCCTGGCCCACTGGCTTCTGCAGCGCCATCCCGATACCTAACAATGGTATTAGAGGAATCTCAAGGTTTTTTGGAGTCAACAAAATTAAGATGCATTAAATTTAAGTGTGGGGTGTTAAAATGATTCATTCAGATATGATGGTGCGTGGTTTAATTTTCAAATGATCAAGATATGATCATTTAAAATATTTAATTGGATCAATGTCATCGTTTTTTTCATTCATAGGATGTTAATATCAATCATTATTGAGATAAAACTAAATATAAAATTTTAATGTTATAAAATATAAGGTAATATTTTATTATTATAATATATAATATAATATTTTATTATAAATTTTTTTCCAATGTAAAGAGGTGTAGAAAAAAATTTCCACAAAGGGGTGTGGAAAATACTTTCCACAATGTTTATAAAAAATGGGAAGACCATGACCCTATTCTGGGGTCTACTTATTTTTAAATAAATAAAGATAAATAGGAAAGGATGGTTGAATTTTTCTAAAGAAAAAGAAAAAAATAGAAAACCCAAAATAGGGTTGTCTCCTTCACGCAGCGCATAAGTGGCGTGCTTCCCCTGGAGGGAGAAACCCTAGTGGTGGCGGTCTACAGGACCTCCGCCCCACACTGCCCTCCCCCTTGCACAGCGCAGGACCACTACCATGAGGGCCGCCCTGGACCGCGCTGCCCCACTCAGACCAAGCCCCGCTGGACTGCGGTACCACACCGCTCCCACCCCGGCCTGGTCGCGCAGCCTCGGACTGAGCCCCGCCAGACCACCGCGCTGCACCGCTCCCACCACTGTCTGGTCGCACCGCCTTGGACCGAGCCCCGCCAGACCACCGCGCCACACCGCTCCCACCCCATCAATCCCTCCTTCTCACACAGGCCGAGACCCTCACCATCCGCTACCGGTCTCGGCTGCACCGGACCAAGACACTGCCGGTCTAGGCCGTGCAGGACCGGGGCATCGTCTTGCGGGCTGGCCGGAGCAGCGGCCTGCCGGCCATGCGGTTGGACAGTTTGTAGCCCCACCACCTCCAGCTCCATTCGATCCTGGATGGAAGATGATGCCCCATGGATGTTTCTGGAATGATCCATCACGCCGCAATCATGTCATGGTCACGCCACGTGCACGCCGCAGGTACGTCGAGGCCACACTGCCTTCACGCCGCGGTAATGCTATGATTTGGCTCTGCTCCATGACAAAACCCCGCTAAGGTTTACGGTCCTTCCAGACTCCTTCCCAGCTAGAGGTAACCCTACTTTAAATTAATTATAGTTTACATAGTTTTTAATAAAATTAATTAGAATTAATTTGGGGGTTTAAATTTATTTTAATCTGAAATACTAATTTAATTTTAATATGAAAATTAAATTAATTTTATAATTTAATTATTATAATTAAAATTAAATTAAATAAATGGAACTGATAAATAAATTATTTGAATTTAATCAAATTCATTTAATTTATTAGAACACCCTCGCACTATTTAAATTTATTGGAATTTAATTTTATTGTGCATATTTTACCCCAATTGGTATTGAGCTAGCGACTGACCCATGCATGTCTGGATTTATTTATTTAATTATTTATTCAATGGATGTGATTATTTTAATATTTAATTAGATTTATGATGGTCTGTGAATCTTCTTTTAATTCAAATATGTAAAAGGGCATGTGCGTCCATTGCACTAGTTGTATTTTGTACCATAGAACCCCTCTCCTACATGCTTGTATATTTTTAATTATACGGTGATGATTCGAGATGAAGACCCCACCATGTCGAGGTGGTAGTCCATAAAGTAGTTGAGCACTTTCCACTAGGGTCAACTGCAATGTGAGTAAAGTCAGGACTCAGGTATGGATGCCCCTAGGTCATGATTGATCTATTATGGATCGATCTTTATAGAATACTCCAGACCAGTCGAATTGCATGGTTTACCATTATGCATTGTTTATTGTTTATTGTGAATGTGTTATTATTGCGTGATCACATAGAATATTAAACAAGATAAAATGCCTAAATATGTGACGAATTATATTCTATTGCATGTTCAGTTGTGAGCGTGAAAACCGAGTTTGGACATAATAAATAGAAAAGGATTATATTTTTCAAAATCCCTCAAAGATATATTAAGTCTAATAAATGCCATGCATTTCTCACATTTAAACAGAATCAACTATTGGGGGTGATCTCTAGCCATACTTGAGAGTGACTCTTACTACGAGGGTGTTTTCATGAGAGAATTTGGTTGACATAACTAAAGTTAGTAGTCAAGGATTATCCTTATCTAACTAGATATCACTTTATAGGAAAGAGGTTGAGGTAATCAAGTTCTCATTCCAAAAGTTGGGACATTACTCAACCACACAAGGAACTGCAAGCCAAGTGGTTGGTCAACCTAGATCCTCCCTTGATACCCTCCATGTAGTGGCATAGCCATAGCTTGTAGACTACGTGGGAGGTTGCGAGGATCCTTGCCACTAGAATACTCAAGCGATAGAGTATTTCGAATTTAATATTGAGGGATATTAAGGTTCTCTAAAATAGTTGGAGAAAATAAAATGATATAATAATTTATTAATCATTAATGTCAAAAGGTAATAAAAACAATGTACAAACTACTCAATGTTTCTCTAATGTAGATTTCAAATGGGAATCACTAACACCACAAGTACTTTATCACTACAATCATTTTTGGATAAAGAAAGTATCATGACCCGCAGTAACTTTTAAGAGTGGTACAGGCACTTGGGCATAGTAATATGCCAAGAAAAGATGTTATATGTGATAGAATCCCCAATTCATGTTGAGCCTCCTCATGGAGCATGTGAGGCAGAAAAAGATAAATGGAGAAAGCATGTAGACGATATTCTTGATGTACAATGCATCATGTTATCATCCATGTCCAGCCAATTGCAATAAATGCATGAGAATGAGGACGCCTACAAGATACTTTCATATCTCCAAGAACTATATGAGGAGATGTATAGGCCAGAAAGGTATGATAACTCAAGTGCCTTTATAAGTGTTGGCTAGTATAAGGGAACCAAGTTGGTCATCACGTACTCAAGATGATTCGGTATATTGAGAGTCTTGAATCCATTGGGTTCTATCTGAACTAGAAACTATCAGTGGATCTCATTCTTTCCTCTTTACCATCAAGCTTCTCAACTTTTATTGTCAATTATAATATGAATGATATCAAAAAGTCACTCCAAGACCTTTTGGATTTACTTTTCCAAGCTGATAAGGATATGAAAAATACCAATTCATCTATCCTTATGGTGAACAAGAAAAACTAGGGCAAGGTAAAGGGGTCTAAGGACAAGTCAATGCCTAAGACAACAATGCATCATCCTACAAAGAAGCCAAAGATTTAGAGGCAAAGTAATGAGCAGGAAGCTTTCTACTTTGAATGTGTTAAGAAAGGCCACTAGATGAATAATTGTAGAGCTGGGAAGAAGAACCAAGTCGATGCTTCTACTTCAGGTATTTTTTTCCATAGAAATAAATCTATCTTTATCTACAAGTTGGGTATTGGATACGGCATGTGGGTCACATATTTGTAATCATATACAGGATTCATGTAGGTTCAAAAAGATTGAAAAAGGTCAAGTGGATCTCTGAGCTGCAAATGGTGCATGTATAGCAGCCTTGGTAGTGGGAGACTATCACATAACCTTTCCAACTTCTTTGGTTATAGTTTTAAAAAAATTCTATAATGTACTTTATATTACCAGAAACATTATCTCAGTGTCAAGTCTAGACACTATTGGTTTTTATTTCATGTTTGGAAATAAATGTTGTCTCTTTTATAGGGATAACATATGTTATGGTATGGAACATCTTTACAATGGTTTATATATGATGGAACTAGAGAACTCAGTAATGGAAATCAATGAAAAAAATTGCCAACATGACTCAAATATCACTCGCTTATAGAACTTCATTCTTGGTCATGTAAATGAGAAGTGATTATGAAGATTTCCTCAAGAAGGTTATCTAGACTCGGTACAGTTAGAACCCTTAGATGTATGTCAAGCTTGTTTACAAGGAATGATGTCCAAAGAACCTTTCTCAGGAAAAGGAGAAAGAGCACATGCAGTACTGGAATTATTACATACTGATGTGTGTTGTCCATTTCTAGTAGATGCAAGGGGTGGTTTTTTATAATTCATTACTTTTATCGATGACTACAGTATGTATGGCTATATATTCTTAATGTGGTATAAGTCTGATTCCTTTTAGATATTTTTGGAATACAAAAATGAAGTAGAATACCAACTTGGTATGAATATAAAAGCACTATAATCAGATTGAGGTGCAGAATATCATAACCAAGCATTCATTGATCACTTGAAGGATTTTGGGATAGTATCTCAACTCACTCCTCCTTATACACCATAATGGAGTGGTGTTAGTGAAAGGAGGAATCAGACCTTTTTTGACATGGTCAGATCAATGATGAGTCATGCAACTATTCCATTATCCTTTTGGGGATATGCTTTTCAGACATCAGCAAATACCCTTAACCGAGTACCAACTAAAGCTGAAGATGGGATTACATATCAGTTATGGTATTTAAAGAAACCCAGTATGACACACATACATGTACGATGATGTGAGGGGTTTCTCAAGACTTTACCAAGTGATGAATTAACATCCATAAACATCAAGATCATCATTATAGGTTATCCTAAATAAACTAGAGGATATTACCAATATAACCCATTAGATAGAAAATCCATTGTGGCAAGATATGTCACATTTAAATAAATGGAAAACATTTCTATTGGAAATAGTGCGAAAAATATTGACTTCAATGAATTTAATGCTCTATATGCAGAAGAGTTGGTAGATGAACAATCTCTATAAGAATAAGTGGAAGAATAAGTTGTTCCTGAGACATAGAAACTGTGTAGGTCTATGTGAGATGTTAGAGAACTAGAGTGTTATGGTTTTCTTGTCACCGATTCAAGTGACACATTATTCCTTGAGAATGATGAACTTATAACCTAAAAGGAAATAGTAGAATGAAAATAAGCTGCTTAATGGAAAGATTCCACGAATTCTAAGATGGATTCCATGTATCAAAATTTTTTTGGATACTTGTAGACCCTCCAGGTGATGTAAGGTCCATTAGATACAAATGGGTATTCAAGAAGAATCTTGACATGTATTGTGTCGTTAATAACATTAAAGAAAGACTGGTTGCTAAATGTTTCATGTAATTTCAAGGTATTGAGTATGATGACTTTCTCACCAGTGGAAATACATAAATCCATCAGAATATTTCTTGCAATAACATCCTTTCATGATTATGGAATTTGTAAAATGGAAGAAAAAACTTCTTTTATAAATGGGATGTTTGTTGAAGATTTCTATACGACTCAACCTGAAGGGATTGTTATGTAAAAGAATTCCAATAAAGTATTCAAGCCGCATAGATCCATTTATGGATTGAAGCAGGCATCAAGATCATAGAATGTTTGTTTTGATGAGGCCATATGAGATTTTGGTTTTTTCAAAATTGAAACCGAGCCTTGGGTCTATAAAATGGTTAATGGGATGTAATCGTTTTCCTAGTATTATATGTTGATGACATATTAATTATGGGAAATGAGGTGCAAGTCTTACAGTCAGTTAAGGCTTGGTTAAAAGAATGCTTCTCCATGAAATTCTTAAGTGAAGTCTCCTACATTCTAGAGATCAAAATCATTCGAGAAAGTTCTCAGAGGTTGCTTGGTCTAACTCAAAGTACATATATTCACAAGGTACTCAAAAGGTATAGTATGGATCAATCCATGAGTGGATTGTTACCTATGCCACATGGTGTAAATATCTCCAAGAAAATGTGTCAACAAGCACAGGAGGATATTTATAGAATGAGTAGAGTCCCTTATTCTTTGGTAGTAGGTTCTATCATTATTCCATGCTATATACTAGGTTTGATGTCGCCTTTGCTTTAAGAATGGTGGGTAGATATCATTCCAGTCATGGAGAGCAATATTAGGCTACTATTAAAACTATCTTAAAGTACATGAGGTGTACTAAGGATACGTTCTTGGTGTATGGAGGAGATGAGGAACTAGTTTTGAAGAGATACACCGATGCTAGTTTCTAGACAGATCATGATGATATGAAATCGCAGCCAGGCTACAAATTTTTCCTAAATGGTAGTGCATAGATCTGGAGAAGCTTGAAGTAAGATGTGGTTGCAGAATCTATAGAAGAGTCCAAATATATTGCAGCTTCTGATGCAGGAAAGGAAGAAGTGTGGATACATAGCATTATCTCAGACATTGGTTTTTTACCTAACAGTGCATTCCATGTTCAAGTATATTGTGATAATACTATTGCAGTGGTGCCTTCCATGGAGCCCATGTCTCACCCGAGGAAAAAAGAATATTCTTCAGAAGTTTCATCTCTTAAGGTATTTTACTCAAAGAGGTGAAGTGACAGTTATCAGAGTAGCCATAAAAGACAATGTAGAATACGCCTGAATAAATCCATTTCCAAGCAGAATCATGATTCAAATGTGAGAGTTAGCAGATAGAAACTTTTTACCAGTTGTCTCTAGTGCTAGTGGGAGTGTTGAAAGTGGGTTCCCTAGACCCATCTTGTTTGGAACTTTGATTTCCACTACATGTATTCAGTTTGATATAATAAATGTGTTTATCTTGACATAATAGTGTAGATAATTCTCCATCAAAATTGTCTATATAAATTTTCCTAGATTACATGTCGTATCAAGAGGGCATAACAAATCCCAGGCTATGATGAGAACCCTGATATACCATGATGGTTATCTTAAAATAATGTCCTATGGTATAGTTACATCATTCAGATAGGGTATAGATGATGTGTGACCATCATTTCATGGGGGATCATAAGCATTGAGACTTCATCTCATGAAGTTCACACTTGATGATCTCAAGTAGTTGAGATCATGAGGACATACCCGCTTAATAGGAACACCCCATGTTTCTGGTGTCATTGGTCATTCCTATCTATAGACATGCGTAATGGTGTTTAGAATTGACATCATTTTCAATGGATGTCATTTAATTATGTACATTTGATGCAAGGAAAAAACCATGGTGACAAAGTTGTGGGGAGGTATTTTGTATTGGGTACATCATTAATGGCATGGAATTGATTGAATGATTGAGAATGTATTTCTCGCTTTCAAGTTCAGTAAGGGATATCTTGGGATTGGTTGATTAGGATGGTTTCACCTTAATTAAATCCATGGCCATTGTAGTGGAACATAAGACCATCCGGACAAATCAACAAATAATATAAATTAAGATGAAGGATTATGACACTAGTGTTTATTCTACATTATTGAGATATCAATGATGAAGAGATTATATTACAAAAACCGTGTTCGTAAGAAGGCAGTCATTGCTTTGACATTGCCTTATCTTTGTAGGGGCCTCTATGGGTTTCTAGTCCTCGCTCTTGGTCAGTGGATAATATTCACTTCTATTGAGGTAAGAGCCTAGTGGGTAGCACACAATAGTTCTTTGAGAATCTACCCAATTCTGGAAATAGGAATATAAAACATGGTGGCCCCCACCAAAGGGTCCGAGTACAATCCATGTTGTATAGATCACCAAAGAATAAATAATATATTATTTATTCAAGTTTATAATAATTCATTGAATTTATTTATAACATGTATTTAAAGGTTATATAGTAAATAAAAGTATTAATATTATTCGAATCAATTTTAATATCCTGGGTTCATTTAATATTAGCCATAGGTGTGAGTCGAGTTAAAAACTCATGTTTATCACATAATATGTTTTTATATATATTTTGAGTAAGTGATAAATTTTAAATATTATTTATGGAATAATTTTATTTTTCATAAATAATTATTTATAACAATTATATAGCCGATGATTGTTACTAGGGGTAGGGAATCCATATTAAATGTTTCAAACATTCTTTATATAAGTTAGATAGAGGCTTATCCCATGTAACAATTAAAGTGTTGGGATTGAGTACTTCTCTCTCATCCTAGAATCTAGAGAGAGATTATCTCAAGGGAAGGAATATCATCAAGTTCATCCATCTCAGATCGAAGGATATTGCATTGCGGTGATTATCATTGCATTGATGTGAGCATTGAAGATCTGTGAAGGCACCCAGATCTTGATGAACGATGCACATGAAAATTCGTGAGGCATGTGTGGTTGATCAAGAGGGCTTTGACATTGGAGACTTAGAGAAATGATCACCAGCGACCTGCAGTGGACTTTCACACGACAGAACAGAACTAGGTACATGTTCAATTTATTTGTGCTCTATTTAAAACCTTGTGTGGTCCTCGGACCAAACCGGGACAAGATCACTAGAGTTGACAGGGTTATTTCTCTCTGGTGATGTAGAAAATTTTAAATTCCAGGCCCACCGGCTTCCACTGTGCCATCCCGGTACCTAATAGTCCATGATAAAATTCTACCATTTCCATGTGGGTATAGATAATGGTTGAATAATACCTTTGTAATTCATTCAATCATCATTAACTTGAAGACTTATCAAGTGCCTTGAGAAATATTATGCAATCCCCTTCTTTATTTTATCTCACAATAAGTGATCCCAGAGATCACAATACATCTTAGTACTCTCATAATGGATTGAAAAAGTTTAGCTATGTGGATTCTCCAAAAAAACTATCTTTATACTAGGTGATAAAGGAACAAATAGCATTGTTCCAATCTGAATTAATTATCATTATAGGTATGGAACTATTTTTGATTCCCTTGTTTTACTGCATTCACCCACCTTTGCCACTCCAGATCATCACTTTGGGCCTCTTTAATAATCCATTGGATACATGGCTCAGAAATAATTTGTGATAGGGATGATGTATTACCTGACATTAAGATTTACAAATCCATACTTGGTATGTTAATGAAAATATAGTCTTTATCAATCTACAATAAGGATAGTATAGTACATTAGTTTCAACAAAGAGAATCTCCTACATTGTTCTCTCTTCCTCGATGATAGTGAATAGAGTAATCATAGTCATTTCTTAGCACTAACAATCACATTTGAAGAAATTATATCACTTTTTGAGAATGTATACTTTTGGATCTTGTGATTGGTATATATATATCGCACATCACACAATAAAGGTTGTAAAGACATTTTTTCATAGTAAATATAATAACTTCAAGCACAAGATCATATGCGTGGTAGTTGTGCTCATGTATCTTCAACTACTGTGAGGCATTGGCTATCAAATTATCATTTTTCATGAGTACACAACCCATTTATTTCTTAATAAAATCAATGTATATCAAAAAACACTCTGCAATTTTTGGTAATTTGATTAAATGTGTAGTTATAAGCCTTCTCTTTAGCTCATTGAATTTTTCCACACAATATTTTGTCCAGACATACTTTACCCCATTACTTGTTAATTTAGTTAGCGGGATTGACCATCATGATAAATCATTCACAAGACATTGATAAAACCCTACTATGCATAGATAACTATGGATTTCTATGACACTAGATGGTCTACCCCATTTCTCTATTACCATGGGTTTTTAAAGGTCCATAGAAATTCACTCACTTGTGATAACTTTTTCCATGAAAGTGAATTGTTGTATACAAAAGTCACACATGATGAACATGAAATACAAAATATCAATCATCAAGGTAACCAACACCAGATTTATATGTTATTCATGTTCCTCCTTTCTCTTGGTGTAGATGTGAATGTAATCAATAAACAGTCCCTTAAATTTTTCAAGGAAATTTCTGGATAAACTATTCATCAAATCCATTAAGATCACAAGGTAATTAGTAAGTTTTCATGGAATCACCATAAACTCATAGTGCCCATACCTATTAATTAATGAAGTCTTATAAACATATTCCTTATTCACCTTTAGATGATGATATCCTTAACGAAGTTCCACCTTTGAGAAGTACTATGTTCCTCTCAGCTGCTCAGATATGCAATCAATCCTAAGAATAGGATACTTTTTATATATGAGGATCTTATGGAGTTCTAGATAATCAATACACCACTACATTGATCCATCTTTCTTCTTGATAAAAAGCACTAGAGAACCCCAAGGTGATGAACAAGGGTGTATGAACACTTTGTCCAAATTCTCTTGAATCTTCTTCTTTAACTCCTCTAGTTCGATAAGAGTTATCATATAGGGAAATTTTGATATAGGAGTAGCTCAGTGTATGAGTTCTATTGAGATTCCTACCACACGATCTTAGGGATTTCTGGGTAACTCTTCAAGAAATACATCATTGTATTCCCTCACAATGGGCATTTCTTCTAGGTTGATACCTTACTTTGACTCATCAATTTGAGTTTGGTATGCTTCTTCGCTGGGAAACAATGCCCACACCATTGAATGATTCTTCAATGTAGATTTGTGATCATCCCTACATTTGTAGAGGAGCATGTGATGTTCTGGAAAGTGAAAAGATATTTTCTTTTTCACAATAGTATATATGTTCTCCATATAAAGGATCCAATCCATCCCACATATGGCATAAAATTCCACCAAGGGAAGTATCATAATATTTGATGGAAGAATCATCCCACATACACCAACAGGTGAGGAGTCCAACAGTTCGGTTGCATTGATTTTACCACTATGTGTTTTTACAGATAGATCAACTTCATGGTTTCAGGGCTTCAATTCAATAGTTCTATAAACATATGACATATAAAATAATATGAATAACTAGAATCAAATAATAACTTTTTCCATTCGTAAGTAAATAATAATTTCACGTTTTTTGAATTAATTATATTTCTCCACTTTTTTAGTAGTGATTGAATAATCTATTCCTTTATCCTATGTATTCAGGGGCTGATGATGCTGATTACCCTTAAGAAATCGAGGTTTATTTCACTAGCCTTTATAGTTCCCTTACGCCCTACATTTGTATAATTGGAACATGGGTGGTTCTATTCATTCCTCGACTACATTTTCTGACCTTTTCATGTATTTTCAATATTCATGAGCTTGGTGGCCTTCTCTCCAACATTTGAATTGTTTTCCTGTAGCATTGATGCAGTTCCCATGATGCTTCTCCCAAATTTTTTTATGCAGGTTGTTGATTTATCATTCCACCTTTCCCATTAGACCATCTATCTTGAAACTTCATCTTTCATTTTTTATCACCATAGCTATGGGACCAAACTCGAAACTCCATCTCCACTTTGAGAGCACATCAAATAACTTCATAAAAACTCCCTATGTATCAATTTGAAATAGCCATTCGAAGGTGTGGTTTTAAACTATTAAAGAATCTTTCAATTTTTATCATTTCTAAGAAAAAATGAAGCATACCTTTCAATCCTTGTGAAAATTTATTCATAGGTCGTGACATGTTATCCTTCCCTTTTCTTCAACTCTATGAATTCCCTATCTTTCTTAGTTTGAACAGTTTGAGGGAAAAACTTTTTAAGAAAAATTAACTTAATGTCTTCCAATTACATGTCATAAATTTTGTCGCTCAGGTTGGTGGTCTTAGTCAACACCCAACATTGGTAGGCCTCTCTATATAGGCCATAAATGGACGAGGACACATTCTAAATCTAAGAACATTGAAACATTTAAAACATATTCTCTGTTGTTTTGGAACACTATTCCTCAACTAGTGGATCAGTAGTTCTAGTAAATGTTGGTGGTCATTTCTATAGAAAACACAGGAGAGCTAATTGTTGACTCATTGGTGATGTATGATATTCCACATTATTCAGATTATTGTTCATAACCATGGAATGTCGGGTAAGCATCGCCATGAAATTTTTAACTCCACCTACCAAGGAATTGGTAATGTTGTTTGGGCAGTCGGTGTGTTGTCCCTCGTAAGGTTTGATTCCCTAGTTTCTCCAGGTTCCAACCATTTTGAAAATATAAAAGGTTGGAAGAAAAATTAACTAAAAAAAAATTAATATATAATTTATTCCTTTGTTCAATGAATTATAATATTATATCTTGTGGGATCCCTAGGTTTAGAAAATCTTCTTGTCCTCTTACTTATACATTGTATCATACAATGAATTTCACCAAGGTTCTATAATACTAATTCCCAAATTAACCAAACTATATTTTAATACCAACTCTAGAAACCATTATTTTTCATATATTAATATTACATAATTTTAATGATAAACAACATTAAAACATTTCACATTGCAGAAGGAAAGGTTTAGTGCCTTGGGAAAATTTGGACAATATATAACTTTTACAAAAAAAACATATAATTTTATTTAATTCATTTTTCTATAGCTTCATATTCTCCCTTGAATTATAATTAGTAGAAGTATTCACCAAAGGATATACATAAAAAATCTGTGAGTAGGAATCTATGTAAGAAGATATATAAGAATATGAAACAAAATTACATGGGGTGATCATAATCATTATCATCATAATATAGGAATAAGATCATAATTATGAGAGGAATCATTTATAAAAGTCTTAGAATGATGCAATGCATAAAAAGGAATCATCCTAGATTAATGGTCAAATATCACAGATAGTTTTGAAAAAATATTATATCAATTTTAAACATATTTTACTTTTCTTATGATGATCTTCATATTACCCAGTGCACTAGAGCACTATATAATTCCAGGCGCACCCCATACATCACAACATTTACATTATGATGCATGCCACAAAGAACATATATCAATAATTAACATAAAATAACCAATGTAAAGGAATGGGGTTAATTTCATGAGAATAAATTTATAAACATTTGGTTCCCAGAATAAAGATGGAATAACATACTTGAAATAAGAATCATCATCCTTGAGTGAAGGAAACAATCTTGAGAAGTAGAAGTAGTTTTTTTGAGAGAAGAGTTCTTTTGGATGAAAATTTGTTAGTCATAAACTATGGTAGAAAACATGTATATCCTAGAAAAGGTAATAAAATTATGATTAAATTATATTTTTGGGATAACCCCACTGAAATTTGGGTGAAGGTGGGAAAACAAAATGAAGGAGAGTTGTGTTCAATAATAGACCTTACCTTTTGTCTGAATTCATTATTTACATTATTGTAATGTATAATCACATTAGATTAATTAATTGACAATTATAGATCAGTTTATATTGTAATATATTTCATTATGGTCTTACTAAGTTCTTTTATGGTACTTTGGATGAGTTATGGAGTTCAATTACATCATTTTGGAGTGTTTGTTTTTAGTGTTTTCATGATATGTTTGATTGTGTACATGAATGGAAGTTCATTTAAATGATTATGAGCATCCAAAAATTGTTATTATATGTGATTTATAATCCTCTATAATCCTAAATTATCTTAGAATGATTTTTTTATATACCAAGAGGATGATTCATTAGATAAAAGTTAATGATGAAGAATTTAAGTATCTTTTTGCGGGTTTTTAAACTCAAAATATTTGTTCGGTTTTATCATCTAGTATTTTAAGTATAAATTATATCCAGAACATAAGAAAATATTAAACAAAAATTTACAATTTTTTTAATCCATTTAATTTCCTTATTAACATCCTTGATGTTTTTTAGGAAAAATGAAAGTGCATCGCCCATGATGTCTGTAAATTGACGCATGACGGGTGATGATTTCATTTTTAAGATAAATGAGAGAGAGACGAAGGATGATACTATTAGAAATTTCATTAAAATGATATAATTCCATTATATGTAGGGTAATATAGTTATTCTTACATTTTGAGGAAGGGAGGTTAGGAGGGAATAAGAAAATAAGTTGAAATTGAAAAGAAATTGAGAGAAATTGAGAGAGAATTTTCCTCTTGAGATCCTCCTCATGGATCCTAGGATTGGTATTTTGAGGAGACCATGAGCTCGAAGATGTGGGAGAGGGACTAAGGAAGAGTATTGAAATGAATATAATAAATTCTCAATGATTCAGATGTTTTAGGACAAGAGGGTGTGAGGGTAAGTATTTTTAGTGAAGGGGAGTGGTGTTTTCTTATTAATTTAATCAATAGTTCCTAATTTTTCTCAAGATAAGTAATTGTTTTAATTATTGTTAATAAATATAGAAATTAGTGCGCGTGAATTCTAACCAATAGTCACTTAAATTATCCATTACTCATGAATGACTCAAAAATTCTGGTTTTTAGCATTTATCATAAATTATCGTATTTTACTATTACTAAAAAATCCAGTTATTCAGAAAAATTAAAAAAAAAAACTAACCATATTTCAATGTGTAGAAGCCTAAAATGAAAAATATTTTATTAAAATAATTTTATAAATATTATTAATTTAATTTTTAATTAAAATAATCATTTACATGGAAAATACATATTTTAAAATTATACAAGATTTTATAACACTTTGAATATTATCTTCAGGACTCATAAATTTATCTAAAAATCATAAAATATAAAAATATGAATTAATGAATACATTTTGTGAAAATAAATTTTTATTTAAATTAATCATAAAATATTTCTGACCATAATATTTGAACACTTAATTAATAATATTTAAAATATTTATTTACTTATACTACAATATAATTATATCATATTGTTACTTATAACGATGATAAAGTTTATTTATACTATCATTGGTATGATTAATATTCACTTGGACTATTTACTATTCATATGTCTAATATTAGAACTCATAAGGGAAGTTACTATTCAACAATAATTATTTTCGTCGTATCAGACTCCAAATATCTCACTGATCGCAACCGTGTATGTCAGATTTTGGTAATTCAAAACACAAAATGGAAAATTATGTTTAATAACTAGTCTATAAAGGTCACATTGTGTTTAGTAGTTCATTTAAGCATGTTGTGACATTTTTATTCCTAATGTGATTTTATCTAAAAAAATATAAAAGGGAATTTCCATTGATATAACATTAGGTCATTACATTAGAATAATATGATTAAATGATTTTTGGGCTTAGAATATTGTATGATGAAGGTAATTTTAGGTTTAGTAACATATAGGGATTATTTTATTGACATTAAAATTATTAAACTTATGTGAACCATATATATACTCATAGAGTTATCGTATTAGACTAATCCAAATACACTCTAAAACTAGAACCTAACCTGATCCATCACATACCCCAAGGGCGTTACTGATCCCCATGAGGTGGTGGCTAGAACATGGTTATAAAAAATAATAAGACTAAATTATTTCAAACAACATGAATCAACATAATTGAACATATATAAAATTTATACAATAGACGAAAAGATAAATATATTCCACAATAAAAAAAAATAATTGAAATTAAACAATTCAAGAGTATTAAAAATATATATGTGTAGGTTCAACCAAAAAAGGCTACCAAAACAAGAAAACAAAATATTCCATGTGATAGAGGGGGAAGACACTAAAAATATCACTAGTAGATACCCAAATCGGTTGAAAAAAAACATTTATTCCTCACTGTGCTTCCTTTCCAATCCCTCCATAAAAAGGAAAATCATATCTATGCACCAAATATGGTGTGTGAAGGGATTCAGATAATAGTCTCAGAAGGGTCTCACCCCAGGTATCAGTATCATGTCTCTGAAAAATAATCTATGAATGATAAACATTAATGAAAACAAATCATGATAACAGATTTAGAATTTTTATTCCAAAATCATGGAAAAACAGTTTAATTTACTAATTTTCTCTATTTACAAATAAATCCGATAAATCAGTTTCAAATAATTTAAAATAGATAAATCAAAAAATATATATCATATCAAATAACCAAATTATTTATCACATATCATATAAATTATATTGTAGTACAAAAAAACATTACTATCCAAAAGCAAAATCATATGTAACATCATGATACCTATCACACAAGGTCAATATATCTTGGGAACTCATGACTATTCGAAATTATCATGTACGCATCAAGACAATTGATAGATGAATTTAGTGTAAATAAAAGAAAAACCCCACAAAAAGTGATCCCCAATAGGCCTTATAATTCAATTGACTAATAATCACAGAGAGAAGAGGAATTCCCCAAGATTAAACCCATTGATTATTGATAGGACCGACTAAAATCCACTGAAGTACACGAATATTCCCTAGTGATCCATTTTTCAAACCAATTCATTAAACCATTTTTATCAAACCATGATTTAAAAACCATTTTTTTCAAACCATGATTTAAAACCCATTTAACAAAACCATTTAAAAATACATTTAAAACCATTTCCATTTACCAAATCTTGGGGAAAATCATCTATTATAAAAACCTATTTCCACATATATAATTTTTTAGTAATATCCTTCCATTTCATTTTATAAAACAATTTACAAAAAACATAAGCAACGAAGTTCACCAATACTAGATAGATAAGGAACTACCAATATCCAAACTCATGTCGCACATTCCCATAATAGAATCCATGACTTGGTAGAAACCATAAATGAAAATCAAGGCCCTAGAATCAATATACCAATCTCATAATTCATTAAATTCAATAAAAGGGTTGGAGGGGGAGATAAAACAACAAATACCTCAAGAACTCAAACCAATCACCCCACAAACAACAAGTATTGGCCCCCAGAATAAAATCATATAATGGATATATAAGTAAATAGTTGAAAATATACCCACATAACAACTAACCCAATAATGCAATGCAATGGTGCTGCATTGATCAAATGGAATGAATAAGTAGAAATGATATCTTATCTAGAGGGATGTAGTGAAACATCATTGAAGATACAAAATAAATGTTTTTACTCATATTTCGTGTCATTTATTTATCATGAAGACTTTAAAAACAATAGATTCCTCACAAAAACCTCAAACCAACTTTGGTATTATTTGAACACGGGTAGAACCATACAATTCCGCTAACCAATTTATACACTGTAAAATAATTAAAATAAACCTTCTTACCTGATAAATAGGTAATTTTTATCAGAAAATGATATTCATCCTCATTATTCTAAAGACACACCATATTTAATATGAAAATAAGGGAAGAGAATAAAAATATCTGAATGAGGGTGATAGCATGTTAAATACTCCCCACCTTATGAGTTACCTCCCTTGATAAGTCATATTGAAAATTTTAGTATGTTCCTGAGGTGAGGCCAAATCCACCATCAATGAATCACACACCCTATTCTCAGAGAATTTTATGTATGTCGTGATAACTATATATTAAATAAAATAGAATTCACACACATGACATTCCCTTGAGAGTCAACTGTTATAATTGTTTCATCATAAATTGAAACACATGACTCGAACTCAGTCTCCACAAAACTAAAAAATGATAGGGGTTTGAATGATACTTTTGCATTTTTGATATGTGGAAAGCATTATCAAATCCATTCAATTGAGATTCCAATTGCAATCGATAAACAACCTACCAAAGTTGATCAATGAAAAAATTGTCCTTTATATCTTGGTGATATCATTCCTTATTTTCAATGTTGATGGAGACCCAAAAAAGAAAAAACATTGAAGAAAACATGGTAATATATAGAAAACAATAAAGGATGAATATTTCAATTCATATAATTTATATTCTTACAATTCATTGTAACCAAACGTGGATGTATACCCTCAATCATCCTAGGCATCTTATGATGAAGACTCTGACCAATCAGATAAGCCTCTCCCACAACTTCCTAATAATGTAGTGATTCTCACAGGTGAAAAGAATTATCCTTTAAAGGATACAAATTTATTCACAATAGATAAATATATTTAATAGAAAAATATATTAGTCCTATATGGATATCCCACAATCCACCCAAATCCTAGATATCTATAGGATGTATATCCCCCATGATCTATAGGGCATGCTCCATCTGACAGATTATTCAAGGATGATACATTATAATAAATCTAATATGAGATTATATCTCCTCATGATGAATTCTTAAAACCATGAAGTAAAAAATGATCCCAATCTGAAATCATGTCAAAATAAACATCATGTAACTTCAAAAGATCTCACACATGCAACATACATGGATCATCAAATTTAGGAGTGTTTCTAATTAGTATAAAATAAGATGACTTTATCAATTGATAAACCACCACACAGATATCATTATTTTCTCACAAAGACCATGGTAATCCAAAAAAAATAAAATTAAACATCATCCCATTTCAAAATTTTTACTAGAGGAGGATGAATCTCCCTAAATGGTTTCAAATGCTTCGCCATAGTTTGATGGTATGTGTAATAGTGGGATACATAAAAAACAAAGTCATTCTTTATATCAGACCACTATAATCACTATACTAGGTCATACTAAAATATTCATATTTCTAGAATGAAAAACTCATTAATAATTATGAAAATAAAAAACTAAAATACTTACAAATTTTTCTATGAAAAACCAACCACTAAAACTGAGAATGCCATCTATAGAGAGAGACCAACTTGAAACCGTATCCCCACCATACATGTTTTCCCATACTACTCTGAACTAATGATCATGCAACTAAATCCACAGAATAGACTCATAGAGAGAGGATGAAAACAAAAAAACTATTCAAAACCTTGCCAAAAACATTTTCTCGAGAATCCAAATGCAATAGAGAAAAAGTCCCATATGGTTCCAATATTCTATTCAAATCCAAAATAGTTAGTGAATTCACATTCAGAGAATCTACAATGAAATTAATCATCCATTGGGTGTAGGTGATATCAAAGTCAAATGTCTAAAGTTATTCCACCCACCACCTCTATATAATATTACAATATATCTATGAAAAGAAAGAGTTCAAACTATAATGGCCAGAAAATATAATAAGCATTTCCCCAAAAAGATAAATCCCATAACATTGATGATCCTGAATAACTATTGAAATCACTATAACATTGTTGGTGTAATTATTCTCAAGTATTCATAGTTTATAATTGACTTAATATACCACATTATTATCATTCATGAGAATACTACAAAAAAAAAGATGTAGAACCATTACAAAAAACCACACATCACTTAACATGATCATGTAAGATCCAAATATAAGTTGATATTAGTAGAAAATTAAACTAGTCAAAATATTACTGATGCTTTTCAAACCTTGTGAATTTTACCACATTCCTAGTAAGTGTAGTCAATGATAATTCCATCTAAGAGAAATCTTTTATGGACACTCTATAGTTTCTAGCATGACCATGGAAGCTCCAAACCTAAATGTAATTCTTTGTCTTATACCATTTTTAGACATCCATTACCCTCACAAGATCAACTAATAAGCCACGGTCAGAAATTGTGGTCATTAAGAAATTCACTTCTTCATCTAAAAGATTCATTTTGAATTATTTACATTCAAACATTGACTTCTCAATATTACCAGAACCAAACTAATTTGCTGCTTGTGCTCATTCTTGGATCTTGAATATCATTCATGAAAACTACAAAAAATGTGTGAATATACTCATGAAATATATGATTCATAAAATCCATAAATACTATAGGATTGTTATTCTATTTAAAGGGAATCATAAGATATATTTAATGGTCATACTTGCTTTAGATATCCATCGTCGGTATATAACTGTTGTAATGAATTTTAAGCTAATGGTAACCCGACCAAAGATCAATATTTGAAAATCACTTTCCCCCTTTAAATGATGAATCAAATCATATAAAAAAATAAAATGTCTCTTTATTTAACTATTACTCATTTCACAATCCAAATAATTTACATACAATTTATGTGAACTAACTTAATTATTGGAAAATTCTCTAGGTTACCTAAGGTTAAGAAATATGGAGAGAAAAAAAATTCACAAAATGATTTTTAAACTGAATCTTTAGAACATTCATCCCCACTGCATCCATAGAATAATGTGGTATCAAAATATTTTTCATCCCATGAACTATGAAAATCATATTATCTATCAACCATTATATAGTATTGACATTTAAATAATTATAAAAATGTAATCAAATTCTTTTAAAAAAGTTGTATGTTTAACAAAAGAATAAACATAATCTATTAAAACTACTAGAATAACCAAAATATTCTAGATCTGTTTATAGGAAGGTCATGAATGACCAGAAATTAGATCCCAATCTCCTAAAAATGACTTTGATTACCCATCTATTTGATGAAATGTGTCATTCCAATGATAAAATGAACCTCGTCATGGTGTGTAATAAGATAACCCATCCAAATAATGACGTAAAAATGATTTAGAAAATGTAAAAGAAAATCCTAAACTAACTTCGCATAAGAGAGTGGTAGAACATAAAATGGACACTAAAACCCCAAATGTTTCTTCTTCCCAATATGTTTCACTAACTCCATAATAAATAACATGAGTTCCAATTGATGGATTATCATATAAACCAAGTGTCTAGATTTAAACTAATAGGAAACAGTAATATCATTTTAATATACTTATATCAAATATTCAATAAATCTGGAACCTCTAACTATTTTTAGACTAATATCATACTCCCCTAGAAACTCATCTACTTAATGAAGGGTTTTTACTACTGAGGTCTATGTATAGAGCCTTATAGTCATTGAATAATCTGATAATGCTATAGTATATATTAGATATAATAATCCATGACCACATTAAGGTGTATAAATGGCCTGAAATAAACACATTAGATGGCCATATCATCCCCAATTACTGCTCATATTTACATGTGATGAATAATGGTTCCTTTTTTATATGAAATTACCAAACTAATAGCAATTTACATGCACACCACTAAATAAAACAATAGGTATCGAAGTGGAATGATTATAATAATCACCTCCACTAGTCCTAGGAAGATCCTACCACATCCTCATTTTCTCTGGCACACCACGAAGCTACTACAATGTGGAAGAGAAGGGCTGAAATATCAATCTTTTCCATAAGAATTAATTTTTTCCAAAATATCATTGTACACTGTATATCCATTAATCAAAATCCAGATCACAAATACCTATGATATGATATATATGGTTGGAATCCTTTTAGGTATATATGAGCTTTTAGTTAGCTGTTCATTAAAAAGCCTTATGAAAGATGAACTAGCTCAGAAAACCGATTGGTTTATGATGACAGTAAATTTTCTCCATGATACAATGGGGGTGACACTAGAGTGATTTCCAATACCAGGGAGTCTGGAAAGAACTTCAAAAAAATGTGATTCATGAAACTCTTCTAGTCCATGCCCACATTCTAATGATCATGTCCAATGGAATCCACCATTTCTTTTTCTGAACCTCATTTCTTAATGATGTTAAATTCACCATGACACACTCAAGTGTTTCAAAAAGTTAATGATTTTATCTAATAATTAATTCCAGACTTATTCCTCCAAATGTTCAATAATACATTTAAAGGGTGGTTCATTCTCATCCCTGAACTACCATGATTGATCAATTTCTCCTACACCTCTTGGATATACCTCAACCTCTATGGTATGATCTTAGAATAAATTTTGGGTGATATAAAAAAACTAAAAACCTTATTCCATCAATAGTGTTATGATCTATTGGATTATTTCCATGAGGATCCAAATCTACAACCTCATTTGTGACTCAGAAAACATTTCTCTGTTACATTCAGCTACACATTGAAACCAAAGAGGCAGTCATAAAATTGAACAATATCGATCCAAACTAGAAAAAACATATGAAAAAGCTGATATTATCATCACAAAATCAAAATAGGAGACACACGTCCCAACACTTCATTGTAATATATGTCTCAGTATGAAAAAAGTTGGTCATGCTGTCACCTTAATGTACCTCTCATGTATAGAAAATCATATCTCCCGTCTACCAAATATCCCAAGACAAGGCCCACTGTGGAAAAAAAGTCATTCTATATGATGTAATAAAAAAATATATTATATTATCAAAATGGTACCCTAACTGATATATCATATACCTAAAGGGATTTCTCAATCCCCATGGGAAAAAATAACACCCATATATCATTCAATAATTATAGGGAATGGTTTATTCCAACATTAAGCAAGAATATGGTGCACATATACAATATATAGAACATCATAAAAATACATAGCATAACTAAAAATAATAGAGGAGACCTAAATGATCAAGAGTATTAAATGACTCTAGGTATAGGCCTAACCACAATGGACTACAAAAAAAATTTAAAACCAACTTGTTCATGTGATTTCAGGGGAAGGCTCCTACCATCTCACAACCATATTTCCAACTCTGTAGAGAGAAAACCTCACTACCTCACTACAGACCATTCCAATTCCCTATATCAAATGACATATTGAGGTCTACACCCACATAATGGTTATGTAGGTAGTGATCTAACATGATCAATAAGGGATCACCATGGTTTTTCATATCATGTCAGTAAACAATAATACATCCATGCACAACATTAATGAAAATAATGTATGATAACAAACTTAATTTTTTTATAACAAAATAAGAGTAAAATAGTTTACATTCCACTTTTTCCAAATTTTAAAATAAATAAAGAAAATCTATTTAAAAGAAGATCAAATAAATATATCAAAAGATATATATCATGAAAAAACATACCATGTTATGTATCACATATCATTTCAAATCTTTGGTAGTACATTTAGATAGTACAATACATTATAATAATCTTAAATATCATTATGCTAGGGGTTACACGAGTTCAATATATCATGTAATTTCATTACTAACATATAAAATCATGTACACATCAATCCACTAGATCTATGAATCTTGTCCAGAGAATAAAGAAGTACCCTAGTATGGGATCCCCCAATAGGTCTAACAATTCACTAAAATAAAATTCCATGAGAGAAGAGGAAACCCCCAAGGGAAACCCCCATGACTATTGAATGTACTTATTATTATACCTCCCACCTATGTACCGAAGGATTCCCATGTGCTCTATTTTCAAAACCAATCCTTCAAAAAAAATTCATAAATCCATGATTTTAAACCCAATTCACAAAAACCAATTCATAATGCTTTGAAAACCATGTCAATTTCCGAAAACCATTGGAAAAAATTATTCTATAAGAATAATATTATACAAACACACAAAATTTTATTCATATCACTGTATTTCATTTAAAAAAATAATTTAAAAAAATTAGGATCGATGTTCTTCATAAATGTAGGCTAGATATTTGACCACCTACCTAAATACAAAATAATGTATTACCACAATGAAATCCACCACACAGAAGAAAATAACAATAAAAAAATAGTCCATAAAATAAATCTCCAAATCATATAATTGATTAATCCCAACTATAGGTTCATCAGAGAATAGTAAACAACATTTACCTTGAAATTACACAACTACCACAACACAGACAATAATTACGAGCCCATATGATTTTTTTAAAAAAAAAATCTTGAAGAAAAAAAATGGAAACCTGACGACATATCTATAAATCTAGGAACAAAATGCAATTACACTTCCATGATTAATGGAAATAATGAAGAATAAATGATCTCTTACCCGTAATGGGGAACACAGTTTCTATGTTGATCTAATTCTGAACGAATCAACTGGATCAAACAAAGGCTACCAAAATCACTAGAGAAGGGATTGAGGTCATGAGAAATGATGGATTTAGAAGAATAAAATATGATTCTAATTATCTATCATCCAAAAAAAACTTTTCACTACATTTACATGGTGTATACTCCCTTTAAACAACATTTAATATTTGGGACTCAGATAAACTAAAAAAATCAATTCCCTTTTATTAAATATTGATCATATAAAATTTCAATGTGGGTAACCATAACATGAAACATACAAAAAACATGTTTCATACTAGGTTAATTTAATAAGCATAGTATAACTTACTTGTTTTGTACTCCCATTAAATGATGTGTATTTATCTTGCTGAATTCAAAAAATACTTATTCATCACATGAAAATCAAACCAACTAGATAATTCTCTAAACTTAGGAATAACACCATAAATACATAAACATGTTTATACTTGGAGTCCATTAATTCAAACATACATAAATACCATAAAATTACGTCATTATTCCTAGAAAATGTGTTTTATCCATATGAGTCACCACGCAGGCCCAATTAAAGAGGGAAAATGAAAATAGATTAAAAATTCCTAAAATAAGGAAATATGATGTTACAATTATAGTTTGAATCATTATTCTCATAGTTGAGTTTAATGTTTATTGGGATGAAATAAAGGTTTTATGTTATAAAATATCATATTATTGACATTTCATATGATTATTTACTTTTATTCTATTAGGTCTTATCAATAAATGTTATTTTTTAATATTTTGTTCATTGTAGAATTATGAACCTGAACCTATGATTGTAATGTCTAAATAAACTCATATAACCATCTACGATTGTACATTTAGAATATATGGTTATGTAAACTTAAAATCATTACATATGTATTTATAAAAGGAAGAATGGGTTTTTAGTCATACAGATGGTAGTGATCATGATATTTATTTTTAACATTTATCATCATTCATAACTATATTATGAATGATCTTGTATATTTTCAGTAGTGATAGAAATTAAAATTTTAGGGACATAATTAATTTATCATAGAAAGAACATAAAACCCTATATTATTATATAAATAATTATATTTTTTTTTAAAACCTGAAAAACATGATAATGTTTTTAATAATTTAATACCACATATTACATATTTTTATAAAAAAAATTACAGATTTATACCCAACATTATACATTTATATTATTTTTTATTTGGAGATGAAATAATATTATTCTAGATCATATGTTTTGAAAGAAATATATGATATTAGTTTGTAGTTAAATTTGTAAATTTTATATCTTTAAATTGAAAAAATGGACAATATTTTTTATATGATCATATAAAATATCTATTTATATGGTATTTTTTTTTATTTTTCAATAAATATTGATTTTTGGGTGAATTATGAAAATTATGGACATTTCTTAAAAATACCATATCTTATCATGTAATTTTGAAATTACATTATATGTTGTAATTTTTTGGGGTAAATTTGTACACTTATTAATTAAAAAAATAAAACCAATGTAATAATTTATATTTTTTATTTTGGTATAATTTCAATTTTATGATTAAAATCACAGTTTTTTAAAAATAATTCATTTTTCTTTTGATCTTTTTATAAAAATGAATTTTCTCCACTCTATGAAATTGAATATTTTTATTTGGATATAATTTTTGGAATAATGTTGCTGATATTTTTGGAGAAGGCTGGTTTTAATTTTAGTCTTTATTAATAGTAACCTTAGAAAAACATTATCTCCGCGGTAATGGATAAATGCTGAGTGGGGTGGGGGAGTAAACTAAGTGATAATGCATCAAATATTTCAAAATTATGGATAAATATAATTCATTGATTTCAGTTATAACTTATCGTATCTTTTATTTTAAAAATTTCTATTTATCCCCACATTCCATTGAGAAAGATATATAATATATGTTAATGTTTCAGGAATTTTCTACTGTATGCTAATATGTTTCTTCTAAAATAATAGGTCTAATTATTAACTAATTGATTCATGTTTGTTTATTTTTCTTCCACATTCAATTCAACTTTATGCATAATGAAATAATAAAAATATATTCTTAAATATAGTATTATATTATTATTATTATTATTGTAAAAAACATTTTAATCTAATTTTCCATCCTAAATTAAATGAAAACATTGCTTCTGTGTTTGTGTAGACTATGACCTCTATGAAGTGGTGTGTTTCCTTTTCTATCAGCAGATCATATGGATGGATTAAATGGAAGAAAAAATTAATATATATAATATTTTTGAATTATTTATTATTCTTTTAGAATAATATGTTACATAACTTCTAACCCTACAATCTATATGAAAATTATTTTGTACATCATGAGTATGTGAGGACTACCACATCCACAAAGGGATGTGATTCATTTTTCCAGTCAACCTAACAAGGATGGTCCTAAGGATAAAACTAAGGAATAAATTTGAATTATATATAATATTTATGGAACATGAAAATTAATATAACTTCTAAAATATTTTACTTCCCCTAGTATAAAAAGTAAAATGATGTTTAGCCATATGTATGGACTAAATTCTCTATGAAATGATTTGATTAATTTTTCCTGACCAACTAAAATGGTTAGCATTAAAACATTTTATAATGTCTGAATTCTATAATTATAATAATTTTCATATTAAATTGTTAAGGGATATATTATTATACTTCCCATAATCAATGTTGTGATGTTATTTTGATGTTATAAATTTAAATTATATAAAATCTATAACATTACTATTCCTATTTTAAATTAAATAATTAATTGTAAAAATGAAAGGACTAAAATAAAGATATTATAATGAAATGAATAAATTTTTTAATAATGTAAAAAACTATATAAATTTTATTATTCATGAGAGTAGAGATAGAAATTATATGAGTGGGTACACAATTTAATATATTTACCTTTAAAATGTGGTTTTAAATGAATTAAATTTTGACACCTCCAGATCAATGTTTGTTAAATGTTTCAATAATGTTAAATTTTATACATTAATTATTAATAGTTTTCATTTTAAAATATAACTTAATTTCATTTAATTAAATTTAAAATTATTCCTTTCAATATTTTCAATGTGGGTTATGTTTGAGCTTTTACTGATATGAAAACAAATGTTTCTAACATATAGAACATGCTTAAAATTTTATAATTTTTTTTATTAATTCTTAATATTACTCTATTATTTAATATGATTTAAAATGTAGATCTAATTATCACTATTCTAGGAGTTATTAATTTTTGATGGTTTTCAATGAAAAATGATTTTTCTTTTTATGATTATGAAAAAATGGGAAAACAATTCTTATTGGTTAGGGTGAGTTTTTAAAGGGTCTTACGATGAAATGGTGAGTTAAAAAAAATATTGTTCATGATATTGTAATTTAAAATTATAAATGGTGATATTTAAGTTTATTATAGATCTTTAATTAAATGATTGGTAATTTATTATATGAAGGTGAAAACATAGGTGTAATAACGAGTTAGTCTCTCTAATTAAATTAACTATTATTCTGTAATTATTTCCTACATTTGGTATTAGTTAAATGTGGTTTGAATATGATGCTCCATGAATCATATATTATTTATAAAAATGGGTTTTTTGAAACATATGATTTAATAAGGTATGTAATTCTTATGAAATTATAAAGGGAAAAGATTTGGAATTGATTTCATGAGATTCTATATTCCTCAATGGGCATTGATAATTTTCCTTAAATAAAATGTAGTTATAATTTATTTTCATTGAGTAAATGTATGATTTTATAATTTGGATTTTATTTTTTTTGTTCACATATATTTAGTGAGGTATACTTTAATTTCTACAATGGATTTCATATTTTAATCTACAATAATTGGATCACATTATTTTTATGACCCTTTTGGAAATTGGAATTTATCATACCATATTGTCAAATGCTTTCCATAGTATATATTGATGAGTATAATTTATATCAATGTCACAATTTGTGTAGTGATTATTCCATTTAAACAAATAAAAGGATTCTTGAATCATACATGTGTGTATATATAAATCCAAATTTTTTGGAAAATAATGATTACTATAAATTGGTTTCCATTATTTAATATATTCTTGTACCTAATTTTATAAAAATCTAAAATAACATAATCCTGGGAATATAAAAAAATGGAAAACATAATATTAAAATCATATTTATGGATTTTTAAGGTAATGGAGAGTTACATTTGGTATTAGAGGACTGGTTTAGATACCTTTATAGGTTTTGAGAATATTAAAATACACTATTAAGAGATTTAGATTTATGTTTATCATATCATTGGAGATACATTGAATATTTCAATGTTTCTTTACCTATAACATATCTATTTAAAATAGTATCTTAGTCATGAAATTGTGCATAAAATGTACGAAGGCCTAAAGGGTATAATGAAATTCCAAATCAATAATATCGAATTATTAGAATTGGACATTTATTTATGGTGTTACCTCATCTGAATAGTAAATTCATGGTTCCCCACCTAAAGAAGGTCGAAAAAATTATCTATACAAGAACACAAATATAATGGAGAAAATAATTAATTGGAACTCTTTCGATTTGGGTTGATCATCAAACCTAGGGACAAATGAATGATTGATACAATCATTGGAGATGATGTTAATGTTTTAATAAGTACAAAACATAAAAATGTGAGTCTTTATAATTATATTTTATAGGTGAATCTTATTTATGGTGGAATATACTTAAGAATTATAAGGAAAAGGATGAGTTGTATGAAATTATTAATGGATCTTCAATGCGTAGTAGTATTTTTCAATAGCTATTTATTTTTTTAGAAAAGAAATATCTAGAGTTTATAAAAAGGGAAAAATAAATAGATGCTATATTTATGAATAAAATATTTGTAAATTTGGTAAGTATGCACTGTAATTTTTTAACCATGAGAGTAAAATTTGTAGATTTTCCCCTTATCCAATTCAAATATTCTAAAAAGTATCAGCCTCTCTAGATTTTAAATATTATGAGGTTGTTCTGTTTTTTATATAAAGGGTTCTATGTAGTTTTATAACACTTATATACTTTGTGGAAATATGGGTAAGAAGCAGTTAAGGAGGAAAACAATATAGAATAGTTTAACTATGAAATATTTTGTTAATCCCTCCAAATAAGACATATATAGAAAAATAGAACACTAATAATGTCTGATTGTTTTAGGAAATCTTTACTAATGTTCTAATACCATTAATTTGGATTATCATTGGTTGAGAAAATTTTTTGATCAGATTTGTAATAATAAAATATATAGCTATCTTGTAGTAAGATGTTTAGTTACAATGAGATAGAAAATTATGATAACAAATGCTTGATGTTAACATCTCAACGTGGGAGCCAACATGATTGGAAACATAAATCTAAGATAAATGTTTTTTATACTACTATAAAAGTCATGGTATCCTCAAACAAATTGGTGTATCGAAATTTATATTTCCAATAAGATTATTATAATGTGTTATTTATTCAAGAACTTCAAATTATTCTATATTGTTGAAATTTTCATATAAAATGTAAATTTAATTTCAATAAATAATGTTATAACTATTTGTAAAAAATACTCAGGGACGAATATTGGACACTAGAATTTATGTAAATCATCATGTTATCATATATTTAATAGCTTTTTAATAAAACCATGTTTTCTTTCCCGTTTTAGAGATTGAGGCCATTTTCTGTAGGGATTGGATTATAGTTTAGCATTAAAAGATGTATTGGAAAGATAACAATTTAAAATTTGAGAATGCTTTTCAGTTTTACATAAAATTAAATTTATACTATTGATAATATATCATGAATATAATAAACTGATAAAATGAAATGTTATTATTACATACTATATATTATCTAAAATAATGTAATAATTTATATTATGGATGTTATATTAGTCAATGAATATCTAGATGTATTTATTGATGATTTTTCTAGATTTAGTCGTGATTGTGATGTTTCATTTATAGAGGTCTTAGTTGATGATTCTAATAAAATGTTTAAACATCACTATTTATTAGACCTTGTATGACATTTGAAATTGAAAAATAATTTATAATAGTTCCTTGATAAGGACTCCATCCACCATATTACATAACATTTAGGAGCTACTACTCTATTTTGTTTTAGAAATATTAATGTTTACATGAGATATTAACTTGATTATAGGTAACATAATGACATACATTTTTAGAAAAATTGTCCATTACTGAAGATTGATGACATGTTTCATCTTCTCTAGGGTCATGAGGGTCTTATGATGATTGATTTAAGGTCTAGGTATCTCTAGCTGATGGTAAAGAAGAATATATACTAAAGAATGAGTTTCCTAAATTGTATGGGAATTATGAGTTTCTGGTTATTCCTTTTCTGAAAAATAATTCACCCAATGTAATTATAGATAATTTGAATTGTGTTTTCCCTTAGTGGTTGGAGAACAATATGGTGGTTTTATCTAATGATAATATTGGTTACTCCACATGTTTTTTGGAACATGATAAACCTTCATGAAACCTTTAATATACATTATAGATATTAAATTACCTGTAAAATTTTGTAAATGTGATTTTTTTTTGTTCCTGATTTTTTTCCTGGGGTATATTTATTCTCATGATGACCTAATTATTTATCATGTAAAAAGTATAGTGGTATAGGAGAGGGAAATTATTATGAATTTCAATTATATTTGGTGTTTCCATAAAATAGTGGGGTACTACAATGAGTTTCATGAAAATGATTCTTATTTATCTTTCACACAAGTATTGTTAACTTGAAATAGATCTTTAATTAATTTGGGAAAAATAATTTTTTTAATGTATAAAATAAGTTAATAAATTATTTTTAAATGATTTAGTTTTATCCTTAGACACAAGAAATGGATTATTTTCATTACATAAACCATTAATTTAATTTAAATGGTTGTGTATTCATACAATATGATTGAGTAATTTCATATACTTCACATCAATTAAAATTCCCGGATTGGAATAACTCTATATATGATATTGAGCTCATTTGGGTAGTAGTTTATATTAAAATTTTCATATAACTTTTATATGGGGTAAAATGTTAACAATATACATACAATGATATTTTAATTTATATATTCTCTTATGAAGGATTAGTGTGAGGAAGAAAAGTTAACAAGATGTGATTAAGGATTTTATTTTCATGATTCAGTATTATCCTTGAAAACAAAAATTATTGATTCATTTGTTTGAAAATAATTTTTTATCATTACCAGTGATACATTGGGAACATGAATTTTTTAATGATTTAATTAAAGTTATCCATGAATGTTTTTCTTGTAAGAACCCCACTCTCCTGGTTTAGGTATCACTATTGTCATCATTGTCACAAAAAATTAAGAATTCTAAAAAGGTTATCTTGATTTGAAAGCAATTTTTTATTTTTTAAGAAGGCTATTTTCCTTAAATTTATCACTGATTAAGAAGGATTAATGATATTTTGAATAAGGATATATGTATTTAGTGATTGTAGTGAAATATGGATTTTCTTATGTGATGTCCATAAAACTATTGCTTTTTCTTTTATGTTGTATTAATAGAAATAAGTGAATTATGAATATTATTTATATGGTGTAATGAGAAATGATATTGATAAATTTACAATGAATTGTTTTCTTTTCCATATGTTGTTTCTAAGTTCTAAATACCAAATGTCATTCTTCAGCTATTTTTAGTTTCAGAATAAAATTTGAAATTAAATATAAATATTTCAGGATTAGATCACACATTATATATCATGGTAATACTTTGATATGGGGTTTTGGTGATTATTTAACTAAATATATGATATTTTCTCTCACTGAAGATAGTATGTATTTTGATAAATGTGATAAAATTCATGATAAAGAGACTATCCAATTATATATTGAATGTATCCCTATTATATCATATCATGATATCATATTTACCTCTAATTACTAGAAACAAAATTAAAATTCAATTGGTTCTAAATTAAGACTATGTACAACTTTTCATCTAGAATATTATTGACAACCAAGGAGAATTATTCATACTATAGATGATATGATTCAATATGGCTCATTAAATTATCAAGGGATATTAGATTAATATCATTATTTTGGTGTAATTTTATTATAATATCATTTTTTATTATAGTAAATGGATATCACCTTTTTAAGGAATTATATGGAAATAGGTTTTTAAATCCATCATAAATGTTTGAAGTTGGTGTGAAAATTTTATTGGGACTGTTGATGGATGATTAATTGGTTTAGAAGGTATAGATTATTCCACAGTTAATTAGGGTAGATCTAAGTAGGAATATATTTTATTAATATTACTAGAGGAATGCTATCTCATATCAGGTAGGAGGTTATGATTTTCTTAAAATATATCCTTGAAAAATTCTAATGTTTTTTCTATAAAAGGATTGGTGAGCCCATAATTTTTTGAAACATAAATATTTTAAAATATTGATTAATTTAATTTCAAATAGAATTACCTCCATGTTTATAACATGTCCATTATATTTTTATTGATTATTTTCTAATGAAGTATGTATATGATGAATGTATTGTATTTTTCCATAATGTAAAATAGTTAGAGGAGAATATTTATTATAAATAATGGAAAGTATATATTTTTTATTTAAGAGACAAATAATTGTGTAATTTGGTGATTTAATTTGTTATTTTTTTATAGAAGAATCACCTGATTAGGGAAGAATAATGGGAAACAAAAGAAGTAATTGTATAAAAATAAAACAAATTTTTTATGTAGTGAATAATATTGCATGGATTTAATTTAAAAATGGAGGAAATAAAGTGTATAACTGGTTGACGTAAATAATATTTCATTTTTATTTTATATTGACACTCATAAATATATTTTGTTTATGAATATTAAATATAATATTTTATATTATACTTAATTAAAAATAGAAATCATTTATTCTAATCAAAATGTTTTTATTGAATATTTAGGATTTTAATGTTAAATTTATATATCTTAGACATTCAAATTGAGAAAATGGTCATTAATTTTGAAATCCATATATATTATATTTCTTGGGGTGGGTTTTTTTTTATTTTATTGAAAAGTTTTTTTCGATTAATATTAAAAAATAATGATTATGAATAAAATTATCATTTATTGTAAATTATATAAATATTATATTTATGTTTATGAGATTTTAATTTGATTTAGTCTCCTTTAAATAAAAATACCCATATTATTTGATTGGAAATATAATTATAGTTTATTTTGGTTTAAGTCATTTTATAAATAAAATATATATTTTTTAAAAAATTATTTTCACTGATGATTGTGTATTTATATTAATAGTATTGATAACCACTTATTGAGATTGAATATGTCATGACCCGTCCTCGGGACCCGTGCCGTGACTACCCCAAGCCCACCTTCCATAGGCCAAGGGATGGAGACTAGCACCAAAGGCGTAAATCCCTAACCTGGGAAGGCATTGCATTTATAAAGACTAGTCACACACATGAAGAGTACACAACTGGAAGAAAAACACTATGTAAAACTGAATACAAAGGTAGTGATTAAAGTAAGTGGGCCAGTACAAAATATCAAATGACAAATATGAACACGTACAACTAAAAAAGGTAAAATAGCTCCTGGATTGTCCACTGGGGAATCATACCTAAACGGTAGGTACAGATCTCGAATGACCTGTAGAGACCCGAAGCTTAACGTACATGGACATTACATTACATTTGCGGAATACTTAGTACATAACAAAAAAAACACACAAAAGGATCGTAATAGTTTAGTGTCTTTGGAAACTCGGAACGTAATCTTCTAATCGTGGTGAAAGATCATCAAAATCTTCCATAAAGATCTTCCTTTTTTTTACCTAAAACCTTTCTTTATATCCTGGGGAAAAGAAAACATAAAAGGGTGAGCTCAAATGCTCCGTAAGGGTAAACAAAAGAAATATCAATCACATCATATACATAAGCACATAACTTTTGGAAATCTTAACCTGCAAAAGAGATCATAATTTCATAACATGGGGTAAATCATGGCAGTGAAATGTAATCACAATAATCATAACTTAAAACATGAAATTTTGTGGCATTCACACATAATCATAGAGAATCATTTCTTGTTAGTCAAGACTCATTGCCAAGACTATCTTAGTGGACAAAGTCCCTTTCTGAATCGAGTAACCCTCGTTTCAGTCCTGTATCACTGAACCGGTATAACCTACCGTTCCAGCCCTGTCTATCTCATGAGATATAAAATCTTTAACCAATGCATTGGAGGGAGATATAGGTCCCACCCATCTCTTAATGATTCCTTTCTTATGTGTGCCACATAATCATAAACCATACATCATAGCGTAACCCATGTAATAAAAATGGGATTCTTAAACAACATGAAATCATAAAACAATTCATATAAGATAAAGGAATTCATAAACATAATTCCATCACAACATAGTCAAATAAATGTAAAAATATGGATAGAAACAGAACCCTTTATTATCTTAGATGGAAAATAATTTTGATAAAACACTTGAAATTAATTCTTGAGGAAAATATCCTTTCTTCTTCAAAATCAATTCCTTTTCACAAAACATCATGCAATTTTAAAAGAAAGATAACTTATTGAAAATAGTCATGAAATATTTTGGAGGAAGGTTCATGAAAATAAGGCTTTATAAAACCGTAACAATCTATTCGTGCCGTATAAGTTAAAAAAACATTCTTCTCGTACTTTTGTCGGAAAAGTCAAAAAAGTACCTCGTACGAAAAGCGACAAAAGATTCCTTTCATATCATTTACTAAAAACTCACCGAAGGGTAAAATTGGATTTAAACAATTGTAGGTGGATGGAAATAATATTACATATTGAGGAAATATGGATGATAAAATACACCCTAGTAAATACTAATGTATAAACAATCTCGGATAAAAATGAGATTGTGATATTTCCCTTACCTTAGGTCCGATTTGCTTCGTATGTGTCCGAACCTCCTGTATAATGATTTAAATAATTTCATTGACTTATTACAGAATCATATTCATTGTTATGATATCATATATGGTTCACTTATGACTTTATATTACCCGTTCTTTTGTAAATTCCATGTTAAAGAAGCGTTTTTGGTAAAATCGTTTCATTTATCGTAGGTGTTTTGACTTGTTGTTCTTAACATTATTATTACTTATATCATGATTTACTTACTTCAAGAATATAAAATATGTTTTATATATCATATATATTCAGTATATATATATATATAATATAGATAAATGAAATGAAAAAACACCATTCATGGAGACGGTAGTCCGTACGTACGCATGAACGCTGTTTTCCTTTCCTTATTGTCTTGAATGGAAGTAAGTAGATGACATACATATACATATATACATAAATCCAGTAGCTTTATAATGTCATATATTTCATTATTATTTCTTATATATACTTTTTAATCATTCTTAAATGGTTAACATGGAGAATGAATCTCATCGCGTCGTGGAGACGGTAGTCCGTACGTACGCACGAGCGATGATATCGTTCCCATGGTCGTGGAATTGTGTTAAAGTGTATGCATATTATTTCATTATTAATATCACTTTATAATAATCATATATAGTTACTCATTACACCATTATACCCATCCTATTAAGGTGGTGGCAGAAAATAGATTACACCCCGGCATGGAGACGGTATTCCGTACGTACGCACGCGCGGTGATTTCATTTTTCCGTAGGATGGATAGAAGGTGAAATAGGGTTGTTTCATACTTATAATAACATATCAGTATATGAGTGATACTGATGTTATTACTAAATAATGAAACAACCTAAGAAGAAGAAGTGGAAGAAGAAATAAAGATGAAAGAATTGGTAATAGTAATTACCTCTTCTTTGAAGCGCCTCTTTGAGACCTCCTCTTAGGGCACTAAAATTGTTCTTTGAGGAAGACCAGAACCTCTAGGATGTTTCTAGGGAAGTGGAGAAGATATTTTGTCAGGGGTTTTCCGAGCTTGGGTGCTCAAATTGGTGTGAGGAGGAGGGGGAGGAGGTGTCCTTTTATAAGGGAGGAGAGGGGCACCTTAGGAATACCTCAAAATATTATTTTATATTAAAGTCCAAATCGATTTATAGTGGTTCCAAAGGGTCTTATTTCAAAGCTAAAGCGGGTATGGGTAGAAATCCTATCAACCAATAGAATTTAGACAAGTTTAGGTTATTATTTTAACCTTATCAATTAGATTTAACTCTAAGTTAAATAATTTAACTTTTACCGTGTCTTTTTGTTTTCTTACACTATATGGTTAATACACTTACTATAACATTCCAAACGAACCCCAAATTGTTTATTATTAATATATATATTCTTATTTAAGTCATTTGGCAGAACCTTAGATTTTTAGGAATAAAATAACAATTAATAATATAATATTAGATTTAAAAACTATTTTGTGTCAATTTTGACACTATTTGATATATGATTTTTGTGAAAGTCATAAAAGAATTATATGTTCATAAAAAGTTGATTAAATCAACAATAATATATCATAGTAACCTAGAAAATTAGTGGAATTCATAAAAAGTCTCAAATTACATTCATTTGAGCATTTATAACATCAATTATGTTAATATTTCCTTAAAAGGTTAATTACTGCATCATCGTTGTGTCATAAATAAATTAATTTATTTAAAGTCTAAAAATTATAAATAAAATATCATTATGTAGGAAATCTTTTTCGCTTTCTAATGAATATTTATAGTCGAATTTATCTTATGTATAACCCCATATTAAAAATGTTTTAGTTATTACACTTTGATTTTAACTATTTTAACTATTCATTAAATAAAATAATATTAAATGTCATAATCTAATCCAAGTGGGCCTAAATGATAATATTTTACACTTAAGGTTGTTTTTGGTCGAGATACACTTTTCCAATAGAATTAGGACATGTGTTAGGGTAATAGTAATATCATATTTACCCTTAGATATCCTATTTACTTTTAACCATGGTAAATAAAAGTAAAAAGTTACTATTCACCAAAAATTATTTTCATCTCATTGAACCACATTTTACTTACTGAAATCAACCGTGTCTCTCGGATTTTTGAAATTCCATTCACAGAAGCGGTAAAATTATGTTTTATGAAAAATTCAGTTTTTTAACTACCACTTAGTAGTTTCACTATTCATCAAAAATTGATGTTTTTCAGAACAATGCCAAAATTTCATCCTAAGCTATATTTCATATTCCGAATTCAAAAATGAAGTTTATTTTACCAAATTCATAACATAGAAGTTGCATTAATTAATTTTAAAATTAAATCCCGCTGTTAAAACAAATAGCGTGTTTTTAAGAAACAATATCTATCAAAAGATTGACACTTGAGTATGTCTGGTTTAAATGTGAAATTACATCGAATGAACAACATTGTATTAAATTGTAAAAATATATTCTAAATATACTTTAAAACCACTCAAATTAATGATTTATCACTATTAATTATTTCTATTAAAAAAGTTGTTTTTAATTATAATTTAGTAATTTTCACTATTCATCAGAATATGAAAGTTATCCGAAAAGTACCAAAATTTCACCTTAGGCTAAATTCGATACTCCGAATCCAAAAATGAATTCCATTTTGAGAGCTAAAATTTCTAAAATTTAAAAAGTGGTTATTACTATTCATAACGGCTAGTTCATTACAATATTATAATAATATAACATTGTTTATTAAAACCCGGTATTGCGTACAACACACGCTATCGAGGAAGGTCGCGATTGCGTGTAATGAAAGGCAAATCAAGGATGAGTGTTGTGAAAGCTCCTTTTGGTGTAGCGTACAACACAAGAAATTAGTGAAATTAAAAAGAATATTTTTCATAAAATTTCTGGGTGTTACATTCTACCACCCTTAAAATGAATTTCTCCCTCGAAATTCGTCGGGGTTATAACTGGTTTACTATTTGAAATTTTCTTTAATGAAAACCCACATCGTAAAAAGGAATACCAAAACCAATCATTAAAAACAAAGGTATGAAACATAACGGTTACCCAAATAAACTAATCACTGGGTTTCCACACAGGTGAAAATATGGATATGGAAGAGAAATCTAACCAGCATGTTCTGATGGAGAGTGGTAGAGAACATGGCTATGGAAAAGCCAGTAATCAAAAATCCATAAATTTGTGACGATCTAAGGTACCATCTGATTCATCAGGTATAAGATCACTAGGACAACATTTTTGGTTTTCAAGATCATTTCCCTAAAGTTGAAATTTTGAATTAGAATAAATACTTTCTTTATTTTGGTACAATCTCACTGTTTTTCATGCCTTGAACAATTTCCACTTCATCTCTTAAATAAATGAAGTTAAATTTGTTATTCTTGAAGTGTTAGCAGATCATGTGATAGAATGACGGGTCATTCCATCTGTCTCAAACAAAAGGTTAGAAAAAATTATATACATAAGTCGATCAATAGTGAGATTAATCACATATGGTTCCTAAAATGGACTTATACTTTATATATCATACTGCTTAATATAATAAAACAAGTTTCTATTAAACAGGGACATCCTGTAGGCCAGTGGTAGGCGATAAAGGCCAGTCGCACTTCGGTTGTGGGTTCGATTCCCACAGCCTTGTCCGAAGTGATGGGCTGTCGCCCGTCCTGCAGGTTGTCCTTTTTCTAAAACTACATTACTATAACATCCCATCAATAATATCGAGAAAAAAACTTCTATCCTTAAACAATACTCACTTATGTCCAACAAAATCCCTTTCAATCTTTAGGCTTATCCATAATACTGCATTCCACTCTCATAACATAGTGAAAACGATTACCAGAGATTTAATACCATCGTTGATCCCCATATATCATAAGATATGTCTTGTTGGTCACATTCTAAACATTCAAAGTCGTTAATCATGTATTCTCTTGAATACCCATTGAACCTTAGTGAAAACATGAATGCAGTTAAACGTTAACACTTTCCACATACCAAAATCCTCAAAATTCTATATACTCAAACCATGATATCACTTAGTCCTTATATCAATCATGAGCTCATGAATACTATTAAACATTTCATTTTCTCATTTTCCCTTCATTATGCGCATATCATCTTATTTCCAAAAAAATATCTCAATCAATTTGAATACCACATCAATAAATATTGCAATACTCAATGATACAACATTATTTTGGAATCCCATTACATAAACACTTAATCATTCCACCACATCATTGTCATATTCAACATTGCCAATGGTGATTGCATGTGACTTCCCTTTGTCCTTTTCCTTAAGCGGTTGCTCATGTCGATCATCACTAACCCTTGGATTAGGGCATTTATTAGCATAATGCCATATTTCCTTGCACTTGAAGCATTGAAGTGTTGGTGGTGCGTTCTCTGTAGTGTTTGCTTTATTCACATCATTAGAAACCCTTTTTCCATTACTTCGACACTCAGCTGCTCGATGACCTTCTTTTCCACACTTAAAACATTTTCCAGTACCTTTAAGACAATCTCCACCATTCTTCTTTCCACACTCTGTGCATAAGGAAACATTCATCTTCTTTTCACCATTATTCTGAGATTTCTCCTTGAACTCCATCTTTCGTTTCTTGTCAAAACCATGAGATGGATATGTAACACCAACTTCCATTTCTACCTTGATAGCACAACAGACAATTTCTTCATAGCTACTGAAGTCTCTTATAGCTAATGCCCTTCAAAGACTTGGTTTTAAGCCACTGAAAAATCGATCAACATTACTTTCAGGTTGGATGATAATGCCAGATGCATACCTTGCAAGTCGTGTAAAATTCGCTTCGTATATACCAACAGATTCATCATCCTTTTGCTTTAGTTCAAGAAACTCATTCTCCATCTTTGTTCGAAGAATACGAGGGAAGTAATTATTGAAAAATATGTTCTTGAACTCGTCCCATTCCATGGACTCAATTTCATCTATTTGCCTCGTATTCTTGATAAGATTCCACCATTGATCAGCTTCACCTTCCAAACGATAAACTGCTAAGATGACTTTATCATGTTCAGAACATTGAAGAACTAAAAATATCTTTTTAGTGGTACTGATCCATTGTTCAGCAACAAGTGGATCTGAAGACCCACTGAAAGAAGGTGGACGTTGCCTCATGAAGGACTCAATAGAATATTGTTCCCTTCTCTGCTCATTTGGATGTCCAGAATGAGTCATAGCTTGTGTAAGTATAGCAATAAGATTTTTCACTCCATCTCCAATAACATTTGTTTGTTCATGAGGGAAATCATTGCATTATCCATTGCATTGATCATCACGGTTCCTTCGGGTTCCAGCCATCGTCTAAAACCCAAAAAGAATAGTGTGAGAGGCAAAAATCATGCTAGGGCAAACAACATAATAAAGGGGGAGTACCTTCAATATCTATCATATTAGGTTTAACTCTATGATCTTTAGCGTAATTTTAGTACTATAACCTATACTTATACTTAACCTTAGGGACATCCCTAGACATACCTTAGAAAGATCTCTAGGGATCTCACTAAAGTTCTCACATCCTAGTTTCCAAAGGTTGACTAAACCTTTCCTCTGATACCAACTGTAGAGACCCGAAGCTTAACGTACATGGACATTACATTACATTTGCGGAATACTTAGTACATAAAAAAAACACACACAAGGATCGTAATAGTTTAGTGTCTTTGGAAACTCGGAACGTAATCTTCTAATTTTGGTGAAAGATCTTCAAAATCTTCCATAAAGATCTTCTTTTTTTTACCTAAAAAATTTCTTTATATCCTGGGGAAAAGAAAACATAAAAGGGTGAGATCAAATTCTCAGTAAGGGTAAACAAAAGAAATATCAATCACATCATATACATAAGCACATAACTTTTGGAAATCTTAACCTGCAAAAGAGATCATAATTTCATAACATGGGGTAAATCATGGCAGTGAAATGTAATCACAATAATCATAACTTAAAACATGAAATTTTGTGGAATTCACACATAATTATAGAGAATCATTTCTTGTTAGTCAAGACTCATTGCCAAAACTATCTTAGTGGACAAAGTCCCTTTCTGAATCGAGTAACCCTCGTTTCAGTCCTGTTTCATTGAACCGGTATAACCTACCGTTCCAGCCCTGTCTATCTCATGAGATATAAAATCTTTACCCAATGCATTGGAGGGAGATATATGTCCCACCCATCTCTTAATGAATCCTTTCTTATGTGTGCCACATAATCATAAACCATACATCATAGCGTAACCCATGTAATAAAAATGTGATTCTTAAACAACATGACATCATAAAACAATTCATATAAGATAAAGGAATTCTTAAACATAATTCCATCACAACATAGTCAAATCAATGTAAAAATATGGATAGAAACAGAACCCTTTATTATCTTATATGGAAAATAATTTTGATAAAACACTTGAAATTAATTCTTGAGGAAAATATCCTTTCTTCTTCAAAATCAATTCCTTTTTACAAAACATCATGCAATTTTAAAAGAAAGATATTTTATTCAAAATAGTCATGAAATATTTTGGAGGAAGGTTCATGAAAATAAGGCTTTATAAAACCGTAACAATCCGTTCGTGCCGTATAATTTAAAAAAACATTCTTCTCGTACTTTTGTCGGAAAAGTCAAAAAAGTACCTCGTACGAAAAGCGACAAAAGATTCCTTTCATATCTTTTACTAAAAACTCACCGAAGGGTAAAATTGGATTTAAACAATTTTAGGTGGATGGAAATAATATTACATATTGAGGAAATATGGATGATAAAATACACCCCAGTAAATACTAATGTATAAACAATCTCGGATAAAAATGAGATTGTGATATTTCCCTTACATTAGGTCCGATTTGATTTGTATGTGTCCGAACCTCCTGTATAATGATTTTAATAATGTCATTGACTTATTACAGAATCATATTCATTGTTATGATATCATATATGGTTCACTTATGACTTTATATTACCCGTTCTTTTGTAAATTCCATGTTAAAGAAGCGTTTTGTGTAAAATCGTTTCATTTATCGTAGGTGTTTTGACTTGTTGTTCTTAACATTATTATTACTTATATCATGATTTAATTACTTCAAGAATATAAAATATGATTTATATATCATATATATTCAGTATATATATATATATATAAGATAGATAAATGAAATGAAAAAACACCGTTCATGGAGACGGTAGTCCGTACGTACGCATGAACGCTGTTTTCCTTTCCTTATTGTCTTTAATGGAAGTAAGTAGATGACATACATATAAATATATACATAAATCCAGTATCTTTATAATTTCATATATTTCATTATTATTTCTTATATATACCTTTTAATCATTCTTAAATGGTTAACATGGAGAATGAATCTCATCGCGTCGTGGAGACGGTAGTCCGTACGTACGCACGAGCGATGATATCGTTCCCATGGTCGTGGAATTGTGTTAAAGTGTATGCATATTATTTCAGTATCAATATCACTTTATAATAATCATATATAGTTACTCATTACACCATTATACCCATCCTATTAAGGTGGTGGCGGAAAATAGATTACACCACGGCATGGAGACGGTATTCCGTACGTACGCACGCGCGGTGATTTCATTTTTCCTTAGGATGGATAGAAGGTGAAATATGGTTGTTTCATACTTATAATTACATATCAGTATATGAGTGATACTGATGTTATTACTTCATAATGAAACAACCTAAGAAGAATAAGTGGAAGAAGAAATAAAGATGAAATAATTGGTAACGGTAATTATCTCTTCTTTGAAGCGCCTCTTTGAGACCTCCTCTTAGGGCACTAAAATTGGACTTTGAGGAAGACCAGAACCTCTAGGATGTTTCTAGAGAAGTGGAGAAGAGATTTTGGCAGGGGTTGGCCGAGCTTGAGTGTTCAAATTGGTGTGAGGAGGAGGGGGAGGAGGTGTCCTTTTATAAGGGAGGAGAGGGGCACCTTAGGAATACCTCAAAATATTATTTTATATTAAAGTCCAAATCGATTTATAATGGTTCCAAAGGGTCTTATTTCGAAGCTAAAGTGGGGATGGGTCTAAATCCTATCAACCAATAGGATTTAGACAAGTTTAGGTTATTATTTTAACCTTATCAATTAGATTTAACTCTAAGTTAAATAATTTAACTTTTACCGTGTCTTTTTGTTTTCTTACACTATATGGTTAATACACTTACTATAACATGCCAAACGAACCCAAAATTGTTTATTATTAATATATATATCCTTATCTAAGTCATTTGGCCGAACCTTAGATTTTTAGGAATAAAATAACAATTAATAATATAATATTAGATTTAAAAACTATTTTGTGTCAATTTTGACACTATTTGATATATGATTTTTGTGAAAGTCATAACAGAATGATATGTTCGAAACAAGTTGATTAAATCAACACTAATATATCATAGTAACCTATAAAATTATTGGAATTCATAAAAGGTCTCAAATTACATTCATTTGAGCATTTATAACATCAATTATGTTAATATTTTCTTAAAAGGGTAATTACTGTATCACCGTTGTGTCATAAATAAATTAATTTATTTAAAGTCTAAAAATTATAAATAAAATATTATTATGTAGGAAATCTTTTTAGCTTTCTAATGAATATTTATAGTCTAATTTATCTTATGTATAACCCCATATTAAAAATGTTTTAGTTATTAAACTTTGATTTTAACTATTTTAACTATTCATTAAATAAAATAATATTAAATGTCATAATCTAATCCAAGTGGGCCTAAATGATAATATTTTACACTTAAGGTTGTTTTTGGTCGAGATACACTTGTCCAATAGAATTAGGACATGTGTTAGGGTAATAGTAATATCATATTTACCCTTAGATACCCTATTTACTTTTAACCGTGGTAAATAAAAGTAAAAAGTTACTATTCACCAAAAATTATTTTCATCTCATTGAACCACATTTTACTTACTGACATCAACCGTGTCTCTTGGATTTTTGAAATTCCATTCACAGAAGCGGTAAAATTAAGTTTTATGAAAAATTCAGTTTTTTAACTACCACTTAGTAGTTTCACTATTCATCAAAAATTGATGTTTTTCAGAACAATGCCAAAATTTCATCCTAAGCTATATTTCATATTCCAAATTAAAAAATGAAGTTTATTTTACCAAATTCATAACATAGAAGTTTCATTAATTAATTTTATAATTAAATCCCGCTTTTAAAACAAATAGCGTGTTTTTAAGAAACAATATCTATCAAAAGATTGACACTTGAGTATGTCTGGTTTAAATGTGAAATTACATCGAATGAACAACATTGTATTAAATTGTAAAAATATATTCTAAATATACTTTAAAACCACTCAAATTAATGATTTATCACTATTAATTATTTCGATTAAAAAAGTTGTTTTTAATTATAATTTAGTAATTTTCACTATTAATCAGAATATGAAAGTTATCCGAAAAGTACCAAAATTTCACCTTAGTCTAAATTCGATACTCCGAATCCAAAAATGAAGTCCATTTTGAGAGCTAAAATTTATAAAATTTAAAAATTGGTTATTACTATTCATAACGGCTAGTTCATGACAATATTATAATAATATAACATTTTTTATTAAAACCCGGTATTGTGTACAACACACGCTATCGAGGAAGGTCGCGATTGCGTGTAATGCAAGGCAAATCAAGGATGCGTGTTGTGAAAGCTCCATTTGGTGTAGCGTACAACACAAGACATTAGTGAAATTAAAAAGAATATTTTTCATAAAATTTCGGGGTGTTACACGACCCATCCCTGAGGTACGTCCCATCTAGTGTAGCTCTGATCAGCCTCACGTCCGTCACCCTCAGCCTCGATCACTGCTGACCGTCATTTTCACAGAACACAACAAGGTGTTGGCGAAGCCCGTGCGTGTGTGATTATAACAATACTCAGTAGGGGACCCCGAGACCCTCGATGGTCTCTGAGAATCCATTATGGATAATCCATAGTAGAATGATACAATCACAAAGTATCAACCATCCTTACTTAGGTATATGCCCATTCATGTACCAAAGATACTATTCACAAACCAGCTCCAACTATTGAGACCAACCACATTCCGTTCCACAAGTATAGAAACACTCCACAAAGAAAGTACAACACAAGGTGTATCCCATAGGTACATCTCATAGAAGAAAGCCACATGGGCTTCACCACAACACATCCACTATGAAACATCCACCCTTACTTAGGTATATGCCCATACATATACCTAAGTCGTCAAGAGAACACTTCTCATAAAAGAGGTAAACACGAAGGTAATTACTCAGCTCATACAGGTATACACAAAATAAAAGAGAGTAAGATATGATTAGTTGCATCCACAGAATCATATATCACTATCGCATGACATATATCCATAGAAACCTAAAACAGTAGTCTGTCAAAGTTGTAGATCCTACGTGGGATATTGGTACAGAAGTCATCGCTGTCAAACCCATGGAGGATCAAGTTCCAGTCTCGTCACTGTCGAACCCACATAGGATCCAGGTTTAGTCTCTTCACTATCAAACCCACGAAGGTTCCATGTCCAGTCTCATCCCTGTCGAACCCACAGAGGATCCAGGTCTAGTCTCTTCAATGTCGAACCCACAGAGGACTCAGGTCCAGTCTCTTCACTGTCGAACCCATGGAGGATCGAGGCCCATTCTTGTCACTGTCGAACCAACAGAGGATCATGGTCCAATCTCAGCACTATAAAACCCATGGAGGATCCAGGTCCAGTCTTGTCACTATCGATCCCACGAAGGATCGAAGTCCAGTACGCTCGATTCTGGGAGGGTCTGATCTTCGAGCCTTGTGTCAATGCATAAACTACCTCAATGTCTCGAGTTTATGTATCCTGTAGTTCCATCTCCTCATAAGGAAACCAACATGATAGACAGCGTGTCAATCGGACGCCCGGTCTGTGAGTTATTGGCTTTTTTGTTCTAGGGGCCCGGTTGGTTTTCAGTTTCAAACCAACCTGGACTTACCACAACTATGCCCAAATCTCATTTGGGTTATTCCAAAAGAACCTTATTTCGCTATGATTTTCATCACCGCAGACGGTTTGTCGATAGGACACCCGTAGCCTGAGTTATGGGCGTATAGGTGTATTCAGGTATGACGGGGATGGGTCCGGTCCGACCTAGTCGGACTGACCCGACCTGACCCGGGTCTGGACCAGGGTCAGACCCGGTCCATGAGTCTGACCTAGTCTTAAGGGGATGGATGACCAGAAGGTATGGCCTGGCCCATGGGGGCGGCCCGTCTCGAAGGCGGCCCGACCCGAAGGATGGCCCGACCCGAAAGGGTGGCCCGGCCCGGCGGCCCGCGTGGCCTGGTGGCGGCCCGCATGGCCCAGCCCAGCGGGGCATGTGGCTCGGCCCGACTGGGCGTGCGGCGCGGCCCGATCAGCCATGCGGCACTTCCCGGCTCGTCGCGCCGTGGGGGGGGGGTGTCCCCCTTGGTTCTTAACGACTGACACATGGCGCTAGCCCCTCTAACCGCGGGACCCGAAGGGTCCCCCCTGTGTATCACCCACCTGTAGTCGGATCAGCCGGCCACCCTCTCATGCTTACCGTGGCCTTAAGCCATGGGTCTTCTCTAGCATGCCACAATGACGCCGCTCCCCTGCTCTCCAGCCATGGCCCGCCCTTGCCGTAGTACTACACCACCGGCGCGGCACGCCGGCGTCGCGCCCCTCTGCAGCGGCACGCCTTGTTCGCAGCCTCCTGCTACCCTCCACGCGGCGCGACGGTGTAGCGTGCCTCCGCCATGGCCTATCGTGGCCGCGACTATCCTATGCATAGCGAGGCAGTGTTGCACACTCTTGGTGACCCGACGACCTTTGGGCTGTCAGATTCTTTCACAGCCCTGACCATCACCTGCAGCCGTTGTTCGATGTGGTCGGTTCCTCTGTCGTCAACAATCATGATCAACCAATGGGGAGTGTCGGGCCGTGTTTGTGTGGACTGAACCCTCCTCTTTGTGGTGATGATATTCGGTTCTCAATGTACACATCATACGTCGAGGTATGGAGGGTAATATTCAATCGTAAAAATAACCCATACCTTGCTTGACGATTCTTCATTGACGAAGTCGCGGGAAAAGGTTGCGTCATGTTTTTGACGTCATGGACCATCCGGCGTAGGAGTTCAAGGAAGAAACGTCATTGGAATTCTTCGCAGTTGGATCGTTCTCCTTAGGCGTGGTCAAAGATCAAGAATGGTGTTTATCGTTCTTCGTTGGCGATGAAGAGGCGTTGTTCATGTTCTTCGGTAGAGAGCTCTTATCCCCCTCAAATCTCATTTCCATTCCCTCCCAAAAGATTATGCCAACCCCCAATAGAAAGATAACAAAGTATCAAACCTTATTAAATTGATGGCATAAATAAATCAGAATAATTTGAATTAACTGTAACCAGTTACTTAATTAATGGGTGGAGAGTTGGCCTAGATAAATGGTGGGGATGTTCAAGGGTTTCACACATTAGTGGGGGTTCCAACGGTTTCATCACCTGGGTGGTCCCCACCAAAGGATAACCTCCCAATGGAGGTTACGTGCGGGTTGGACCCACCTCCATAACCTCTCATGGGAGGTTATGGTGAGGTGTCCCCCAACACTAACCTCCTCTTGGAGCTTTAACCACCACTAATAAAAATAAAGTTAACACTTTATTTTTATTAAACTTAATTAAAAACCTTGAAATCCAACTTCCACTCTCGTTAGAATGTAACAACGGTGAAACGTAAACCGGTGATATGAGTTAAACAGTGCCCTCAGATTTCAATTTCGAGCACCGGTTCAAAAGATATAAAATCACGCACATATATTTTCTGAATGTACCCGAAAAAAATATCAGAAACTGATTTTGGGCACACCGGGCCTCAGAATCAAGCACCATCATAAACTGTGGACTCATAAAATTCTCATTAATTTAATAAAAAAAATTCCAAGGAATTTCGGGTCTTTACATTCTCCCCACCTCAGTCCTTTATGTCCCCATAAGCTACAACACGGTCTAAGGGAACAAAAAGTGGGTACTAAGAACACATCTGAGTCTTCCGCTACCATGTGATCTCCTGGAGGTTCCCATGGCGCCAATGATCACACACTAGAGGTATTGATTGTCCACATAGGACCCTCTCCTTTCGATCCTCAATATCCACTGGGACCTCCATGAAATCTCCCCATCATCGATATCCAGCTGTCTATGGTCAATGATTTGGGACGAGTTGTGCACGTATCTCCTCGGCTAAGATAAATGGAAGTCGTCGTGCACACGGTGCAACTGATGTGGAGGATCTAAGAGGTAATCCGCCTTTCTTACTCTGCTGAGGACCTGGAAAGGTCCTATGAATTGCAGAGTCATCTTGCTGGCTCAGCCTAAACATCATAAACCTCATTATGGTGAGACCTGTAGGAAGACGTGGTTTCCATCCTCGAACTCCAGAGGTCTCCATCTCCTATTAGCAAACCAGTTATGTCTTCTCTTTGCTATCATCATATGATCTTGGATGATCTACACACTCTCCATCGTATCCTGTACCATCTCTGGTCCCACTAGCGCTGACTTCCCTAAGTCTATCTAGCATAGTGGCGATCTCCTAGGCCGACCATACTAGGCGACAAAAGGTTCCATCCCGGTGGTAGAGTGGTAGCTGTTGTTATACGCAAACTCTACCAAGGGTAAATGATCCTCCCAACTATGACCAATGTCGAGGACGCATGCACGAAGCATTTCCTCGAGAGTCTGAATGGTTATCTCAGTCCGACCATCCTTATGAGGATGGAAGGAAGTTCTCAAGTGATGTTGCGTCCCAAATGCCTCCTACAACCCCTTCTAAAGCAGGGATGTAAACCGTGTGTCACAGTCAGAGACGATCATCGATGGGACACCATGAAGATGTATGATCTATTGCATATATAGGCATCCCAAGCTCTCTACTAAGCCCTGTTCTCGAACCGGTAGGAAGTGGGTCGACTTGGTGTGACGGTCTACGATAACCCATATCGAATCGTGACTCCTGGATGTACGTGGAAGACCCGTCACGAAGTCCATGGATATCCCATCCCACATCCACTCTAAGACTTCTAGGGGATGAACTAATCCTACTGGAACCTGGTGCTACACCTTCACTTTCTGACAAGTGGTGCATCGTGAGACATAATCTGCTACGACCTTCTTCATAACATTCCACCAGTGTTGTCGTCGAAGTTACTGGTACATCATCGCCACTCCTGGATATACCGAAAGAGGGGAAGTTTGGAACTCCGTCAACACATCAGGTTCCTGCCCTGTGGATATCTAAGCATGTCGTGTCTCACAGTCAGGGTCTCCATGGTGTGCCTCTCTGACACGCTGAAGAAGTGGAGGAGTGACTATAAGAGACTGTAGAAAGGCTTCCCCATCCCTATCTATAAAGGATATCAGCAAGGAAGCCAGCTTCTCTATGACCTATCCTAGCAGCTGTATACTAGATCTCTGGCTGAGAGAATCCGAAACAACATTCCTCTTCCTAAGAGTAAATACTATATCAAAGTCATAGTCCTGGAGGAACTCTTACCAACGTTGTTGTCTCAGTTTTAGGTCATTCTAAGAGAGGAGACACCTGAGACTATTGATATTAGTGTAAACTATAAACAGTTCACTCAATGAACTATGGGAGAGACTAGCCAATTGTAAAGATCTAGACTACACCCTTCTTCACCAACGTCCTAGAAGAGCTACTATGATTTCTCCTTTTCTGAGAAGAGAAATCTCGTCTCATCCCTTCGATGAACCACATCCTTTTACTAATATAGTGAATCATGATATGAACGATACTAATTCCTTCCATGGACGACATCGTAAGGCCTCGATGCTACTACCAAGAGATCCAACCATTACTATCTCCTCCAAGAGTTGAGTCACACTGTCGGCATCAGTGTGTAGTCACTCGGTCTTCTCTAGTAGGAATCACGAATGTGTGGGTCATGTTAATGGTTTTAACTAGAACCTCTCAGTATCAACCACACAAAATGAAGGATACAAAAAATCACACCGACAAGTGTATTTTATTACAGAATCTCAAAGTACAAAGACACAAAGCAATCACAAACAATGACATCAACGAAGCTAGAAGCATCATGAACAAATTCTTCTATGCTTGTAGATAGTCCCGCTCTTTTCTACCTATTCTTGGAGCTCAAGGTGAACCGTCTAGGGGTGGTGGAAGTAGTTCCCGATGAAACTGACCACCATCCACTGAGGGACCTGGTCCACTGCCTCATCCACCGCTTGGTTGAAGCTCAGGCTCATGCCCCTGCCTCCGTCTTGGTGGCTCCTCAAACGCCTGCTGATTAACTATGCAGGGAGTCAGACTGTCACACACTCTATGACCCCATTCCCTACAGGAATAACAGTCCATTCTCTGTTCAAAGCTCCCTCATCCTCGGGTGCCCTGCATCCCCGATGCCACATCTTGAGGTTCTCTTATAGTATATCTAACCCACATGTGCCGTCACGTCATCTGCCTACTTCCTGCTACAGATGTCACATCTACATTCAGAATTCCCTATGACAAGTGCAGCAACTCCTGAGTATGCTCAAAGCATAGAGTTACTGACACAAAATCCCCCCTGAAAACACCCTTGATGTTCTCCAAGGTGACGGTCACCTCGTCGTAAAACTAGAGCATCAGGCTCCATAACCTCTCAACTACTGCATGAAAGAGACTAACAGCTATGTGAACCATCATGTCAATAGGTGTCCCAACTATGTGGAAAACTCGTGCAACAAACTCCAGCCAGTACCCAGCTGTTTGAAAATAAGTCTCGCCTCAAAACCTCAGAGGCCTCGGTTGCTGGAACCCATGAAACGCGCTCAAGAGGTGCTCAACCTCGGCTACAGTGGATGGTTACAATGGAAGATCAGAGTTTTGTGGTACTACCGACACCTCCACTGTGATGGGGCCCTACACCGAGGCATCATCACTCGGTGGGATACCATCACGCTTTCCACTCGGAACCCGCGCTGACTGACTAAGTGAAGAAATCCTAAAAAGAAACAAGTTCCCCATGATCAAATGTATACCCGGTGAGATGACTCAAAGTAATCACAAAGAAAACTTTTCAAAAGAAACACACACGAAATCAGTGTTTCCATGAAATGAGTCAGAAATCAGAACTCAAAGTCCTAGTGTATGGATACGTCGGCCGGCACACCAACACTGGTTTCCCAAAACTGATAACCACACCCAAAACACTTAACACTATTTCCATTAAAAGAATCAGATTCTATGTTCTATGGTAGAAATGACTCCTCTGATAACAATTTTTCATGACCCATCCTCAGGAGACATGCACAGACTACTCCAACCCCGCCTTCCATAGGCCAGGTGCTGGTAATTAACACCAAAGGTGTAAATCCCTAAGCTGGGAAGGCATTGCCTTTATAATGTATTCACACACAATCAGAGTACACAACTAGAAGAAAAACAGTATGTGTAACTGAATACAATTGTAGTGGTGAAAGTAAGTGGGCCAATATACAAACCCAACTGAACAACAAAAATAAGTACAAGTAAAAAAGGGAACACAGCTCCTGGATCGTCCACTGGAGAATTTTACATGAAGGGCAGGTATAGATCTCAAAAAAATCATCCCTAAGGTATTTAATGTCTAGTCCAGCCCTGAGAAGCCTCTCGTCCATCACCCTCATCATTAATCACTGTTGACCATCGTCTGCACAGAACACAACATGGTGCGGGCAAAGCCAATGCAGGGGTGAGTATAACAATACTTATCAGGGGACCTCGAGACCCCAAAAGGTCTCCTAGAATCCACTATAGATTATCCACAGTAGATGGATACAATCACATTGTATTGACCATCCTTCATTTGGTATATTCCCATTCATATACCTAAGTTACCATTCAAAAACTAGCTCCAAAACTTGCGACCAACCACATTCCTTTCCACAAGTGTACAAACACTATCCAATGAAACTAAAAGAAAAGGTGTATCCCATAGGTACATCTCACAGAAGAAATCCACATGGGCTTCACCACAACAAATCCATGAAGAAAGATCCACGAAGAAATATCCACGAAGAAACAACCACCCTTACATAGTTATATACCCATACATATACCTAAGTCGTCAAGAGTACACATCTCATACATGAGGTAAACATGAATGTAATTACTTAGCTCAGACCAGGTATACACAAATTAAAATAGTGAAAGAGATGATTAGTTGTAGGTACATAATCATCATTCATTGTCGAGTGACATATATCCATATAAACCAAAAAAGGAAGTCTGTTGAAGTTGTCGATCCTATGTTGGATCTCGGTACAAAAGTCTTCACTATCAAACCCACAGAGGATCCAGGTCCAGTCTCGTCACTGTCGAAACCATAGAGGATCCTAGTCTAGTATCCTCACTATCGAACCCATGGAGGATCCATGTCCAGTCTCATCACTATCGAACCAATAGAGGATCCAGGTCCATTCTCATCACTGTTGAACCCATGGAGGATTGAGGTCCAGCCTCGTCACTGTTGAACTCACAGAGGATCCAGGTCCAGTCCCGTCACTGTCTAACCCACAGAAGATCCAGGTCCAGTCTCCTCAATGTCGAACCCACTGAGGATTCAGGTCCAGTCTGCTCATTTCTGAACCCACAGAGGATCCAGGTCCAGTCTCGTCACAATAGAACCGACAGAGGATCCAGCTGCAATCGTGTCACAGTCGAACCCACAGATGATCCAGGACCAGTATGTTCAATTCTGAGAGGGTTTTCTCCTCGAGCCAAGTGTCAATACATCAAATACCAAAAATTCGCATGTTGATGTATCCTGTAGTTCCGTCTCAACATAAGGAACGGAAAGTGAATGACGACACGTCAATCGGACGCCCGGTCTGTGAGTTATTGACTTTTCCATTCTAGGGGCCCGGTTGATTTTTAGGTTCAAACCTACCCGGTCGTACATCAACTACATCAAAATCTCGTGTGGAGTACGACAAAAGTACCATATGGCTTTATGATTTTCGTCACCACAGACAGTTTGTAGATAGGACACTCGTAGCCCGAGTTATGGGCATATAGCAGTATTCGGGTCTGACGGGTCCAGGTCCAGTCCGACCTAGTCGAACTGACCTGACCTGACCCGGGTTTGGACCAGGGTTCGACCCGGTCCATGAGTCTGACCCGGTCCAAAGGGGAGGCCCATCCCGAACGGTGGCCTAGCCCAGCGGATGTGTGGCCTGGTGGCGGCCCGCGTGGCCCGGCCCGGCGGCCCGTGTGGCCCGGCTAGCCATGCCGCGTGGCCCGGATAGCCACACCATGGGGGGGGGTGTCACCCCCTATTAGTAATGGTCGGAGCGTGGCGTTGGCCCTTGTAATCACGGGACCCAAAGGGTCCCACTTTTGTAGCACGAACCAGCAGCTGGCTCAGCCTGCTGCCCTTCCTTTCCCACAACAGCCATAGGCTGAGGGTCATATCCGTCGAGGTGTGACAGAGCTGCCCCATGCTCTACCACCATGGCCCACCCTGGCAGCCGTCCCGCACCGCCGGCACTGCATGACAATGCCGCGCCCCTCTTCCGCGACTAGCCATGGTCGCAGCCTCCTGTTGCCCTCCGTGTGGCACGATGGCACAGCACGCCACCACCGTGGCCCATCATGTCTGTAACTATCCTCCACGTAGCGAGGCAGTTTCATGCCCTCTTGGCGACCTGTCGGCCTTTTCGCCATCGATTTCTTTCGCGGTTGGCCCATCGCTGGCTGTTGTAGTTTGCAGCAGTATGTTCCTCTATCATCTACTATCAAGATCAACCGAAGGGGAGGGTCGGGCAGTGATTGTGTGTTCCAAAACCTCCTTGTTACGATGATAACCTTTGTTCCTCTAAGCACACATCATATGAAAGGGAATGGAGGGTAATATTCAATCATAAAAATAACACCAACCTTGTTTGATGATTCTTCGTTGATGAAGTCATGGTAAAAGGCGACGTCATCTTGTTGACTTCGGGAAGCGTCCGATGTCGGAGTCTGAGGACGAAGTGTCGTTGGCATTCTTCGCGATCGGATCCTTATCCTTAGTCATGGTCAATTATCGATAAAGGTTTTCACCGTTCATCATTGGTGATGAAGAGGCGTTCTTCACGTTCTTCGGTGGATAGCTCTTCTTCCCCTCAAATACCCTTTCCAAGCACTCCCAAAAGATTATGCGAACCCCCAAAAGAAAAATAATAAAGTATCACACTTTATTAAATTGTTAGAATAAATAATTCTAAAGGATTTGAATTAAATGAAACCATTCACTTAATTAATTGGCGGAGAGTTGGCCTAATTAAATGGTGGGGAAGTTCAAGGGTTTCACACTTAAGTGGGGGTTCCAAGGGCCTTATAACCCCGGTGGTCCCCACCAAAGGTTATCCTCCGAAGGGAGGTTACATACTGTTGGTCCTCACCTCTATAACCTCGCATGGGAGGTTATAGTGTGGTGGCCCCCACAACTAACCTCCTCTTGGAGCTTTTACCACCACCAATAAAAGTAAAGTTAACACTTTATTTTTATTAAACTTAATTAAAACCCCCAAAATCTATCTTCCACTCTCATTTGAACGCAACTGCGGTGAAGGTCTCCTTAAGAGAAAACCAGCGCTCTGAGTTCACAGATTTCAATTCTGAGCTCCAATTTAGATGATATAAAATCCCGCTTGTATGTTTACTAAACATACCAGAACAAAACTTCAGAAATTTCTTCCGGGCACACTGGGCCTCGGAATCAACCGCTGTCTGAAACAGCGGACACATAAAATTCCCATGTATTTATGAGAAAATTTTCTATGGAATTCCAGGTATTTACATTCTCCCCATCTCCGGGATTTACATCCCTATAACCTACAACTAGATCTAAGGGAATAAAATGGGGGTTCTGAGCATGCATATGAGCCTTCCGCTCCCATGTGCTCTCGTGGAGGTCCCCGTGCTGCCAGCGAACGCGCACTAGAGGTATCGACCATCCATGTAGGACCTGCTCCTTTCGATCCTCAATCTCCACTGGGACCTCTGTGAAATCTCCCCATCGTCGATGTCCACATCTCCATGGTCTATGATGTTGGATGGGTCGTGCATGTATCTCTTCTACTGAGATACATGGAAGACGTCGTGCACCTGATGCAACTGATGTGGAAGAGCTAAGCGGTAAGAAACCTTGCCTACTCAGCTGTGGACCTAGAATGGTCTGATGGATCGTGGAGACAACTTTCCGCCTAGACCAAAACTCCATATACCTCGTCGAGGTGAGACCCGTTGGAAGACGTGGTTGCCATCCTTGAACTCCAAAGGTCATTTTCTCCTGTCAGCATATGAATTCTGTCTGCTCTGTGCAGTCTTCATCTGTTCCTGGATGATCTGCACCTTTTCCATCATAGCTTGTACCATCTCTGGTCCCACTAGTGCTGACTCCCTTGGGCCTATCCAGCACAATGGCGATATGTAAGGCTGACCTTCCAAGGCCTCAAAAGGTGTCATCCTGATGGTGGAGTGGTAGTTGTTGTTATACACATAATCTTCTAAGGGTAAATGATCCTCCCAACTATGACCAAAGTCAAGGACTCATGCACGGAGTAGGTCATCAAGATTCTGAATGGTCCTCTTAGTCTAACCACCCGTCTGAGGATGGAAGGCAGTGCTTAAGAGAAGATGCATCCCGAAAGCCTCCTGAAACCCCTTCCATTGCCGGGATGTAAACCGTGTGTCATGGTCAGAGACGATCGTCGATGGCACACCATGAAACCGTATGATCTCCTGCATATAGAGGCATCCCATGCTCTCTATTGAGCCCTGCTCTCTAACCTATAGGAAGTGGGTCGCCTTGGTGAGTTAGTAAAAGATCACCCATATCGAATCGTGACTCCGGGATGTATGTGGAAGACCCGTCAAGAAGTCCATGGATATCCCGCCCCACTTCCACTCTGGGACCTCTAAGGGATGATCTAATCCTACTGGAACCTAGTGCTCCGTCTTTACTTGCTGACAAGTGAGGCATCGTGAGACAAACTCTGTTACCGCCATCTTCATACCTGACCACCAGTTCTATTGTCGAAGGTCCGAGTACATCTTCGCCAGTCCTGTATGTACTGCAAGAGGGGAAGTGTTGAACTCCCTCAACAAATCCTCTTGAAGTTCAAATGATATCAAGGTACCTCCTATAAAGAGGATAACGTGATCCCCAGCATCATAAAATCCATCAGGTGCTTTCCCTGTGGCTATCTGAGCACGTCACGTCTCCCAGTCAATGTCTCCAGGATGTGCTTCCCAGAATCATTGAAGAAGTGGACGAGTGACTATAAGAGACTATAGAAAGGTTGATCCATCCCTATCAACAATGGATATCTGCAAGGAAGCCTGCTGCTCTATCACCTCTCCTAGTAGCTGTATACTAGATCTCATACTGATAGGATCCAAAACAACGGTCCTCTTCCCAGAAGAATAGACTATCTCAAATTCATACTCCTGGAGGAAGTCATTCTAAAATCGTTGTCTCAGGTTCGGGTCATTCTACGAGAAGACTAACCTGAGACTATTGAGAATAGAGTAAACTGTAAACCATTCGCTCAATGAACTATAGGTGAGACTAGCCAATTGTAAAGCACTCAACTACACCCTTCTTCAACTACATCCTATAAGAGATACAAAGATTTCTCCTTTTACAGAAAGAGAAATCCGGTCTCATCCCCATGATGAACCACGTACCTTTCCTCATACAGTCAATCCAGACATGAACGATACTAATTCATGCCATATACGGCATCGTAAGGCCTCAACGATACCGCCAAGAGGTCCAACTATTACTCCCGCCTCCAAGAGTTGAGTCACACTGTTGATATCAGTGTGTGGTCACTGGGTATCCTCTAGTAGGAATCCTGAATGTCAGGGTCATGTCAGCAGTTTTAACAGGAACCTCTCAGTATCAACCACACAAAAAGAAGAAATGAAAACTTCACATTGACAAGTGCATTTTATTAATGCATCTCAAAGTACAAAGACACAATTAAATCACAAACAATGACATCAAAAATGACCGAAGCATCATGAAAAAAGGCATCCATTCTTGGAGCTAGTCCCGCTCCGGTCCACTTGTTCTTGGAGCTCTATGTGGAATGTCTAGGGGTGGTGGTAGTAGTGCTCAATGACTTTGACCACCATCCGCTGAGGGACCTGGTCCACTACCTCATCCACCACTCAGCTGATGCTCAAGCTCCTGCCGCTACCTCTATCTCGGTGTCTCCTCTAACACCTTCTGACCAACTGTGTAGGGATTCAGATAGTCACGTGCTCTGTGACCCCATTTCCTGCTAGAATAATAGACCATTCTCCATTCAAATATCCCTCAGCCTTGGGTGCCCCACATCCCCGATGCCACATATTGCGGTCATCTAACAGTAGATCTAACCAACTTGTGCCCCTACTTCATCTGCCTACTGCCTACTACAGATGACTTGGCGACTATTGGAATGCCCTACGGAATGTGCAGCATCTCTTGAGTATGCTTAGAGTGTAGAGTCACTGATACAATCTCCTCCCTGAAAATAACCTCGATGTTCCCCCAGGTGAGAGTCGCCTCGTCATAAATCTAGATCATTAGGCTCCAACAGCTCTCAGCTGCTCACTGAAAGAGACTAACAGCTATGTGCATCATCAAGTCAGTGGGTGTCCCATCTGTGTGGAAACTCATGCTACAAACTCCAGCTAGTACCCAGCCGTCTGCAAATATGTCTCGCCTAGAAACCTCAGTGGCCTCTATCGCAAGAACCTGTGAAATACGCTCATGCGGTGCTCACCCTCTACTGTTGGGGCCGGTAGAAATGGTATCCCAGTGGTTTGTGGTACTTCTGGAGCCTCCGTTGTGATGGGGCCCTGCACCGAGGCCTCATAGCTCGATGGGGAACCATCACACTCTCTATTCGGAACCCACACTGACAGACTAACTAAAGACATCCTGAAAAGAAATAGGTGATCCACGATAAAAAGTATACCTGATGAGTTGACTCAATGTAATCAAAAAGAAAACTTTTCAAAAGTAAAACACACGCAATAAGTGTTTCCATGCACTGAGTTGGAAATCCGATGTCAGAGTCCTAATGTATGGATATGTCAGATGCTGCACTAACACTGGTTTACCTAAACTGAAAACCACACCCAAAAAACATAACAATATTTCCATTAAAATAATCAGAGTCCATGTTCTGGTGTAGAACCGACTAATCTGATACCAATTTGTCACCAACCGTCCTCAGGACCCATGCCATGACTACCCCAAGCCCGCATTCCATAGGACAGGGGCTAGCGACTAGCACCAAAGGTGTAAATCCCTAACCTGGGATGGCATTGTCATATAAAAATTATTCACACACAATCAGAGTACACAAATAGAAAAAAACACTATGTAAAACTGAATACAAAGGTCGTTCTAAAAGTAAGTGGGCCACTATACAAACCCTACTGAACAACAAGAATTTGTACAAGTAAAAAGGGAAAACATCACATGGATCATCCACCAGGGAATCCTACCTGAAGGGTACGTACAGATCTCGAAAAACTCGTCCCTGAGGTATGTTCCGTCTAGTCCAGCTCTGAGCAGCCTCCCATCTATCACCCTCAGCCTCGGTCACTCATGACCATCGTCTGCACAGAACACAACAAGGTGCGGGAGAATCCCATGCTGGTGTGAGTATAAAAATACTGAGTATGGGACCCCATGACCCCCAAAGGTCTCCCAGAATCCACTATGGATAATCCATTGTAAAAAGATAGAATCAATAAGTATCAACCATCCTTACTTAGGTATATCTTCATACATATACATAAGTTACCATTTACAAATCGGCTCCAACTCTTGAGACCAACCACATTCCGTTCCACAAGTGTAGAAACACTCCAAAAAGAAAGTAAAAAACATGGTGTATCCCATAGGTACAACTCAGAGAAGAAAGCCACATGGGCTTCACCACAACACATCCACGAAGAATCATCCATGAAGAAACATTCACCCTTACATAGGTATATGCCCCTATATATACCTAAGTCATCAAGAGTACACATCTCATACATGAGGTAGACACGAAGGTAATGACTCAACTTAGACTAGGTATACACAACTTAAAAGAGACTATGGGATGATTAGTTGTATCCACTGAATCAAAATTCAATGTCGAATGATAGATATCCATAGAAACATAAAACATCAGTCTGTCGATGTTGTCAATCCTACATTGGATATCAGTACAAAAGTTGTCGCTGTTGAACCCATGGAGGATCCAAGTCCATTCTCATCACTGTCAAACCCATGAAGTATCGAAGTCCAATCTCATCACTATACAACACACAGAGGATTGAGGTCCAGTCACATCACTATCAAACCCACGAAGGATCTAAGTCCAGTCTCATCACTCTCGAACCCACAAAGGATCCAGGTCTAGTCTCATCACTGTCGAACCCACAGAGGATCCAGGTCCAGTCTCATCACTGTTGAACCAACAGAGGATCCAGGTTTAGTCTCGTCATTTTCGAAGACATTGAGGATCTAGGTATAGCCTCATCACGGTCGAAACCACTAAGGATCCAGGTCCAGTCTCCTCACCGTCGAACCCACAGAGAATCCAGGTCTAGTCTCGTCATTTTCGATCCCACGGAGGATCCAGTTCCAGTACTCACGAATCTAGGAGGGACCTCTCCTCGAGCCAAGTTTCAAAACATCAAATACCAAAAAGTCTCTAGTTTATGAATTTTGTAGTTCTGTCTCATCATAAGGAACCCAACGTGACATACAGTGCGTCAGTCGAACGCCCGATCTGTGAGTTATAGGCTTTTCCGTTCCAGGGGCCCGATTGGTTTTTAGGTTCAAACCAACCCGGCTATACCCCCAACTACTTCCAAACCACATGTGGGGTATTCAAAAAGATCCATCTCACACTAAGCTTTCTATCTTCGTAGATGGTTTGTCGATAGGACACCTGTATCCCAGGTTATGGGTGTATAGTTGTATTCGGGTCTGACTGGTTCGGGTCTGGTCCGACCCAGTTAGACCGACACGACCTGATTCGTGTCTGGACCAGGGTCCGACCCATTCTGTGAGTCTAACCCCATATGAAGGGGCGGCCCGGCTACCCGCATGGCATGGTGGAGGCTCGCGGGGCCCGACCCGGCTGGCCGTGTGGCAGGGCCCTGTTGGCCGTGTGGCTGGGCCTGGCCGGCCGCGTGGCCTGACCCGGCCGATCTCCCTCCCCTGTCCACTGTGGCCTTCGGCCGCGATATTCTCTGGCATGGCATGAACGTGCCGTGCCCCCGCTCTCCTGTTATGGCCCGCCCTGGTCACGGTCCTGCACCGCAGGCGCAGTTCGACGACACCGCGTGCCTTCTCCACGGCCCGTCGTGGCCGCGACTATCCTATGCATAGAGAGGTGGTGTCGCGCCCTCCTGGTGACCCGACGGCCTTTGCGCCACCGGTTTCATTCGCGTCCGGCCCATCATAGGCCGCTGTTGTTGGCCAGGGTCCATTCCTCTATCATCAACAAACATGATCAAACAAAGGGTAGTGTCGGGCCATGTTCGTGCGATCCAAACCCTCCCCATTACGGTGATAACATTCAGTTCTCAAAGCACACATTATATGATGGGGTATGGAGGGTAATATTCAATCCTAAAAATAACCCCTACCTTACTTGATGATTGTTTGATGAAAAAGTTGTGGGAAAAGCCGGCATCATCTTGTTGATGTTAGGAAGCGTCCGAGATAGGAGTCTGAGGAAGAAGCATCATTGGATTTCTTCACAGTCGGCTCCTTCTCCATAGGCGTGGTCGAAGATCGAGAAATGTTTTCATTGTTCTTCGTTGGTGCTGAAGAGGCGTTCTATGTGTTCTTCTGTGGAGAGCTCTTATCCCCCTCAAATCACATTTCTATGCCCTCCAAAAAGATTATGCCAACACCCAATATGGAAATAATAAAGTATCAAACCTTATCAAATTATTGGCATAAATGAATTCACAAGGATTTGAATTAAATGAAACGATTCACTTAATTAATGGGTGGAGAGTTGGCCTAATTAAATGGTGGGGATGTTCAATTGTTTCACACATAAGTGGGGGTTCCAACGGTTTCTTCACTCGGGTGGTCCCCACCAAAGGATATCCTCCCAAGGGAGGTAACTTGTAGGTGGGCCCCACCTCCATAACATATCATGGGAGGTTATGGTGTGGTGGTCCCCACCACTAACCACATATTTGAGATTTAACCACCACCAATAAAAATAAGGTTAACACATTATTTTTATTCAACTTAATTAAAAACCCCAAAAACTAAATTCCACTATCGTTAGAACGCAACTACTATGAAGGTCTCCTTAAGAGAAAATTGGCATTGCGAGTTCAATGGAGCCCTTAGATTTTAATTCCAAGCACTGGTTTAGAAGTTATATATTCCCGCTCATACATTTACTGAATGTCTCTGAACAAAACATCAAAAAATGATTCCAGGCACATCGGTTCTCGGAATCAAGCACCGTTAGAAATTGCGGACTCGTAAAATTCACATGTAATTAAGAAAAAAATTTCCATGGAATTCTAGTTCTTTACAGAATACCATAATGTTGTTTTAATATTTTGAATCATGATTTTCAATCATTCAAATGGGAATATTTTTTCTTTGTGTCATTATGAATAGTACCCGTGGTAAAACATTATCACCCCAGTAAAAGTTAAAAGAGTTAATAGATGGATAAAATGAGATATTTTTTATCATATATTTTAAAAAAGATTGAAAATTTATTATCTAGGTTGATATATAATATTATAAATCATATATTAAGAAAATATCTACATGGATCCACTTTCCACTGAGTGAAACATATGATATATTATAAATTTTTAAATATTTACAAGTATTCCACCACCGAAACACATGAATGTTAAGCTATTATCCTCACTTATCAATGAAATATAAGACATATTTCTCAACCAATACATTGAAAAATTCCATTCCAACAACTCTACATGTGACTTAGAGTTACTAGTATCACCTAAATACCTATATATGAAATCTTATATTTTGATCCATTAGAGGTTTTCTAAATAATATTTACAATTATAACAAAGTTTCCAAAGTTTATTTATTCATTAAACTTATAAAAATCATATATAACCATATTTAAATACTATAATATCTATATTTTATTTAGATTAATTATATAATAGTTTTGAAAACCACAATTTTTAATCATGTTTTCCATCATATGAAAAATGAATTCAATGGGCATGTGTACGTGTGGAACAACCTACATGAAATGGTTTTTTATCACATTATCATTTGGACTGTTCAAATAATGAATAAAATGAATATAAATATTATTTTGAGGAAATATTTTTGATTCTATAATGATAATATATTACCCAACATCTGACCCTATAATTCATTTCTAAAAAATATCATCAGGCATGCATATGTGTAGAGTACCACCTCTACAAAGAGATATCAATCATTTTTTATTTACAACATCAATATTAGTTATATGTATATAAATAATAAATTAAATTGAATATTAAAACAAATTTATTATTCGCACATGAGCCTTAGCCTGGTTGGTGAGGACTCCACAAGTGCATCCAGGAAACCCAACATCAAATCCAGGTAGAGGCATAATTTCCATGGTACGGTAATAGTATTGTAGAAGAAATGTAGTGGAACTATAATAGGATTGTAAAGGGTACTGTTTGAAATTGTAGCAGACGGGACTATTCCCACATTTGGACCATCGGGACACCAATTGGGTCCATGAGACCTTTAAGTCTTTCGGCCACCCAAGATATCAGGTCAGTAAGGCCTTTAGGCCACCTCAAGGTATTCAGGCCACCTAAAGGTCTTCAGGACACCATAAGTGTAGATGCAAACCGGACATCTTATAAGGAACAAGCTCCAGAAAGAGGATAAGAAAAGAGTATTCACCATAGCAGAAGCTAAACGGATTGTAAGAATGGGAGGGCATGCCACCTGCCATCATGAGAAGCATGTGCACGCATAGGAAAAGCCTAGATGAATATCCATGAAAAGGTGGAGAGCTGATTTCATGATGAAGATGCTTGGGAGGAGCAGTTGCAAGATGTTATTCTAGGTTTTATGTAATGTTTGGAGCCTACGTGCAATGAATACTTCTAAGGCCTACAGGCTATGTATTACTTATTCCTACAGGCCTTGTAAGGTTTCCACTTCATCTCATGAAGTGTTTATTATCATGAAATAAATAGAAAATGAAGGCCTTTATGCCTTTGGAGGAAATTTTTTTATTATTCTATATATGTAAAATATTATCTATTATATTAATTTTTTAAAATTAGTCAGAATTGAAATAAATATCCTCCATATGTATAGACTACTATATCAATTAAATAAAATTTCTCATTTTAAATTATCACCAAACATTTATGAGTATAAAATTTATTACATTATATAAATATGATAACTATATGGTTTTTAATATTTTATTTATTATTCAAACCATATCCCATTTGATCTTGGTTATTTCAGAAATGTTTTTTTCAAATTATAATCCAATCATCTTCAATAAGTCAAATGAAAACTTAAATATTTCTATTTCTAAATAACATATGTTTAGAAATGAAATAATCATAAAAATTATAAGGGATTTAACATTAAAATGGATTTGATGATGTTATAAAAGTGATACAATTTTTTTACAGAGGAGGGTAGTCATACAAATGAAATTAGTTGGGACTTAAAGAAAATGGTTTTATATTAATTCTTTTTCTAAATGTTTTAATATCATTTTTATCCATAACCATATTCATTTAAATGTTTATAGACAAAAATTATTTAGTTTTGAAAAGTTTCTATTTGTCATTTTCAACAATATTTTAATTTCATTAAGAAATTTTAAAAATGAATCTTTTAAATAAATTTCATATTTGTAATTTTAAAAATTTATAAAAAGTAATTTTTTAATTATATATGGATGGAAAAATAATTCGATCCTATATAGATGTTATTAAATATCCATAGTATTCCATATGTCATAATTTTCTTCAATTTAGATCATATTACCACTCTTCATGGGAATTTTAATTTTTAATAATTTTCAATGAAAAAGGATATTTATCATTTTGATTTTGCAAAAATAAAATGTGTTTTTCTTACCGGTATGAATGAGTTCTTAAATGGGTTTTCTGATGAAAAAGGGAAATTATATAATGTTTTTATAATTGATATAGTAATTAAACATTATATGTAATTTATAATGAGATTATAATCACTCATGGTGACATGGGCATTCAATATTGATATCTAATGCTATGTGAAATGATTTAACATTCGATTAAAAAAAATGAGATTACTTGATTGGTTACATTTTTTTAATTAACATACAATAAATTATTTTTATTTTTGATTACATGACTAGTCATTTGTTATGAATATGGTTCGCTAAGATATGAATAGTTTATGTGTGGGAAGGGGTTTTAAGGAAATAAATAAATTTCTTGAATTAGGTTATGATTATAAACACCCAATGGTTACTGTTTTTTAAATGTTTTATACTGTTCCCACATGTCTCAAGATGACTTCCAGATTTTGTTACTCTTAATAATGGGTTTTAAAATGTATTCATTGATAAAAATAAGATTTTTCTATAATGTACATTTTTTATTTATGATCTAAATATTTTTATTGTGAAAATGGTAAAATTCTACATGGGTATTCATGTTTTTCAATACTCTAACTAGATTCCATTAATTTAATTCTCTTACCAAGAATTTTTCATCCCATATCACGTTCTTTATTTTTTTTCATAGGATCAAAATCTGAGTATAATTTTCTAAATTTTAATCATTATTCTATAGTAACTTATAATAAATAATTAAAAAATGAATAAAACATGGGTGTAAAATGAATGCTATATTTTTATTGATAAATTAAACACTATGTAAACAGACCTATTTTCTTATGTATTTTATAATTGATTATATAAAACTATAAATCAAATTGGTTTTGTGACTATAAAAATTTGATTACATTTGAATTTAATTAATATTTATGGGTTTTTTAAATAATTAGTCATTATAAAATATGTTTCATTTTTAGTAATATAACATAGATTAAAGCATATGTGGCACATAATAAAAAGTAATACGTTAATAGATTTATTTATAAAATTAAATTAATATAATCAAAAATTATTAAATAAAAAAATTATATAATTAAATATAATTATTAAACATGGTAAAAAATAGACACAATGAAATCATTTTTGAAAATTTAGAAAAACAAATATTTTGTATTTTTGTTAAAATATACTAGTTGATATCGATTAAAAATTTATATAAGATTTACTTACATTAATAAATTGTTATAAGAATAAAAATTATAATGTTATTTTAGGAAATAGTTTAAAATTTACTAATTATCATTAATTGTATTTTGTCATGAAAATTTATATTTTCCCACAAATAAGGATTTTATTTAAACATAAAATTTCTCATATTGGAAAAATATCTTCAACAATATGTGAATTTTTGGGGATGAACATGTCAAAATTTTTATAGAGTAAATTTTAATTATTTTTCTAAATTATTTTCTTCGTGAATTTTAAAAATACAGTTTTCAAACATACCATATCATTTACGTCATTATAATAATATTATAAAAATGGTATCAGATGGGGATCAACAATGCTATAATGAAATATGCAAACACACAAAATAATACTAATATATATATAAATTAAAGAAAATTATACTTTTTTCATAGAATTAGGTCATAATATAATTAGGATATTCTAAAATAACATAAAAATGTTATTCAATTGATATTTATTAATTTTTCCATGGAAAATACATGTACAATTATTATTGTTAAAAAAATTACTGTATAGCATTAGAAAAGTGAAAATGATTATTGAAATAAAAACCAATATAGGAAAATAATATTCATTAATTATAAGGAAAATATAAATTAAAATGACATATATTTAATAAATTTGTTTTTATAAAAAAATTTAATAGATAAAATACTTACAGTGGGCATGGATAGGCTAAGAAATGTGAAAATAATATCTTAAAAATGATTTCATGATAAGGGTAGAAAAAAACACTTTATGAACAAATATTGATAACATTTATAAAGGATAATAAAGTATATTATTATTTTTATTAATTTTAATAATAAAATAATTAATCATAATTCTTATGGATTGTCTACATAATGCTATAATAGAAAAATGGATAAAATAAAATAAATGCTATTCTAGAAAAAATCGCGTGATTTGGTTTGGATTTATTATGTTGTTTAAAAAATTTTAAATATATTTATGAAATATATATATATAATTATAAAAAATTTATTCATTTATGTTATTATAATTCTAACTATTTTGACTTTAAATTAAAATAATATCCCTGAAAATAACATGAAATTGTTATTAATGTTAATTATAATTTGTAATGTCTCAAAATTTCACACCACCTCAAAATTAATTGGTTTGTTGATTTAAATCACTACCCGTCCATATCCTATAAAAAAATTTAAACTATTTTGATCCATTTTTAATTATTATGGCATTATTTTTATATCAATTAATAATTATTTTATAAAAGTACACCCCTCTGACTTGTTAATGTGTCCCTATACACCATGATATATTTGAACATAAAGTGAAAATTAAAAATCATGCAGTATAATATTTACTTCCCCAAAAATACTATCACACATTATTCAAATTCTTTTGTCATGATAATTACTTAATCCCTTCAAAATCACGATGGTTCCAATAGATGATATAACTTCTTCTATTTAAATAATATATTTCCACTATTTTGATTCAATTATCATCGTTATTCAATAGTAAACAATTATAACCATTCACCATCATAACTAAATAAAATCATTTTACTTCATTATTAATGATATTATAATATCATTACTTCATAATCATACACATAAATTAATTATGAAATGTTATTGTTTGGATCAATTTTACCACATATATGTATAATATAATGTTCTGTGAATTCCCGGTCTGTTAAATTTCTTATGCCGATTATTTGAAGTGTTCAGAGGAGGTTAGGAGGGAGTCTATATATATTTAGTTACAAAAGGGTTATAAGTATGGAGATTACACATAGTTTATGTGGATTAAACAACATTATAGTCAGTTTCACTGCTTCTCTAAAGGTTTTCACAATGTGTACACATTTTACATTCCAAGAAATGGGGTTCCAGAACTTTCAATATTTCAGGGATTAAAATAAAATTATAAAATGAATAGAGGATGTGTTTTTTGAAGGAAACAAAACCATGGGTATTACACAACATGATAGGTTATTACATGCCATGTAATACCCCCATCAAGTGTAGTTTTAGAATTGTAATCTGGCCCAACCCACATTAATTTGGTCATTCTATCTTTTTCCGCACATTTTTGGTGTACCCTCTTTGTCCCAAGGCGTTCGTAAAGTCCTATTCGTACCTTTTTTATCCATTGACCCCGGTGGTTAATTTTTGGTGATACATGGATGATATATGTTGAGTTACCTTCACATTATCTCATGTTTTCTTCCGTTCTTCTCCGAAGGATCCTATGTAGTGGTGTTTTCTTTGGGAAATGTTTCAGTTTTATTTTTTACAACCATTGGTGCAGTGTTGAATGATTTGTTGTTTCTCATAGTGTGGTTGTGGTTTTCTAATAATTTATCCTTCACCAATGTGGAGTGAAATAAGTCTAAAAACTTCTTCGAGGTAAGATTCCCCTCATTTATCATTATTGTGTATCATATGGGATGGTTTTTCTACTATCCTATGATATATGGTTGTGATGGATTAATGGATGATAAAGAAATTGGTTATGTTGAAATTTATTGGTAAAGGATCTTGTTCAAATGTTTTATAGAATTTTTTTATTTTTATTTTATGGACTAAACAACCTAAATGTCCCACTAACAATTTTGTCCATTTGGGTTTTTTCAGGCTGTTTGACATCTATTATGGAAGATATGATTTTTTTGAGTGTTTTGATATCACAAGAAAATGAAATTGTTTAATTACTTATATATGGCTAATGCTGTGCAGTGATGTGTATGGTTGGGTATTGTGGGGAAGATAGATTATTTGGACATGCTTGTAGGATGCAGAAGGTGTGGTTAGACTGGCCATGCCAGTGGGATGGTTATTTGATGGTTGTTCCTTGTGCCTTTGGGGTGGCAAGGTGAATGCATTATTTTCTAGTTGTGAAATGTGGTCCATTATGCTACATACAAGAGTATTATAGGAATAAATAAATGTTATTTTAAGAATGTTTGAATGTATTTGTATGGTTGGTTAAATATATGAATGTTTTTTATGGAATATAATGATGGATTGTGTGATAAAATGTGGTTGATGATAAATAATAATACAAAAATGGTGATTAAACAAAATTGGTCGGAAATGTGAAGTGGGGTTCTTGGCTTGATGTGTGGGGTTATGCATTTATTGGGATTAGAAAAAGTGATGGTAATTTGAGTGGGTTATATGGTTGTAAATTCATTGGTAGGGATTTTTTGGTTTTCCCAATATATATGTATACACTATAGATTCTTGGGATTTCAAGATGAAACCAACCCACATAGATAACTATTCATCGAACTCCTACATCGTCACATGGGTTTTTCTTTTAATAACATCTAGGGAGGAGTATGGATGGTTGTGTACCCTCTCTTCTCCACTCTCTGTTCTAGGTGAGGTAGGTATTTCACAATTTGTAGTGGCCGAATGTCTTTCAGTTAATTTGATGATGGTTGTGGTATCTCAAGTGTCTTTAGGTTGAGTATTGATGTTCTTTCCCAAGTTTCTTCAAGATAAGTTTTGATATGATGTCCCATGATTCATAGGGATGAGTTGTGATGATCATTCAAAGATGTATTTGTGATTATATGTGATGGTATTTGATATAAAGAACCACATTGTGAAGCTTAGGTGTGTGTGGGAGGGATATGTTGTGAGGCCTAGTTGTGTGCAGTCAGGATGTGTTATGAAGCCTAGGTGTGTGTGGTCAGGACGTGATGTGGTATATAGAAGTAATGGGAGTTCCTAGACATATGAGGTTGGGAGAGAGAAGCGTAATATTGGAAATGTGGTTTGGGGTACCCTATAATCGATGCGATTACATTATATTATATTACATGACTTGGGTTACGTGGTGATCTTGCCTTGGTCTGGTTAGGATGGTTATTATACCCTGATAGGTGTTGTCTTAATCTTTTCCTTTCTCATCAAGGAATTAGTATTCATCTTTCACATGTGAACATGAAACAGTTTTTATCCTAATGATTATACTTGTATGATCACCCTAGGTATATAAAATAATTTCGAGGTTTCTACGAGGATTACGTGGAACATATTGGGTGTTACTATCTTGTGCCTTGGGAAACTTGCTGTGACACTTCATTATATTTAGTATTTTGTATTTACATTGGATACATAATTCTTAAATAAATTTTATTTTATAAATTCAACGAGGGGTTGATTTTGGGCTTCCGTGTCTATATATGTCTTTGAGTTGTTGTCGATGATTATTGTATCCTTCAATCATATTTTATTATAATTGGAAATGCCACCCATGATGGGATATTTGTACACCATTGATTCAAGTCAATATCTCAGGGCCTATTTGAGGAGGGTCTCATGGAGGTCATTATCAAAATATACTTATTGAGGTATTTTTGGAGTGATGGGGTCATAACAGAGTGGTATCAAAGTTAATGGTTGAGGGATATGATAGAGTTTTGAGTAGGAAACAGTGATGGTTGAAAGTTGTGGTATTGATACATTTCCAATTGACATTGGTGCTTATCCTAAGCCAATAAGACTCACTAGGAGATGTTATGTTAGGTCCCCTCATGTTCCAGTTCAAAGACTCTTGGATTATTAAATGACCGTGAGAGATGGACATGCATGTGGGCTAGTGACCAGGGATAGGTACATGCATCATAATGAATTGTGTTCCTGTTTCAATTGCGTTCTTTTGGGACAATTGATGTGACTAACAAAACAAATTAAATATTTTAAAATAAATCTTTTAATGAAAATACATACTACTAAAGGATAGTAAATCATTGTTTTTTCTTTTTAGCTATAGAACCTGGTCATCATCCGCACGTAACTTAGATAGTTGAAGTCCAACAGGCTACTCTGTTAGTTCAATGTAGGGTTAATCCAGTTGAGGAGGAAGGCCAGTGGAAATATAAGTTTTGTACTATCAAGATAAAATATTTAGGGATGCACAAGGGTTATATTTTAGACATTTTGATAGAGCGATAACTAGAGTAGCATCATATTTCATTCAGTTTCATCCAGGTCCCAACAAAGTATTGGGTCCTTCTGTTAGTCATCCAGAAGAGAGGAGTTATGTGTTAGGGGTGGAAATTTAATCTGGAAGAGAGGAAGGAGGCATATGTTTTTTGGGTGTAAATCTAGATAGATTTATTGGATGATTTCATTTAGTTGACCATAAATGCATTAAAGTGGTAGGATATTCTTGGTCTTCAGTATTGGATCATGTTGCTTGGGAGAAATGGGAATCGAGTCCAAGTACATTTTTCATTTTCCCTATATCTCTTCCCAAATGAGTATTCACAGTAGAGACATATTGCGGAGGCACTTCAAACTTTTATCCTTTACAGAGTTACTCCTTTTATATTTCCAACCTATCTAGAGGATAAAAAGATGTAATAAGTAATAGTTAGGATGCACTCGTGAGGAGGTACACATTGAGAGGGGAGCCAAAAGGGTTATTTGAGGGTTTGAGATGTTATTATAAGGTATCAAGTTCCAAGATATATGAGGTTTTAACCGACATGGAGTTGACCTCATCCACATTATTTCTAGACTTCACATGTTAGTGGTTTCTATTAAATCCATATGTGCTTTGTGAAAATTTGTTATGGTTGTTGGGTTTGTGTCCATCATGAGATTAAATAGACAACGGTTCCCTAAGATAATGTTGGTGGAGGTGGATAGGTTCACAATAGCCTCAGTGGTAGTTTCCAATATTCCTGTTTAAGTATTCGGGGTAGTTATTTTTTTCTACTCTATGGGGAGATATATAATTTAGAGGTCATACTCTGGTGTTCCTTCTATTCAAGGACCGTGAACTAAGTGTGGGCTTGAAGGTTGTTCTCGGGAGAGAGGCAGAGGAGCTGGGCATGGTCATTTGTACATAGTGGAGGCAGTAGTTCCAATGGTTCCATAGATTGTCATCGATACGATTAGATTGTTTAGTACCATTTTTTGTGTATTGTTTGATTTGGTACCTTCATAACCCTTTTTTCACCATCTCAATCCAATTATATAAAACATTATGTAGATTGGATTCATGTACCACTGATGTTAACAACTCCAGTCAGAGGATCTACCAGGTTGATTGATGTGTTTCATGAGGTCTAGATTAATGATGAGGTCATATCAATCATGTGTATATATTTACATATTATAGATTAAGCCATACGATTTTACTCTCAACATCGACTAGTTTTTTTTGTTTTCATTTATCGACTTCTTCTGGGGGATAGTCATGTTTTCAGACATGGATGACCATCATGTTGTTTTCATTGGTGAGTGGAGTTGTCAAGTGGAAGTAGCCATTTGGTGCCCCTTCTGTCCTAGTTATTTGAGTCTTCAGTTGAATAAGTTGACACTGTATAGAAACCCAAGATTAAAATATAAGGACATTACATCATTTTATATGAATATTCTATCCATTACCAAAATACATGCTCACGGACCATAATAGTTTAGTGTCTTTGGAATCATATAAAAAAAATATTCTATCATAGTGAATGATCCCCAACATCTCCCATATAATCTACATAGTTAGTACTCCTTCATAAAACCATTATTCATAACCTGAGTAAAGGAAATGTAAGAAATGGGTGTTCTGAAATGTGAAGTAAAGGAAAATAATGGAGATATGTAAGAATTATTACGATAATAAGGGTTTGAAAAGATGATCATGAAAATAGATGATCACACCCTATATATCAAAGATCATATTAATGAACCCTAGAAAATATCAAGGAAGATAATAAGACATGAATCAAAATAAATAAATAACAAAATCCATGAAATCATTACATATGAATAAAAATTGGTTTGTGAAAGACACATAAGAATATAATAGGATTTATATAGTATCCAAGTCATTGTGTCCAAAAACATGTTGGCAGTATGGGTTCATTACCCATAATGTGCTGGATGTAATTGTATACTCCCATGGCCATCTTAGTATCATGATTTTTCATATTATACCATCATTGTAGTCATGGTTCACTACAATTTCCACCTTAGTAGCATAAGTTCACTCCTCATACTCAATGGGTAGTCATGGTTCACTCCTATGAACATTATGATAGTCCTGAATTACTCCCAAGGCAATATTTTTCTATCCCCTGATATATAATTCATTACTTAATGCAATGGAGGAAGATATAGGCCCCACCATTCTCATAGTGAAATCATACATACATGTTCCAAAAAATATTAAAAAATCATATCTAAACCCATTCATTTAAATGGGTATCATAAACATGTAAACATATCATAAAATGAGAAAAGATATAGGTGGCATAATCATTTAATAAAAATAATAAAACATGAATGAGAAATTAATTTCTTTAACATATAACACATGAAAAAGAAACTGAATTCATAAACACCATGTCATTAGGAATATTCCATTCATATAACGTATATGAATGGAACGTTCAGATTATTTTCTAAAAGGGCATGATAACAACAATATATGCCATATTAGAAGGAAAATAATTTGGAAATATCATTCAAAAGTATTTCTTAAGTAAAACAAAAATTAATATTTGAAAAAGTCATCCAAATACATAAAACCAATTGATAAATTTTTTTGTATAAAATAACTTCAAAACATATAAAAATACTTAAAATCATTTGAAATAATATTTTCCTTTTAAAAAAATAAAATAATCTTTAGAAAATTTTAAACCCCTTTTTATTTTAAAAAAATTGAATACATATAATGAAATCCTGAAAATGTTTGAAAATATTATCTTTTAAAATAGTTTTAAAACTTATAAATAGTTCCTGAATATGTTTTGAAAACTATTTTCCCTAAATATAATTTGTAAACATATAAATAAATCCTGAATATGGTTAGGAAAAAATGATTCTTGAAAACCTATTTAAAAAAATATAATTAAAAAATAACAATTAAAAATGAAAATAAATATTCAAAGGATTGACAGATGATAAACCTATACATGTTGTACGAGGTAAAAAAACAATCCCTTTTCATAGTAAACATGATATTGAATTTCCCCATTTAGAAATTGACAAGAATATTCATTTGAAAACATTAGTAAAAGTAAAAAAATGATAAAAATTTCTCTTAATGATTAAGGAGATTAGTGTAATATTCATGGAAACCATTTTTAGATAAAAGAGTTTTGAAGGAACATATATTTCTGACCGAAGAGATGGAAAAGTTAGGATTTCTTAAAAATAGTTTCATTACCATATTATGTACCAAAGATTATAAAATTATATACCTAAAACAATATATAATTAATTACTAAAGGAGATGTAAATTCATTAATTTCTTGAGGAATTGAATATATTAATTTTTTAAAGAAGAATAAACATATAAAATCTCAAAAATCAATGAGGGTGTCTCAATAAATATCTATAACAAGGAAACATGGTATCACACTTTCTATGTAGGAAAAGGACATTACATAAAGATTAAAATAACTTGAAATTAAGGTTATTCATGATATAACAAGTAAAATGGAAGTATATACACCTCAAAAAAAATTAGGTGCATTATAAAACACCTGTCTGAAAGATGGAAAATTGAGAGAAATCATTTCTACCAATTTGGAAAATTTTTAAACATAAACCCCATGATTTAATGATCATAAAATGGATATGCCAATAACCATAAATTTAGGTATAAGATACATAGAAAACAATCAAGGTTAATACATACATCACACAAAAGGAAAAAGTTATTAACATAGAATGTATCTCAAGAAACTAAAAAGTGAGATAAAATCCCTTTACCTTATGTCTGGACTCTTTTTATACTCATACAAGCTTCCTCTTAATCAGGTAACTCCTTTTGGTTTGTGTGAAAAAGGATTTATTCTGTTTCCTTATTATGAATGGATGGAATCTAGTTGTAAGGGATTGATGTTGATTGGTTATGTGAATAGTGTTTCGGTGAGCCAAGGGGCTTGAGATGTGTGAGGAAGTGGGTGGATGTGGTGGCCTTTTATATGGAAGGGAAAGGACACACATGGAATTTCGGAAAACAAGTTTGGTGTACTCACATTTTTACCTCAAACAAGTTAAATAAATCCAAAAAACTCAATAATTAAAGGTTCATTTCTGATTAATGCCCAGCTAATGGCTTTTGAAAAAGTTTATAGGTCATTTTTGGTATTATATTTATGTTGTGGTACATTATTAACCAATGTTTTCTATCAAATGATGCAATTAATTTTAATTATTTTCAAAAATATTTTTGGTAAAATTTTTTGACCTTATTGTACATTCTAAATTATTCTAATTGAAAATATAGAATAATTTTTTCCCAATTATAATCGAATATGTTGTAGAAATTAAATTAAAATTAATCCCCCAGTCTAGTCAATGAGGTATGGTTTTTAAGGAAAAATGATCCAAAGTTTTGTAAATTTTTATATACAATTTCAAAAAGAAATCGTTTCCAAAAACCAAAATTGGATTAATTGATTAAAAAATTATTAAATTAACTAATTAAACAAATTAAAAATATAATTTACCATTATAAATAAATTAAATTAAAAATTAGTTTCGAATGAATATTTAGTATTTTTAACTATTCATCCAAAATTGGATTTTGTCAGAAAAATCCCAATTATTCATCCTAAGCTAATTTTGAAATTATAAATTCAAATACTTTTTTTATTTTATCAAATTAGATTAGAAAATTTGCTTAAATATTTTTCATTATTTTTCAAAAAAGGATATTTAAATCTGTTCAATTGAGAAAATCATATTTTTAAATATAAAAGGACTTTACCAAAAATAATATCTTTTATTATCGGAATCTTTTATTTATAAAATAATAATAAACAAAATTTTTAAATTAGTTATCAATATTAATATAACTAATTTTAATGGATAGGTTATAATTATCACATTTAAATAATTATAATAATAAAATTATGGTTCATAGAAACATTTGTGTCGTGTGTAACACATACCAAGTTGGGGTTTTGTGTTACATACACGTAGTTCGCACTGTGTGAATTTATGGATGATTTATTGTGATGTCATAGGATTTTTTTAGTTATTGTATTGAAATATATGAATGAAATATTAATTTATACCAAAAAAGTTACATAAAAACTTGGGTTGTTACATTATATCCCCCCTTAAAATGAATTTATCCATTTAAATTTAACACATAGGTAAAAATATGAGGATACATGTCCTTCATATTATCCTAATGTTCCCACATTTCTCTATCTATATAGTGATTTTTCACAAAAATATGACCATGTGAGTGGTATTGTTTGGTACATATTTCTCTGATTGGGCTAGAATTTCAATAGGTTTTTCCTCATAAGAAATATTCTATTGCAGTGATATGAACATTGAGATTAGTACATGTGAAGGGCAATGTATGTATTTCCATAAAAGATATATGTGGAACCCATCGTTGATTTGAGATAGATTTTGAGGAAGTTTAATGCGATAAACTACTATCTCGATTCAATCAGGAATCTCATAGGGACCAATATTCTATGGGCTTTGTCTCACATTATTCCTGAATATCATAACATTCATCAATGAGGAATTTATAGAAACACTTATTTACCATCTTAAAATTATAGAAAATACCAACTATTACCAATATAAAATTTGTACCGATATTGATTTTCCTTTATATGCTTCTAAATGGATCTATCATTTTCAATCATTTCATCAGTGATCAAAGGTCCCAATATCATTCTTCCTCCAACCTCATCCACACATGTTGGAGAATAAATTTTCATACCATATAGGTCTTTATATGGTTCCATATGAATGATTGAGTAAAAGAAGTTATTCTATAGAAACTCAACTGGAGGATGGGGTTGATCCCAACAACCATTGAAATATAACAAATAATATGTCAACATATAATCTTGGGCTTGAATTATTATTTAGACCGACTCTCTAGTTTAGGATGATATGAAGTTCTGAAACTCAAATCTATATCATTTTATTTCTAAAGACTTTGCTATGTATTTTAACTAAGCCTTAGATCCTAATCTGATAAAATAGAATGTGGTACTCCATGCAACCTTACCACCTCCATGATTTATATCCTATAAATTTTATATAGAGATAATTATTCTCAAAGAGTAATGAAGTGTGATAACTAAGAAATTATATCGAATACCACCCATGTAGCATTAAATAATTTAGTGGTTTTAGGTAGTCCAATCACAAAATCCATAATGATATTATCCTATTTCAATTCTTGTATGTTTAATGAATGAAACAACACTTTGTAATATTTTTCATCAACCTTAACTAGTGGGAATACCAAAAATCGATATACAAACATCACAATATCTCTCTTAATTACATCATATCAGAAGTATTATTTCGAGTACTTATAAATATTTTTACATCCTGGAGGAATATAGAATCAATAACTTTGAGTTTCCTCTAAATAATCCTTCAAATTTGGTATGGATGGATCATATACATGGTTCCTAAAATGTTTCATTCCCACCTAATCATTGTGATACTCAGGAACATTTATGACTTTCCTTTGCAGCTCTTCATCTCCTTTATGTTCATTCTTAATCTTTACATGGATAGAGTGTTGAACATTCATTTGAGAAAAATATTATTTGCCTCCTTCCATCAAGATTAATAGGTCTAATATTTGTAAATATAGAAATATTTTATCTTTTATGATCCTCATAATTGATAGAGAAGAATGTTCCTTCCAGCTCAAAGCATAAAAACCCTTATTCCTTTTCCTACGGTGGTAATGTATCGAGCAGTTGTAATCCATTATCAACTACGACCATATTCTCTGGTGCATGTTCAACTCCTATGTGATTACATTTTTTAGTTTTTTTATCTATATATATGTCACATTGTTCTTCATAAATATAATTCCTTCATATATGTATCGAAAAAATTACCACTACTAACTCCAAATCATGAGTTTGGTAATTTTTATCAGGAATATTTAATTCTCATGTGGCATAGGCTATAACCATGTTATTCTACATAATAAAACAACCCAGTCAGATTGTGAAATCATTTCTATAGATTAAAAAACCTCTCTACTAATGGGTAATGTAATCATAGGTGTACTAACCAACCTCCTCTTTAGATCCATGAAATTTTCCTAACATTCATCTATCTAGAGGAATGCGACACCCTTCTTTGTTAACTTTTCCAAAGGATTATATAGTCCTGAGAAATAACCTACAAAACATTGATAAATTATAGTTAAAAAAATAAATAAATGGTTCTTAGTCACCATGGTTTTTCTAGGATAGTATCCAACAACCTCCATCTTTGATGGATCTACTACTATACCATCTCTTGAGATTATGTGACCCAAAAATTAAACATTTTATTGAAAAAATTCACCCTTTGAAATTTTTTCATAAGGATTCTCCTACCATAGTGTCCTCATTAATTTCCTCATGAGATCTTCATTATCTTCATTTCTATTAGAATAGAATAGAATATCACCTATAATGGAAACCACAAAAATATAAATCGAATCTCTTATGACTCTATTAATTAAATCCACGATGATAGAATGGGAACTAGTAAGACCAAAATGTATCACTATATATTTACAGTGACTATACCGTGAACAAAATTTATACTTGGTTATATCCTATTTATTGATAATAAATTTATGATATCCAGTTCAAAGGTCAATCATGGAAAAATATTGAGCTCTGTGCAGTTGATCAGACCGATCATCAATATGGGGAAGACAATAATTTTTATTGATTGTGATATTTCCTGATATCCAATAATCAATACATAGTCTTATTGATCCATATTCACTTTTCAAAAAAGAACTAATACTCCCCTAGGTGACACAATTGGTATAATGAATCTCTAATCGAGGTTTTCTTGATGTTTCTTTTTCAATTCCTAAAACTCAATCAAGTCCATTCTATAACGTGTCTTTGAAATTTTTGTTGATCTTGGTATGAGTTCTATTGGGAACACAACTTTTCATTTAGGAGGAAGGATAGGAATCTCTTTCATAAATACATCCTAAAAATATAGAACAACATGGATATCATTGATGTCAATATTATCCACAACCATTTTATATAAACAACCCTTTGGAATGGGAATTTAGACCCACACACTGGAGGTAATATCTATAGGATGTTAATGGTTATCATCACATTTATAGATGATAATAGGAGGGTTTGAAGTTTCAAAAGTATCATCCATTAATTGAAACATAATTTTGGATTTATATAGAGAAAGACAATCCATGCCGTAGATGACATCAAATTCATCCAAAGAAAGAGTGAAATGAATTTAAGGAACAAAATTTCCAAAAACTTCAATGAGAGTGGAATCATAAATTTGAGATACCATCATCCAACTATTATGGTGTTTCACAACTAATTCTATAACTAATTAATTTATAGGAATATTACCTCCCTTATAAAATTATTTATATATATAGGAGTGGGCGGATCGAGAATATAATATGTAATTAGTAGTTCTATAGTGGATAGTAAGTGTACATTCCACCACATCATTATCACACGCCTCATCAGAAATAGAAATTTCATGAGATTTAACCTTGTACTTTTTCTTAAGAGGTTGCTGACATAAATCATCACTAACAACACTTTGGTTTAGGTTTTGGTTAGCACAATGGCCATTCTCCTTACACTCATTGCACCAAAATCATAGGGGGTTCATTCTGTGCTACTTTTCCCAATTCTCAAAATTAGCTAACTTCTTCCCAACAAATTAATAATTAAATGACTGATGACCTTCCCTTGCACACATAAAAACATTTATTAGACCAATTATGGTGATTTACTCTATGAATCCTCCCACACATAGATCATTATGGAATGCTCATATTTTTGTATTCATGCTTCATATATTTCCTTTAAAATCCATAATCCTCTACTTGACAAAACATTGGTATTGATACATGAATCTAACATCTATTTTAACTGTGACTACACAACACATAATATTACCAATGCTACTAAAGTCACATATGGAAAAGGAAATTCTAATATTTGGCTATAAGTTACTGGAGAACCTATCATTATTGCATAGATAATTCCTGATATTTCCTAAAACGTATATCTTATGTCTTGTGAAATTATCCTCATTGGTACCAACACATTAATTATCCATTTGCTTCCACTCAAGGAACTCTTTATCCATCTTGGTATGAAAAATTTTATGATGGTACTTATAGAAAAATAAGTTCTTGAACTCATCCCAATACATGGATTCAATATCATATGTTTTCCTCATATTCTGGATTAGATTCCACCACTAATCTGATTCACTTTCTAACCAATAAATATCCATAATGTCATTATCATGATATGAAAAGTAAAGAATGGAGAATATATTTTCAAAATAAAAAATATTTTGTTCAACAATAAGTGGATCAGAATACCCTCTGAATAAATACATACCATTCCCCATGAAAGACTCAATATAATGTTCTCCCATCCTTTGCACAATTTAAAGTCCACCATGATTCATAGCTTAAGAATGTTGTGTGAACATAAAAATGAGGTTTTTCATTCAATCAACCATTGTATTTTATTTATCAGGAGGAAATAATTTCATCTTCCATCATAATATCCATTACGGTGTTTCCTTCATGTTCCAACGATGGACTAAAAGGAAAATCATTGATTAACAAATAGTTAACATAATAAGGAACAACATAATCATGAAAAATCATTCATATAATGTCTAACTTATGAAACATTATATAATCTATGACACATTATATTTATCGTAGGTTATTCATAGTCATATTATAGTTAAATACATTATAATGGTACAAGAAGAGTTTGTGAATTCCCAAAGCATATCCACCGGGAGTGTCAATCTAGCTGTGAAAAAGGGAACATTATTTTGTACTAGATTACCTTGAGTTAGACTCATAAAATCTTGTTATATTTGTTTCCCCTAGGTACATATGTTCTTTATCCACAACCACATGTAGTATCCAGGAAAGGATATTTTTTCTAGTAAACGACTCACTCTATCCTTCACCAAAATTCTTGGACATTTTCCAACACATTTCTTTATCCATATACTTATCCTTAGACACGTACTTTGGGTTCTCACTAAGGTTTTCTTATACTATCGTCTTAAACATCACTATAACCTCCCTGTGATACCAATAATAGAGACCCCATGATTGATATAAATGTATATCACATCATTTTAGATGAATATAATGTACATTACAAAAATTCATGCCTGATAACCATAATAGTTTAGTGTCTTTGAGATCATAGAAACAAATATTTTATCCTGGTGAGAGATCTTCAATATATCCCACAAAGATCTGAAACTTTAATACTCCAACAAAAAAACTTTCTTCAATACCTAATGAATGGAATGATAAGAAAGGGGTGATCAAAAATGATTAGTAAGTGTAAATAATGTAGATATGTAAGAATAATTATGAGAATAAGGGTACAATAACATGATCATGAAAATATAAGATCATACCCTATATATCAAAGATCATATACATGAATCATGTAATTAATCATGTAAGTTCATAATACATGAATCATAAGGAAATAAAGAACATAATCCATAAAAGTATAACATAGGAATAAAACATTGGATTTTGGAAGTAACATAAGTATATAATATAATTTCTACAGTAGCCAAGGCATTTCTTCCAAGACCATCTTGGTCGTACGGGTTCACATCCCATACCATTGTAATAGTCATGGTTCACTTTCAGGGCCATTATTGTAGAATGAGATCACTCCTTATCCCATATTGGTAGTCACAGTTAACCACCATGCCTATCTTAGTATCATGTTTTCCATCTTTATACTATCTTGGAAGTCATGGTTCACTCCCATTGTTGTCCGAGTAATCATTGTTTACTCCCAAGACCATCTTAGTCTATCTCCTGAGATATAAATTGCAAGCCAATGCATTACAGGGAGATGTAGGTCCCACCCATCTCATTGGTATATAATACATACATGACCAAAAAAATCACAAAAAATCAAATTTTATCCCATGAAATTAAATGGTTATCAAAAACATGTAAGCATATCATAACCTATGGAAAAGAGACTGGTTGCACAATCAATTCAACAAAAGCATAACTCGTGAAAGTGGAAAAGATTCCTTAAACACACATCGTGATAATGAAAAACGAATTTCATAAACACCATGAAATTAATCATTACCCTTCCATACAAAGGATATGATTGGAACCATTCGATAATTTCCAAGAACAGTAGGAGTATCATCCATAGATGTCATCATAGATGGAAAATAATTTGTAAATGTATTTCAAAGACATTTCTTGAGGAAAATATAATTTATTCTTTGAAAAATTATTCTTAATACATAAATCCATTTGATTAAATTTTTCATAGAAATAACATTAATACATATATAGAATACTTGAAATAATTTGAAATCATTTATTCTTTAAAATATTATAAAACAAGATTCAAAACATTATAAGATACTTTTTCATTAAAAACATATTGAAAAAATATCAAGAAATATTTGAAACGTTTTGAAAACAACTTCTATGAAAAAACATTGAAAAGATATAAAAAGGGATTGAAGACATTACGAAAACTATTTTCCTGGAATATATTTTAAAAACATATAAGTAAAAATTGAGAATTATTTTAAAACCATTTTACACAAAAATGTGGTTTTAATATATTTTACTTAAAAAATTCATTTAAGTAGTAAATGAAATCTCTAGACTATTTATAGAGGATAAATCAACACATGGCGTAAAAGGTAAAAAGTACATTTCTATTGTAGGGTAAAAAGGATAGAGAATTACCTCATTTAGAAAGAGACAGGAAGGTTCCATTGAAAACATTAGTGTAAGTAAAAATGGGTAAAAATGTCTTCTAATTTTCAGAGAATATTAGTAGAATATTAGTGGAATTCATTTTTAGAAAACATTGGTTTTATGGAACAATGTTTACAACCAAATAGATGTAATGTCCTACTTTCATAAAAAATAATTTCTTAAATATTTTGTGTACCATAGAGTAGAAAATGGTACCACTAAATAAATACCGAATTATTAACAATAGTAGAAAACAATTATTGAGTTATTTGAGATATGTAATATAATAATTCATTAATGTAAGCATAAATGTAAAAAATTTGGAAAATAAATGATATTGTCTCAAAAATATCTTATAACATGATATGTAGGAATCATACGCCCCATGAAAGAAAGGGAAATTACATGAAGAATATCATATCTTGAAAATAATGATATTCCTGATATTATGTGTAAAAATGGAATTATACACACCTTGAAAAAGAATTTAGGTGAATATCAAAGCATTAGACTCAATGAATGAAAATTGAGACAAAACATTTTTACCGATATGGTAACTTTTGAAACATAAACCCCAAGAATTAAAGATCATAAAATTGATATTTTAATAACAATAAATTTACGTATAAGATAAATATAATAAAATCATGTGAATTATATAAACGAAAAAAAATTATTGAGTTTCAAACATATCATGTATCTCATAGGAATATAAATTGAGAAGAAGTCGCCTTACACTGTGTCTTAACTCTATTTGTACTCGTACAAGTTTTCTATTGATTAGGTAACTCCAATTTTTTTCTGGGAAAAGGATTCCTTGATTTTAATTATACTCAATGTAATGCTTCTAGGCAGAAGGGAGTGTATTTGGGTGCTTATTTGTTTAAATTTTGGGCGATCCAAGGGTCTTGACTGGGCAAGTAAGTGGTTAGAGGTGGTGTCTTTTGAAAAGAAGTTAGATGTACCAATGTTTTTACTTAATAAAAGTCATTAAAAACCAACAACCCTCAATAATGGAAGGTGAATTTCTGATTCATGGATTTAAAATGGGTGTTATAAATGTTTCTATGCTATTTTGGTCCTAATATTTAAGGATTATTTCTTTATTAAACTATTTTTTCAATTAAGTGATGTAATTAATTTTAATCACATTCACTATATTTGTGGTAAAAAAATGTAGAACATATAATAAATTATAAATTATGCTAATTCTAAATAAATAATCCATTCTATGAAATTCTAATCAAATAAGAAGTACAAATTGACGGAAAATTAATCCCACAGTCGGGTTGACAATACAAGTTTATAATGTAATAATGATCAAAAGTTTTCTATGTTTTAATATAAAATATCAACGTGAAATTAGTTCCAATGACCAAAATATGAATAATTGATAATAATATTATCTAATTAAACTATCAAAAAATTATAAATATAATTTAACCTTATAAAAAATTAAATTAGAAAGTCATTTTTAATTAAAATATGATATTTTCACTATTTATTCAGAATTAAAGATTGTCTGAAAAATCCAAAAACATCATGGTAAGATAATTTGGACATTATATATTCAAAGATGAAGTTTATTTTATAAAATTTAATTTTTAAATATGTTTAATATTTATTTTATTATTTTTCAATGAAGGGCATTAATAGTGGTTCATTTTAGAAAATAACATTTTTAAACAAAAAAGGACATTACCAAAAATAACTCAATATACTGTGATTATATTTTAACTATGTAAAAAAAATTTAAAATAAATTAAAATTAGTTATTACTATCTATATAACTAAATTTAATTTCTATGTTATAATTATTTTATTTAAATAATTATAACATAAAAACATTATTTGTAGAAACATTGTTTTTCATGTAACAAATGCCAAGTTAGTGTTTTATGTACCACTCGCCAAGTCAGTGCGGCATGTATTGTATGCCTATTTTGTTCAATTTTAGAATAGTATTTTACTTAGTGTATTAAAATATATGAATAAAATTTTTATTTATTTCATAAAACATTTCATAACTCTTGGTGTGTTATTTTCCAAGATTGTAGAAACTCCCATGGTCATTGGGATATTCCTTGTTGTTTTCCCCAAGGTGGTTCCCATGCTACCTCCACGATGCGATGTTGAGTTCAGGATGGAATTGAAACCTAATTCTTCCCTAATTTATATGACTCCCTACTAGATGAAATTTTCTATGTTGTGGGATTTGAGGATTCAGATAGATGATATGATGAAAAAGTGTTTTATCTATCCCAAAATGTCATCATGGAGTGCTCTAATGTTGTATCTAAATAAGATGAATATTGGTATGAGGTTGTTTATAGAAAACTAAATGTTAAATCAACAGATGGTCGATAACTATTTACACTTTCCACAGATAAAAGGTCATTTTTACCAGATTAGTGGTGAAGTACGTTTTATTAGATTGTTCTATAGTCTGGTTATCAGAAGTTGAGGGTGAAGGAGGGAAATTTCCAGAACATTTTCTTTTGATACAGCAATGGGAGCATGATTACTATATTACTTAATTTAGTGTTACAAATTAATAAGGGGTGTTCATGGGTCTTATGAACACCATGTTACATGAGTTTTTAGATTAGTTCTTCATTGTATTTTTCAGTGACATCTTTTTCTACATGATGTAAGGAGAAGACCATGTTGAGCCTCTCAAAACTATCCTTCAGGTTCATCGATGCATTCTTATCTATGTAAAAATTTCCATGTGTGTGTTATGGAAATGAGAGTTTCATTTCATTGGGATTTTGGTGTCTCATCAGTGTGTGAGAGTAGGCTCGTTGAAGGTTGAAGTAGTTTTTTTAGGGAAAAAACCCATGAACATGGAGATATTTTTTAGATTACTTACACATGCTAAGTATTATTATAGGTTTTTACATGATTTATTCATATTTTTATTCCCATTGACATCATTGACTTGGAAGCACCGATCTTTTGTGGGGATTGATTAGATCAAGGAGGCATTCCATTACCTTAATGGGATTTCAATCAACACTCTTATGATTCAGCTTCTAGAGGAGGATGTGTTGTTTGAGGTCCTTTGTGACACGTTCCATCTGGTCTTGGGATGCATACTGTTGTATAAATGGGATGTGATCACATTTGGTTCTAGGTAGTTACATCCCCATGAGCATAACTATGCCACCCATGATCAAGAGATAATAACATTTGTTTTTGTGAAAAAGTTGTGGTGAAATTACCTAATTTGGGAGCACTTTTTGGTCATTACAGATCCCAATAGATTGGGCTATATATTTTCCCAGTGTGATTGTGTAAATTCATCAATGTAGGTGGATAGTGTTTCTTCAGGATTATGATTTTCAAATATCATACATTGTAAGATGTAAAATATTTTATCTTAAGATATTTCAATGTTTATGATTCATTTGTGTCCACTCTTGAGGTTAAATAAGTTTCCCGAAGTTCATGGGACGGATCGAGGTGTTCTGTGGGTTCAGTTAATGAAAAAGAAGCGAAATTTAGTTTCTGGTCATGTTGTGTATTTTGTGCATGATTAGGATAAACCGTGTATGAATCCAAGGTAACCATTCATAGGGGTTAATTTCGGACTATAGAATCTACACTATTTTCCCACAGTCTGGAAAAATTGTGTTGGTAAACCGTGTAGCCTAGTAAAGTAGGAAAAAACTAAAAAATTTCCATTACAGGATTTTAAGGCTCACCCGTGATTTCCTCCATTCATCCTCCATGGAACCCTAGTGACGTCCCAAAAACCTCAAGAGCTGCCATGGATAAATATCCCTCATCTCTTGGCCATTTAGAGTTCTATCAGTTGTGGATCAAAGATCCCTGTACGTCTAATATTCTACTTTTTTCCCTTTACAAAGTTTAGGTTTTTAGTTTCTCATATCATTTTATGAATCCTTAAAACCCACTTTTTTCGATGGAACCGAGGTGAAGGATTTAATTTGTGTTTGGATTTTTATCTATGGCAATTATTAAGAGTTTTTTAATCAACATATTTTAGAAAAGCGCTATACATGTTTTATCATATAGTTTAATTTAATATTTGTGCATTGAATCATGTGTTTGTCCTTTTTCCATAATTGTGTTCTTGGTCCTGTTGGACCATTTGATAAAAATGGGTGTCTTTGTAACCAATTAGAACCCTCATGATCCCTAAAGGATGCGTAGGGGATGACTTACCAATTTTAGGGCAACCCTTGGGGTACGCCAGTATTCTAGACATAGAAAGGCATTGGGTTAAGTGAAGGGTTTCCGAGTAATAATGTTGACCCTATAAAGAACAATTTTTTACAATTGATTATGTTATAAATTGAATAATGATAGATATTCCCATGGTGATAATCTCATAAGGTGTTCTGGGAATGACATGAAAATGTAAAATTTGGGTTGAATGTCATTAGGTCGATTTTTTAATGAATTTTGGTTAGAAATGCCAAGGGGGATTAGTGTATATTAAATGGAGAACTAGTAATTTGGAAACAGATTGGGAAATGAGGAATATGTTAAATAGATATAAATATAGAATGTTTGAATATTTTGAATGTGCTAATACTTGGGAATTATTTGGTACTCCTAAATGATTGAATGTAATAAAGTAGTTGTGTTATGTGATTTGAGAAATGTACATGAGTTCATAAGGGGTAAATGATTTTGAAACAATGAATGGGATATGTGGGTTAATATATGATAATTGATGAATATTGGCTATGGTATGGGGTTGTTGAATACACATATGGTGTTAAGGAGGATGAATGGGAATTTTAAAAAATGGTAAAGAATTATAATGGGTAAATGTGTCAATGGGTTATGGAACGACAATAATTCCCATTTTGTTATTATGTATTTTGATTCCCCAGTGGATTTGGTTTTGTAGGGTTGGGTTATGGTATGTTTGTGGTGATTTGATTAATATGAATGTGCACACATCATGGTTGAGTGAGGTATTGAGATGAGGTTATATGCCCACAGGTCGAGATAGACTAAGGCTCAAAACTCCACCCAAAAAATGCACTGGTATTTAAAGAGACAAATCCTTTTTTTCCCCTAATGGTTTCATTCCCCCTTGATTGAGGCTTTGAGGTGAGGATAATGTGTTTATGTGATATGTATATCCCTAGATAGATAGGGACATGACAAACATCCCATATTCATTATGATTTATTTACTTAGACCATTGTGTAGAGGATACATATGCGTAACCCTTGGAGAATGTGCATCAAATATAATTTGTAACAAAGATGGCGTAAGTAATGAAATTGAAATAACTAATAAGAATGAACGAAAAATAAATTCTTTAATTAATGACACATGATATATCCCTTATTTACCTGCTATTTATTTTTTAAATGCCTAAACCATCTATTAGACTAGATATTCTGCAGACACTGTTGGTGGTGGCCTACTGATTTTTGTACTAACATGATTCCTAGGCTGTCATTGGGTACCTGAAAAGATTTATTATTTTTACATTATGAAAATGAAAAGTCTCTACTCTAGAATGCTGAGTTGGGAATGAGATGTAACAATAAAAGGATCTGTACTTTGATTTGAGACATGTTTCAGCAATTGGCCATTTGTCTTATTTTCTGCTTTTATTAACATTTTACAAATATAATGTCATGACATTGGTAATGCTGAATTATGGGTTGTTACCTTTTCAGAATATGTTTTTTCTATTTTTTTATAATTTATTTCACATTATTCCACTATTTATATTGTGTTCTGCTATGGCTCACTCTTTTAAAGAGGGTATAGTCACACCAAGTGACTCATTAGACCCTCGCCACAAGTCAAAAACCTCTGGCATTCATGGAGGAACGCTTGAGGTCATGTGAGGACACACCTTGGGGAACCGTTTTAGTGGATCTTCGGTCATGGATGTTACAAAGTGGTATCAGAGGAGTTCAATCATATTTAACACTATTTTGTGGATGGTAGAAAAGTGGATAAGAAGTTATGGCCTTGGTAATGATCTCGTGCTAGGGAGTATCTAACCCAAGTATGATTGAATACAAAATTCACATAAGACATGAACTATTGGTCTTTATGTGTGTTGTTGTATTTAGATGATATTTCACCATTGATTGAAGAACAATTTATGTGACATGACTGATTAATTATATTATTCTCATTACTGAAATAGCAAGATGTTGTGCATTAATGCATCATTTTAGGAAACTATGTATATATGTGTCATGCATCAATATGGTCACACACACGAGATGGTTGGGCAGGGCATAGAAAGAAGAATTCATTTCACTTCCTTTCTAAAATTGAAGAAAATGATGAAAAATAATTGTAATGAAACTGGGTGAATAAATATATAGAAAGTAAATAGATAAGGAATATCTTGTATAACGAAATGTCATGACCGAGTTAAAATATTGGGTTATGATAAATTGTAATGGTTTATTAGGTGTCTAAAGGAGAAAGATAACATAATGATGGTAAAATTGATAATGATTTTTTCCTAACGAAAGGTGAAAATTGGTGAAAATTATGATAGTAACAATTTTTTAAATGGGAAATGATCCTAAGTGGAAATGATTGTATTGTAAAAGAGGAAGTGGTTTGAAGAGTGATTTGAAAAATGACGTTTGATTAAGTAATATTTCCAACCCCATGTTGGATATAACCCATGGTATGTATGATAGATGGTAGTTTTATATGTGTGATGATGTCCATTCAGATACAATATGATGAATGGTTTATTTTATGGATTATATCTTGAGATCATTCCCATCCGTGGTTTAATCCTGTTGGTAATTCTGGAATCATCGGGTGAACCAGGTTTTTAAAAGGATAATGATTGTGTTTGAATGTGGGAATTCCTTGATTTATTGATTTTACCCTTATGTGTGTGGTTGGGGGCAGTGCGAGTGCCATAGTATGAGACTTTGGATTTAGATTTTGATGTCTCTTTGGTTATGATATAGACATGGTGTTGCGCTTCGAGAACCCTTGGATGGTTGTTGTTCATTGGATGTGAGGCATTGTTTGGTAATGTGAGTGTGGAATCCATCGTGGATCATAACAGCATAGAGCACATGTTGGACCCTAAGTATGGTTCCTGGTTCTTAGTCAATTTTTGAGTAGATACGTTGCAAATTGAATTTTAAATCCTAGAGAATATTTTTTTTCTCATGGTGTCGATGAATGTGTACACCTTTGGTACATAACCTTCAGTTAATGTTTGTTGGTTCTCTAGGGACAGTGTGCATCAGAAATGGGGTGAGAGTTCCATTCATGAGAATTTCAGGGTTCATGTCATGATACATATGGTTTTGAGATAGGACCAATGGATTTTCCTCATTGTGACTCTATTATAAGGTGTTGGTATAATTCAACATTCATGGTGACATATGAGAGAGTTCGGATGTGGTTTCAAGTGCTTTTGGGTGTGTGCCACACATGTAGATGATTTAGAATTTGATAATGGACCTCAGCGCACTTCATGGTACATGTTTGGTATAGAGGGATAAGTGGAATGGTTTATAGTTGGTGGTTCCACTCATGTTGTCTTTTTGTGATGATAGTTTCATAAAAGAAAGGGTGACCTCATGGGAGGTATTTCCAACCGTGTCAGTACCATGAAATATGAAGCATGGTAGATTCTTCAGAGGTGGTTTCATTGCATACTAAGTACATCCAAGATTTAGTAAATGGTATAGTTATGTCCAACTCTTTAATAAGGTAAACCTAGTATTCAGAATAGGAGTGATGGGTTGTTTTTATGTATTCATTTGTATGGATTCCTGACTCACCTATTTGGATAATGATTAATATAGGTATCAATGTTTTTTAGTAGAAGTGACAGGGGTTACTGATGTTTTGTTATATTCTTTTTCCGGATGGTGAAACACAAGTTGAGGGTGGTCACATGGATGAATTTGCTTTTATTAAAGGATTGGTTGTTGGGTAAGATGTAGAGGTGTCTTAGTGATAGTATGGGTGAATGAATTGGAGACATGGTTAGGTATGTAAGCAGACGATGGGATACACACATGTAAAGGTTGATTTGTGAGTGGCTATTGGTTTTATTGGTGTTGTAGACCATTGTGCCTTGGTTTTTAGCTGTATAGGATTCATTGAAAGAACTCTATTGGTGTGTTGGAAGTATTCCAAGGTGAAATTTAGGTTGATGGATTCTTGGTGATATGGACATAGAGCATTGGTGGGATTTTGTTGGAAACCACACATGAGAGGTGATGGTTAAGTGTTGATGAGATGTATTCAGTAGGGGAACCTGAGATGCATAGTAGGACATGGTGTCCCATATTTCGACATAATCAAATGTATAAGTTGGTTTTGGTGTTATTCGACAACTTATTAGAACACCTCATCATGTGGAACTAATTCACAACATATTGAAATCATCAAAATTACTTTGAGAAGATTTTGCTTTATTCTAAGAGACATAATGGTGTTTGGTTGCATGACAGACATCATGTAGTTTACACTCATGGAAATGGTATATATAGAGATTGATTATGGGATGAAAACCCTTGAATTCAATGGGTGGGGTCCACAGGAGGGACTAAGTGCCGAAGAATTTTATGGGTGATGTTTAGAGAATCTAGGAACACACAAAAGGTGATGTTCATTTTCTTGTTTTGGAAAAAATCTAGATATCGATGTCAATGTTTTTGGATTTGAATTGTGATTGAGTGTAAGATAACGTGGTTTAAATACCTCATGGAGAGAAATGGTAATGAAAATCATAAGTTGGGGAGTGATATTTCAGTCTTATAAGTGGAGAGTAGAGCATCGAGTTTGTTCCATGTGAATCTTGTTATGTATATACCGATGCATAAGTAGGGTGTGGTTGGATATAAAAATAGGTTGTGGTAGGAGATGTTGGATCCTATAACTCCAACAAAGATTGGGGTTAGACTTAGGTAATTTTCCGTGGGTAATTTTAGTACATATTGAAGTCGAGGGAACCTTTTCCATGTGTTTCGCTGTCATGCTGAGGGTGTAGCCCAATGATGGTCGGGAGGGAAGTATTTTCGTGATGATTGAATTCCACCAAAATTCAAGAAACAATATCAGTGGGGTAATGGGATAACAATGATAGGCATCAAATCAGTTCGCACATTAGGATAGTGAGAAAAGGGTGGCTTACCATCAGTGGAAGGTGGGTGTTTTGTGACAAGTTAGTCAGGGGTGTTCCACCATGAGATGGTATACATGAATGGGTGTAGTGAGAGTGACCCAACTCTGAGTTCATGTTGTGGAAGAAAGTGCCTTTTTCAATTGACGTTATACCTGGATGAGGTTAAGTTAATCTTATTCCATTAATATATAGTGTAGGTGTTTCCTCCTGCATAAATTCAATGGTGTGGATGGAAGCCAATGTAGTGGAATTCCCCTATGGATGTCTGGGAATAGTGAGTTGGAACATGTCATGTGATGTGAATTTTGAGTTGGGATTCATGTGATCATTCCTCAATAGTGGTGAATCAACATATATTGGTAAATTTGGTTAAAATTACCATGTGTTCTCCTTTGGGAGATATTAAATTTGGTCACCGTTAGATTTAGTTGAAAATGGAGTAAAATAATTCCATGTGATTTGGGTCTAGAGTCTTCTATAGGATTAGTCCGATGGGGGTGTCGATTGGTTCTTCTATGATGATGTGATTTTGTGTGCGATGTTTCTATGTGTAGTGACTCAAGAACAATTGTCTATGTCCTCTCTATGTAGTTATAGTGGTTGGTTATGGTTGATGTTGATGCATCCTTGAGGGTTATTCCATCGTGTTGTGGTTGTGAGGATGATGAATTGTGTTGAAAGTCTATTCTAATGATATGTGTTCATTGGGAATTAGGATGTGAAACTAGAAACATGGAATGTATAAAGGGATAGGCATGCCCTCTGGAAAGATCTCTTATTGAGGAAGCTCAGTGATGCTTAGGAAGAGAGGCTCAAGAAGGATCCATTATTATTTGGGGATTTCATAAGATCCCTGATATTTCATCTTATTATATGTACATGTTTATGTTTCTATTAAGTCCACACATGATGTCAAATAAGTTTCCCCATGCTTATGGCAAGGGTCAGGGGTGTTCTAGTGGTTCAGGGCATGAAAAATAAGAAATATGAGCTTCTTATCATGTTACATGGTAATAAAATGGTTAGGATAAACCATGATGGAATCCCATGTTACCATGAGAAAGTAGTGGTTTTGGATAGTAGCATCTGCACTTTTTGCGCACAGTTTGGAAAACCGTGTGGGTAAACTATGCGGCCAAGAAAAGTTGGAAAAAGTACAAAATAACCAATATAGTATTTTAATGCCCACTCAATATTTCCTCTCATATTATTACATGAAACCCTAGTGACATCTCGAAATATTCAAGGGAACCCATGGATCAATCACCCTCATCTTGAGGTCCTTTAGAGTGTCATTGGTTGTAGATCAAAGCTCCATGTATGTCTAATCTTCAACTTGATTCTCCTTTTTTTATTAGGGTTTTAGTTTCTCCCATCTTCTTCACATGCCCTAAAACCCTTTTTTCTGATTGAACATATGTTAATTCTTCAAAGGGTGTTTGTATACGGATCCAAGGATACGATTAAGAGTGTGTTAATCGTCATAATTGATGTAGGTGGTCCATAAGAATTATCCCATACATTTATTTTAGATTTGTGCATGGAAGCTTATGTTCTTAATTTTTCCCTAATTTTGTTATGGGTCTAATAGAAGTTTTTCATAAAAAGGGGTGTGAAAATAACAAATTTAAACCCTCACAATTCACATGGGATGCATAGAGCATGACCTGACTATTTTAAGGACACCCATGGGGTGGACTGACATTCCATACCAAGAAAAAGGTAGGGTTAAGTGAATGGTTGCCGAGTAGTAATGTGGAACCGATGAAGAACATGTTTTAAGAGTTTATTTTGTTTTAAATAGAATTATCATAGATATTCCAATAGTTATACATGCATAATGTGTTGTGGGAATTACATGATAATGGGAAATTTGGGTTGAAAGAGATTAAGTCAACTTTTTAGTGAATTTTTTTTAGAAAATCGTAAGGGGATTAGTGCATATTTAATGGTGAACATGTAATTGGTTAATGGAATGGTAAATGGGGAATATTTTAATGAAATGTAAATATGAAAATGATTAATATATTGAATGGGTTATTACATGGTGATTATTTTGTAAACCTAAATGATAGAATGCAATTAATTTGTTTGTTTTATGTGATAAGGGAATTTTACTTAATTCATAAGGGGTAAATTCTTGTGAAATGATGATTGGGATAAGTGGGTTAATATATTGTAATTGATTAATTTTGGACAAGGTATGGGGTTTTTTAATACACTTAATTATTAACGAAATATAATGAGAATTTGGATAAATGGATTTTAAATGTAATAGTAAAAATGTTCTAGTGGGTTATGGGAATGTATTAATTCCCATGTTATTGTTACGTATTTTGATTTCCAAATGGAATTGGTTATGTTGGGTTGTGTTATGGTATTATTGTGGGGATTTGAAAAATTATAATGTGCGGATGGATTGATAGAGTGGGGGGTATTGACATGAAGTTATATGCCCACAGGTCAAGTTAGACTGAAGCTCTAAACTCCAACCCATAAATGCATGGGTTATGGAAGGGGAAATTGGCATTATTCCCCTTAAAGTTTCATTCCACCCGAACTGAGGCTTCTAGGAGAGGATAAATTTTTATGTGATATGTGTATTCCTAGAGAGATATGGACTTGAATTATGTCCCCTATGTATTGTTATTTTTTTCCATAGTCCCTTGTGTGGAGGATACCTATGAAAAACCCATGACGCATGTGATAATAATGGAATAAGTAATGATGATGGTGTAAGAAATTTAATTTTGAAAAATTATAATCATGAACTAAAAATTACTTTGTTATTTAATGGAAATAGATCTATCCATTCTTTACATACCATTTAATTTTTACATGTGTTCATTATCTATGATAATGGATATTTTCTTAGAAAATGTTGGTGGTGGCCTACTGGGTTTTGTACCTACACCCTAATGAGGCAAGCATTGGGTACTTGAGTAGATTACTTGGTTGCAATTCATGGCAAGCGAAAAGGCCCTTATATAGGATGTTGAGTTGGGCTTATGATATACCTGCAGAATGATCTATGCTTAGATTCAGGACCTTCTTTTGGATTTGGAAATGTGTATAATAATATTTATTCACTTTTCAATACAAGTATGTAATGAAATTGTTAATGTTGAATAATGGGTGGTACCCTATTTGGAAGATGGTGGTCTTTTTTGTTTATTAGTTTTTTCAAATCATTCCTCTATTTTTATTGTGTTATATTGTGGATCATTTTGTTAATGAGGGTATAATCTCCCCACATGACTCAATATAGCCTCACCACTAGCTGGAAACCTCTGGCATAAAGGGATACATGCATGAGGTAATGTGATAACTCGACTCAGGGAACCCGTTTAACGGATATCGGGTCGGGGATGTTACATACCGTTTTGGAATATCGAATGATGTGACTAATGCATTGATAAGAAAGGAACTGAAAGATGATGTTTATATATCTACTGATTCATGGGGGAATGGAGGAGTTGGATGCCTTTCACATAGATATATGTGTTGATGGTGGTAGAGTCTTTTCATTTTAGTTGACTGTACAATATTCAATGATGGCGTAGGTGGAGGAGTCTATGTGGGGAGACATAGAGGAAGTGATGATGCACAGTCAGGTTGGACCTGTTGATGCTTCAGAGGGATGGATGAAGGATGGTATGTAACATATGTTGTTTCCTGGAAGGCTTTTAGTTTTCCAGGGAAATGAAATATGGAGTTATTTATGAGTTTCATAGCTCAATATTGGTGGTACATCGAGGATTTGATAAATGTGCAATGGATGGTGGAAACTATTTTGGTGTCCTGGAATGAAGTGAGTAGTGGCGGAGTTCTTGAAGATGTTATTGGATTTCCAGAAATTAAAGGTCGATCATTGGGTTCTTGGTGGTTTTTTGTATCCCATGAATGTTATCGAGTGTAAATGGGAAGATACCTTGATGTATTTTTTCATAGGGGTACCCAGTGCATTGGTAGGTTGTGATGCTTTCTCGGTTGTCATGGATTGGTTAATAAAAATGACCTAATTATTAGTGATCTATGATATGTGTATAGAGGATTCCTTAGAAAAGACGTATAGGGATGTGGTGGTGTGGATAGATGGAGATTCGAGGTCCCTAGTCTAAGATTGGGAGTACCATTTTATATTATTAGCCTAGAGGGGATTACAACATTCTTTTGGAACTCAGTTAAACCCCATAACTACTTTACACCATTAGATAGATTGTTAGATGGAATAGACAATCCAATAATTGAATAATATGTTTTGGGAATGCATCTTTGACATTGATTGATCTTGGGTACACGCCCAACATTTGGTAGAGTGTTCTTATAAAATTATATATCACCCTTCGAATATCATGGACCATTTTGAGGATTTGTGTGAAATACAGTTTTGTTCACTGTTTTTTCAGAATGAATTTACAGAGATAGTAGTTCATGATCCTGATGTGGTGCAGAGGATGATTGAGAATTTTCAACTCATTCGTGGGAGGATGAAAGTGGTTTAGGGCCAATGTAAGGCTTATTATGATCATAAGATGAGGCCTTTTGAGTTTGAGGTTAGGGACAACTTGTACGGGACAGTTTTCCCTCGATTTGGGTACTGGTGGTTTGGTAGAGTGAGAATGATTTCTCCAAGATTTGATGGGCCCTTTGAGGTGTTCGGGTGATTAAGAAAGGAGGAATATTGGTTGGTGTTCCCACCAATTTTTTTTGGATCCATGACGTTTTCTTTATCTCTCAACATTATCAGTATCTTCATGATGTCTCCCACGTAATTTTTTGTGTTGAGTTAGATATCAGGGATGATGAGATGTTTTTGAAACAACTAGTAGTGATCTATGATCTTCAGTAGAAGGAATGGTCTAGATGGAACATGTCATTGGTTCTTGTATTTTGGAGGCACAATGGTCAAGAGGGGAGTACTTTCGAGTGAGATATATAGATGTGTTCCAAATACAAATATTTATTTTGAATTTTTCTTTGATCTGTTTTTATTTGTGATGTAATGTTTGATCCTTTTTTTGTTAGATGATCCATTTTCCTTGGTTTTTGATGTATGCGTTGTGATGTGTGGTAATATCATGGAAAATGATAAGCAAATGACCAGATTTTTAATTGAGACACATAAAATGGGATGAGATTAAACCCATGAAGGCAAGACAATGTTTCCTAGTGCACCAATTATCATGGCATAGAGGATGGAATTTTCTGATTCATGTGTTTAGGACAGTGTTGTTTGATGGTTATAGAAGTTGTTGGTTTAGAATGTATAGAGGATGAGATGGTTGTGCAGTGGTTGTGGGGCCGGGCGGTTGTGTGAGAATAGGTGACTTGTGGCTATGGTGACAAATTTACAATGTGTGTTTATGGAAATTTGAGTTAGAAAGTTTGGATAATGGTAGAATTTTAGGCATGATTATATCTTTGAGAGGTATCTCACAAGGTTGTTGTTTGGACCCCCATTCTTCTAGGATTGGTTTTACATTCTAGGGAGTCAGAATCACCATATGGGTATCTGATGTAATGTTCATTGCCTTCCTGGTCACTTAGTTCACCATATTTGGTTATAGGAGGTGTTAAAAGTTGCCTCTCGGGGTGTTTGGAGAAGTCCAGTTGCTAAAGGCTTGAAACATGGAGATTACACATATTGTATGTGGTCTACACAATTTGAAAATTAGTTTCAAATCTTATCTAGAGGGACTCATGACACATAGACATTTTATACACTGTGAAAGAGGGTTTCCCAATGTGTATTATTTTAGGGATTAAAAATAAATAATAAAATGAAAAGGTGATATTTTTTTCTAGTGGAAGTCGAACACTAGGTATTACATGATTTGAAATTGTAGTACCCATTATGTAATACCCCAAACTAGTGTAAGATTAAAAATATTTATTGATGATCCATCATTTATTTGTCCATGATTTCTTCTTCCTATAAATTTGTGAAATCCCTAGTCACCTAAAAGTGTTCTTCGAGCCATATTCCTTACCCTTTGATACGTTGATAACATTGGTTGTTCATTAGTGATTTGTGGTTGGTCTGTGGTGAGTTCTCTTCCTGTTATCCATTATTTTCTTCCAATATTTATATGGGGATTTATTATGGTGGTGTTTTTTTGTTTAGGGAATGTTGGATATGGGGGTTTACCACCTTTTGTGTGGTGTTGGTTGATCCAGGGTTCATTATGGTGCGTTTATCATTTCTGTGCAATTTCATCTTCTCCCTTTAGTGCATATCCAGTTGAAAAGCTTCATTAAGGTATGGATTCCCTCATTTCACCATATTATATATTATATGAAAGTGTTTTCATTGGGTTAAGTTTTATATATTCTTTTGATTGTATAATTTCATATGAAGAAATTTTTAAGTTGATATTGAAGGTTAAAGGCGTTTCTTTTCATATTTTCGAAGGTGTATTATTATTGTGATGTGCTGGAATGTACAGGATAAATGGATCGCTAAAAATTGTGGGTGTTGAATGATTTTATTTCATCGATCAACATGTACTTTGGAAGAATTTTTTTTGTTCTTTTTGTGATGTCAATCTAAATGAAATTGGTTGAATTATTATACATTTCTAAGGAAATGTTTTCCGTAGGATTTTGGGATGAGTGATAATGCCCTAATGAATTATGGTGGAATGTGATAAAATCCCCTTGGTGAATATGGAAAATGAATTTTATGGGTTGTGATGTGTATTTTTGGGTATTCTAGGGTTGATGTCTTATTTGGATCTTCATTTGGGAGGGCATGACGATTCCACGATTTATAGGTTTTGAAATGTGGTTGTGTTGTTCCAGATGCCCGAGTAGTGAGGGAATAAATAAATAATAGTTTAATAATCATATAATGTCCTAGGATTGTTGGTTAATTTGATTAAATTAGTTAATGTAACAATGTGATGGTATTTTTTGATCAAAGATGATTGATTCTAAATAATGAAATGAATGGGGTGATTAAATGAAATTGGTTGGAAATGTAAAATGGGATTAATGGCTTGATGTGTGGTGTTCTATATTTCTATATAGAAGTAAATGAGATGGTGATGTTAGTTGGTTAGTTGGATATAAACACTTAGGTTGGTATTTTGTTATTTTCTATATATATTCAATGTAAATTCTTGTGATTTATGCATTAACCCCCCCACATGCTGAGAACTATGTGTCGAACACCATCATCGCCATGTGGGGGTGTTTTTACCAACATTTGGCGTGTAGTATGGATGGACCAGTACCTATTATTTTATACTCTCTCTTCCAGGTGATCCCAATTATAGAAATTCTATTTCCGTTGAAGCATGTTCTTGTGGAATAAATTTTAGCCTCAATAGGCTTGTAAAATCAAGATAATTTTCCACTATTCCCTATCCATGTGAACTCACATATCTATTTATTCTTTTCATATAAATGTTCATATAATTAAAAATATTTATGAACCATGTGTACTGAATTAACTTCTTGGGGGATATGTGGATGATCATTAATATGAGAAAATAGAGATTATTCACTCATTTTCATGCATCAAATAAATTATTATGGTGGATAATATTGTACTTCCTATTGTATTGTCCTCTACTTATTCATTTTTTTAGAATCCATAAATTATTTTAGGATCATATAAATGAATATTCAATTATAGTCTCCCAATCTACCATGTGTCCCATAAAGATATCAAATTTCTTCAAACGATATGGTATCTTTGGTAATTACCATCTAAAACAACATATTTTTAATATTTAATTCCCCTATATTGGATTATCATTGTAGATTTCATGGCCTAAATTAATTTCATCATTATTTACCAAGATCATTCAGGTAACTTTCCAACTTGTTAAGATAATTACATATCCTAATTTGAAATATGTTAGGTTTATATTTACCATGTTTATCAATCAAATTTGTGGAATATATTATTTTAAGACAATAATAACTTTTTTATTATGGATAGAAATATTATTTTTGAAGTACCTCGATATTTTAGAATTTATTTAATTGAATTTTATTCCTTTTACAAATTGAGTTGCAACACCACATTTTTATAATTCATAATATTGTATACCATTACAACCTTGTTATTTAATTAGTGTGTAATAATAAAAATAAATATATTATGAAATACATACGGTGTACACATATATAATATAAGTATATTTTTTATCAATTAATTAAAAAATGATAATAAATATTGATTGATAGTAAAAGAAATATCTTATGAAAAAATATTTTTATACAAAAAATGGATTTTTATATTAGCAAAAAACATTATCCTTTATTGGTGAATAATTTTACAGAAATTTATATATTATATATATTAAATATTTTTTAACACTAATCTAGTTTTTTTAAAGGGGATATGGGTATGTTCTATTTAATGCTTAATAAAATCGTTTTTATTAAAAATTTCACCGTGTTAATATTTTAAAATGTAATTTTTAAAAATTTAAAAAATATATTTGAATAACTGAACAAAACTATTTAAATTAAAACATAAAAACTATATTTAATTGATTTTTTTATAATTTTATAATATTACTTATATATTGATATATAGTTAAAAAAATTTGTTTTATTAAAAATGTACTTCTTATTTAAAAAATTTATAGGATGCCATATTATTTTAAGAAATGTTTTTAAAATTATAATTTGTTTAAAGATATATTTATTAATCCAATTTAGATTATTTGAATTAATTTTATGTTGAATTTTGATTATAGAATATTTACATCGAGTGGATGAATGATCATGTATTGGGAATAAGAGACGTAATGATTCAAATAGAGAGAAATATTCACATAATTAACCACCAACACACTAGAGTTTCAAATTCATGGATTATATGTACTATACTAATATGTTCATAAATCAAACATTTTTGTTAAAAGATCTATTTAACCAACCACATTAGCTGAGTGGAAAAGGAAAATATCACATGATCACTATTTGTAATTATGGGTATATTAAAGTTGTGTAATGTGTTACATATATCATACAATATAGAACTAAAAATCTCTTATTTTAATTTGTATATAGAATCACTTTTATAACATAAAAATATGATAATAGTATCAAAATTACTCCCAAATAATTAGAAATTTAATTAAAAGTGAAAACGTAAAATGGTTTGATGATCATATTTCATGGTTATGTTTTTTCATATATTAATTATTATGGGGATGTACTATCATAAAATATTTTTATACTCCCTCTATTTGATGTTGATGTTATCTTGGGGATGGATTTGATTTCCCTACACAAATAAAAAATAAACTTATGAATAAGGGAAGCCATATATGATATTCAAAAATTGCATATGATAATCTATCAATGTGAAGATAAATATGAACATACAAATAAAATTGAATCAATTTTATATCTCTTGATTCCATTTTAAAAAAACATCAAACAAATTCATTGATATTAGGTGAGGTGACCCAAAAATAACATTCAAATATTTTATATCATTTCAATATTTTTTTTTCACTTAAACACAAAAAATCAGAAAGAATCCAATAAAAACAATATTTTAGTGTCCTTTAAGATTATTTTAAAAATATTCTATAACACAATGATCATGTAACAATAGTTGAAATATATTATAACCCCTTAATGACATGTCATATGTCACTCCAGTTTTTATATAATATAGAATGAAGACTAATTAAATTATTAATTTCATATTCTTATTAGGTGTGCCTGTAATATATAATAATAATTTATCATATGTGATCATTATATGATCTTATAGGTTTAAAATCTTAATAATAGAAATGGTCATAAGAATATAGATCATCATATAACAAAACACAGGTCATTAATCAGGACTCATAACAGTAGGATTTTGGTATATCTTTAGATATGAGATTTATGAAATTTTAAATGTGAGTCTGTAATCATGATCTATGAAAACATAATAAGTACATAATTTTTTATATATTCAAAAGTATAGGAACCATGAAAATTTGAAATATAGTTTTGAAATATCTTAAAAAACATGATCAATGAAATATAATATTATTTCCTCGAAAAAAATGTGACAATATGTTCACACATTCATATGCATGTAAATACATGCGAACATTACAACATAAAATCATGACCATGAACAAACATGTTAATATATATTCCCTTAATCATGATAGCATAAAAACATGATAACATTACTAAATTTAATAATGTCCAAAGAAAACATTATTATCTCACGAGATATCAAATATTACCCAATTCATCAGGGGAATATAATTAACCAATCCATATCATAGTGAAAATTAATACTCTTTTATACCACAAGATCATATAATTGCTAATTATTTCATAATTAGTTAAAAAATTCAAGACAATGAAAGAGATTCTATAATGACTTCCTAAAAACAAACAATATAGAGAAGGATAGTGGGAAATATCATTAGACCATAACATAAATAAATCATATGATATAAATTTTTTTATAGATTAAAAAAATTTATTCTTATTATCTTTACATTAAATATAAAAAAATATATTCTTTTCAGTTTAAATATCATTTATTTTTGAAGAAGTATATTTTGGAAAAATAAATAAAAAGAAGGAATTTTTTTTATTAAAATTTAAAATTTATATGAGTGATTTGAAAATATTAATATATATAACGATTGGAATTTTTAATCAGACGGAAGGTGTAAAAATCCATTCTATTCATTATTTTTATTAGGGGTAACATTTATTTAAAATATTCCATATATAAAACCACATTAAATTAAATTATAAATTTTTTATAAAAGTAATATATATTAGAAAATAGCCATAGAAAATCATTTTTTATAATAATTGATATTGATAAACCAATATAATGAATATGGGAATAGAAGAAAATAATTTTTGGCTGATGAGAAGAGATAAATTTTTTCTTTCAATCATGAGGACTTATAGTAGAATATTTAAACAGTTAGTGGTAAAATGGTATGATAACATAGAAACCCTATGAATAAACACAGGATAATAAAATATATGGGTTTTAATAGAGATATTTATATATATATATTATCCAAAAATATCTATAGATAGAATCTTAGTCAGAAGTAATCAAGAATTTAATGTTAGATTAGTAATAAGAACAATACCTTTATTCCCCAAATAACTAAAATCATTTCAAATTCATGTTAAATCAACATAATCACAATATTTAGTTATTTAATTTTATTATTGACATCTATTAATTTTTATTATATTAAATTGTAATCATTTATTACTAATATGATTTTCTAAAACATTATATTGTCACCATTTTATATAAAAAATTGATTTTTTATGTTCTTGAAAACTGATGTTGATATCCATTTGATGATAACATTTTCATATTTATGAGGTCATTAATTTTAATTGAATTATTTGGGTTCGGTAATTTATGTAGTTCTATGTTTATTTTTTGTAATGTATTTGAATGGTTCTAGTTAATAGAATACAGGATCAACATGTTTGAGATGATTTTCTGATAAAAAAATGTTATATTATAATGAACAAGAAATTTTTTATTATACATATATAATAATATTCAGGTTTTTTCATAATAACATCTATTAGAATAATTAATTAATTGATACTGTTCATGTTGGAAGTGTAGAACAGAGTTTGACCTCCTTAAGGTATGTTGTTGAACCGACCCAATGAAGAATATTTTTTACTGAGGAATTACTAAGAGTATAGAATTATATAATAGTAATATCATTTTCATAGAAGATTAATGTAAGACCTCTGATTTTTGTTTCATTTATGTTTTTCCTTTTCTGGTCATTTTTAAGAAAATGAGTAAAATCGGGAAATTTTCAAAATACACGTCTTGTACTTTATATGTACCCGCCGTGTACTTTGATGCAGCACAAAGACATGTGTTGGCCGTGTCCGGGCCACACAGATGGTGTGGAAGGGCGATGTGGAGGCTGCATAAGGAGGAGTCCAGAAAGGCCAAGTATACGCCATGTACCCCATAAGTACACTCTGTGTAGTTTCTTTTATTCATTAAATAGACTGGGGTCATGCCTAATCGATAGAAGCACCTTCTTCTCCATGTTCTTCGACCAAGAGCGCCCGTATGTCCGCAAACATCCTCCGAGCCCCTGAGCCTCCGTCTGTTTTCCGAATCAACCACTGTCAATTGCATTGGAACCACATCAGTGATCTCTTATTTCTTCTTGAGTCTCATTCCATGATTCTTCTTCTTTCTCTAGATATCGTGGGTTGAGCGTTTTGTACGTTTTCATAGAACTAAGATGTTCTAAGGAGAATCAAGCCTCGCGGTTCAATTATATTGATCTCCTAGCATCGAGTTAGGTGGTTTGTGCCTTACCTCTTGATGTATTCAAGTTTAATGGGAAAATTTCACCAATAACCATGAACATGGTATTGCCAATTTACCTTTTTGACCCTGTTGTTTTCCTGCCTTGCTTGTATGCTTGTGTAGAGGTAATTTGATCATAGTTGTGTATAATTTCTATGCTTGGATGTTTTTCCCATGTCGTTGTAATAGTTACGAACTTTGGGTCTTGTTAGCCTTTGGCCGTTATACCTGTTTTCATACCTTGTGACTGTAGGATGGAATGATATTCTTTACATGCTTGTTTTGTTGTAGACTGGTTATCCAAGTAGCTCCATAGGTTTACTTTGGCCTTATAGCATTATAATCCACTAACTGGAATAAGACCCTATGAACCTCATGCTATAGACAATAAGGGATAGACCGTGTGAGCTTCTCATAGAGTCTTGGATTTTATATACTACAGGTGGGTACACCAAATGAGATTCCTCAGAGAGTCTTTGAAATTATAAACTACAGGGGATAAACCGAGTGAGATTCCGAGAGAGTCTTGGATATTACAGTCTATTGGAGGGTAGACCGAGTGTGTTTCCTCATAGAGTCATTACTTTGTTGGAAAATCATTAAAACCTTTCCATGCTAGAGAAGGAATTGACTGAGTGATCATCCTTAAAGAGTTTATAATAGACATGATACTATAGGAGGAATTGACTGAGCAAGCTTCCTTAAAGAGTTTATATACCTTGGGTCTATAAGAGGGTTAGACCACGCGATCTTCCTTAGAGAGTCCCCGATTACCCTAGACTATAATGGGAATTGATGGAGAGAGCTTCCCTAGAGAGTCTTATAATTTCATATGACAAAAACAGTGGTGTTAGGCTGAGTGCACTTCCTAGAGGGTTGTTGGTAATTATTGGATAGGACCAAAGGGGTTTACTACAAGTAATTCACAGAGGGGTTCTTGTTGTGTTTAGCTACTAGCTTCACTGCTGCTTCTTGTTCTGTGGATTTATTTCTGCTATATATCATCCTGCTATTGTTTACTGTTTACTTCCTGCTATTTACTATTACCGTTTACTGCTTACTGTACTATTATCTTCCATATACTCACTAACTATTAGGCATAGATCTTCAGGTGGTTGCCTACTGGGAATTTTGTCTCACACCATATTTGGACCATGTTTTTTTGGCCCAAACAGACTATGTAGTTTCAGGTATAAACAAGGGCACGATCCCTTCGACTTCTGGTACTTGATGGCTTTGGAGCCGTAGAGAATGGTACCAAGCCGAGGCTTGTGATGCTGAGGAGTTTCTTATCTGTTTTCTTTTCTTTGTACTTAGGTTTAGTATTATATTCATCACTGTGACCTGTTTGGCTACTTTCCTAGACATATGTATCATGCATCATTTCTTATATACATATGTGCTCCAGCTATTTATTGCTTTAGTATTCCACTGTTTATTGTTTTTGGATATTTGCTGCTTCCACTATTTTTATGCTTCGTTTACATCCACTGTGTACTCTTCCAATGAGGGCATAGTTTCCACACTATCACACTCATGGCCCTCACTGCTAGTTGACAGCCTTTTCCATTTGGGGAAATGCGCTTGAGGCTATGTGACCAACCTGGAACGAGGTGCCTCTGGGTGGCTTCCGAAACCGGGATATTACAAATAAGGTTTTTATCATGAAATGTTTACATTGTATAATGATATTAAAAAATTAAAATAGTAATGGAAAAGAAAAACATGGTGAAGGACTATATATTTCCCTTGATGAATTTTATAGAACATGTTATCTATTAATATATGGTGATGTAGTTAAGAATATACATTTCAAATATACTCTATCGTAAGTCTATGAAAGATTTAGAAGATGAAAAATAGTCAAATATTGGATATATTATTTAAGGAGATAATATGTTAGAAGGGGTAGAAGTGGGGATCTTATAAGGCGATTTTGGGGCATCATTTTCACAAATAATCATTCCCAATGGATTATTATTCTTAGTATAAAAGGAATGTGAAGTAAAATGTAAAATAAATAATATTTGTCTTCAATCAGCATATAAACATTATTTACTGATTATGTAATATATATTTCATGTATTTATTACTTAGTAAAACACCATTAAAATATTTTACATTTAAGGAGTTATCTCACTTTTTACCATGGCATTATAATTTTATTCAAAAAAATAATTTTTATATACTGTGGAAAATATTCTTTTAGGAAATATTCAGTCACAATATATTCTAATTAAATTTCTAAATATGATAAAATCATCTTATAAAGGAAAATATAATTTATACTTATATTTTTTATTGGAAACTATATTTTTGAATGATAAGTTTTTTAAATATTATTTCATATCAATTAATAATTAAATAATTACTAATATAATTATTTATACATTAATAATGTAGTTAATATTAATCATTTAATGGTGATAAATTTAATATATTTAAATAAAAATACAAACAAAATAAATAAAATTTATTTAAAAAATATCTATTTTTGATAGTTAATAGTTATTACCATGAAAATTTATAATTAATTACTTATCTAATTACAATGTACTAATATCAGTCCTTTATTTTAAAAAATTATTTATCTTTATAAATATGGGAAAAAATTCTTAATAATTTTATAAAAATAATGTAGAAAAAAAATATATAACATAATATTTTATTTATATATCATTATTATTTTTCATTATTTTTTATTCATTAAATATATTATTTTAAATTTTATATTAACCGTTACACAAAATCAGCATAACTATTTGATACATCCAAATCCAATACATTTTTTTGAATTACCATTTATCCAACAATAATATATTCAACCCTTATATATCCAAATATCATAAATATAATGGTAATATTTATTTCAAATATATTGGATAACATAAATTATTACAGTCCTTCATAACATTAATTTACTTCAATTATTTTATTTATAATATATTCTTATTTATTTTTCCTTATTTCTATTATTATAATTTGTTTTATGACATTCATCGAAACCAGGAAGATAATGAGTTTATGATCATTTTATTTTTAATTATGGATTTATTCATATTATAATGTTCTTATTAATGTCGAACATTTAATTATCATAACATATTAATGATTATATCAAATTTTAGTAATCAACATCAACAAAATGTAATTTTTATGACATATTATAGTGTTTTAAGTGAAATACGAAAATCTACTCTATAATAATTTAACTCAGAAAAAATAGTTAAATTAGGGGGTTTTAAATTCAATCCCATCCTAATATAATTTCAATGATGAAAATTCATTACCCTAAAAGATAAGGGTACTTATAACTCATTACATCTTCTAGTTTTGTTGTGGGTTTATAAAACATATAATTTCTCCACATACCATTATCTGGGAGAGTGGTCTTATTTTTTAATAATATATCTATATGATATGATATTTATACTAAATGTTCCTTATAATGGATTTCATGAACCAATTGTCTAACGTTTGAGTTCAGTACATGTATCTTCTAAGGTATGTACTTAATCCAATGTCATATAAGCAATTTAGTATGAACATCATAGTGGTTTTGTGGAAGTTCATGATTATAGTATATCATCCCTAAAAAATAAATTATTTTGAAGGGTCGAATAAATATAAATCTAAAATTTCCCTTAATCTCAATTTTAATATCCTTATACCACAATCAATTTAGTATGAACATCATAGTATGTTTTTATTGATATTGGGTGGTTTTGTGATGTTACTCAATGATTTAAATATTCTCTTATGTCTCTTTATCATGATATGTTAACACAAGATTTCATTCTACATTATCACCCCAAAATGTAAAATTTCTTTAACCAATCTCACATAGAGACTCATATTGTTCAAATTGAATAATATAATCGAAATTGTGTCCATTTGGGAACTCTTCTAGTCGATGGTGTTAATCCCAGTTTCTTTCAAAACCCACAGAACATGTTCTTAATATATACTCATAATATTCAATGTCTTTTTAGAATAAATATTTCATCGTTGAATCTAAAAACATTTTATTCAGATTAACAATAATATATTAGTAAACTGAAAAAGATACCACTTCCCAATGTATATTACATTATAAAAGTTTTGGGAGGATAGATTCATAACTAATTTTGAATTTATAGAAAAAAAATAATAAGTTATAATAATATTGATGAAAATTATCCACCTTATTCAATCCTAGAGATCATATTAATATCCACTCAAAATTTCGTGGGGACATGAAATAAAATAATTTATAACCACCAATTCTTAGTAAGGTGTTGTATAAAATGGATGATATATTGAGTACATAATTCATAAAAATTATGTTATTTAGAATAATCAATAAACATAAAAATATAATCCATAACATTAGAATGTATTATATAAATGGAAAATATCAATATAGTATGAACATGGATAGTAAAAATTAATTATTAATTACTTTATTCATAAATGAAGTTATCATAATCTTATTGTCGGCACCATTCAATAAATCATTAAATAAATTTTCTGGAATACAAAAATACACCAATAGTCTTTAATTTAGGGAAACTAATTTGTTTCGTATGACCATATTCAGTGCCTAAAGTGGCTATAATAGTCCTCACCATTCATTTACATGTTTTTAATGAAAAAATTAATTATTTAATGAACTACAACATACCTATAAAATATTCCTTTTTAATCAAATGATATCTATATGTAATAAAATATATTGTATATAAATATTTTCCAAGATAGTGAATGACATTTATAGTAATATTTCATCAATTAATACTATATATTATATTGGTTATATGGTTTATATTAAATTGAAATGATGATAATTATGTCTATAAAATGGAATTTATATAGAGGAGACAAATAATTCTATGAAATGATAGAGAATAATGGAGAACATACTTTTATAGAATTGAATATTAATAAAATAAATTTTTATGTGAAAAGTAATTTATAAACCTTATGTTATTATGGGTTAAATGATACCATAATTTCTTATGAAATATAGAGGAATTTTTAATAATGACATGAATTTGTTAAAACAAATTCGACAATAGAAAAGTAACAATAAAAATAACTAGTATAAATATTTTGATTATTTCTTGTAAAACATAAGTCATAAATCACATATTGAACACAATTCATAATATTTGATGTGGAATTTTGAGAAATAATTTTTAAAAAAATTTACAATAATGGAATCCTAGAAATTGATAATTCTTAAGAAATAAAATGTTTATTGTAATGTAGAAGTAAAAATAAGTGAAATGATATTTCTTTAATAAATTTAAGAAAATATTAACTTTTTTAATATAAAAATGAATGGTTCCTAAAATAATGGGATTTAATATTACATTATAAAACCATAAAAAATTATATAGGAATATATATTATTTTTAATTATTAGAAAAATGGGAAAATCATTCATATATATAATTCTTTAAATAAATTCCTTTCACAATTTTCTCAAAAAAAGTCAAAAATTATTCATACATAAATCTATAAGAAGAATATTTTTATTTTGTTTTAAAATTCAATTATTATAGAAATTAAAAGTATTAATTACTTTATTTAATGGAATTAAATTAAATATACATGATAAAGAAAATATACATGGAAGATAATGTTTTCCTAACAAAAATGTGAAATACAGTTTGATTTTATTATTATCATTTTTCATTGGTTTTGTATTTAAATGATATTGAAAATAGAAATTATATATGAGTTGAAAAACAATAAATAATAATTATAAAATATAGGAATTTAAAATCCTAATAAGATAAAATTCCCTTATTGGAAATTATACAACATCAATCCAAATAAATAGTTAAGACTGGAACATGAACCCTTTCCAGGGATTCCGTCTTGTTCAGATACATTCCATCATAACATATAATAGGTTTATATTTATTTTTTACCAATACTAGATAGAAATTTATATCATTATTTATATATATTTTTCCTTCCAAACTTATTTTTATCAATTTAGTCATATTTAATTGTTAAAATAATTTTTTAGTTGTTAGATTGTATATATGTTTTGATTTATTGGTTCCATTCCCAGAAACATTTTAATTATTTCAATGCCACTAAAATATAAATAATTTCATAAATTTTATTAAAACATATGAAATTTTCATTCATAAAATGACATCTAAAAAGATGTTGAAGAATTAAAAAAACTATTCATAAATAGGGAATATATTATTTATACTTTTATAACCTTACATTTAAGACTGTTATAAAAAATGAAATACATTATTCTTAAAGGTGGTAGTTCATGAGTACTACTGGGAGACATTTTTAATTTTCACCATATAAATTGAATGGATAGAAGATAATTATTTATATTTAAAGAATAATAAATAATTTATAGGTTTAATATTTGTTCGTTAAATACATATTAGTATCCATTGACATGACGTTCTTCTAATAAATGAAAAATATGGTTCATGGAGTATGTAGTTCGCACATAAACTAGAGTGACATCATTATTTTCAAACAAATTAGAATGATGTAGATAATTTTTTTAAATCAATATAAAAAAATATTGGTAAAATAATGATACCTATTTCATTAGGTTTTGATGGATATAGGTATTTTTACGGCTGTTTAAGAATTCATAAACGTGAATGAGCTCGATTATGATGACGACCACAACCTAGGATTTTCTCCATTGGATTTCTTAATATGAATTCTTAGGTGGGACTTTTAGTGTGACCATAAACTTTAAGTGTTGTATATGGTTTTTGGTAGTGCAATTTTCAGTATCATACATTATATAAAATTTTTATGTTGTGTCTGGATATGAGGGAATGAGGGGCTCCGTTTAATAGTGAGAAGACTGGATCCTTTGTAAATAGTCAAAATTATAAAATAATTGATATAATTTTTCATGGTAATGTGAACCAAATAGAAATAGTTTATATGATAAGATATTTTAACGTTAGGATCCACATATTTATCGAAATTTATATATTTTTCTGTGTAGTTTATGGATTATATCTTATATTAACCCTCACTTTTATCATTTTTACCCTTAATATGGACGAAAACTATACTATTATGGGTTACATTTATGACTAAAAAAATTAGCCTTGTTGAATAAGTTGAATTGGATTAATCAAATTAATTAATTAATTTTAAAATATATAATTTCCTTTAGTAGAAAATATTACATTTAATATTAATTGGAAAACATAATGGTAAATAGTTTTTTATAAAAATACAATTTATGCAAAAAAATATTTTACACCAACAATATTTATAGAATTAAAAATATTGAAAAAATTGGATTGTGATTAAACAAAATATATTTCTGCTTCTTTAAAAACATTTACATAAGTAATGTACAATTGAAAATACATAATTAAATAAAAGAATAAAAAATATATTTTATTACAATAAAACATCATATAGGTTAACAAATGTCAAACATATGTTTCCATATTTAACATAATATTTCTAATGGTATTATTCTTCTTATAAAATATATAATTGGTATATAAATTTTTTTAAGAGACATTTTTTCTTTCCTAGGGATGTGTTAACTAATAAATATGAAATCACATTATAAAATAACACTTTCCCCTACTCACCTGAAAATAATACATTTTAGAAAAATTCCTAAAATTCACTATATTATATTTCTATCCTTATAAACACAATAATAATATTAATTATATAAAAATAAAATTATAAAATTTATTTATTTTACAATTATTTACATTCCTGACACATTTCTATTTTAAAAATAGTATGTGTATTCGCCTAGTGTTTAAGGATTTAGTTTTTACAGACTAGAGTAGAATAACAAATTTTATATTCTACCCACTACTATATAAATAAACACTAATTATTTTATATATTGTAATTCATAAATGATTGGGTAATGCATTTTCATTACTTATTTTAGCTCCCATGTTGCCTCTTCTAATGAGTGATTTCTATAAAGAACTTTCACTATTCAAGATGTTTGATTATGAAACACTATCTCTCCTATTTCACGAATCGAAAAACAATATACATTATAAGGTAGTAATGTCACAATAGTATTTTATAAATGATGAAAAGGTTTATTGCAACTATCTTGTATTTCTCAATAATGAGTCATACAATCCTCAAGCACTTAAAAAGGGGTGGTGTCATAACCATATAAAAACCCCTAGATCGAATTCCCATTAAAAATTAATAATGCTAGAATTACTAAGGGACCAACTTCCCAATTTTATCAATCCTCTAAAATCTGATAGATAGAGATAATATTATGTAAGAATGATCCGCCACGTGAAATTTCACATCTTATTTATGTTATTAACACATGAATTTATTATTATTTGATCTATATTAATATGATTCTGAACAACAGATACATTATCACATGAATCCTTAACAAGGTATGCTCTTACTATCTTTCTTTTTCCAATATCATACCATTACGCTAATGTATAAAATCTATCATGGTATAATTATTGATACCATGCTTTATGTGTTATTTAATGAATTCTACTTATGTAAGACAATTTTATTGAAGGAAAATAATGATCTAATATACCATTGGTGTCATGTGAGTATGACCTTAGTATCTATTCTAATGCATGAATAATCCTTTTATATTGTTAAGTTGTTTGTGGATGATAGTCAGTTGTCTTATGTATCTCAATTTAGTGATCATTTTTTGGATTCATATAGAATTTAGATGTGGCCCATTTTTCATGATAAGAGACAATTGAAATATGACTACAATTAATACTTATAATTTCATTGATATAGAAATGTGAAAGGTTCTCAAGTGTTATAACCTCTCATATATGAAAACAATTAGATGATTTGGTATGTTAACTCCCAATAACCCATAATATATAATAACTCTAATTATTATTCATATGAATTGTAATAAATTCCACGGTTTTATCAACCCACTTTGAAATATGTATCTTTAGAGGTGCCATGGAACCATACAAAGATATCACTAATCCTTTAAATTCTAAAAATCCAAAAGTCTTGTAAATAATTTTAATTTTATTACATCATAATTTCCCACAGTTTTTTAACATTTATTGGTGTATATCATAGTTCTACATGGGTATATATTGAAATATTATAAATAGTATTCATCAATTAGTTCCCTCTAAATATCTAGCATAGATGAAACTGAAAACATATTTCCAAATTTCTATAAAACAACATCATAAATAGAGTTTTCCCAAATCCAATCATACATATCATTTATTTTATTTTCTAATGTGTTTCAATTATATTACAATCATATAATACACTCTATTAATGATTGTTTGGAAATCATATATAAATGACGTTATTTTAACCCATTCCTAATAATTTATAAAACTATATTTATTAAATCTATTAATATATATTCATTTTTTATTCTCAACACGCAAATTTTTTTAATTTTTCCACTCATTGTGTCAGATCCATTTTTTTCATTCCAAGTGTGATATTTTATAGATAAAAATTTATTATTAATATTGTTTTTGTGCTACATTTTTTATTCATCAATATATATCAAAAATCTAACATTTAATGATGAAAATATTAATTTTTGTGAAATAAATAATCTCCTCCATCATGCCAAAAATCATTCACAATATTCCATTGGCAATACAAACATAACCTCTTTGAATTTCAACATTGATAAGGTGTTATCCATTAAGGAATGTTTTTGAAAAAAATAAATGGTAGTGACCTGATAATATATTAAAATAATAATTCTCCATGATATATATTACCACCTTCAATACATTGACTGTATTTATACTATAAGGATCAATAGCGATATAATCTTTGGGGATAATATGGAATGGAAGACAAAATTAAGTAATTGAAACGTTACACATGAAAAATTTACCACATAACTCATTTTATATGGGAATCACAAGGATGATTATGAAATTATTATTATGCTCCACCAATATTTTAGAGCATTCTATGACATCATAAATAAATACAATAACAAAATTGTCGTGATATTATTTAAATAATCTATTCATCAAAAATATAAACATAAAAATTAAATCAGTAAACTAAATGGGAAAATAATATAGACTCATAGGGTTCACACCACATAAAAAATACGATATTTCGTACTTAATCTTTCTCCCCCACCATTGGAAATACTATGACACCATGAGACTTTAAAACCTGAACATCATATTCTATAACATGTGTTACATGAATCACCAAGATTGCAAGGGAATACTAAAACATGAGACATTATTGTAAATATATTTTAAAATAAATCCAATTTATTCAATGATTTCAATTCATGTTACACCATGATTGAACAAAACAAAATACTCTATTAAAATATTATTATATAGAAATTATCACAATAACATATCCCATAAATTTAAGTGTATGGGTAATAATAACCTTCATATGAAAAATATATTTTTGAAAAATTTATAAAATTAATAAAATTTATTTATATTGTTGATAGATAAAACTAGAACCATTTGAAATAAAAGGAAATTCTTTTTTGAAAAAATATATTTTTCTAAAAGTTTTTTTGTCATTATTTAAAAACATAATTTATAAACAAATTTTAATTTTTTTTAAAAATATATTTTAAAAAATAATATTTATTTTAGAAATATATATGTCAAAATTAGGATATGGATAATATTTTTGGATTTTTTTTGATAATTTAATCTATTTAATGAAAAATAAAAAAATAGTATTTTAACTGAACAAGATATTTTTGATGAAATTATTTATTAACATAAATTATATTTTAATTCATTTTATGAGAAATTCGATAAAATATATATCCAGATATCCAATTTAATTTTGGTATTAAAACATTGCAAAATATTCAACAATTTTCTTCAAAAAACTACTTTTTCACCTCATCAGTATAATTAATTTTAAATAATAAATTTCCACTTATGTGGATGGAATATTAAAAAATTGATTTGATATTAGGAATAATAATTATTAATATTATCAAATAATTTATAATTTATTTTCAGCCAAAATTAAAAATTATTATAGTTAAAAAAATTTATGTTGTTTAATGTAAAAATTGATTTATTGAAGAGATAAACTAAATTGGTATGGGTAAAAAAGACCATAAAACCTGTCTAAAATAAAAAATATTGAAATATTTAGTCTCTATAATGTCAATTTATTGTGATATCACAATAATTTTCACTTGTTTCATATTAAAAACATGGGTACACCATTTTCTTTCCAAAAATTAAAAGTGTTTCTCTCAACTCACTTATTAATGGAAACCCCTCTCTTAAAATAATCACACTTTCATACCATTCATTCATAAATGACCTTCCCATAAAAATTTAATAATTCCCTACTCACATTATAGAAGCCTTATATTGGCCATAAAGCCATTATAGTAATGATTTAAGAAAAAACATATAGAAGATACCTGATGGATAAAAATGGTTTCAAAGACAATTTTTCATTTATTTTCTTCTAAAACTTCATAAATTATTATAAAATAATATTGATATTTTCATTTAATTATATTATATACATAAATTTTTTTTTGTATTTTTCATGACATTAAATCATCCCCCCTTCTATTAAATGGGTTGTCAAATCATCATCCATGTGTTTGACGGACTACCGCCTCGTGAACCAATGGCATTCATCTTTCCATTAAAGCCTCTAACAGTTTAGTATGATGATGTATATAAATAATATATATGATATTTATTACAGAGTTATACCAGTAGTGTGGATATGTATATATTTACTGTATGTTCTACAGGGGACAAGATAATTGAACTTGTGTGTACAATAAACTACCTCGTCGTGAAGTGATGTGATTCGTCTTGTAGTAATGCTTTACATGGAAGCTGTTAAGGATAATGTTAATGAATATATTTGATATAAATGAAATATTATTATATTAATTCCATATTTATAAATGTAAAAATATAACTTATCATTTTAATTCATACAATTTAAAATAATGTCTTTGTTCTGTATGTCTGGATTACAGCCTTAATAAAGATATATAAATATGTTTTCATCAACAATAAACCGGATGATATATATGTATATTTAATCAAGTAATATGGAATATATGATATTATGATCAATCTTTATTGAAAAAATATTACATATCTTATTTCTATAATGATCATTAAAAAATTGAAATGTTACTCATGTGTACATACAACCTACATTCCCCATGATTTTTACGTGGTTCATTTTTCAAAACATAATATCATAATTGAATTTAAAATGATAATTGATATAATAATATTAAAATTATTTCATGATTTTTATTCTAGGTATTTTTAATTAATGTACACATTGATCAGAGTCAATCTACAAATTTTATTTTTGAAACATAATACAAAATCAAATAAACATCATATATAATCATAAATGAGTATGGAATCACATATAACGAGGTCATAAGTTAAATTAATGTAACAATAAACCATATAAATGTTATAAATAAAGTATAAATTGGACATTAGTTTATTATTATAGATGATAAAAAACATTCCTCATGAATCAGACTCAATGTATGGGTTTAAACTCTCACTTTTACATTATAAGAAAAACGCCATATTCACCAAATTATTTATTTTTTGTGGTGTATATGATTCCCATTTTCTATTTTATGTTATGAAATAATTTAACTTAATATGATTTATCATTTAATTTAATTTTTTTCATTTTTGGTGCATACTATTCAATGTTTACCATAATGTTAATGCTTGATTATAAAATATCATCTTATTATTATTTATGTCTACATATCCCATGGGGGAATTATTGGATATTTATATCATAAAATAAATATATTTTTCACATCAGGTTATTCATTATATTATTCATGTAATGTTATAATTTCCCCACCATGATACTTATGTGAGTGAGAAAATGTTTTTAAAAGAAAATATGACTTTATTTCTCTCCTCAGAAAAAATTATTTTTTCATCCAAAAATGTTTCTAAAAACCTTTTGAAATAATGTTTTAAAATATGGAAATTGATTTTTAAAATTTTTTTTACCCATTTAAACATTTTAAAAAGTTTTTTTAACAGAATATTCATGTTGTTTTCATAACAATGTCTATTTTTCATACAACAAAAGTATAAAATGAATATATGTTTTTACATTTATGACATGAACCAAGTTTTACCCCTTCATTACCTAGCAATATTTTAAGGATTATTCTTTATATTTTCAATGTTTATTTTCAAATAAATTTGTTTTAAAAATATTTTTTGAACATTTATTATAAAACATAATTTCAATGTGAAAAGTTTATTTTCTAAAAAGATGTTTTAACAACCATTTTATGGAATTTCAACTCAACCACAATGTTAAACGTTTATTTAACATATGATCCATTGGGTATATGAAGTATTTTTATTTTTATTATTATTTTTTTAATTTTTTAATTAGTTTGATTGATGATGTAAAAAATTCTACAATTCACCATGTTGATTTGGTCAGTTTATAATTCTGTTTAGTGATTGGGTAGAGTATTAATATTTTATATTAAAGAATTTCTATAAAAATATTTATGTTGATTTTTTAAACACCTCTTATCTGAGGAATGAAATGGACTTTATATTTGATGGTTTGGGATCCCTATAGCCCCTTGATTCATCATTAGTTATAATGAGAAATAATAGACTGGTTTTTGGTGAGGCATTAACCATTTATATAAATTTCTTGGAACACGGTCTCAATGATATTTTATATCTTTCACAAGGCCTATTTGGTAATAGATTTATTAGAATAAAGGGATTATATAATGCTTTATATGTCCAAAATTATGTATTCCATCATTATGAATTTAGTTATTGATATTCTAGGTGATTATATGATTAGTTAGAATATCCATGCTTATGTTTCATGCTCAAATGATTATTTATATGTCATTATTTGTTCTTTATTTAATAATGGTATATTATGATAATGTTATTGATTAAATGGACTTTGTTTTTTATCTAGAATTACATTTTTATTATTCCTTCTATATTCATATGTTTCATTGCATGCCTACCATTATAGAGAATTTGTGCTCACCCCTTTTTATGATTTATTTTTGTGCAGATACGAGGATGTGTTTTTTGATATACATATATATAGGGATACACTAAGGAAGATAAGTGAACCCTAAATGATTTTTTTGGTATTTTATAATTTTAATTTTAATTATAATTTCATGTATATTTCATGTTTATCAAGTCTAGTAATTATTTCATCCTTCATGATACGATTCGTTGTATCATATTCCATTATAATAAAGTAAAAACTAACTCTCAACTACTACAGTCAGGGTCTCTATAGTTGGTATTAGAAAATTTTGTGTAAAAACTGTTAGAACAATATTTAGGAAAACATATATTAGGGAACATAACCATATAGAATAATTTGAAGATAAATATATAAAAACATGCAAATGTTTGGTTATGTTAGAGATTATCTTGGTTTTCATTGAAAATATGTCTTTTTATAGATAATACATGTAGATATGGTTCCGAAATAAAAGAAAATGTGGGTAATGAAACTGAAAAGGGAACATTGGTATTGACCTGATGATCACCTGACGCATGATAATGAGTGTTACTGTATACCTATATTGAAACTCCTAGAGGATTTTTTTAGGCTAAATGTCATTTTCATTTCAATTAATTATAAAAGTGTCAAAATAAATATATTTCCATAGAAAAATCATTTTTGATAATTTGATTAGATGTACATAATTTTTTTAATTTATGTTATGTGTTTGAATAGTGTTGAGATTATACATTATGCTTCAAAGTTTCATGATCTGATATTGTGTATTCCATCATTTAGATGTGGAACCAACTAGATGTAATGGGAATAATATCAAAGCACATACTCCTAAAAGAAATAATGATTGTTTCTTTAATGTTATTAAGATAAAAATTATGTTGGAACTAGTCCACTTATCATTATTGATATATGAAACCATAGTATCATATTCCAACATGACATTGAAACTTTTATATATGTATTATGTCTTTTAATGGAAGCATGAGAAGAGGAAGTAAAAATAAAAAAATTTGGTAGAAGGATGATGGGAATGAAATATTTTCCCACATGTAATACTTGTGGATAGAAATACTATGGTACATTATTATTCGAAATGAGAGTTTTATAAAATCGTGGACGTAAAGGAAACCATTCTAATGAATAAAATGGAATGAATGGAATTGCTAATGTTTAGTGATTAAATTTTTTTTGGGTCACAACAGAAGTGAATTCCCTAATAATCAAATGAATATTAATTTAAAGGAGTTAATATATCATGAAGAGGAATATATTATTACCATAGATGAAGGGAAATTATTAACGATAACATGTTTGTTTTCAATAATTAGGTCATTTTAGTAATTTTTTCAATTATATCTGTGTAATAAGATTTATGAAATGTTTAATGATGAAATTTTAGTGCATTTTCATTAATGGTTTCATCGAATATTTTAAATGACGCAATGTAAAAAAAATTGATTTAGTTGAATGGTTATGATATTGAAAAACACTTGATTGAGGAATGATAACCCTAAATATGTTACTTAAGTTGAGATAATGATGCTGGGATAAAGAGAATACATACTTGAAAAAAAAAATTGGATAGTACTCACAATGAAGGAATTGATTAATGATTTATCACAATGTTGATTATTTTATCATTGTTGGTGTAAATAAAATTGGATTCATGTAAAATATAAAATAATATATGATTTATAAAAGTGAAAAAGAAGAATTCATGTTTTCAATACTATTTTTTTGGTAATTTAGGTTATTAACATGTCTCAATAGAATAAATTATAAAGGCATTCACATGGTAGGTATATGACTGTTAGTAGATAATTTATATTTTTTGGTGGATTAATGATAATATTATTTTAAAATTTTAGTGACACTAATTTTATTATTTTGGATCATAATCTTTTGGTGGGGTTAAATGTTTATCAATTTATAAGATTATTTATGTTTAACTTTTGACGAGGTTATAGGGATTAATTTAAGGCTTCATCATACGATGACATAGGAATATCAAATAACATGTACATATCATTTTTGTTTTAATAATAATTATAGATCTAATTATTGGCTTATCATACTATTATGGGTGTTATGATCTATTAAAATAAAATTTTGTTACATGAGTATTCAAAAAATCAGTTTTAGATATTCATTTATTGTTGTAAGTGAGGACTTATAAATTTATTGGGCAACATCTGAAAGGTAAAATCAATCCAATAACATAGAAATGAATCAATAATGTATATTTCATAATACTCTTTTATTATAAAATATGTCATCAACATTATCAAAAGTAATTTGAAAAAAATGACAGTTTAATACATTCATATTTGATAAATAAGAAGATCATTTAAATAATCCAAAATTCAGGGTTATTGGGACCTTAACATTCCATTAATCATTTACATTCTCATGATGAATGATCATTAACATTTTCAATAATTTTTTACTTTTATTTTCAAAGTCCACATATTCACATTCCACTAATATTCTCCTATATAGAAAACTATTTATATATTATTCCATATTACATTTTTATTACCCTTATAAATCATCAAGAGGATGTTTTATTAACCCTTATCCTTATGTGGTATTTTAAAATGTATATTTTCAAATTAAATGAACTATATTTTGGATATCAAGATTATATTATGGGGACTAAATTTATTTAAGGGGTTTGACTGAAACACTTATTGAATTTAAAATATGAACACCATATTTGATTATTTTCTTTACATGAAACAACCAGTGTAGAAGGAATTATTACACCATGCGGATTTATGATATAATTATTTTTATATAAATCCAATTTCGTTGATATATTATGATTCCCACAACCCTAGGTATGATTGAAACATGATACTCTATTAAAATATTATTATTTGAAACATACCATTATAAGAAATAATTTAAATTGATGTGTGTTATAGTTAATAACTAAATTAATTAAAATATATGGTTTAATAATTTAAAAAATAATGAAATTGATATTTACTAATTATAGGTAATATTATAACTATTTGAATGAAAATGAAATGAATTCTAAAAATGAGTATTTTTATAAAATGAGGTTTAGTCATGTATTGTATACATAATTTATAATAATGAATTTCCAAAATTTTAAATTTAAATCATAAAATAATGTAAGTTTTTAAAATATAGATTTTTCAAATATCTTATTGTGAAATTTTTTTATTTTTCTGAAATGGTTTACTTTTTTATGTATTCGGAAAAATACTAAATTTTTATTCAAAACATGCTTTCATGAAAATTAAATATATATAGTTAAATCTTCATTTACAATAGATTTAAATTAATTTTTTATCAATTATATATAATAAACCAGTTTTTTCATCCAAATCCGTTTAATATTTTATTTTTTATAAAAACTATGTGATCTTTTGAGAATTCTCTCTTTGAAAACCCACATTCACATTTCTTCTACATGAGTAATTTTGAGTTAATGTTCTCCGAAAATGTGAACATAATTTTTTAAAATGGATTCCATATTTTAATAATTATAATATTTATTATCAAATAAGGTAAACAAAAATTTTGACCAAAAATAATTGTGTAAACATTAAATTTTTTTTACCACGGCTATGGTAAAAATAGATTTACCACGGGTTCAACTAAAAAGATAAGGTATAAAATAGCCTATGAAAAAGCAGAAAATATATTTTTTCCCATATGTTGATCCATTAATTTATAAATCTTGATAATAAACTATTTGGGACACTTCTTTCATGTGTAAAATGTGTTAACACATTCTTGTTCCAAAATATTACAAGTAGTCCACTTGCCTAAATTATGAAAGAACTCAAAATCTCATCTCCTATAAACACATTAAAACACTTTTGGGATACATAATAATTGAAAAAATATATTTCTAAATTCCATCATGTAATCATATAATCCTTATTTTTTGTATAAATTAATCAAAGGATGGATTTTGTTTCAAACCATAGGAGGAATCCCAAATAAGTGGTAACGTTCTTCAAATGACATTGTCTATTTATTCTTATAAATTGTTAAATTATTATTAAACAATTTTTTTATTATTAAAAAATTAAATTATATATACTTATTTGTATTTAGGATATTATAATGACTTAAATCCATTCCATCTTTAAATAAATGTGTTAAAAATCATTAATAATATTTACAGTGGACTACTAGCTTGCGAACTGATATCATTCATTTTATTATTACCAACTCTCATGGTTGGGTTTTTTGAATGATATAAATTATACATATGATATATATATAAATTATACATATTTTGAAATTATATTTAACAAATATATTTTCCATACAATTCCATATGAGGAATAATAACACTGATCGTGTGTATAATGGAAAATCGCCTCACGAAGTAATGTAATTCGTATTTCAGTTACACATTACATGGATCTTGATACGGATTATCTTAATGAATATATGTGATTATAATGAAATAATTATGATATTCATGAAATAATGATCATTATCAAAATAAAATTTAGCATTTTCTTCCTTAGAGTAAAAAATTATAATGTTGTTCATGAATGTGTGGACTACCGCCTTCACGAATCGATGTAAATCTGTTTTAATCACCACACCACATGGAGGATATGTATATATAATTATTTTAAAATAAATAATATGTTTTATATTATATTTTGTTATTTATTTTATGATAAAATATTATTTAGGTTCTTTTAATAACAATAATAGAAAAATTGAATATTTACTCATGTGTACGTGTGACCAGTTATCTAAATGATTTTATCATAGTCCATTTATCATAACCATATTACATTATTGGTTTTAAAATTATAATTTAACTATAAATATTATCACTATTCCATGATTATAATTCTGTATATGTTTAAATTAAGACCTTATTTTTTATATTTAACCTACAAATTCATTTTTAAACATAATCCAGATATCACTGAATCTACTTACATAAAATTATTTGACTATGTAATAATATATAACATATAAATAAGTGGAATAAAATGAATTATTAAATTTAAAATGGTTATTAATCAATAAACAAGTTAACATATATTTATTATTATGTAATCTTTAAAATAGTATAAGACAACTTAGACTCAATGTAAGGGTTTCACATTTGACTTTTAAATCCATGTATCAAATCTGTATTCACCACTTATTTCTTTTATGTGGTTTATAAAATTATATTTTTGTGTTATATATGGTATTCATTTAACTTCAAGGTATTTAATGTTTCATTTATTGCGATTTATTTTTGTGGGTTTACGATTCACAAGTCATCAATGTGGTAAGGGTTTATTTCATAATCTCACAAATATTCAATAATATTTTTGTTTTTATATCCCTTGGGTAAATGATTTATTTTTATATATTAAAATAATTATATTTTCATCATATATTATTAATATTTAACTCTTTCATGTAATAGTACAGTTTTACTACTTTTTCATAATTAAAATAATTAAGAAAACGTATCTCATGAAAATATAACATTGTTTTTCTCTTTGGATTAAAAAACTTTTTCATTAAAACCCATGATTTTCAAAAAAATATATATAAATTTTTTTGCACATTCAAAAATAAATTATTAATTTCAATTTAAAAAAATATTACATTTAAAGATTTTTTTTGATGAATTATTCATGTAGTTTTTCAAGAAATACCATTTTTAGTACAAATGTAAATAAAATCATAGTTTTAGGGTGTGTTGCATGAATATAATTTTCCACCATCCGGAAAAATTATTATCCAACACATATTTTAAAAAATTTAAGAGTTTATATTAAATTAATGGGGTGTCATAATATTTTTTACTATTAGTTTTAAATATAGTTTCATAGTAAAAATCTTATTTTCCAAAAAATATTGTTATTTTTCTTTTTATTATATTTATACTAAAAAATGTAATCAATCCTTTATTGAACTGATGACGCATGGGGGATATGTCATATTGATATTATATTTATTATTTATTTGAATAATTTTTCATCAGTTTATGTAGGGATATAAAATTTTATTAGCCTTTACCATATTAATTTGGATTAGTTATGGTTGTGTTTATTGATTAAGGAAGTATTCATATATAATATGGTTTATTTTTAAATTATAATTTTTATACTAATTTGGTTTCAAAACATTCATAGTATGAATGAATTGGACTTTTTATGCCATTTTTGGGGTCTAATATATCCCCTCTATGCACCAGTTTGTATCATGACACAAACTATATTGGGATTTTGTCGAGTTAGTACCCATAAATATAGATGGTCCATAAATAGTCCTCGATGATATTCATTGTCTTAGAAAAGGTCCTTGGTGGTTTTCGATGTCCTTGAATAAAGCTTCAACAATAATAATTATATTTCCATCATTATTCATTCTATCATTATGAATTTAGTTATTGTTATTAAATGGGACTATTTGATTTGTTATAACATCCATCGTTATGTTTCCTGACTACATGATTATTTTTATGGAAATATTTGATGATCATGTATTCCTAACATATTATTTTTTTTATTAAATGGAAATGTGTTTCAGTTATTTACCCTTCCATATATTAATACCTTATTTATTCACAGATTCAGATGTACAAATACCCATAATGATCATCTGAGATAATTCGTTTATTATTTTATTCTTATCTATAGTATACGAGGATGTTTATTGTTATTTATGTTAATGGAGACACTAATGGTAATAGTTAAATTGTCAAATAAAATACTATATATACATTATATGTTTTAAAATGTAATTTTAATTTCAGTTATGTATCAGGTTTATCATGAATACTAAACTATTCGGTTCATCAATATGTGATTTCTGGTATCTCATGCCAATGTAATAATGTAGACACCAGATCTTGGTTACTAGGGTCGAGGTCACTACAGATACCATAAAAAATTCTTTTACTAATATATAAATACATTATTTGATCATAAAATTCATCAATATTGGTCATGGTATACATGTTATTTATGTTAGTTGAATTTATCTCCTCATAATTAATTTACATCGTCATTGACCCATTGTTCTTCTTAAAAATGAAGAGGGTATCAATATGGTTGAATATTTTTTATAATAAATCCCCTGTCACATAACTCATATTTTTGTTTATACAGTGTCAATAATTCCATTAGGGCACTACTGTATGGAGTATTAGATAAAAATATTTCTTTGGGGATGTGTTCAATGGAAGATACCACCTAAAAAATAGGTTTATGTCCATGTAATTATTCATTAAATAGATCAATGTATTCCATCTTAATAAATAGAAACTCTATCCATTTGTCTAATTTACCGTATATTTAATGAATCTTCTATAATTATTCATGAATTGAATTAGGGAAACCAATTAAAATTTGATATGGGAAAAAATTATACGATGTTGTATCCCCCTTAAATATATGGAATTCCTTACCTTTATCTGGAATCACAATGTAATAATTTTGGAAATAAATTAAAAAATTGCACATTAAATGACTATACATACCTTGGATTAAGTTGATGTCGTCCAATTTTATGATAATATAGTTTAAAAATATGTTATTTATATTTATCATAATGGGGAATGGATGAAATATCCTCCCAAAAATAATATTTCTAGAAATTTTATTGAATAATTACTTGATTGTCATGTTAGTACGGGATGTATTAATATTTTTAGAAAATAATAGAAACATAAGATCATTAAGATATATAATAAAATAATAAATTATACTTAGTTAGTAATTTTTTCTATTTACATAACATCACATCCTTAATAACATTTTAATCTACACTAGTGATCAAATAAGCATTTTCTTCCTACATTTTCCATTTTTTATTCTAGTTTCTTTTTTGGAAACTAATTGGATTAACACACCATTTTATTACAATGTAAAAACATGATTATAATTGATTTCATCATTCATATATATCTAATAGAATTATTTCCCTCATATCTAAACATTTAAAAAATTGCCATAATTTTCAAAAAGTGCTAGAGAGATTCTTTACTGAATTAACGCATATTGGATTTTATACATTCCACTTTTTATATTGCATACATTATTTTCTAGAGTAATATATCACACTGTACTTTACCTAATATCCATTTAAAATATATCTCCTTGAGAATTAATTATCCATCATGATGGAAATTATAATATATAAGTATATGATGAAAATGTTTAGGGGAATAGTTAGATTCGGAGGACCAATAGAAGCCCATAAAATAAACATACAATCTTATATCCCATATTATTTATGTCGTGAATATAATTCTAGGATAATATATTATAATTATCTTCCTATTAAATAAAAAATATTATTTTTTTAGTTTTAGATTAATAAATTTATTTTTCATGTTATCTCACTACTCTCAAGGAAAATATTTTATTAATAAAATATCATTAAATGGATTCTATTTTACTATATTTGTCAATTAATCATCCTTTTTATTTTTCCTCATTGAGTAGGAAAACCCATCATTTATTATGGGTGTTGATACGGTTCCAATTATTTCTACTAATTTCCATATCTATATAATTTCATAGATATAAATATTTCATTAATACATGAATATTGATCCATTAAATCAAAATTCTTATGTATTAAACATTTATATAATATCCAAATAGTTTAATCATAATGATTATGTAATCTTTGTTCTTCTAAAAATAAATTCCCAAGGACCCTACGAATAATTCATTAATAACAACTACCACAACCATGACTATTGTAATCATTAGTTTGTGTTTGGAATTTTATATTTGTTAAAGTACACGAGAACTTATCCTAATAGATCAACCATTTTAGTTGTATTTGAACACTATATACATACATAAATTCCATATTACATTTGAATCATAAACCAATGAAAATAAAAATATTTAAAAACGTCCTCATTAGTTTTAATATATCTAAGATAGGATTAAAATACCCCATCTAGAAACCCTGATGGAAGGAAATAAAATAGAACGGGATCTCAGTTTTTCTCTATTGGGTTAGGTAAAATTGAATAAATCATAAATTCACAATTAATAAATAATTTGATAGAGAGATTAATTTTTAAATAGTACATATATTAAATAACATGATAATTACATATATCTATTTATAATATAAAAAAATATCTCATGAAAAATTGACTAATCCCCTAATGACGAAATTCAAATTTCATGACATTATAATCACATGTTAAATCCCGTCAAAAATATTATTTGAATAAATTGGTAATAAATCCCCGAATACCCAAACATTATTTAAAGAATTAAAATCATTATTGTTGATCAAAATTTCATAGGTAAATGATAGTATATAATGGTAATCGCACATCACATAAACATGTAAAATGAATTCCCCAGGTATTTAATGAAAAACCAAATAAATAATCAATATATTAATATATTCTATAAATATACATATTGATTCAGATATACATAAGATGTATATTTCACCAATAAATGAATTAAAATTCTTATTGAAATGCCTTTAACTATTTCTCATATAATGTAGGTTATATTATTTATTCAAATGTGAAATGATGGACAAATATTCATGGAATATATAGATGTGGGAATAATGTATAAGATTATTTTTTTAAAGAGAGAGAGAGTAAAACTAAACTTACATAAATTAATTTAATAGTCTAGAAATATATTATTATCTACAAAATTGGTTATATATAATGATTTATTATGTTATGAAATTATACCATCAATTCATAAAATATAATGTTTCCATAGTAAAATCAAGCCTCTTTTAAAATGAATAGAAAAAGAATGTGAATCAAAAAATAACATTCATAAATTTTTTTAATATTATAGTAGAAATGAATTTATAAATCACTATCAGAAAAAATTTCACTATGTTTCAAGGGGTTTTTTTAATATATTTTTCAAATAATTTTCTATTTCGTAATATATAAAATAAACCAATATTATGTAAGAAATTTTGATATAGATGTCAATAATATACATAAGTGAATTAAAATCTATTTCAAAACATATAAATACTTTGCATCATAATATTATAATATAAAAATATAGATTATAAGTAGAATTGAAATCAAATTTTAATGATAAAAAATTATAAATTAAGCTAAATAATTAATAATTTTCACAATTATTTGGAAATCCATTAATTTGGGAGTCACAAAAAATCGATTCCATTCACCCTTTTATAATGATGGAAATAATTTCTAACTTTGAAATAGATTATAATGGTTCGTTAAATTTTTTATAATATATTTAATGTATCAGAAATTGAACTTATGAAATCATTTCTACATTGTAAATAAAATTCATGATATAAAATTATAATATGGGATAGGATGATAAAACTCCATTGTGAAGCGATGAACGAAGGACTACATATCGTATATGCATTCATTCATTTCTTTAGAGTTACAAAAAGTTTAAAAAAGAAAATAATACATGAAAATTATATAGATAAAAACATAATAATTATATTGAAAATGTCTAATATTGAAATAATATAAAATTCCATCAATGGATTTTCAAACATAAAAAATTCCGATAAAAATTTAGATTAAAAAATAACCCCTATAATTCATTAACATGTGGTCTAAAATATTTCAAAATCATATATAATAATATTATATATAATAATAATTTATTAGAAAACCATATTTATATAATTCATGGTATATATAATTCATTCATAACATCCTTTTTCCCATTTACATGTAATTTTCTAGTAATGTGAAATCAGTTGGTGATAATAGATAAGCATGTTTTGAAACACTATTTCCCATAATTACATATTTATCATTTATTAATACACTATATAAAATTATTTATATATTATATATCATATAAATAAATTAAATACACTTTACGACCATCCATTATGAGAAATGAAATACACAATACATGGATATTGTATTCCTCACATATAAGTGTTCGAAATTTTCTGATTTAAAGAATGGAAATAAAATATAGAAGTTAATAATTTACCATTCAATAATTACATTTATGTACTAGATATCATATTTATATAGTAATTACATCATTATATCCCTCAATTTGAGGTGGTGAGGAAAAATTTAAATTGTTCATTAATATTGGATGTAGTCTAGACCTACGCATGTGGGACATTTATATTTGACAATAGATAAAAATGTTGTATAATATTGGTTTTACATAAAACATAATGTTTCGATAGTAGGATGTTAGTTATTAAAATAAATTTGTATGGTTATAGAAGATTATTGGGTAGTTATTCTTTTTATTGATTGCAAGACTTCATTGGTTGGTCATTTTTTGATCCCAAAAATACAATTCCCTAGATAAGTGTGTTTGGAGGAAATTCATTAGATATTTGTTTCATTAAAATGTACTCAATGTGTAGATATTTGAGTGGGTGAAAACATGAATTTGTGGGTGAGAGGAGTGGAAACATTTTAAATGATCAAGACATTAAAATAATAAAATTTGATTTTCATGGGAATTATGAAATAAATGGCAATAATTAAAAATTATGTTATTCTATGGTAAAAAAACACACAAAATCCAATTTAGATAGGTTTAAATTATATTATAATATTTTTTTAGCATAATCTAAACCCTATTAAATCCTTTAAAATCTTACATTAGTGACAACCATTTATCATGGCATCGTTTTAATGAATGAAATTAAAATGGACAATTTTAAATAATATCAGAATGATTACTTACAATATATAATCCTTTTTAATTTATTATATTTTTATAGGTTGTTAAAATTAATTTTCATATATTTCTTTAATACACAATGATTTTTTTTCAAAAACATGGAATTTGATTCCTAAATGTAGTTTTACACCAATCTTATACATAGTATTAATTATGATTAAAATAATAAGAATATTACAAAATATTATTGTTATTTGAACTTATTAATAATTAATACACTAACATATAATTTAAAATAATTAAATATACATGTGGATGAAAAAGTTTATTTAATTAGAATAAACTGTCGCATCAATTCTAAAATGTAAAATATAGGTTACTAAATTATACATACTCTTTTTAAAATACATTTATTTGACTATATTTATATATTTTTGAATTAAAATGTTTTAAAAACGTTCATGTAATTAAAGAATACTTGTTTTGTTATAAAAGTGATACTATTTTAACTCTATTATCAATACTATGATCTAAAATTGCTAATAAATTTTAGGAAATTATAATTCTAATATTTATAATCCTTACACATAATATATATATATATACTAATGATTCATTCATATAAAATAGTAGAATGTGCATTGAGCTATATTTTAGGGATTTATTTTTTACCTCTCAGATTAGAATCAATGATATTTTGTTATGCCAAAATATGAGTATAATAAGAAGTGATTAATCTCATTAATGTATGAAATTATAGTTAAAGACTAATATTTAAAATTAAGTTAAATGTTGTATCTCGATGTAACGTCCTGGATCCAGGTGCCTCCCAAAGGTGGTCCATACTCGGCTAGTCACATGGCCTTAAGTGCATTTCCCCAAACACTAGAGGCTATCAACTAGTATAGAGGGCCTTGGGTGTGATATTGGGGAATTTATTCCCTCATTGCCAGAGAAACACATCATAAAAACAATATAAAACCACAACACAAACAATAATACCATACAACAATGTAAACATCAGAATACAAATAGTATAAACAACTACAATATATATATATATAAATAACGATTCATGTCACAAGTATCTAGGAAAGTAGCCAAACGAGTTACAATGATGGAAATACAACACTAAAACCAAAGCATTGAAAAAAGTAAATAACTCCAACAACATCACAAGCCTCAACTTGGTCCCATGCTATCCAGCTACAACAGAAATCAAGTACATGGTGTTGAAGGTCAATTTCACTTATCTATACCTACAACTGTATAATCCTTTTGGGTCGAAAAGCATGAACCAAATAGGGTGTGAGAAAAATCTCAGTAGTCAACCCCAAAAAGATTTGTGCCTAACTTTCAGTGAATATATATTGCAAGAAAAATGAAAAATGAATCAATAAACAAGGAAGTAATCAAAAGTAAAAAATCATACAGTTTTCAATAAAATTTATTTATATTTATTAATTATTCAAACCATTGAATAATGGAATCCCCAGATCTAGATGAAGATCAATATTCTCCACATAAAATAAAAATATATTTCTCAAAAGACCATCTTATAATCATGTAAGACTGTGTCCAAGCTTGTGCTTTGGCTTGGAAGGCTCTTTACAGTCAATCTATCATTCCCAAGAAACCCTCTTAGAATATTCTCACTGCCTAAACCCCCTTGTTCAACATATCATCAATTCAATAATGATATAGTCACCCTTTGGGAAATCTCACACAATATAACCCCTTTGGTCTCACATTAATAAAGACCCTCTAAGGAAGCACTCACTGTTAATTCCCCATGTTGTCTTTTAACGATAAACTACCGAATCTCTGAAGATACCCTCAAAATCAATTAATCAAGTGGTATCATAATGATATTCTATAAAACTATGGGTTATCACTCACTGTCAATCCCCCCACATTATCTCCCAATGTAAATATTACATACACTATGCAGAAGCTGTAAACCAAAATTCCTCCTATTGTCTAACTACACTAGGTTCTCACAGCCCTGTATAACATAGTCGTACACAAAGAATATATAGAAGCCCATGTAATCTCAACTACTACAAGTATCTATAGCTAAAATTTGTAACAAATGTATTTAAGATACAAAATTAAGAAATTAATTCCAACCTAACAAGAAAGGAAATTAAAAAATGTCTCCCTCATAGACAACATGGTCCAAACGGCCATAAACACTCAAACAATAAAATGCACCCATAATGTGTCCCCTTAACATGTAATTTAGCATAATACATCAATGAAAACCCTTAATATATTAATAAATTTAAGGAAAATGATAATAGAGTTCAATTACTTAACCCAAAATACCCATATCATAGGTAATCGGCACTTAGGCATATTTAACTCAAGGACAAACTCTGAAAAGAAACAAACCACCTACCTCAAAATTGTATTAAAATCACACATGAACGTCATCCCTTGAATCTTCCTAGAAATTTGTAGATATACAAAAAGGTTAAAAAGATTTATCCTTGAATAATCCATGAGATATAAGGAATTAAGTAGAGAGGATCAAGAAGAATAAACAATTCACCTGTGGGATTCCAATGCACCCACTACAGTTCGAATCAGACCATTGATCGAGAAATAATGTCTCACACTTTGATCATCACACTCAGTTGATCTTGGATGAAACGAGGTTAAAACAAGATCATTCTGTTTATTAGACACGACCTCGGTCTGATTAGTAAATAAAAATAAAAGTAGATAGATTGTTCACTTAAAGTACACTCCGTGTACATGCATCTACATGCCCTTACTTTTGTAGGTCCAGATGGACATGTAATTTGTCACAACCCGTCATCAGGGCCCATGTCGGGACTCCCCCAAGCCTGCCTTCCATAGGCCATGGGCTGGCAACTAGCACCAATGGTGTAAATCCCTATAACTGGGAAGGAATTGCCTTTATAAAAGTAAACAAAACACCATAGAGTATAAGTGGAAGTAATATACTAAGAACAAAAAAAATTCTGAAATGTAAGTGGGCCAGAATAGAAACCCAACTGAAAGTACAACTACAACTGAACGAAAGTACAACAGAAAAAGACAACAGCTGGAAGAACGGAAGCAGACCCTGGGTCGTCCTCCTCGGATCCTACCTAAAGGGTAGGTACAGATAGCGCAGCTCCTGGATCGTCCACCACGGATCCTACCTCAAGGGTTGGTATAGATAGCCACCTTAGTTTCCTCATCCGTCAACCTCCTCCGGGTACCAACTCATCGTGTGGTCCACCTCCGGGTATAGACTCGTCGTACACTCGATCTCCGTCAGCATTGTCCGTCGTCTGTATCCAACACAACGAGGTGCGGGCACAACCCGTGTAGGGGTGAATATAACGATACTCAGTAGGGACCCTGAGACCCTCAAAGTCTCACTAAATCCAACAAGGATAACCACAAAGAAGGATCTCAACAGATAGCCCTTACATAGGTATAATCCCATACTTATACCTAAGTAATCAAGTAACCCTTCTCAATCATGAGGAAACACAAATGTTATGAATTCAACGAATAACCACCACCCAGGTATATGCCCATACATATACCTAAGTTATCAAGTAACACATCTCTATCATGAGGAAACACAAAGGTGTTAGACTCAGCTCAACCAGGATTTTATTCATGATGTCGAAACCACGGCTGCTGGAGAACTCCTCCTCTGTCGAGTACAGTGGGTCTGCCGCTACAGCCAAGCATGCCCCACAAACCTTGGACTACTGTAGTACTCCACCTGTCGAGTACTGTGGGCCTTCTGCTACAACCAAGAGATTCCCACCATGGGTCTGCCGCTACAACCAAGCACTCCTCTGCTACGGGTCTACCACTACCACCAAGTGCTCCCCCTCATAGCCTCCAGAGGTACTCATTTTGTTGAGTACCACCGGTATGCTGCTACTACCATGCGCTCCTCCGCCGTGGGTCTAGCGCTGCAACCAAGCGCTCCCCACTAGGCTATCAGAAACATACCGAGTTGATAGATCTGCAGTCATCAAGTCTCAGCCAGCTACTAGGTCCTTGCACTCTGCTAGCTCGTCACCAGGATGGTCTGCTCCACGAACTACTAGTCAATACTCCAAGTATCAATATGTTCCACGAAGAAGTATCTCAAAGGACTTCCTCTTCATAGGGGTCTCAAAGCAACAGACGGCGCGTCAGTCGGACGCCCGATCTGTGAGTTACTAGCCTTTTCGTCCCAGGGGCCCGGTTGGTTTCATGTGTGAACCAACCCTCCTGTATCTCGACCCTACCCTAAACCCTCATAGGGTATGCACATAGGTACCGTTTCTCAACCTGATCAACAACACCACTGACGGTTCATCAAACGGACGTCCGGTCTAGATGTTATCAACTTTTCTGTTCTAGGGGCCCTGTTGGATTTCGGGTACAATCCAACCCGACCTTACTCCAACTGCAACCAAATCATAGGCGAAGTATGACAAAAGTTTTGTATCATCCAATGTAATCCAACAAAGTTGATGGCACATTAATCGGACGTCCGGAGCTCAAGTTATAAGTGTTTCCGCTCTGAGGGCCCTGTTGGTTTAGTGTTCGAACAAAGCCGGCCATACCCAATGTTTTAGGAAACCTTGATTTTAATACACCAAAATGACCATCTCGATCCAAGGATCTCATCGCAACTGACAGTGCGTCGATCGGAGGTCTGTAGCCCACGTTATGTGCTTTCGAATGGAAAGAGTCCGAAATGGGGGGTCTGGGCCCGACCCGACCCGGCCCAACCCCCCTGGGTCGGCCCGAACCGGGTCGACCCGACCCGGGTCCGGGTCTGGCCCGATGGGGCGCGGACAGACATGGCTGCGTGGCCCGGCATGGAATGTGCATCCCGGCCCAGCGTGAACACACCTGCACGGCCAGACTGGCTGTGCTGTTGCAGAAGAGGGGGGGGGGGTTCCCCCCTTGATTGAAGTCGCCCCCCCCCCCCCACATGGGGGCAACTCCATTGACCACCAGGGGTTACAAACCCCGGTATCCCTCGGTCCCGCGTGGTAGTGGCACCAGCAGCATGCCGCCGCGGCTTCAGCCGCGGGGGCCCTTCCCGGCGGCGGGCAGGGTGCCGCTGCCTCCTAGCGCACCGGCAGGCCCTTCTATGGACCACCGCAGTTGCTCCAGTGTTCTTTTCTCAACTCCGTCTTCACCTACGGTCCTCCCAGGACCTGCCCTTCACTTCAAAGCCTTCAAAACGCCCCTGCGGCCCGTTCTTCCATGGACCGTCGATCCATACGCCAAATAAACAAACCACGTCTCTTCGTGGTTTTTCGGCGTGGCGCGACGGCGCCGCGGCTTTGTTCGGCTTCAACGGCGCAGCGCGACAGTGCCACGCATCCATGCCGCATGATTCCGCGCGGTGCGACAACATCACGCCATCCCCATTCCAAACCAAAACAAGGTCATCAAAAAAATTAAGGGAGGAGGGTTCGTCGTGTTTGTGCGGTCCAGCCCCATCCTGTTAATCGATAGCAAGCGGTCCAATTTGAAACGAGGAACGACGACAGAAGAAATCACAAACAAAAACAAAATCCCCTACCTCAAAATTTACTTTGCACGTCATCCAAGTCGCAGAAGTCGAACGTCGCGTAGTGAAGCTCCGTATACGTCGACGGAGAACGTCCGACGAGAAGCGGAGTCTCCCTTCCTTTGTCGTGGAGAGAAGATTATATAGCGATGTCGATGGAGATCTTCCGCATCGGTGCCTCCTCCTTGGTTATGGAGGAAGAAGATGACAGAAGAATCCGAGTCACCGAGTCGATGCTCTCCCTTGGAGAGATAGAGTTCTTCATTGAAGTGGGAACGTTCTTTGCCGTAGAAGATGAAGTTCCCTCAAGGAACAAGAGCTCTCCCTCACCCAATATCCTCACACAACTAGCCACCCTAATAAAATAAGGTCCCCCCTTAATTTATTATGTTTTCCATGCCTTTGCAAAAACTCAAAAATCAAACTCTTTAGATAAATTAATTGATTAGGTTTAATCAATTAACCTAAAGTGAGTTGGCATGAAATAAAGAGGGAGAGAGAGTGAGTTATAAATTAATTACAGGGGGAGATAACAAACATAAGAGGGGGTTTATGAGAGTTATGGAAATGTGAAGGGTTGGGGCTCGTGTGGGCCCACCCCACATTTATCCTCACATGGGTAGTTAGGTTGTTTGTGGGTCCCACCCTAACTTCTCCATGTAGAGGTTATAACCACTTAAGATATAATAATAAAATTGCCTCACAATTTTATTCACCTCTTAATCAATCCAAAAAATTAAACTCCTTCTCTCATGCAAACAAATATATAGTAAAAGTCTCTTAAGTAATTACCGGTGTTGAGGTTACATCAGTGCCCTCGAATTTCGCTTCCGAGCTCCGGTTCAAAAGTTAGAAAAAAAACCCACACGTTCATTCACTGAACGTACCCGAGATAAATTTCAGAAATCGATTCCGGGGACACCGGGCCTCAGAATCCGGCGCCGTCAGAAACTGCGTACTCGTAAAATTCCAAAGAAATTTTAAAAAAATTTCCTTGAAATTTCCGGGTCTTTAAATTACTCACACCTCAGGGCTTTACGACCCCGTAAAAATATAACACAAACTAGGGAAACAAAAGTGGTACTGAGCACGCATCTGAGCCTCTCGCTCCCATGTGCCAACTTGGAGGTTCCCTTGCTGTCAATGAAAGCGCACAAGAGGAATCGACCATCCTTGTAGGACCCACTATTGTGGATCCTCAACCTCTACTGGAACCCCAAAAAAGTCACCCCATCGCCAATGTCTAGCTCCTCATGGTCGGAGATATGCGTCGGGTCAGGCATGTATCTCCCCAGTTGAGATATGTGGAAAACGTCATGCACCTGGTGCAACTGAGGTGGATGGGTCAAATGGCAAGCCACCTAACCTACCTTGCTGAGGACCTAAAAAAGATCTACTGAAACTCGGAGATTACTTGCCGCATCGGCCACATCTCCATAAACCTCGTCGAGGTGAGACCCATATAAGTATGTGGTCATCATCCTCGAACTCTAGAGGTCTCCCTTTTCTGATTAGAACTGAAACTCAAAACTCTTACAACCACGAGGGTAAGGTTGGCCGACCCATGAATTATCAGCTACACCCTCCTATGCACGAGTTTATCCTGTTCTGCCTGGGGTTTCCTTTTTCACTGACCAAGGAAAACCCATCCGGATGTTGTAGATAACCACAACCTCTTTGCCTAATACAGTCAATCTGAGCATGAACTGTGAATCCAATCCACACCGAGACCAACATCATAAGGCCTCGACACTGCCACCAAGAGATTCCAACCGAAACTCTCACCTCGAGGGTCAGACCACACTGTCAGCATAAGTGTAATTATCGAGTTTCCTCCCAAGGTATCTCCAGACGTGAGGGTCAAATCTACGGTTTTAACCGGAAACCCTAGGTCTGGGACAAGATTCGTGGAAGGAAGGAATGATTCATATAAACGTCTATTACTACGAAAGATAGTAGTAGACACATAATGTCCTTTGAATCTTTCTTAAGATCCATTGGGTCACACTCCTTGACCGCATGCTGGTAATCTCTTCCCTTTCCCTCCAGCTCCCTAAGCCTGGTGGGGACTACAAAGGCGGGTGATTGTAACATGTCGAAAGTTACACCACCTCGTGCTACTCTCATAGATCTTCTTCCACATCTTCTACTCTGCAGATTTATCTGTCCTTAACATTTCTTCTTCTTGAAACATTTTACAGGCCCAAGTCTCCGAGACTGGCGCTAGTTTCCATCTTTCACACTGCTGTCCTTCTCTGACTGCATCCATTCAGAAAAAGAATTCTCAACCACAAGGGTATTTTTAGCAACCCAACATAAGTAGGAATTCTTAGAGTAAGGAGTTCTTACTTGGATATCCATTATACACACCTGACCCAGAGGTCCGATATCTATAGAACTGATCAAATTGTATTCATCGAGTACCCAGAATGTTTGGTACGCCTCGATGAATACTCAGATACCGACTCGTCGTCTTGCCAAAGCTGTATAAGCTCAAGAAAACTTTTAGCCACCTCCTAAAGCCAGTCCTCAACTACATGTGAGTCGGTCTCACCTCGAAACTTGAGGGTATCTGATCTTAGAACATGTGTAAGGCAGTAAGCCTACAGGTGTCACCTACAGGTACCACCAGTTGTAACTGCTGACCAATGGGTAGTGATGTATAGATGACTCACTACCCGAAGGCACTATCTTAGGTATCGGTCCATGTAACAAAGCCTCATTACTATGCGGACCATCCTCGTGGTCACACACTGGAAAAAACTAGTAGCCATGTCCACCATCCACTCTACTGATGTCTCAGCTAGGTGGAAAACTCTAGCAATCGCCTCCAGCCGGTCCTCTACAGTCTGGGAATCTGCCTCACCCCGTAACCTCAGAGGCCTCTACTGCTGGAACTCATGCATCGCGCTCTGCCAGCGTGCACAGTTCGCTAATATGGATGGGGGAATATGATTCCCAACAGGTGGTGGTGCTGTTGGTACACCACCCAAGGGTGCCAACATAGTAAAAAGGGCGCTTCACCAGAGCCTTTTCGCTCAGTGAGATGTCATCGAGTACTCTCTAGAGACTTCAACTGACTGTCTGCGTGGAGACATCCTGAACAGATTTGTTACGGTCAAATGATTTATACCTGGTGAGCTGACCTGGTTTGAGCTGACTTAAAAAAATTTGGAAACACACACGTAATTAGAGTTTTTGTGCACAATGTCAGAAATCAGAAGTTAGGGTCCTGGTGTACGGATACGTCGGCCGCTGCACCAACACTGGACTCCCTGAAACAAAGACCACACTCGGTACCCTTAAAACTATTTCTTCACATAGAAAAAGATCAGAGTCATGAGTTATGTGGTAGAACCAAACTCCTTTGATACCAATTTGTCACGACCCATCTTCGGGGCCCGTGCCGTGACTACCCCAAACCCGCCTTCCATAGGCCAGGGGCTGGAAACTAGAACCAAAGGCATAAATCCCGATAACTGTGAAGGCATTGCCTTTATAAAGTAAACAAAACACCACAGAGTACAAGAGGAAGTAATATACTAAGAAAAAATAATGTTATGAAAAGTAAGTGAGCCAGAAGACAAACCCAACTGAAAGTACAACTACAACTGAACAAAAGTACAACAGAAAAAGACAATAGGTGGAAGAACAGAAGAAGCTCCTAGTTCATCCTTCTCAGATCCTACCTGAAGGGTAGGTACAGATAGCGCAGCTCCTGGATCGTCCACCACGGATCCTACCTGAAGGGTTGGTACAGATAGCCTCCTTAGTGTCCTCATCCGTCAACCTCCTCGGGGTACTGACTCGTCATGAGGTTCACCTCCGAGTACTGACTCGTCGTACACTCGATCTCCGTCAGCTCTGTCTGTCGTCTGCATCCAACACAATGAGGTGCGGGCATAGCCTGTGCAGGGGTGAGTATAACGATACTCAGTAGGGACCCCGAGACCCTCAAGGTCTCACTAAATCCAACATGGATAACCTCAAAGAAGTATCTCAGTAGATAACCCTTACTTAGGTATAAGCCCATACTTATACCTATGTTATCAAGTAACCCATCTCAATCATGAGGAAACACAATGGTTATGAATTCAACGAATAACCACCACCCGGGTATATGCCCATACATATACCTAAGTTATCAAGTAACCCATATCAATCATGAGGAAACACACAGGTGTTAGACTTAGCTCAACTATGATTTTATTCATGATGTCAAAACCACGGTTGCTGGAGAACTCCTCCGTCGAGTACAGTGGGCCTGCCACTACAACCAAGCGCACCCCACTAACCATGGACTACTGTAGTACTCCACCTGTCGAGTACTGTGGGCCTGCTGCTAAAACCAAGTGCTTCCCACCATGGGTATACTGCTTCAACCAAGCGCTCCCCCTCATAGGCTCCAGAGGTACTCCTTCTGTTGAGTACCGCAGGTCTTCCGCTACAACCAAGCGCTCCTCCGTCGTGGTTCTGCCGGTATAACCAAGCGCTCCCCCTCATAGTCTCCAGAGGTACCTCTTCTGTTGAGTACCGCAGGTCTGCTGCTACTACCAAGCGCTCCTCCGCCGTGGGTCTGGCGCTACAACCAAGCACTCCCCACTAGGCTATCCAAAACATACCGAGTCGATAGATCAGCAGTCGTCAAGTCTCAGCCAGCTACTAGGTCTCTGCACTATGCTAGCTCATCACCGAGAGGGTCTGCTCCATGAGATACTAGCTGATACTCCAAGTATCAAGAATTTCCACGAACAAGTATCTCAAAGGACTGCCTCGTCATAGGGGTCTCAATGCAACAGACAGCGCGTCAGTCGGACGCCTCGTCTGTGAGTTACTAGCCTTTTCGTCCCAGGGGCTCAGTTGATTTCATGTACGAACCAACCCGGCCATATCTCAACTATACCCCGAACCCTCATATGGTATACTCATAGGGACCGTTTCTCAATGTGATCACCAATGCCGTTGACGGCTTGTCAAACGGACATCCGGTCTGGAAGTTATCAGCTTTTCCGTTCCAGGGGCCAGGTTGGATTTCAGGTACAATCCAACCCGGCCATACACCAACTACATCCAAATCACAGGTGAAGTATGCCAAAAGTTCTGTCTCATCAAAAGGAATCCATCAAAGTCAATGGCACATCAATCAGACATTTGGAGCTCATGTTATAAGTGTTTCCGCTCCGAGGGTCCGGTTGGTTTCGTTTTCGAACCAACCATGTCATACCCAAAGTTTTCCGAAACCTTGAGTTTAATATAGAAAAAGACCTTCTTGATCCAAGGATCGCATCTCAACTGACGGTGCGTCGATCGGAGGTCTGTAGCCCCTGTTATGGGCGTTTGAACGGAAACAGTCTGAAATGGGGGGTCTGGGCCCGGCCCGGCCCGGCCCAAGCCCCCTGGTCGGCCCGAACCGGGTCGACCCGACCATGGTCCGGATCTGGCCCAACAGGGTGCGGCCCGGCCCGGCGGGGGTGACCCGGCCCGGCTTGGGTGGCCGGTTGGCCCGGCGTGAACACACTCGCACGGCCAGACTGGCCATGCCATTGCGGAATAGGGGGGTTTCCCCCCTTGATTGATGTCACGGCCCCCCCCACGTGGGGGCAGATCCGTTGACCACCGAGGGTTACAACCCTCGGTTTCCCTCGGTGTCGCGCGGCCACGGGAGCAGCAGCCTGCCGCTATGGCTACAGCCGCACCGACCCTTCCCGGCAGCGCACCGGGCACCGCCCCCTCCTGGCGGCCGACCGGTGCCGGACGCCGCCTCCGGCCGTCGGCGTCGTCGTACCAGCGTGGAGCACCGGCAGGCCCTTCTGCGGACCACCGGAGTTTCTCTGTTGGTCCGTTCACAACTCCGTCTTCGCCTGCGGTCCTCCCGGGACCTGCCCTTCGCAGCTAATCCTTCAAAACTCCAATGCGGCCCGTTCTTCCATTGTCCGTCGATCCGTACGCCAAATAAACAAACCGCCTCTCTTCTTGGTTTTCCGGCGAGGTGCGTTGGCACCGTGGCTTTGTTCGGTTTCAAAGGCGCGGCACGACGACACCTCGCATCCTTGCCACATGATTCCACACGATGCGACAACACCGCGCCGTCCCCATTCCAAACCACAACATGGTCAACAAAAAACTTTAGGGAGGAGTTTCGGCCGTATTTGTGCGGTCCAGCCCCCTCCTGTTAATCGATAGCAAGCAGTCCAATTTGAAACGAGGAACGACAACAGAAGAAATCATGAACAACAACAACAAAATCCCCTACCTCAAAATTTACTTCGCACGTCGTCCATGTCATGGAAGTCAAACGTCACGGAATGAATCTCTGTATACATCGACAGAGAACGTCCGAGGAGGAAGCGGCGTCTCCCTTCCTTTGTCGCGGAGAGAAGATTATATAGGGACATCGATGGAGAGCTTCCGCGTCGGTGCCTTCTCCTTGGTCGTGGAGGAATAAGATGACAAAATAATCTGAGTCTCCAAGTCGATTCTCTCCCTCGGAGAGATAGCATTCTTCGTTGAAGTGGGAACGTTCTTCACTGGAGAAGATGATGTTCTCCCAAGGAACAAGAGCTCTCCCTCACCCAATATCATCACACAACTAGCCAACCAAATAAAATAAGGCTTCCCCCTTATTTTATTATGTTTTCCATGCCTTTTAAAAAACTCAAAAAATCAAACTCTTTAGTTAAATTAATTTAACAGGATTAATCAATTAACTTAAAGTGAGTTGCCATGAAATAAAGGGGGAGAGAGAGTGAGTTATACATTAATTACAAGGGGAGTTAACAAACATAAGAGGGGGATTTTGAGAGTTATGGAAATGTGATGGGTTGGGTCTCGTGTGGGCACCACCCCACATTTATCCTCACATGGGTAGTTAGGTTGTGGTGGGTCCCACCCTAACTTCCCCATGTAGAGGTTATAACCACTTAAGATATAATAATAAAATTGTCCCACAATTTTATTCACCTCTTAATCAATCCAAAAAATTAAACTCCTTCTCTTGTGAAAACATATCTATAGTAAAAGTCTCTTAAGAAATTACTGGCGTTGTGGTTCCATCGGTGCCCTCGGATTGCGATTCCGAGAAATGGTTCAAAAGATAGAAAAAAACCCACTCGTTCGTTCACTGAATGTACCCAAGATAAGCTTCAGAAATTGATTCTGAGCACACCGGGCCTCGGAATCAGGCGCTATCAGAAACTGCGTACTTGTAAAATCCCAAAGAAAATAAGAAAAAAATTTCTTTGAAATTTCCGGGTCTTTACATTCATGGCCATTACATGACATGCACAAGTCTACCCATGGAAACCGGGTACACCATGTATACCCAAAAAAATTCCAAAATCATCCTTTTGTAAAAAAACAAAATTCAATATTCATACCTAAAATGAAGATCAGGGTTTTACAAACTTCTCTTCTTAAAAGAATTCATCCCTGAATTTTCCATCAAACGTTGGTGTAGAAGAAACATCAAAAAACACTATCCATTGTGATCGAATGTCGACCTCATTATCCCATGTATTGTCTTATACTCACTCATGATTCCATTGAACTCATACAAGAAGAATAGGATGGCCATGGGGAACCTTCCAGTTATGATCCACTATCTTGATAGAGTCTCCTTGAATGATGCATCCACCTCCAACTAATCCTCCATGGGTTGAAAAATTTGAGATGTGCCTGAAATGTAACATCGTAGCTAAGAAACATGGAATACATCATTCATTTTCTGATACCATAGAGGTAACTGAAACCGATAAGAAACAAACCCGACTCAATACAAAACCAAAAATGGTCCAACGTATCTCAGTAAAAGCATTCCCAGTCTCTAAATCTTTTTGTGTCCCATCATCGTTGTGAAATGTAAGAAAACTTAATCACAGACCCTGAATTCTAATGGTTGTCTCTATCGATCAACAAAATATTTCTAGTGAGACAGTGAATTAGCCATTCTCTTTTGAATCAACTCCACCTACTCACTGGTCCCTTGGACAAGATGAGGTCCCCTCGAAGCTACCACTCCTACCACCATCCAACATAGGGGTGATCGAAATGGTCTACCGTACAATACCTCATAAGGTTCCATATGAATCATCACCTAAAAACTATTATTGTAGACATTCTCTACTAGGGGAATATGTCTCTAACAAGAACGCATGAAGTCCAATATTCACGATCAAAGCATGTCCTCCAATACCTTTATCGTACGCTCAGTCAAGCTATTTTTCTGGGGAAAGAGAGTTGTACAAAGATTTAGAAATGTACCTAAAGACCTATATAGTCCCTACCAGACATGAGAAGTAAATTGGTAGACCCTGTTTAAGATTATTGAGTGTGGAACCCCATGCAACTGTACAATCTCCTTGATGTACTACGGTCCAAGATCATCAATGTTGAAGCCCTTGTTGCTATGTAAGAGTGTGAAACCTTATTAATTCTGCCAATGACAACCAAAACTTCATCATTACTTCAAGGAAACCTTAGTAAACTTGTCACTAAATCCATCATGATATAATTCCCATCCACATGGGAATGAGTATCTTCTGTAAAATCCTTATTGTTCATTAATTATCTGCCTTCAACTGTTGATAGGTGGAACACCTCATTAAAAAACTAGAATCATCTCTCTACAGACCTGGCCTCCAATACTAATGGTGTATATCTCGATTCATATAAGTGACACCAAATTGAACTTCCCAAACCGAGGAATGAAAATCTCAGAAGTGCTCCTTGTGTATGTCTGTTGAAACCCATATGCGCCCATGAAAACGCAAGAACTCGTCCTCACCAACAGTCCACCTAGATATAAGATCCTCTCTTGAAACACTCTACCATATGAATAGGACATTAGAATCTGATAGCATCCTCATTTACAACTGATCTATTAGAGTAGAGTAATTGCTACATTAGAATGAAACCCATACCCCTGTCTGTCGTGAACCTCCAAATACATCTTATAAAACATATCAACAAGCTGCCACTCACTAATGGACTCCTAGACTGCCTATATTTGATTCCTCATGCTCAATGCAACATACATTGCGTAGACATTCCTAGGCGTATATGAAAGATCAATGTAAAAATACATAAGGTACTCAACCCACCTTCGCTATCTCAAATTACGATCCCACTACGTAATGATATACTTTAGAATTTTGTGGTTAGTGAACACCACAAAATTCTCATCCAAAAGATAATGTCCCCAAAAATGAAAAGTATGAAAAACTGCGGGCAAATCTAGATAATGTGTCTGGTAATTCTTCTAATGTGTCCTTAACATCCAAGACCCTTATGCAATGAATACATCCCAATGCATAAGAACAACTCCCAACCCTACACCTTATGCATCGTAGTAAATAGTGTAACTCTTTCCCAGCTCTAAAAAAATAAGTATCTGCACTGAAGTCAATCTCTCTTTCCACTCGTGAATGGAAGAATCACATGAATCTGTCCACAAGTACTTCACACACATCTTAGTTAGGCCCATCATTGGCATTTCTAAGAGTGAAAAGTCTTGAATAAATCTTAAGTAGTAACCAAACTTCCCTAGAAAACATTGTACCTCAAATATGTTCTTTGTCTTCTCCCTGGACACTACTAATTTCACTTTCTCTTGGTCTACTAATACTTCTATCTATGAGATGACATAACCCAATAAGTGAATCTGGTACATCTAAAAGTGTAATTTTGAGAGTTTTTCATATCACTGATGCTCTGTCAGTGTACTCAATACGATCTCAAGGTGCGTGGCATGGTGGTGTTGATTGAGAGAGTACACAATGATATCATCCATGAAAACAACCTCAAAGGAGTCCATGTAATGTTGGACCACATAGTTCATCAGTTCCTTGAAAACAGCTAGTGCATTCGTGAGACTGAATGGCCTAAACACATACTCGTATTGACCATACCTCCTCCAAAAAGATATAAGAGGTATATCTGATGGTCTAAAGAGAAAATGATGATAAACAGATTTCAATCCAAACATCTAGAACATGCGACCTCCTCGATCTAGATCAAAGAGATAATCAATCCTTAGTATGGGATATTGGTTCTTAAATGTCAATTAGTTCAAATTTCAATAGTCCATGCAATGTCTGAGGGTACCATTCGCCTTCTTTGCTAAAAGGACATGCGAACCCCAAGGACTATTACTGGCTTGGATGAAACCCTTTTCATGCAATTCCTATAACTACTTATTGATCTCTTGTAACTCTTCTGTAGCCATCCTATAAGGATTAATAAAGATAGGTTCCATGCCTAGTAGAAGCTCAATTGAGATATATACATCTCACACTAGAGGTAAACCTAGAATGGCCTATAGAAAGAAAACTCTAAAACTATCCATCACTAGGGGAAATTCTATCTATGATATCCCCTGGTCATCCAGATATAAACTAGAAATTTGGGATGTAATTTCTATCATCCCATGATTTTTAGGTCCCTCTCTGCTGTCCTAGACATCTCATCCCCCCTTTTGAAGAAAAGACCCATACTCTGGTGAAGTGAAACTCACACTATGATGATAGTATTCAAGAAAGGCTGGGAAAGAGATTAACTAGTACATCCTAAGAATGACATCAAATCCAGTCATCACTAAGACATAGAGGTCCAATAATAAGTGTCACCCACCAACCTCAAAACAAAACTCATTTCCCTAATGTACACTATTCATTCTAAGACCAAAAAGAGTGTCTAGAGTCATAAAATCCTCAAACATTATGATACAAATATCAAGTCTCTCCACAACATCAATAGATATGATACTATGGGATGCAAAAGTATCAAAAAGTTTAAAAGATAATGCTAAGGCAACTAGAACCATACCTATAACTATAGAGGGTATGCGATCCTTCTTCTTCTGAGTCTTCCCCAATACAAAAGTCTAACATGTACCATGGACATGTGCCCCTACCTGACTACCCTAAGCTGGTCTACCCTACAATCATTGAAAACATATACCCAAAATCCCACGGTCATAACCACCACCTTAGCGAGAATAGCCGGGATAATTCTGGTTCTATGACTAATGAGAAACTGGTGGTCCTACTCTTAAACATTGAGTCTTAACAAGAACCACTATCAACAACTTCTTGTGAGAAATATCAACAAATACATTCCATATGGCCTATCTTACCAAAAACCCGACACTCAACATGGTATCTTGGGCACCAAGGTCTCATATGCAGACTCTTTTTGAACTGGTATCATACCATCAGGACACCTGATTGACTATTCCATATACTCGGAAATCTATGCATAGACTCCCTATGGCGCTTCCTACTATTCATCAGAGGAGTACTAACTCTGGATGTCAAACCACCCTGGATCACTGCTCCAGAATCCCTTATATTTTTCTCATTGATCAATGACTGATTGACTATAGAAGATCTGGATGTCAATAAGAAGATGTTCACCTGGGATCTGTTTTCATGTCTAAGACCATCCTCAAACAACCTGGCCAGAAATAACTCATCACCCCCCAAAATGGGTGTGAAGCACTACAACTCTTTGATGTGAGAAGAATACTCCGTGACTGAAGTAGTACCCTATTCCAAACCCATGAACTCTTGGACTTGGTCGGCCCTCAAGGTCACCAGGAATTAATTATCATAGAAGGTCTACAAGAACTCATCCAATGAAAAAAATACATTTATGTTTTTCCTATGATATCACATCCTACCATCTCTTGTTTGAATCATGAATCATGTAGGTTGCGAGCTCCACCCTCATCTCAAGAGGTTTCTTGAGATGCTTGAAGACCTAAAACATGGCTTCTAACCATGACTCTATAGCCTGTGGTCCACCATCCCCTGAGAAAGTGGGAGGATATTACTTCTAAAAAACACGTGTCAACTCTTCCATAGATGGAGTAGGATTTGGTGCCCCATGGTAGGTATTTATGAACCGCATGAAGCCATATCAGAACTGTTCCTCAACACCAGTTTCCACTATAACAGCTGGTGCCATGTCAGGCATGATGGGAGGATTTGCTGGTAGTCACTTATCTACTATTTCTAGTGTCTGATCTTTTCCTTTTATCTGGCATACAATCAGAGGAATTCATGGTTTATTGACTCTACAAGTTCATGCACCCACCATTGATCATGATAATAAAGTCTTAAATTTAGAACTTCAAGAAATGAAAAGGAGAATAGAACATTAAATTTTATCAAATATCGGGTTACACGACATGTATATCTTCTACATGGGGTGTTCCCACATTTTTCAATGTGCGATTGTACCTCTTCCAATCCTTGTCATGTAAAACCCCTACACACATCATTTTACTCATGGGACACGGTGTGTACTTGAATTTTTCTATTATGCCCGAGTTTTTCTACAAAGACTAACCACACGGTCCACTACTGTGTAACAGTGCACAACATGTTCACCCTAAACATGACGTGTTCCTCTTACATTACAATGGCACATTTATTAGTCACTTTTTCATAGACAGGGTTGGATCTATATGACCTGTAAGAATAGGACACGATGTGTACAACCTAATCCTCTACCACATTGGTCGATAGTCACACGGTTGGACAATTGGCCTCTACAACACTGTGTGTACTCCAGGTAAATGATGTGTTCTACCAAAGCAGTTACCAACCCGTTTCTATACTCACACATTCAGTCACATTGTTATAGACTACACGATGTGTACAAAATGTACCCAACGTGTACTTATGAAATGTTGTTTCTTTACAAATAGAAGAACACATGGCGTGTGTTCATAACACAGCAGGTCATGTTGTCTAGTTTTCCAGATAGTAGGACTCTCAAAATTCTATGGAAACATTAAAAAATAATTTTTTTCTATGGATTGAAAGTTTTTGACTCCTGAGAGACCATACTCCCATAAATCAAGGTTTGTAATCCTTATTCGCACAATACTTGAAATGAAAAATAAAATTTCATATATATCCCAGCAAATTATGACCCAAGAGGTCCCATAACACCATAAGGACCAAAGTTTGGAATCCATCTAAATGAAACATTACATATTAGAAATACCATATAAAATAAAAGGTATTCAATCAATGATTCTTTCACTACATCATGCATGTCTTCCACAACATGTATCACAACAACATGCATTCAGTAATGCACTCTAAATGGAATGAAAAGAATGAATGGCATGTGATATCTAGAAAGTCCCTATATGACGCATGAAATGGAATACCCTCAACTCATTAGGTTGAAATAGAAATAGAACGACAATGATATAAACCATAATAGCACAAAACATATATATTACCCAATAGTGAAATCAATTCAACTATAATGATTGAAGAACCAGAAAATTGAAATTTTCAAGGTAACTTGGATTATCCCTATACATTGGTTAGATAATCCTAGTCACATCTTATTACCAATTACATATTGTTTCCTATTCCTTTCAATATGATCCAAACAGTATGAAAAATATGAAAATAAACCCCTCTGATTTCACATTGTAATGTCCCAGATTTGGGTGCCACCCAAAGGCAACCCATACCTAGTTGTTCACATGGACTCAGGAGGATTTCATCAAATGCCAGAGGCTTCCAACTAGTAGTGAAGGCCTTGGGTGTGATATAGGGGAAATTATTCCCTCATCGAAAGAAAAACATAGAAGAATAATAATAATACACAACTATAGAAACAGTAATAGCATAAAACAAAGTAAACACTGGATGAATGATAGTATAAAAAACTACCACATATATATATATAAATAATGATTCACGTCACAAGTATCTAGTAATGAATTCAAACAAATCACAATCCTAGAAATACAACACTAAAACCAAAGCACTGAAAATAGTAAATAACTCCAATAGCACCTCAAGCCTCAGCTTGTTCCCATGCACTCCTTCTACAATAGTTATCATGTACCTATTGTTGAAGGGCGCCTTCCCGTATCCATATCTACAACCATATAATCTGTTTCGTTCCAAAAGAATGAACCAAACATGTTGTGAGATTAATCCCAGAAGCCAACCACAAAAATATCTATACCTAGCTGTCCATGAATATATAGAGAAACCAATTTAAAAAAATTAATCAATAAACAAGGATGTACTTAAAAGTAAACAATCATAAAATTTCCAATTAAATTCATTTACAATTTTTGATTATTCCAAAAAATGAATAATGAAATATCAATATCTATCCTCTACTCTGTATCCCATGTGTAAATGAAAAACAGATGTCTCGAAAGACTATCTTATAATCGTGTAAGACTGAGTCAAGGCTTTTGCTTTCACTTGGTAGGCTCATCACAATCAATCAATCATTTACAAGTACACCTCTAGAAATGTTTTCAATGACTAAACACTCTAGTACAACATATCATAAATTCAATAAAGATATAATGACCATATGAGAAGATAACATAGTCTAACCCCATTAGTCTCACATAAACAATGACTCCCTAAGGACGAACTCAATGTGAATTCCCCATTTGGTCTTTTAATGATAAACTACATACTCTATAAGGAAGCACACAAGGTCAATTCCTCCTATGGCCTCGTAACATTATATTATAGACACACTAAGAGATAACGCACTATCAATCCCCCCTATCGTCTCACAATGTAAATATAATAGACACTCTGGGGAATCCATCGACGTAAATTACCCCTAGGGTCAAACTACACCAGGTTCTCACAGCCCTGTGTAGTACATGCATACACAAATGATATCCAACATCCCATGTAATCTCAACTTATACAATGATATGAATATACGATGCATAACATATGCATTTAATAAGAATCAATGAACCAATTAATTCCATTCTAACAAGAAAGGCATAGAAATAATGTCATCCTCATAGACAAGATGGACTAACAGGCCATAAACATTCAAAAAAGGAATCTAACCTACAATGTGTCCCCTAAACATGAAATTTAACATAATAAATTAAATGAAAACCCTTAATATATCACTCAACGAAGGAAACAGATATGAGGGTTCAATTACATATCATGAAATACCTGAATCACTAAAAATTGACAAATAGGAATATATAATTCAAAGACAAACTCTAAAAGGAAACCAAACACATTCCTCAACATTGTACAGAGATCACCCTGGAATGTTATCCCTTGAATAATCATAGAATGTCATAGATCTACAAAAGGACAAAACATTCAACCTTGAATAACCCATGATAGAGAATGATTAGGAAGAGAGGATCAAGAATAAGGATTAACTAACCGGTGGGATTCCAACTCTCCCACTGGAGTTCGAATCAGACAATGGATGGATAAACTATGGCTCATAATTTGATCTTCACTCTCTATCGATCCTAGAAGAAATGAGGTTAGATGAGTAGAGTTCTGTAGATTAGACACAACCCCAGTCCGATTAGTCAAATAAAAATAAAAATACACGACATGTTTATTTAATGTACACACATTGTACATTCCTCAACCAACCCCCTCATTAGGAAGTCCACAAGGCCATGTACTCGCCATTACAAGACCAGTACTTGGATACTCGCAGAAACCAGGTAAATGGTCTATACATAGGAGTACATGGCTTGTACTCAGAAAATTTCCAAATTTTTTTCCTAAAAAACACTTAAAATCAAGATCCATAAAAGAAATGATGATCCGAGTTCTTACAATCCAATTTGATTCAATTAATGCAGCAAGTCCACAATGCCTTACCACTTACACTAGGAATATCCAAGGAAGCTGATCATGAGATAAATCATAATAAATAAAAATAAACTTTTATAAAATTTTAATAAGATCAACTATAGAATAAAAAAACATACTCTTATGATTTTTTAGGGAAGGAACAAAAATAAAAAATAATAATAATGTTATCCAATTCCCATAAATTTATGGTTAAGGGTAACGTTATTTCCATTGGATTCTATTTTTTATCCTTAACTAAATGGGTCACATTGATTCAAGATATATATTGGAAAATTTCCCTCCACATGTTCCCCAAAAGATTTTTCTGGGTTCTATATATATATTCATAATTTAATGAGGGAAAATGTATAATGGAGTATGTGTATCATCCAATAGATAAATCATCAATTATCATCATAAGGAAAGAAATAGTCATTCAGCTAGTCATATAATTCCATAATTATCTAAATTGAACTATAGAATATTCTCTACCCTCTTGTAGCACTTAATTTATTTGACATCTAGTTTCTAAATCAATTATTTGTTTAATATATGAGCAATAATTTTTTGATACTAGGATTCCACACATCCCCTTACAATATCATGGTCCATATTTGGAAAATCTAGGAGTATTGTGTGTCATTCAATACATATAATAAATAAGGGATCATGATACATCTGATTTAAATAATCAACATCCTTATATTACTTCATAGTTTTTTAATTTATTTTTTAGGTATATTCCTTAATAAATTCCAACCATATCTTTTGGAATATGTCAAACTCCTTATGTTTTAATATAACATTTATAATATTTGGAGCAGTATATATTTCAAAATATATCCATTTAAATAATGAATCTTTATCATCAACGTAACCATTACCACTGCTACATCTATATCATTTGCCTACTATGTTTTCTAAGGAATCATAAATTGATGTGATTCATAAGTTACAAACATGTCATTCCAGAAGAGGAAATAACCCAATTCATTCTTTATTACATCACTATATAATAAAAACTATTCTATAATACAGAGTAATATGTGTCTATGTCCAGTAACCAACCATTTTTATGGTCCATAAAATCTTATTCCCATAACTCACAAAATTTATATAATTCATTTAATATTAATTTTTTAATTTATTCAATAAACGTTTTATATTTCATACATTACATCGATTATATAAATTGAATCTAAAAAACTACAAATATATGTTGTTATGATTGGTCTAATACATCTTTTAATTATATATATCACATATATAACTATAGATATACCCTCATTAGAAATTTATTGACCTAATAAATATATTTTCTATAGATGTAATTAAATCATAATAAATTTAATGGAATATTTCTACTTTAACAAGCTCTTCACCACAAGAAAAAATGATATTTATGCTATTCCTTTATCATATAATTTATAACAATATAATATATATAAATATTACTAATAGTTGGTCCTGGAAAACTATAAAAACATTTTTCATAATTTCATTTTTTATTGTAAGGGATTGTTTATTCTTGAATGGAATCATTATTAATTCATATTTAACATATGTCATGAGAATAGTTTACATTTATATATCAGTAATTTCCCCCTAAACATGTTGAGTTCCAAATCAGATATCAATCATTGAGAAGTATTAAACTCCTATAAGCAGATTTAAAAAATATCCATTTTAGGGTGGCAGATACTCATTACAGATTTAGATTTTTCTTATATTCATGAAAATAATTAAAAATTCTCATTGATCTATCATTTAAAATGAAAAATAAATCTACTGTTTACCATGGTGATGTAAAAGGAATACAACACAACAATAAAAATCTCAATACTAAAGGTTATTAAATTCATATAATTAAATTTAATATAATATATATTGAATCCCCGCAATTGTAATACTATTTTGAATGATTTCAATTTAAAATAAAACCTATTTTTATCTAGGAATATAAGGCATTTTTTTGGAAGTAAATAAGCATATTAGTATAAAATATCAATATTTAAATCATTGAGTTCCACCATGAAATTTGACCCATTTATCCCCTAAAATATATTTTCATGAAATTTTTTGGAAAATTATTTCCAATAAGAGATTGTAATAATACATGAATTAATATTTGATCAAAGAGATATTTGAGAAATGAAATGATATTTTTCTAACTTGAAAATTGTTTCGGTATATATATTGGGAGATCCAATCCAAGATGAAAATTATATTTTCTACTATCATTAGATGTAGAACATTATTTTTAGGAAATAACTTCCCATAGAATTATAATATATACGATTTTTGTTCGATTAAATAAACCATCATCCCACTAACTATATTCAGTAATAATAAAAAATGAAATACTCATGTCGTTGAGTCAATATTGACCAAAATTATTAATGATATGAAATAATTTGATATTTCATAATAAAATAATACATTTTTAGATATTGAATAGATAATAAGTGTACAACTAATAAAGTTATTTTTTGGATCCACTAGTTATGTAATCAAAACATAGGCTCTACATGGTTCCCTTGTTCATGGAGGTTATACATGATTATTATATTAATTATTTTAAATTAAGTTATACATTTGACAAATTCTCATATTCTTTTAAATTTGATGATTTTATGTTTTAGTGGTGAAATTGTTTGGACCCCTAAAACCACTACTATAATGGTCAGCCTCATTATTTATCATCGATAAACATGAAATCATTTTCCAATCCCTCATAATTAAAAAATTTTCGTATTAATTTTTTTTTCATTTGTTTGTGCATTTCATCCATAATACATGTTATGTTGGTGAGTGAATTTTCTACCATTAAAATGACTTATCATTTAATTGTGAAATGTAAAATAATTATAATTTTCATATAACCAAATACATGATACTAATGATGGACACTCGTTTCCATTTAAATTTTATGATTACATCAAATAATTTCATCATGAATAATTTTATTCTCTATGGATAATGAATTTAGAGGAATATATTTTGGGAAATTAAAAACCCAATCAATCATGGGTCTATTGTCATTAATTTAAATCGAATATGTACCTTCTAAGTCTCATAATGATTTACTCACGTGAACTAATTGATTAATCATCATCTTACATTAACTCAAGTTATTATTCCTCCATTATAAAGTGATATATTCGGTGAAATGTTTTAATAATGAATATATCCCTAAAAATCTCGCATTCCATGTAGTAAAAACCTTCCACTAGACTTCTATTAATAATTTTGGTCTCTCATGGATCTACATTTCCCTATAACTTATAAATTGGTAAAAATACAGTATCATTCTATGAAAACCATATAATTAAAAATATCATTTTTTGTACTTATCAACTTATCAACAATTAGTTGATATATACACTGACTTGTGGATATTGTAAATTGATAAATGGATGAATAAATTGTGTATTATCACATTTCAGTTCATTTTGGAGAATAATAATTTTCAATATATTATTTATAACATGAAATAGTATTTCTATTATATAATTTACACCTTATCACTTCCAATATGGTTTCTCATTGGGAAAATTATTCAATTTTACATCAGACCCACATTCAAATCAATTCCCCCTATTTCCAACCATTTATCAAACAAATTTCATAGTGATTATTGTGAAAAAAATATTAGAGTATGAATTATTTGATATGGAAAATAAATATAATCATGTTTTAAAATCTGAAACATTTATTTCATTCTATGAGATTTTAGGTTCATTGTACATTACTTCATGTTCATTATAGGTCAGTTTGGAATTTATATACTAATTATTAATATATTCATCCCCATAAAAACTAAAAACTTATATCATATAAATTGAGTTACCCAAGTCTATTGTTTTTTAGATCTTATTAGTTCTTTGTGTGTGTTAGAACTTATTTTATCAATTTTTTATAAACTATGTTTTTTAAAACAATAAATACCAAAAATAGTATTAAATCATACATTCATTTTTTTCAAAAAAATTGTTTAGATTAATTATAGTTATTTTTGTATACTATATATTAATTGTGGTTATTTGATTTACTCACATTTATCTTGAACGTATGTTGATTTAACTTTATATAAAATTTATTCATTCCCATATTTGAATAGTCCTAAACCATTAGGCATGAATTTAAACTCTAAATTTTACCCTAATATATGATTAATGTATGACACATATGTGATCATAAAGTACTCTACCTTTACATGAAGACTATTACATACCATTACACATGTTTCTCATTGAACATTACTAAAACTGTTTTATCCAAACAATAATCTTTTTTGACTATTAATTTTACTAATTTGTGATTCCCATTGTTTATTTGTATCACTAGGTTTCATTATGTACATCCAAATACATAATGAATAAACCTTAATACTTACCCTTGAAAATATTTCTCAATTTAAATATTTCTTATACGTGAGCTTGTTAAAAATACCCTTAACCAAGTCATACCATTAGTTATTTTTGAGAATATGATTTCAACCGGTATAGAGCCTGAAATTACATTAAAACATAGAATATTTAATTTTTTCCTTCTCATAAAATTGAATAAATAATTTTATATAAATGAAAAATTGTGGCTTAATTATTTCTCACTCTTCACTATACAAGTATTTGATGTGTTCATCTTCCATGTGTTTCAACTATTGTATTGATTATTTATGTTCCAATTAATAATATACAATCTATGTGATGCATTTTTAGTGTATTTTAAAAAAATTTAAATAAATATATAAAATGATATTCATTAAACAAGAATAAAAATATTTCTATTTTAATTTTGAATTCAACATTTTTCACTTGATTTATTTTATTAATGTTTTCATCAAATTATTTTCTGTAATATGAATATTTATAATATATATATATATAGTGTTATTTATTTTTTAAATTTATAGTATTTGTATTAAAATTGAAATGAATTATTTCAAATTTTGTTTATTCTTTCTGATAAACCAATGTGAGATTCTAGGATCAAATTTACCAATTATGATTGATTTTTTTTAAAAATCCTATAATAATGAATTCATTTGTTTTGTATTGTATGATGATTTTGATTTTTTTAATGTCAGTTTTTATGAGAACAATTGATGTTTTTTCTATCTTTATGTATGATAATTCTCGAGGGTTATAATTTTTTGAATAAGTTTTACTCAATGTGTAAAAAAATAAATCCATCAATTTCCATATGTTAAGAATTATCAGACACACAATTCACAATTAATAACTGCAAATATGATTAGTGAAGGATGCCACAATAATTAAATAATAATTCAATATAAGAAAAGGGAAATGTTTCAATTGACCTGATAAAACTCAAAAAATCATGGAACACCCCTACTCAACAATTCACCAACCTATATTTATAATGGAATATATTAATAATATTTCAATGAGGGATATGGTTTATATATGAGTCCAAAAATTATTTCCAGCTAACAAACATCATTTACATATTACTATACCAAAAACACTGAGAATATCAATGAAAATCAAACCTCTACAAGAGACCCACTATGCTATAATTAGTAATCTTCCAAGAAGTACATGCACAAGTTGCATGTGGTTTCCCTATGGTGGTCTCCCCACAATATTAAAGACTCTACCAATACTTATTAATAAATGTTCCCAAAATATGTTTCAATATTTCAGCAAGAGTCATGTACTCATCAAATGAGAAACCAAAATAGAGAAATTCATATGGATTGCATACGAATATTAGTAATGTTACATCAATTAATGAAATGGAAGAAAAAGAGTAATCTTCATCACATTCATTATTTAAATAAAAAAATAATATCATCCAAAATTTAATAAATTAAAATAAAATAAATAATTGAAAATATAAAATGGCTATCACATCGATGTCAGGTTAAATATGTTAAACAACAGGAAATTTTCAAAAATTAGATTTGCATAATCCTTATTATATGGAATCCAATTATGAAACACTTTTTAGTTGATTAATTTACCTTATCAATGAAATTTATTAGTTGATTTTCAAAATAATGTATTTTATGACTTTACATTTTCCACAGATAGAACACGATTTAATTAGTCCAAGAAAATTATTTGCGGAGTGTCATTTTATTGTTTTCATACAATTACCCAATTATTAATACTTATATTTTATCTTATATACATTAATTTTGAATCCTCTCCCACTCCTCAGAATATGAAAAACTTCAACCTAATATAGAATCCCAATTGTAACAGTAATAATTCTAATTGTGTGAATCACTACATCCTCAATGGTTATAATAACAAGAAATGACAACACTTTCAAATGATTATGCCAGAGACCACATTTTAATTATTTATCATTGAGAAAATCATCATTTTCTACATTAGGATGATATGTATGTATCCATGAATAAATTTTTCATACAAAAAAACATTTATCACCTTGCTTAAATAAATACAAATCCATTACCTTGGGAAATAAAATGGCTTCTTGAAATTACTACTTAATGAACATTACTTTCAAACCAACCCATAAATGGAACACTATAGCTTCATATGTATAATAATATTCCACCATATAATACTAAAATCCTATAGAATATATGTCAAAGGATTATTATTTAGATATTTGGGATTATATATCTTGATAAATATAATTTTTATATTCCTCAATAATTCATCAAAATCATGAAAAAAATGATAACTAAGGATGTTAGGTGGATATATGTTTAATAATTACCTAATATAATCATTATCTAGATTACGAAGTTGAAGAGAAAAAAATATCCACATTTATTATAGGGAGAAAAGGGGATTAGAAGGGAATTTATTGACTAGTAGGTGGGATAATGTTGAACAACCGGTAAGTTTCTAATAACAATCCATTAGATATAGTTTAGATTTACTCTAAAAATAGAGAAATTGATAGAAAATATAATTAGGTATCTACATGATTTTTTATAATAAAAAATATAATTAACTAATTTATAACTTAATAACATAAATAGAATCAATTATATTCTATGTAATTTTACTGATAACAATTTTTAATAATAAAATACATCATTTAAATTACCCCTTTATCAAATTTTATAATATACATACAAAATTTTTTTATAAAAAAAATTCCGAAACATTTAAAAACATATAACATTGAATTAACATTAAAATATCCAAAATAAATTTTCATATACCACAATCAATGAATTTAATGGAACAAAAATAATCCTTCTTTCATGTGAATCAATTTTTTTTTGAAATAATGATGAATTTATAGATCCCAATACATTATCAAATTTTCTCAAAATTAATGATATTATAGTTCTCTATGGGAAACTCAAAATATTATGTTAATAAAATTAACATTATTCTCCAAATAAAATATATAAAAGATATTTAAAACACCTAAATATATATTAAATTAGTAGTGATATGGACTTAGTATAATGTAAAACATATTGAATCAAACTAAAAAAACATAGTGAATTATAAATAATGGATTGGTTGGATTTATAGTATATAAACCAATATGCCAATAATTTAATCATTATTGGGTAATAACTAAAATCAGATGAAACAATGCATATTTGGTTTCTCAGAACATGAATAGTAAATGTGACGCACTAGATACCTTTCTAAATTACACTTCAAAATAATACTCTTATCAAAATAGTTCCTTAATAATCTATATAAAAAAATTACAGATGTAGACAATATAAACATAAAAAACACTATGAACAATGATCAATTCCCAAGACATGTATGTCGTAAAATAATTTGATGATTGAGGATTCATAATGATAATGTGGTGATATGGAAGCTACTCACAATCAACCTCTAAGATTGTAATGACCCTATGTTGAGTTTAGAAATAATCTATAAACGACAATGATGATCTCATTCATTTATCATGAGATCACCAGAGCTACCCCAATCATAGTTTCCCAATTAGTCTCCTAACATGTGTCAAATGGATTTCTAGAACAAATCATTGTACTAAAAAGTGAAAGGGATCCAAATGTACCATAATGAGAATTATTTCAGCTGATATAATATAAGAAACCCATTAGAGTTCCACATAGAAATATATTATCACCACATCATACATTTTATGATTAGTTAGTATATATTAAATGTTCCAAATTTGGTTAAAACAAAAGAAGATATATAGTACATAAACAACACATGTTACAAAAAATGAAAAAACAGTAACCAAAATCCAATATCATATAACTATAGACTAATTCATAAAACAAATTAAATATAATCAAAAATGGGTTAACAAATATAATGTCGTTGAATACATAAGAACGATATCTTGAATGAAAACTAGAGAACTATATGATACTCTCTATAAGTGACAAGAATATTATTTCATTACACAGAACCTCCAAGAAACCCTACCCATAAAAGAGATGAAACAATAATAATTTTTTTCTAAACAAGGACAAACCAATTATATAATATGTTTTAGAAAAATATTACAGTGGAAATACTCCCAGCACGCCATGTATAACCATTTAAAATAAATATTTTTTTATGATGTCTTGAACTAAATTTAGAAATGTAAACACCACATTTTATTTTTTGAACTAGTACCACATTGAAATAATAATATTTATTAGTTTTATAATATGTAATGTTCTATTTCTATTTTGTTTTAAAATAGTTCATAATAAAATCTCTTGAAAAGAGATCACTTATTGTATAAAGTGTGAAACGTTGATGGTTTTAAATGATGATAAAAAAAATATGAACAATATTAATGAATACAAGATATAAAAACATCATATTAAACTAGTAGAAAAAGAAGAAATGTAAAACAAATTATATTCTTGAATTAGGGATAGTTAGATCACCTTCAAATTTAGGTAAAAAAATAGAATTACAATAAATTTATCCATCATTATGGTTCACCTAATATAATAAAACCTTCCTAATTTTTAACCTTACAAAATCTTCACTAATTTTTGGGAAATTCCCCATTTTAGAGACACAACCATAACGTGGGAAACTACCAATATTGTAATCCTAAACTAGTGCATCAAGTGTATCAAAATATCCACATAACTATTCTTATTTCCCCATAATATATAATAAATAGAGGTTGAAATAAACAATAATATTATATAATTTCATATATATTTATATAAACATGGAAATTGTTATCACACCTTCACTACTGGACACTCTTTGTAGAGCTATCCCCACTGGACCTGAAATAATAAAACCATGGATAATATAAAATTTTAGTAAAACATTATATTCACAAGACATATAATTATTTATCCATAAAAAAATAAATTAACCACTTTTTTTCTTCATTTTAAAAATAATGACTTTAGAAGATGCCAACCAGGATTGATAAGAAGAAATTGTAAAATAAAATTACAAATTCATAATTTTGAAAAAAAATCAAATAAAAATAATTATTTCATTCGACGATCAGAAACCAATTAAATGTTTTTTTTAAAACTAACCATTTAAATTCTTGATATTAATTTAAAAAAAATTTAAAACTATTTTAATGATCACGAATCATTAAATATATTAAGAATTATATTATAAGAGGTAATTGGTAATTAATAACACAGTATGTTGGGATTGGGAATTTAAATTAGATTAATAAATAGAATTAATATTTAAAAATAATTTTATTATCAATATAAATTAAAGGGACATAATTATTTTTAATAATATCCTTATATGTATTAAAATGTGTTCATATAGTGAAAAACCTGATTTTTGATCCTCAAGAAATCACAGTAATAATATTAAAATCATAATAATGATAAAAACCTACCATAGATATAATTAATTAACTATATATTCTATTAATCCTTTATTAGAAGACAATATGTTCCCTATGTGGTTAATAAACTCTCTATTATTTTGGAACATAGAAGTAAAAAATGGAAGTGTAAAATAAAAGGTATGTGAGAGCATATTAGAAGAATAATGGAGAATTAAATATTAAAGAAGAGTGGTGGAGAGGTATTAGATGTGTTTAACTCAATTATTTATCACAAAAACATGAAGAAATCACGTGATTGGAAATTTTGGAAGAGGGTATAATTAATTTGAGACAAGAATATGTTTTTATTCCAAAAATTGGAGGGGATAAATATGTCCCAGAATTATAATTTATGATGGTTATAAATTTAATTTTAACCTTTTTAATTATCATTTTCCTAGCACACTATTGACACATGGTTTAAGAAAAAAATTTCTATCCATGAGACCTTAACATGGAAGACCTATGGAATATCACATGATTTGGTATTGTCGTTAAAAAACAATATTCTTACAATGAGAGAATATTTGAAACTTATTGTAGATCATTCTTGGGTAGGTTACATGGTAAACACTAACAGTCCTATAACGATTCACATTAATATATGAATCATTTTTTCAAATAAATAAAATTGAATTTTACATTAAACTCATGTAAAATAACATAAAATTGTTAAATAATAAGGAAAATTAATGTCAAGGTTCCAGATCTATGACCACATGTCTCGATAAACTAATGTGGTCACTTCCAAGGTCATTCTAGGTAATATAAAATTACTATAATCATTATACCATACTCTACTATGACTCTTGATGATTATTCCAGCATATCCAATATATATATATATATATATATATCTATTTTTATATGTTATACCTTGAATTATTATATAAATATTTAAAATTGGGCACAATATTCCATAAATATGAAGTTATTATATTGAATAATAATTTTGTTCCTAATAGGTTAGCATTATTTCAATAATTTTGATAATTATTTTCATTTCATATATCTATGGTGAATGAGTTATGGGATTTGAGAATATTTTTGATTTTTTTAGACATCTCCCATTCAAAATGGGATATAACATGACCATTGCGTACCCTAGGTGCTCATATGATGAATGGAAATGTGAAAAACAGCTATACATGGAGATCTACATGTTTTTCAATGAAACATAACCAATTTTACTGCACTAGGAATATAGCAGAGGCAATGATTTGTTAAAATGGAAGAGGTCTTGGAAAACACCGCAATTACTAGTCTATTTTCATACAGTGTTAAAGAAAACCATTACTCTAGTGGAGTTCGTGTTGGAAGCAAGGAGGATGATGGGTGGGTTTTTAAATATCAAAAATCATTTTTATTCTTCATGGATCTCATAATGTTTAAATCTAAAACATGTCAATCATAAATAAGTGGTTATTATTTTTATAAATTCATTTTCCCTGATGAATCCATTGATTATCCAATACATGATGATTCCAATGAATAATATTATTTCCAAACCACAATCTAGGACTTTTACGGAATTTATATGTAAAAAATTCCTTACAAAATATATGACCATGGGTGATTCATTATCCATTAATATCATTTCTCATACCTGTTATAAATCATTCCAAAGCGGTTGCAGGATGATCTTATTAAACTACATTATTAAGAGATACACATATCTTTCCATGTTACTTTACAATACTGATGAACATTCGTTTTTTCCATAACTAGACTCAAAATCCACTTTTTTATATTTTTAATTTTTGATATATTATTATCATACACTTGGTATTTTTCTTTGTTATTCATCTTTCACAATAATACTTGTCTAATTGTATTAATATTGGGTCTATGAGTTTAATGCTTTAATCCTGATCTGTTTTGGGTGATAATGTTGTTTGATCTAAGAAACTCTTGATGAATCATAACATCTATGTCAAAATGTTTTTTAGTAAGTTCCACAACTTGTAAAAGATGTTTATATAATTCTTGGATTTCTATGACGTTGTGTGATTAATATATTTACATCCTTATTGATTTTGATCTCTTATGTGTTCATTTATAGCCTAATAATACATGATACATGTTAACTACATGATTGTGTGTGTGTAGCCCATGAGACCATTGTTTGAGTTTGATCACATATGTTATTTACATACTTATAATCATTCATTGTATTATGTGTTCCCATAAATGTGTGACTGATTTGATGAAACTCTTTAAATTTGATATTCTAATATATTAAATTTTTTGTTTTTCTATTCATGGTTTCAATAGGATAGGTAGCCCCATCATTGATTATTATCCTTAGATGGATATGTTTTTAGACTATATATATAGAGTGATGATCAAACTAAGTGGGATGACATGGAATTATGGTCTATTCTGATCTGACATAAAGGGTGGTAGAGGGGAATGAATGTCATCAATCTATTTCCCACACACATAGTGTTGGGATATGACCACCTTGTGGTCAGGCACAAGGTAGTGTAGAGGTGTGAGTGCCTTATTGATTGAATTGTACAAATATACGGATTTACCACCATGTGGACTGAAGTGGGACTCGTTATCATTGTGGTGGTTTTAGGATATATGTGGGGAACTTATGGTAAAATATAGTTTACATCATTTTTTACAAATATATTTATTGTATAGTGTCAATGTACGTATGACCTGACGATTATGGTGGCTTTTTTAGGTTCATGATATATCGGTATATGATTTTCTATTATTCCCTTTCAAGTTTATTTTTTATAATTAAACACGATCATATATATATGTTCAATAATTTTGAAGATACATTTGCGGTTTCTTATATGGTTTACACACAATCACTGCACATGAATCACAATGAATGTATAGACCTTTTGATCAGGGATACATGGAAAGGTATGGCCCTAGAGGTTGGGAACAATGATATGTAGTGTAGTCTTAAAAGGTGGTATAATAAATGACTCAAAAATGGGGTTTTAGAGTTTTATTTAAACACCTCTCCTACAAATACTATTGTTTTACCTACAATTTTTGGGATCTATGGATTGTTATTATGTAAGAATTATGTTAAATGGAAGTCCATTTAGAAAAAAATTATTTTTAATTGAGTTTTTTGATCATTTTTTATTATTATGATATTATATTGACAATACTGTAACACCCCAAGAATTCATAATGTGTTATTTCTTCAAAATAATTCAATTACATGCAATACACGCAACAACGAGTTCAATTGCACCATGACTTAACAAAAATCCATTCAAAAGAGGTTATTAAAAGTATTAACTAAATTTTAAACTTTATATAATCCTTATAATTTTTCCATATTATGAGTATCTTATACATAATGCAAGAACAAATTCATTTTCAGTATTGCACTTTTATCAACTTTTAATAGTGAACCCTTTTTAAATACATATTTTAAACTTTTTGACTAAATTGGGACATCAAAAATTTAAAATGAAACATCCCAAGCTTCCACGGTATGCGTTCTTTGAATAATACAGTAGCGTGTGTTGTACGCAACCTTGAGTTTTAACACACACCACAACCAATCAAACTAGCCGTTATGAATAGTAATACCTAATTTTTGAAATTATATATATTTTTTATTTCATAATGGACTTCATTTTTGGATTCGGAATATCTAATTTAGCCTAAGGTGAAATTTTGGTACTTTTCGAATAACATTCATATTTTGATGAATAGTGAAAATTACTAAATTTTAACTAAAAACAACCTTTTTAATCAAAATAATTAATAGTGATAAATTATGAATTTGAGTGGTTTTAAAGTATATTTAGAATATATTTTTACCATTTAATATAATGTTGGTCATTGGAAATAAATTTACAATTAAACCGAACATAAACAAGTGTCAATCTTTTGATAGTTATTATCTCTTAAAAACACGCTTTTTGTTTTGACAGTGGGAATTAATTTTAAATTAATTTCTGACACTTCTGTGTTTTGAATTTAGAAAAATGGATTCCATATTTGGAATCAGGATTTCCAAATTGTGTAAATATGTACCTTTTATTTTTATACATTTTGAATAATTACTGTGGTAAATATTTTATTTACCTTGGTTAAGGGTAAATCTGGTAAATAAGGGTTAAAAAATAATATTATAATAATACTAAATTACCCTAAAACGTGTCCTAGCCTTATTGGTTGATACATGTTCGACCATAGGCATCTTTGGGTCGATTTGGGGACCCCATGGTTCCACTTGTAGGTGATAGGGTCACTTTATTTTATTTATGTTAAAATGAATACAAAAATGACACAAGAATATATATTTTAGAAAAACAATTATTACATAGGGTTATATATCTTGGATTTTAGATTATAAATATTCATTATAAAGATAAAACTATTTCCTACATAATGATATTTTATTTATAATTTTTAGACATTATATAATTTACTTTATTTATGACACAATGATGATGGAGTAATTACTATAATAGTGAAAAATCAAAATAATTGATATTATAAATACCCAAATAAATATAATATGAAACTTTTAATGAATTAAACTAATTTTATAGGTTAATATGACATATTATTATTGATTTAATTAACTTTTTTCGAAGTAATAATTCTGTTATGAGTTTCACAAAAAATAAACTATTGAATAGTGTCAAAATTTACATAAAAGGGTTTTTAAAACAAATATTATATTATTAATTGATATTAAATTCCTAAAAATCTAAGGTTCGGCCAAGAGACTTATATCATGATAGGTGTGTCAATAATGGACCACTTGGGGGTCTCTTGAATGTATATGGTAAGTTTATTAACCATATAATATAAAAATACAAAAAGACATTGTAAAAGTGAAACTAATTAACTTAGAGTTAATACTTAAATATAAGGTTAATATAAGTACCCAAACCTGTATAAATTCTATTGGTTGAGTTGTTTTCGACCTATCCCCACCTTAACAATTAAATAATCAACTTTGGATCCATTAGAAACCGAATATGAATTTATTATAAATTAATATTTCTAGCTTTTCCAAAGGTGCCCCTCACCCCTCTTATAAAAGGGCACTCATCCTTCTCATTTCTTCACACCTTACAAGCCTTTTGGTTCGGCCCAAATCTGCCCAAATACTCTCCCAACTTCCCTCACTACATCCTAGAGACCTTAGTTTGATCATAAAGCCAACCTATGGAGCCCTTTTGATCACATCAAAAGGAAGAACCCGAAGAAGAGGTAATGTTTTCAGCACCCCTTTTCAAGTTCCTTTCTTCTTCCACTTCTTCTTTCTTTGTTATTACCATTCTAAAATAATAACTCCAGTATCATATATATACATTGATGTTATTATAAATATGGTACAACCATATTCAGTATTCTATCCACCCATTGAATAACATGTCACCATACGTGCGTACGTACGGCTTACCGTCTCCACGTCGTGGTGTAATTGTTATTCAATATAATATTATTTGGATGGGTATAATAATGATGTGTAACTCATGTAAATAATAAATATAACATGTTAATGATTCTGTATATATGATATACCATCCATTTATATATTATTTTAATATCAAAATAATGATATTTTCGCTCGTGCGTACGTACGGACTATCGTCTCCACAAACGCGATAAGATACATTCTCCATCGTATCCATTCAAGTATAATTATCATTTGATGATTTAAAAATGATGTTTAAGGACTTGATATCATTCTTGATATGAATAATATACAACCTATCCATTACAAACATGGCTTACGTAACAAAACATATAAAGAAAACAAGTAAGTTAACACCCGAAACAACGATAATACTAAGATATTAGTATCAAATCAATATTAAAAGATCATATATGATATCATATTAATATATATGATTCTTGTATAATTTAATAACAATTATTTCACCATTATACAGGAGGTTAACCTACCCCAACCAAGTAAAAGTTCAAGGTAAGGGGTTTTCATCTCACTCCTTATTCCCGTGAGATTCATGCCATATTGCCACCATCACCTTTTGTGTGGTGTATGTACTGCCCATAATTATATTCATTGTGTAATACACTCTAATTTATATGTATTTACATATTCATTGTATGATACCTCTTTCATGGGTTGTATGTTTCATATGTTACAAAATTGGTAACGGTTATTTCACAATCTCTTCATTATCCGAGGTTGTTTATACATAATAATATACTGGGATCTCTTTATCATCCACATCCATGTTTTATCAAAATGTATTTCAAAACATTTTTATTATTTACAAGAATATGGGTTAAAGTCATTTATACCCTTTTTTGACTTTTTATAAGAGGAATCATTCCGTCGTTTTCAAAACAAGGTCCTTTTTAACCTTTTCGACAGAATTAAGGTAAGAATGTTTTTTTTAACTTATACGGCGAGTGCGGTTATTTTCTGCCATTATAAAATCTTCAAAGATTTACTTACAAGATTATAAGAATATTTTCAAAGAAAATGTTTTATTTTATATGGCTCTTAAATTATTTCAAAAATAGAAAGAGATATTTCTCTAAAAAGTGTTTTGATTTCATCTATGTCAACATCCTTTCATGGATTTTATGCTTATTTGAAGTTGATTTATTATAATACAAAACATATATATTGTATTGAAGGTTTTGTGATATGTTTGACTGTGGATGTTCTATTTTTATACCATTCATAGTTTATGGTGAAATTATTGACATTTCATATGCTAGTTTTAATACGAATGTTTATGTTATGTTTAAACCTTTTCATATGGTAATGCATTGGACTTAATATGTGATGGGTGGAGCCCGCTATAGCTCCTCGATGCATCGGTAGGTCTCATGTGACAAACTAGTGTCTTGGCACAAGGCCTTGGAAAAATCTTATTTGTAGTCTTGGCACGAGGCCTTGGCTATGTGGTTATGATAGTCTGGCATTATGCATTCCAACATTATGAAAGTGGTTATTGATATTTCATGTGATTATTCGATTAGAAGAATATCCATGTGAACAAGTAAATGACATTATTTCATTTTACTTTTGCCATACTATGTTGAAGTTCAAGTTTAAAAGGCTTTTGTTTTAGTTATACATAGCCTTAAATGTTTATTCTTATTTATGAAAGTTTCCGGTATATTGTTATCCTTACTGGGCATTTGAGCTCACCCCTTTTCTATGTTTTATTTTTCCCAGGAAGTGAAGAAGTAAATTATGAATGACCTGCAGGGATATTATGTGGGGATATGAGTGTTGATTATGTAGACAATATGTTGTTGTAGTAATTTTTCATTTTATGATGTAATGTAAGACTTGTGAATATATCTAGTGTTTCCAAGGATACTAAACCAATCGGTCATTCGAGATTTGATCTTTCTTGTGATCATGCCAATGTTATGTAATAAGGCACCGACTCTTGGAAACTAGGGCCAGGGCGTTACAGTTGGTATCAGAGGAAGTTTATTACAAACCTTGGAAGCTAGATTTAGATAAACTCTGATTAGAGCACGTAGACCTAAGATGAACTTTGAGTATTATTATAGAAGAACTTCCTAGAATTTTGGTATTGTATAGATTTTATGATTTTTCCGAGAAATACATCCCTGTCTGGATACGAACAGGTAGAGGCGGCTCTGGCACAGATGTACCTAGGGGTAAAACCCGAAAACACCGCTTTGAGCTAGACTTGAATGGGAACTAGTGCATGACAACGGGCCTTGCAACACTCTTGGTTACGACACTCCCAGGGGATATTCTTAGGATAACTCCCATTTTCCTTACAAATCATTATGAAGGGTTTATGAGTATATACTTCCTCAAAGGAGAAATTTTTATGATTATGGATTATATCCATAAACTATTTAATTTATGTTATGTGTTTTACAAGTTTGGGATTAGGTATTGTTATTCATAAACTAATCTAATGTATGCCATTGTTTAGAAATGGCGCCTATTAGAAGGAATGAGAACTCTAGCAATGCACATGATAAAAAGAGAAAGAAGGATCATATATTTTATGGTCTTAAGCTAGAATTTACAAGAGAAATAGTCTCGCATGTATTATCATCATATGAAGAAATAATATCATGTGTTGATAAGATAAGTACAGAGTTTACTGAGTCCTATGGCATTGAAGGGAAGCCAAAGAAGAAAAGAATGGAAGAGAGAAAGATGGATAAAGGGATGAGGGAAAAGAAGAATTTTCCCATATGTGTTAACTGTGGAAAGAAACACCCTGGAACTTGCCTGAAAGGAATGGGAGTTTGTTATAAGTGTGGAGGAAAAGGGCACAATGTACGTGACTGCAAGGGTAAGAAAATGGTTTTAAATATACAATGCTTCATTTGCAAGGAGTTTGGACAATACACGAACCTATGTCCCGGTCATCAAACTATGTCTCAAATGATGCTATTGGATAATAATCAAGTTATGATACTACCACAGATGAAGAGGAATGATTAGAGTTCTTATGTTTATTATGTCAATTGAGTGTTGTATCAACAATGTACTTGTTATAATAATTATGCAGTATATAAGGATTGTACTGCAGTACTATTTCATTAAGGACTTGAGATTGTGTGGAACAAAGAAAAGTGACTCAATAGCAGGATAAATTTTTGGAAAATATATAGTTGAGAAAATGATAAACCATAATATAGTTCTGATACCGATGTATTGATTTTGGAATAATACATGATTGTTTTGGATAAATTATATTGGATATTCTTGAATACTTTGGAACTGATTAATGATTTGTATATTCCATCATTGCTGGGGTTTAAAACATTATTTGATTGATGAAGTATATCTAGCATTCTATATGGAATAAGGGAGCATGAATGTAATCAATAAGGAATATGGTAATTCAGGATGTTTCAGTGTATTAAAAGAATACATGATGAAGGTATTCATATGCTATTACGGGGTAAAAAGGATCTAAATTATGTTTACCTTCCTTATAAATGTTGGACTGTGAGTTTGGACAGAAGTATTTTGGATAGTACTAGTTTGGATTATTTTGGATTGCCATAAAAGGACAACCCGGAGGTCGGGTGGCAACCCGTCACGTCCGGCAAAGCTGCGAGACTTGAACCCGCAATCGAAGGGCGACAAGGGTGTATCACCTACCACTGGACCATGAGATGTCCTGGATTAAATAATGTAGTTTTTATTAAATGATCTTGTAGATGAATTATAAATTCGTTTATTTTGGAACCCTATACGAATAGTGTAAATAGAATTTTTTACGTTCTATTATCATTTAGAGTGAAAGACGAGTTTGTGGTAGAAATTTATTAATGGATAAAACTATAATTATAAAGTAAGTATATCTCCTCATGATCTTAGCCAATCTCATAAATAAATTCCTCAAAATTAAGAAAAGCAACTTAGAACAAAAATGTTTTCCTATATGGTACCTTAAATCATCACTAATTTATGGCTTTGGAATTGTTGGCCTTTTCATAGCCATGTTCTCTACCACTCTACATCAGATAATTGATGGTTAGATTTTTCTTCCATATACATATTTTCATACATGGAACCCTAGTATGAGCTATTTTCGGTAATCTTCATACTTTTGACTCTTTATTTGAAATAGAGGCCTCATTAATTCATTTTTCGATGTGGGATTTCAACTAAGATATTTTGAAACGTCAAAAATGTGTTATCCTAATACCCTATGTTTTGTTGAACCGATGGTATTTCAAATCATCATAGATTGATGAATTTAAGGACCTCAATTTTACACTTGTTTGTGATTGATGACCTCAATCACTACCTATAAATATTTAAGTTTTTCCTCCAATTATATGTCTATAATTGCCACCAATGTTCTCCTAATCGAGATCATAATTTGGTGGTGACCCTTTGATTTCTCTTTTTCTCATATTAAGACTAAATTTTAGTAACCCAATTTTCGATGTGGGTTTTCCCACAAATATATTTTCTACTTTCAACCTTTTATTTTCGAAGAACAATTTCAAATTGCGAGGACGCAATTTATTTAAGGAGGGGAGAATGTAACACCCCAAGAATTCATAATGTGTTATTTCTTCAAAATAATTCAATAACTTGCACTACACGCAACACCGAGTTCAATTGCACCATGACTTACCAAAAAGCCATTCAAAAGAGGTTATGAATAGTATTAACTAAATTTTAAACTTTATATAATCCTTATAATTTTTCCATATTATGAGTATCTTTGACATAATGCAAGAACAAATTCATTTTCAGTATTGCACTTTTATCAACTTTTAATAGTGAACCCTTTTTAAATACATATTTTAAACTTTTTGACTAAATGGGGACATCAAAAATTTAAAATGAAACATCCCAAGCTTCCACGGTACGCCTTCTTTGAATAATACAGTAGCGTGTGTTGTACGCAACCTTGAGTTTTAACACACACCACAACCAATCAAACTAGCCGTTATGAATAGTAATAACTAATTTTTGAAATTATATATATTTTATATTTCAAAATTGACTTCATTTTTGGATTCGGAATATCTAATTTAGCCTGAGGTGAAATTTTGGTACTTTTCGAATAACTTTCATATTTTGATGAATAGTGAAAATTACTAAATTTTAATTAAAAACAACCTTTTTAATCAAAATAATTAATAGTGATAAATTATGAATTTGAGTGTATTTAAAGTATATTTAGAATATATTTTTACCATTTAATATAATTATGGTCATTGGACATAATTTTACAATTAAACCGAACATAAACAAGTGTCAATCTTTTGATAGTTATTATCTCTTAAAAACACGCTTTTTGTTTTGACAGCGGGAATTAATTTTAAATTAATTTCTGCCACTTCTGTTTCTTGAATTTAGAAAAATGGATTCCATATTTGGAATCAGGATGTCCAAATTGTGTAAATAGGTAACTTTTATTTTTAGACATTTTGAATAATTACTGTGGTAAATATTTTATTTACCAAGGTTAAGGGTAAATCTGGTAAATAAGGGTTAAAAAATAATATTATAATAATACTAAATTACCCTAAAAGGTGTCCTAGCCTTATTGGTTGATACATGTTAGACCATAGGCATCTTGGGGTGGATTTGGGGACCCCGTTGTGCCACTTGTAGGTGATAGGGACACTTTATTTTAATTAAGTTAAAATGAATACAAAAATGACACAAGCATATATCTTTTAGAAAAACAATTATTACATAGGGTTATATATGTTGGATTTTATATTATAAAGATTAATTATAAAGATAAAAAGATTTACTACATAATGATATTTTATTTATAATTTTTATACATTATATAATTTAATTTATTTATGACAAAATGATGATGCAGTAATTACTATAATAGTGAAAAATAAAAATAATTGATATTATAAATACCCAAATAAATATAATATGAAACTTTTAATGAAATAAACTAATTTTCTAGGTTAATATTACATATTAGAATTTATTTAATTAACTTTGTTCGAAGTAATCATTATGTTACGAGTTTCACAAAAAATCAACTATTGAATAGTGTCAAAATTGACATAAAAGGGTTTTTAATACAAATATTATATTATTAATTGATATTAAATTCCTAAAAATCTAAGGTTCGGCCAAGAGACTTATATCATGATAGGTTTATCATTAATGGACCACTTTGGGGTCTCTTGGATGTATATGGTAAGTTTATTAACCATATAATATAAAAATACAAAAAGACATTGTAAAAGTGAAACTAATTAACTTAGAGTTAATACTTAATGATAAGGTTAATATAAGTACCCAAACCTGTCTAAATTCTATTGGATGAGTTGTTTTCGACATATCCCCACCTTAAAATTTAAATAATCAACTTTGGATCCATTAGAAACCCATTATTAATTTATTATAAATTAATATTTCTAGCTTTTCCAAAGGTGCCCCTCCCCCCTCTTATAAAAGGGAACTCCTCCTTCTCATTTCTTCACACCTTACAAGAATTTTGGTTCGGCCAAAATCTGCCCAAATACTCTCCCAACTTACGTCAATACAACCTAGAGGCCTTAGTTTGATCAGAAATCCAACCTAAGGAGCCCTTTTGATCACATCAAAAGGAAGAACCTGAAGAAGAGGTAATGTTTTCACCACCCCTTTTCAAGTTCCTTTCATCTTCCACTTCTTATTTCTTTGATATTACCATACTAAAATAATAACTCCAGTATCATATATATACTGTGATGTTATTATAAATATGGTACACCAATATTCAGTATTCTATCCATCCATTGAATAACATGTCACCATACGTGCGTACGTACGGCTTACCGTCTCCACATCGTGGTGTAATTGTTATTCAATATAATATTATTTGGATGGGTATAATAATGATGTGTAACTCATGTAAATAATAAATATAACATGTTAATGGTTATGTATATATGATATACCATCCATTTATATATTATTTTAATATCAAAATATTGATATTGTCGCTCGTGCGTACGTACGGACTACTGTCTCCACGAACGCGATAAGATTCATTCTCCATCGTATCCATTCAAGTATAATTATCATTTGATGATTTAAAAATGATGTTTAAGGACTTTATATCATTCTGTATATTAATAATATACAAACTATCCATTACAAACATGGCTTACGTAACAAAACATATAAAGAAAACAAGTAAGATAACACCTGAAACAACGATAATACTAAGATATTATTATCAAATCAATATTAAAAAGATCATATATGATATCATATTAATATATATGATTCTTGTATAATTTAATAACAATTATTTCACCATTATACAGGAGGTTAAACTACCCCAACCAAGGAAAAGTGTAAGGTAAGGGGTTTTCATCTCACTCCTTATTCCCATGAGATTCATGCCATATTGCCACCATCAACTTTTGTGTGGTGTATGTACTGACCATAATTATATTCATTGTGCAATACACTCTAATTTATGTGTATTTACATATTCATTTTATGATACCTCTTTCATGGGTTGTATGTTTCATATGTTACCAAATTGGTAAGGGTTATTTCACAATCTCTTCATTATCCGAGGTTGTTTATACGTAATAATCTACTGGGATCTCTTTATCATCCACATCCATGGTTCATCAAAATGTATTTCAAAACATTTTTATTATTTACAAGAATATGGGTTAAAGTCATTTATACCCTTGTTTGAATTTTTATAAGAGGAATCATTCCGTCGTTTTCAAAACAAGGTCCTTTTTAACCTTTTCGACAGAATTAAGGTAAGAATGTTTTTTTAACTTATACGGCGAGTGCGGTTATTTTCTGCCGTTATAAAATCATCAAAGCTTTCCTTAAAATCTTATAAGAATATTTTCAAAGAAAATAATTTATTTTATATGGCTCTTAAATTTTTTCAAAAATAGAAAGAGATATTTCTCTAAAAAGTGTTTTGATTTCATCTATGTCAACATCCTTTGATGGATTTTACGCTAATTTGAAGTTGATTTATTATGATACAAAACTTCTATATTGTATTGAAGGTTTTGTGATATGTTTGACTGTGGATGTGCTATTTTTATACCATTTATAGTTTATGGTGAAATTATTGACATTCCATATTCTAGTTTTAATACGAATGTTTATGTTATGTTTAATCCTTTTTATATGGGAATGCATTGGACTTAATATGTGACGGGTGGAGCCCGCTATTGCTCCTCGATGCATCGGTAGGTCTCATGAGACAAACTAGTGTCTTGGCACAAGGCCTTGGAAAAATCTTATTTGTAGTCTTGGCATGAGGCCTTGGATATGTGGTTATGATAGTCTGGCATTATGCATTCCAACATTATGAAAGTGGTCATTGATATTGCATGTGATTATTAGATTAGTAGAATATTCATGTGAACAAGTAAATGGAATTATTTCATTTTACTTTTGCCATACTATGTTGAAGTTCAAGTTTAAAAGGCTTTTGTTTTAGTTATACATAGCCTTAAATTTTTATTCTTATTTATGAAAGTTTCTGGTATATTGTTATCCTTACTGGGAATTTGAGCTCACCCCTTTTCTATGTTTTATTTTTCCCAGGAAGTGAAGAAGTAAATTATGAATGACCTGCAGGGATATTATGTGGGGTATATGAGTGTGGATTATGGAGACAATATGTTTTTGTATTAGTTTTTCATTTTATGATGTAATGTAAGACTTATGAATATATCTAGTGTTTCCAAGGCTACTAAAACAATCGGTCTTTCGATATTTGATCTTTCTTGTGATGATGCCAATGTTATGTAATAATGCACCAACTCTGGGCAACTAGGGTCGGGGCATTACAAATACCGATGTCATTATCTATGCAATATATTTGTTTGGTCCCTCACAATAAGCCAAAAAAATTGTTGTTTATGGAGGTGGAATACATGATTCCATGAAGACCTCCATATCAAATTTAGTTATTCTTTTTTGCGGTGTTAAAAAGTCAGACGCTGGATTTTTCCCTCTTTTATATTCTTGAAAATGTTTTTTTACAAGATAAAATGAGTTATGCTACCTAGGACATAGGTAGGGGAGTGTCATGTGTGTCGCTCCAGTATATTTGTAACAGATCTCATTGTAATCATTGTTGGGAATGCTATAATAGTTTTGGATTTATTAATCCATAAATAGTATATTATTATATTTTTTTAAATATATTTGGATTAATTATTCCATAAGAAGTAATAATTTAGTATCACTTCTCATATATATATATATATATATATATATATATTCCTATTGGGTGTTTTTTGGTAGCTCATCAATTAAATTTTATAATTTGTTCTATATTTTGGGTAATATATCCATTTTAATAGGTATTTTGATATATAAGATACATAATTCATTATTTGATCCTAGGATTAGTTTTGAGTTTTACTATATATATTTGTTTGTTACTATTATACAAAAATGGAGATATATGAGTAGTACTTGAAGGGTTTTGCCTTATTGTCTTCAGTATCCTACCACTACTAGAAAATAGACCTATACCCATGGTTTTGGAGAACTGTGGGTATTGGGATAGTATGAAAACCTATACCCATGGTTTCACCAAAAACCATGCGTATAGGTTTTTTTATGACCTATACCCACGGTTCTCAAAAACCATCGGGAAAAAGTCACCTATACCAAGTGTTATTCCCAAAAATGTGGGTATATGTGTTTTTTTAAATGCCAATACCCAGGGTTTTGGAAAAACTGTGGGTATACAGTTTTTTGGGAGACCCATTCCCATGATTTGGGAAATCTGTGGATATAGATTTCATGCGTTATAGTTGAAAAACAATCTGCGGGACACAAAAAAAATAGCAGGAAAACCCATTCCCATGGTTTTCCCTCCTATACCCATGGATTGAATTAATATATTTAAGTAGATATCAATATGAATACACATAAGCTATGTAGATGGGATGGTGAGTCACTGTATATAATCCTGGTGGTTTCAGGATAGAATCATTTCTTCTGGGTTTTTTCCTAATATAGCGAGAAGGAATAATATATTAAAATTAATTCATATGTAGTTAATTAAAAGCACCGTAGCTTGGTTGGTTAGTCATTATGTCAGAACTAGGGAAGACGCATGTTCGAAACCCAACGTCATTTTTTTCCTAATAAATATGAATTTAAATATATTTATGATGAATATTAAAATATTTAAAATAATATAGGTATGTTTTAACATAAATTCCATTGCTGAACTAGTGAGGGGCGTCATGTGAAAATGCCAATTCATGGTGGTGCGTGTTCAACACCTCCAAGTGATATATTTTTTAAAAACATTACACATATGTTTTTAAAACCATGGGAAAAAGGATTTGACAACATGGAAATCCATTTGTGGCTTTGACATGCAGGGAAAAAATATATACCCACGTTTTGGCAAACCGTGGGTATAGGCTATGGACCTATCCTGATGCCTCGGTTGCCCACAGTTTTGAACCGTGGGTATAGGAAATTTCTCTAGTAGTTCCCTAAGATATGATTTAATAAAAATTCACTATTTTTCCTATAATATTTATATGTTTTAATCTAAGTATGACACTATAGATGTTATATGCGTACGTTGGTTTTTAAAAAAATCACCTCGATACAATCTAATCGGACAAATTGGATAAGTAGGCCCTGATGATCCTGCAATTGAGGATGTATCAATTCTACCACCATAAATGTAATATAATTTGTTTGAAAATTCTCCCACACATATTCTAGTGGTTCAGTTAGAAGGGTCAGTTAATTTAGTTGTTTTGTGCATAGTTCCTATTAAAGGAGGAGGAGTTCCGAAGTCTACGAAAAAATGCACTAAAAAATTTCAACTATATTAATCTCTATTATTCGAGGAAACTGGTGGATTTCTACATTTTTTTGAATTTATTAATTAAATATAGGGAATATTCCTTCTTCTGGACAATATAAATGGTTGATAGGTAACCTTTACAACATCTATGATATAAGGACTTTTTAGGTGGTTGTAGGGTGTCTTGAACAATGATGGGGGACAAGAATGTAGAAATTAGATACACTTCTAGGGCCTTTTCATCAAGTATTATTGAATTTGTAAGATGATGTTGGATAATTCCTTAGTTTCGATAGAACATTAAAAGTTCTCAAATATGGGGTTTTTGTACTGAGAATGTTTCATAGTGTTTTTACATTTTTCTACAATCTTTTCTTATAATGGGGAATAAGTGGTAGGGATGTTTGAGTATGACCTTCATAACTATTTCAGACACCATGTATGTAATTTAAACCAGAAAATATTTTTATAGTTACTTAAAAGAACATAATGATCAATAAATTCCTGAAGTAAAACATGGTTGTACATCTTCTATCATCCTTCATTAGACTTTCTTGTGATACATCCCATAGAATTAATAGAACGGTATAAGATTCACACTAGAGTGTTACAAAATAATTCGCACAGATTACAGGATATTTAAAATATTATATGTAGATGGAGGACCCATGTGTTTTTTTCTATTAAAAAGTTGTAATTATTATAAAATTCCCCCAATGTCTTAGATCACGTTCCAACAGTATAGAAATAAATGGAATTTGTAGTGATTCAATTATAGGGAATCCCTGATGAGGGATTTTGAGTCAGACACAAACATGGATCTATGGGACTGTCAATATACTATAGTAACAAGTTCACACCCATCACATGATGAGGAATTATGTGATACATTCATATCATGTACATGGTCATAGTGTTTACATTTGTTGATTAGAAGCGATAAACATGGTTAGTAATTGGTGTGGAGAGGTACCACAGACTATTATAGGTATTCTCTTAAACAAATATACTACTTCTAAAACATTATTTGATATTTTTAATTTCTAATCTCTTATATCAACAGATATTTTATCTAATATTTTTATAAAAATAATGTTATATATTAACTATTTTTATCATTGTACACCATTATGGAAAATTGGATCCTTATTATGGATATTTAAGATGTCCCATTGTTGTTTTGGAAATGATAATCTATGTGATTTTATTAACAATTCAGATTACTCGATTTTATGTTTTATATGGAATTGAATGGATGGTCAGTTATTGGGTTCATGCCACCTGTTAATGGAGATATGAATTTTTTTTCTAGGCTAATGTGGGAGAATGATTATTTAATGTCTAGTGAAATGTCGGTGTAGGAATCGTTGGATATCACCTGAGGAATATTATAAATATTAAATCATGGGTGAGTAGCATTTTTCCTTTGGTGGTTCAATTTGTGGCATAATATTTTCCTTAATTTGTCGCTACATAAAAGGATGTCTTCTAGAATGATATTCTACATATCCTTTTTGAGAGGGGGAATTAATATTAGATCAAACTCATTCTAGGAGTACAACGTAATGTGATTACACCATATCATATGGTATCTACTAAGATGATCGAACATAATGTACCACTCACTGATTCAGATGTGTATTTTTTTATACTGAGTATATATCCCATGGGTGCTCTACTATTATACTCTAATAAAGAGGATGGAAGTATTCAATTGTTTATGTATTATAGTTATCTAATAATGGAAAAAATAATAATAGGTACCCTTTATGGGTATTGATGAAATGTTTAACTATTTACGAAGAGATCTATGGTTCTCTATTATGGACATATGTTCAGGATACCCGTAAATGTTTTGATATTGGACGATATTTCTATAGAATTGTTCCAGAGTAGAATGAGTGGTATGAGTATCATTTGAATCCTTTATGATAGAAAAATCCACCACTGATGATCATTGATATCATTAATAGGACCATCCATCCAATCCATGAATCCATCATGGTTTATATTTATTATATCCTCATATAATATTGAATTTGATAAATGAACCCAATGAAGCTTTATATTGAAATAATAACACTTCAACAACATTAAACATAGCCATAACTATCAAAGATTGACCTCTTTATTTAAGAGTTTTTCCTCCTTTGGAAAATAATTTATGAGGATATAACATTGGTGGACGTGAAGAAGATATAGGGAGTAAGATGTTGGGATCATCTTAGGAATGATTTTGAGATCATGATCATCCTTAGTTTAGATAATAAATATTAAATATTTTTACAACACTACTCCAACATGGTAGAACATGTGGATAGGCTTGGAATGATTTGACTCATGTTCCCATTCATAGATCCTTGAAAATAGTGATTCCTTGTATTGAATAGAAGATTTATAATAACTCTAATAATTATATTTTCAGTTCCTCAGATTGGATATGATGTTTTCTATGGTGACTCATGTATTTTATCAGGATCAATGTTGATGAAAAGGGACATGAATCATTTTATGCTTCATTTTATATGTGATCCCATGAGTTTTACACTCAAATCATGTCATGTATTTTTTAGTTTGGTCCATGATCTAAAATTTTGGTTAGATTATCATGTTAGTGAGAGATTATTTGTATACTAAAAAATATCATGACATATATCTTAAAATAGTGAGATCTATATATAGGAAAGAGTATATTTATGAGTATCATAGAAAAAATGACATTGAGTTGGGAAGTAGTCCATGAATTTTAAATTTCACTAAAAATTATATTAGTAGGAAATAATTATAAAAGTGTGATATTAGATAGCATCTATCTTAAGGAAGTGGTGTCTGATGTTTGTGATGGATGAGTGGATTTTTGACTATTCTAAGGAACATAGATTTATGATTTGTGAATAATTTTTTATTAAATCCACATTAGTAGACTTGTGAACAATAAGCAATTGTATAATCATTAGTGTGCGGTGATGAAATAATGGGTTATGATAAGTGATCTAGTACTTTTGTTTTTAGTAAATTATGACATCATGATCAACATATATAGATGGATTTTAGTTCCATATCACATAGTGGAGGATTTTATAAAGGAATCTTATTCATCTAATTGTGTGGTGCATCAATGGTTGATAAATATGCACCATGATATATAAATCCATTTTTTGGGCTCATGAATAATGAGATACATCATTCTGTTTTTCATATGTCTTACCATATTTTGGGTAATATATGTTTATAAATTTCCCAATGGTTTGCTTCAACCACATATGGTACAACTGTTTAATTGGGAGGACATGATGATAGACTTATTAAATAATTTACTAAGAAAGCTGATGATTTAGAAGATCATTTGGGTGAAATTTTAGTAACTAATAAAATAGACTTATTATATTCCAATTCAAGAGATTCAGTCTATAAAAAATTTGGGAAACCTCATTTATTATAGATTTTATAACTTCATGGAGATTCATCATATAATTTCCAAGATAGGGATCTGAATTTTAAATAATGATTTTTTTCATGGATTCAAAAAGGATTTAGGGACATAGTTAATTCTGAGTATGGAACATCATCTGTAAACAAATGTATATCAAAATATGAATATTTAAATCCTTGTGGATTAAATTCATTCTTTTACCATGAAATTCAGTGGGTAATAGGGTGTGAACATAGGGTTAATAGATATCACAAACAATAATAATTTCCATAATTTTATTCATATTGAACATTTTTAGTATCTTAATGAAAATAACACCACATACCATTAGGATACATCATGTCAAGTGATATAGATGTCATAGGGAGTGGTATTGTGTCAGAATCCTTAAAGATCATATGGATCATTATACTGAAGTATGTTACCACTCAGAGAAGGAAAAAATCAGTTGGTGTTTAGAGGTGATGATGTATGGGGATCACAATGATTGATTTTATTTTCCTATGAGTGTTGGCTTAATTTGGGTATTAATGTTTTTGAAAGCATGAGAAGAATGTGAAGAAATTTTTTTGGGCCATTTCATATTAATGAATGTAATTTAGGAGTGGTATTATAACTAGACCATCATACATGGAATAAATTAATTCACTATGTGTTCCATGATTCGAAGATTCAAAGGTACATTCCAGATCCAGTATATTTGATTGAATATAAGAATGTATATATGGAAGTAAACACATATTTTGTGGAATGATTAATAATGATTGTGTACTTGAGTAAAATGTTGATGAGGGGGGTATAATTTAAATTTTTTATGTTTTAATGAAAATGGTGTTGATATTAGTGTAAGGGGGTGTATGTTTTTTATGTTTGAGCATGGTTGTAAGATTTATATGAGAAATATTGTAATAGAAACTTTTGGAGGATGATAGTCCTTAGAGTGGTTGAATTTAAATTTTTGGATTTTTTTTCAAATATGTTTAATCATTTTCACTCATTTCATTTATGTTTTTGTTTTGATACATGTTTATTTAATAACATTGATTATATTTTTTATATTTTTGGAAAAATTTGGATGAAAATGGGAAACACCATGTACAAGGAGTTAGATGCGGTGGTACATGGTGGTATTATGTGAAATTCGAAATTAAAAAAGGACTAGGTATGGGCATGGACATGGGAATTGAAGGACCCCGGGACACCCTGAGAGGGGAGGGGTGAATCAGGGTGACCACTTTTTCTTTTAATGTGATGGATCTTGTTCCCACGTTGGTAGGAACTTGTTGAACCTGTATGATGATTATGATCAGAAAGCATACATTCACATGCACAGAGAAGAGACATCGCTTTTTAGTTGGTTCACCACTAAGGGCTACGTCCAAGGAGCATACGCCGACATGTTGTCGGTCGTACCAAAATCCACTATGCTTCACTAGCGGTAGATTACAAAAGTTCGGGTACAGTTACTCTGTCCCAGGCTCACTGCCTTTACAATGTTTCAGGGATAGCCCACTGCTCCCCTCGGGTCACTCCCGTTGACTCCCCCTCGCTCACTGCCATTGGTGAAGTCCCACTCAGTTTATAGACGTGAAGGTCTCTTCATCATTTTCATAAGAATGCATCCTTTGTTGTATGTAGATGCTCTATTGAAGTCTGATTCTCACCAGAAGCAGAATATCACTTTTCCTTGAATGTATCAGGTAGACTCCTGGATTTCGTGTAGCTCCAAACAGGTCGGTGGGCTTCAACAAAACCTGGCGCACTTCTCCAAGCCGGACGCGCAAGTCCCAATATGGCGTGCAAGTCCAAACTGGCGTGCAAGTGTCACCAATGCACCTGCGTGACGCTTCCTTCCCCAACAACAAACTTGCGCGGTTCACTTCCTTTCTCTCCCAAACCGCCTTGGGCGCACAACAGACAACCGGCGCGCAAGCTCTACTTGCGCGACCAAACTACCACCTGCGCGGCTCAACCACCTGCGTGACGAGAGCTCGAACAATATCTCATTCTTGAACTCCGTTGAAAAAGAGGAGGGTTGGTCCAGTATTTATACTCAAACTGGACCCCATGCGCGGAGGCGTGCAAGTCCATCATTGGCGCACAAGTCTCGTTTCCCACAACCTCTGTCGCGCAATTCACTTGCGAAAACTTCTTTCCTTAGCCAAATATTGAAGTTCTGATCCTCAAAAACATATGGCGCACAAGTCTTTTATCCTCCAAGACCTCGGCGTGAAAGTAACTTTTCCAAAAACACTTTACTTTATTGGATGATTTTCAGGCCCAAAAATTTGGCAAACACTGGGAAACGACACCACATTCACTACTATTTTCTGCTTGAATGGTATGATCTCTTTTTTGGTACACATCCTGAACATCCACTGAGGATTGACAAAAAACACAAACTATTCGCCAAATCATGATTTTAAGACCCTGCTTCCAACAGGAATGAGGCATTGTGGTTCCTTCGATAGACTATGCCCAAAGTAAACTCACCACACACATGGCGGTGATTTGGGTTATGTTAAATATCAATCATCTAGAGAAGATTACATATTTTCTAGATGCCATTATTGTGGAGTTTAATATAATAATATTTAGGGTGGAATCTATTATTGATTATGTGTTTATGGTCAAGTGGGATTGAAATAGAGAAAATCATTATCATTCTTCGGGGATCTCATCAATTTTAAATGCTAATATTTTTTCATATAAAAGGGGTCATATATGATGTTTTAATTCATTTACTCATATATAAATAGGCCCAAACTACTCTTCTTTATTATTTCTTAAAATGGAGTGAAACTAAATATCATTCTCTATGTTTTATGGAATGTTATCACAAAAAATTCCAAATTGAAGTTGTGGATTTGGGTTATTATTTTCCCATGAATGTCCATGACTGAACATGCTAAATTTCAAACACTAGAATGTGTAAGATGATCTAGTTGAAAAATATTCCATTGTGTTTATCATTATACTATTTTTATTTTGAAACATATAAACTTTTTCCATTGTCCTCCCCAAACACTAAATCTACAATTTTTTGTGTTTAACAGTATTTATGTGTTTTTCATATCCCTTGGTCTGGATATTATTTCTTCATCCCTATCCAAAAACAATATCATGTTGGATTAGAATTTATTATAGGAGTTATTATATTGAAAACTTATTCTGGTTGGAGGTAGAACGTGGTTCATGTGATTAATCTCTTGAGGAGTCATGACTTTAATGTCAAAACACATAAGATATAATATATAATAATAGATAGATGTTGTGTATAAGATTGTTTTGAAAATATTTCATTATTATATGATAATATTTAGAAAATGATTGTGTTTGATTTATGGTGTGTGAATTTTTAGCTCATGAGGCCATTGTTGATGTGTGAACACATGTGTGTCTGTATGATGTGTGCCCCTTTTAATGTTTGATCACATGTGTGTGGTTGGATTATTTTACATATTATTTTTTTTCTTTATCCCACTGGTATATTCAATTGATATGGTGACATTATTTCAATGGGATTTATTGGTATATTATATGATGTAATTTTTCTTTAAGTATAACCAAAGGGGTAGGTGGACTCATCCTTGATTAGTTTCCCTATAGAGGGAATGCCAAGACAGATCATGTGGAATTATGATTTGAGTAAGCTAGATGACGTGGATTGATTCTCCATTATGGTCTGACCCAAAGGGAAAAAATGGGTTATGATTATCTTTGGATACTTGACCAATGACATAGTGGTGGGAGATGCGAGCCATGTTGCTAGAACTGAGGTGGTGTTAGGATACAAAAGGGTTGTGGACTAACTTTGAGAGATAAAGGGATTCATAACCTTCTGTCCTGACGTGAGACTCATTAGACTGATGTTTCTTATGGAATACATAAGGTGAAATTGTATTTTATTTAGTTCATTACTTATATCATGGATGTGTTTTTATAATGGAACCCATGTAGGTACAATAGAGGGTTTGTGGTGAATTTCATAGTTCACGACTACTTAGTGTAGGACTATATAGTGTTTCCTTGTACAATTTTTATTAACATGACATATAATCAATTGAATGTGCACTATTATTAAGGATGAAATTCTTTTGACCTACTTGGATTATACTGATAACTTGCACTAGAATCTTAATGTGTATGTAGACATATTGATAATGGATATAGGAAAGTACAAGTCCCCAATAATAATGAGCTATGAGAAAATGATTTTTCTTTTTGGAGTATACCATGATGAACTCTACAGTGATGTTGTAGTATTTTTTACATATCTTCACTTGTTATACTATTTGTACCTTACACTATGAGGTTACTTTATTATATTTTAAATTACTTAAGATACATTCCACGATTTTTTTTAAATTTATTTATATTTTTCTGTGACATCTATTGTTATCATATTAATTGAATTTACTAATACTGAAAGTATATTCTCCCCAATTACTATATTTGGATACTTGATGTTATTCCAAAACTTATATTATATGGGGCGGAGCACATGGGTATTTGTGAAACTATGATCTAAATTTTTGGATTTAGGATTTTGGGTTTTTTATATCCTCATATCCATAACTTTTTACCGTATATCCCAAATCAATATGATTTATATATTATTTAATTCATCAGAAACATTATTCTGTTAATTATATAAATTTTTTTATCTTTTTATATTATAAATTCATAAATAATTTCATTATCCATTATGAGGAAAAATTCCCAAATAATCTCACACAAATTTATTTCCAAATAAATATATTAGCGACCATTAATAACATGTATCAATATCTAATATATGTGAATCCAATATTTATTATTTTATTTATTGGATATATTATCAAATAATAAATGAAATATCATGAAATATTAACTATGTATCATACATCAATGAATGAAAAAGAATCATCATTAATTAATTAATTCATTAAATCATTATCCATCATAATATATGGCACTCCCATTACGTTGGGATTCCAAAACAAATATAGAGGATTTTTTAAAAAAATTATAATTTCATAGAAAATGACAAAATATTTTGGAAATTTTCTCTTGATGAAATGAATATATATTACAATTTGACGGAATAAAAAACATCTAGTTTGAGAAAAAAATCGTTTAAATTAAAATTAAAGGTAAAAGGTTGTAATGGGGAACATGATCTCTTTTTTTATCCTACTATATGAGGAGAACATAATGTTTTTAATTTTCAAAAAAGCCCAAATTTTCATATTTACCCCACATTATAAATAATATGACAGGTCACTACGAGGTAGTCAGTGGGTACCAATTGGGTACCTGGTGGGATTTAAAAAGTTACCCTTAATCTGGACCACCACTATGATTTCAATACACTACAAAATAGTAATTATAAATATCAATGAAATATCACTAATCCACTAGGGAGACAGGGGTACTAGATACACCACCAACAATATCCATGGGTTTCAACATCCCATATAGCTCCACTACACGATCCATTCGCAATCAAAACAAATAAAACTATTACTAGGAAGTATAAATAATAGAATAAATCCATTATTTAATACTCACTCTCAAATACATCTAATTATTTGTGAAATTTTAGAATCTACTCACAAAAATATTTATTTATAGAAGATTCTTGGATGGATCAACCAATAAATAAGGATTCCCATAACTGAAAATAGTTAGATCATTTAACTCAGTATCATAATTTTAGTATACATTAAATTTTCGATGTGGTTGTAATATATATTATTTATAAACATTTCTAATCATAATTTGATATTTTTTAAAGTAATTGTAGATTAAGAATTTGATATTTTTTTGAGGACTTCCCAAAACAACTACCTATGATACACATAGTGTTCTCTATATCCAAGTTATCTTAAAAAATTTGAATATTAATCAACACAAATATATATAACATATATGAATATGGGATTATATTATTTCAATAGTAATTTTAGACTATAAATAATTTTTTTGAAATAGTATTTGACATTTAGTCATTTCCATGATGTAATATGATAAATTTATTGTATTTAATGACTACTAGAAGAAAGGTAAAATAATAATTGAAATTAAACACATTTTATTTTTTAGGACTTATTAAATGTCCAATAAAGAATTAATTTATATATTATGATCAACCGCTATCATTATATCATCAATAGTGGTTCATAAAAGTTTATTTTAAAATCATGTAAATAAAATCATATTACCCTGATTTGAAGATAATGAAAATGAAATTGGCGATAATAATGAAAATTTCATTATTTATTGTTGATAAATATAATATTTTTTAAATATTATTATATAATTGTTTTGGAATTCATATATAGTTAACATTTTTACTCGAGATCAGATTGATATCATAAAATACACTTGAGAGTTATTCTAAATATATTGAAGATGTATAATTTGATATCCATGAAATAAACATTTTATTATTTTGATGAAGTAAGTTATTATTTAGGGATTATTATATCATGTTTGGAAGTTCAATTTGACCTTAATAATGATGATGTATTTATTCTATTTCAACCTCCCAAGAATGAAAATATGATTTATAAAATCCTTGGGTCTATAATATAATATATATTATAAAATTGTGTTCATCGTGGTGTTGTGATAAATTATTATTTAATTGGACTCTAATTTTTGAGTTGTTTGAGTGTGAATAGATGTTATAGAGGGGTTTTAATGATAAAAAGGGATGGTAATGTTTTATGACCATGATAATCGTACATAGAATGAATTATTATATATTATTTGATGTGTATTACTATTGTCTATGAAGGGTTCATATAGAAGGGTATCATGTTGAATAATATTGATCCACATTATCATCAATACATGTGTAAAACCTTATCTTGACTGGCATCGAAGTATAGTTTATTGATGATAAATTGAGGATTTAACACACTAAATAATTATAGGGTATTCCATGATTTCTTAATATAAAAGAATTATTTTATATAATTTATAACAGAAAAATATAAACTTGTACAATCAATGATGTGTTTAGTATATCATAAATTCATTTTTATGTTATTGTATACAAAATTAGAAGGTAATTTCTTACTTGTTTTTCTATGTATGAAATGAAAACTATTGAATTATATATAATTTTAGTTTGAATTGATGATTATGATGTTGTATTTAAAACATAGGTATAATGTGGTGGAGTACCATTTGTTTATATAATGTAGTGAAATCAGAATTTTACATTTCGATTACATGAATCGGCAAGAGAAAAATAATTCTAAAATATATATTATTAGGAAAAAATAAATTTTCTATAGGCCATTAGTGGGAGGGTTCTATATGGATTATTGATTCTTCATTTTAGAGAAGATTTTGTGATTCATTGATTGTGATAAAATTTGATACTATATAATCCCATTAATTACATTCGGTGGTGCAACTTGGTTTGGGGAAAAACACCATGGTATCATATGGTAACCTTGATATGGGAAATATATAATTATATTTCATTATATATTTCCAAATGACTAATTTTCATATTTCTAAATTCCATGAATTACGAAGATACTTGAATTTTACCACACATTTACATGATTATACATATATAATATAACATTATGATGGATTTTAAAATTATTATACCAATTTGAATAAATAGGAACAATAATTATTATGCAATTGTGTGCAATTATATTAAATATTCTATTTTCAAAATTTGAATATTGCTATTAATAAATGATATATATATATATATTAATAAGTTAAAATCATTTATTTTTATTTGTAATTATTTATGATTGAGATCCATATTTTGGATAGAAATTCAAAAAAATATATAAAAAAGTAATGGATAATTAATATATTACTTGAATAACATATAAAAATAAAATATATTATGAAGAATAACATACCCTATAAATTAAGTACATGTTAAAATATTTTGTTTTGGATTAGCGATAAACATGGTATGAAGATATCACCTTAGGAAATAATATATCATATATATATATACAAACATTCTAGAGTGTTGAAAAAAATACTATCTCAATTTAAATTTAATTAAGAGAAACTAGGGGGAAACATCTCCTAGTTCATTATAAGGAATTACTGAGGGAATGGTTTTTTTATTTAATTATAAAAAAATAATTACAACTATAACTCAATATAATACAAATGGTTAATAACAAAAAACAATTTATTTTTAATGTTTGGGTTCATTTTTTATATTATCTATGTTGCTAAAATATTAGTAAATGCAATTTCATTCAAATATATCACCAATGAAATCTATATACAATTTATATAAATTAATAAATTTCAAAATATTGATAATGAAATGTGTTCTCACTGAATTATATTGTTTTGAATGAAATATTTAATAAATCTCAACCAAAATGCTACACGAATGAAAATTAGCATATTCCTCTATGTCTCATTGATTTTCTTTATTTGGATTTTGCCATTATGAAATCATGTAGTGGGATATTCTTAGGAAGGATAACATCATGATATTTTTCATTAATAATATTTATTATGGAGTGGTAGGATTAAATATTTAATACGCGACATGGGGGTAGGAAAACAATATATTGAATAAATTTTAAAAAATTTATAAAAATATATAGGTTTATATTTATATGAAAAACATTCTATGAAAGGTTAATTTAGGTACTATGGATCATGTATTCTAAATTTCTAAAGACATATTCTATCTCTTCTACTATAGAAATGATTTTTCCTACTTTTCTATCTAATTTTGGGTTATATCATTTGTTTTATAGAAACTAAAATATAATCCATTGAAACGGTTTTAATTAAGAGAGTCATGAAATGTTCGATATATATATTCCCAACCTTCATAGGCTTACCATTTTTACGAAAAATATTATACAATTATTGTGGAATATTTATTAGAAAGATCTGTTTGAATATTCACCAAAACCATGACTTTCTATTGGACGTGTATGTTTATATTATTCTATAATTAGTTTCCTACATTGACTATTACTAACCCCATAGAAAATATGATCATTTTTATCCCTTATATAAACCAAAATTGGATAACATCATTCATACTTTATAGGGATTATCCATCCAACTGGGTTGACTAAATATGAATTATTTTTTAAAATTCATGAATCTATATGGTTGATTAATTTTAAATTCTTTCATTTTCTTTTAGTGGATATATTATCCTAGAATATACCACTATTATTTTCACTATAAAACATATATAATTACTAAAATTAAAATGGTCATATTTTATTATTTAATTATTTTAGTGGGATTTATATTGAAAATGTGCATCAAAATTTAATTTATATCTAGTTTACCATTTATTCATATGGATGAAACATTAAATTCCTTTTTTATTATGATTCATTAGTATTTAATTAACACTATATTCAAATATATTATCGATACAAGAATCTAGGAAATAAATAATATTATGTTTGATTTTATTTCATTGTATGTTTTATCCATATATAAAAGAATAATATATATTTACATTTGATATATAATTTTAATTATTTAATTATTTATTTATTTCAATGATTTTTGGATAATAAATTAAAAAACCCGCATTTATAGGTATCCATTAGATTATATTTAAAGTATTTTTCAAAGGAAAAGTATTTATAACATGAATATTGTATCCATTTTTATACATTTTCAACTGATTCTTTTTACAAATTCTGTTTTCAGAACATAATTATTAATAAATATGAGAAATTATTAATTAGTCACAAGTAATAACCTAAGGGATAAATAATGATAAGTATAATAATACATTGACATGGATGCAGAGTTCCTTTAGTAGGTTATATAGATTGATGTGGCCCATTATTTTGAATGATTCGGATCGAAAATGATGTATAATACATTCCATAATAATCACACAATGTATTGTTCAGATTATTAATTTACTTTTAGCCTAATTCATTATAATGGATATTAATAATTTTTGTTTATGTTGATATAGAACCACATGTGTAATGATTATTTTTGGATAACTCATTTGTGTTTCAGGGGCTATATATTATGTAATATAAACCTTCAGTTAAAATGATAATTTATAAAATAATTAATTATTATTTAAATGGAATTTTATACAAATATTATGAATGATTATATGTGGAATTTCTAATGATTCATTATGAAAAATCCTACGAAGTACTATTTTACTTAGCAATACCCACATATCATAGAAGATGTATATAAATAAATTATTGTAATGTTGGGAAAAATTAATGTATTATGTTCATTAGATATAGATATATGGACTTCCATTGTTTATCTTGAATTTTAATGTTTCATAATACCATTTAAAAAGAATAAATATATCCTTAATAGTTTGGGCTATGTCATACATATTCATTATGATAATATTTTATCTAGATAAATAGAGTTTTTGTTGATATTTTTTACATGATTATAGATAATTTATCAAATTTATTAAATGATGAAAATTTGTTTTGATTTATTGGAGAAAATAATTTTCAATTTATGTTTTGGATCTTTAATTTTATGGAAAATAAATACATAAATGATAAAATACAACCCATAAATAAGAATTGAATATTTTTGAAAATACTGAAATGTTAGTTTTTTCTTGTAATGAAATTTGTATGGTTTATTAGGAAATTATATAGGTTTTGGTGTTTCAATTATCATATTATTCAAAAATATCTATTTCTTATATAAATATATAAGGACTGTAATAGTGACATATCCAAAAATAATATCATTTACAAAAAAATATTTTTAAAAATACAAATACATTTATTCTCTTCACTATAATTCAATGCATAAAAAATTATAATATATGGAATGTTTCTAACAATAAAATAACTGATGAAGACTAGAATATCAAAATATTCTTAAATACAAACAAATAATAAATTGTTTCATTTGTAATGACTGAGAAATTCCATATCATTTATTTTAAATTTTATGAGATTATTACGAATCTATGAAAATTGATGGCTTCTGTTTCTGATGCTTGGAGAGCCCAGAAAAAAATTTAAATTTTTTTATGGTATGTTCAGTAAACGTATTAGTGGAATTTTCTATCTTTTGAATAGGTGCTCGGATTAAAAATCTAAGGGCATTGTTGAATCGGCAGCACCAAAATTCACTTAAGAAAAGCTTAACATCGACCAGAAAGGGTTGGACGAAAATGTTAGATTGTTGGAAATTAAAAAAAAATAAATAATATTACTGAATATGATTTAGATTTTCATTTTTGAAACCATTGTACAAACAGTGGAGGGACTACATTGCATTTTCATTCCATTTAATGGATTGACTCTCTTTTTCTTTAACCACACCATTGGGGGAAATTAAAAAAAATTTGTAACCGCACCATTGAGAGAATTAAAGAGGGTTATTAATTATAATCATTAATGAACCCTATAAATTATGTGGTGCCTTGGTCTTTCCCTCCCCACTATTTAATCTGAGCTTAGTCTTGGGTTTTGGGAGAGCTATGAGAAGAAGCTCTGATGATGCGTCAATGAAATTCCACTCTGATAAAGAACATGATCGAGCAACATACGTTGGGGGAATAGACGGGTGACAGTAAGCACTGACGAACACCTTCAGACATGTACACTCCCTCTTATTCTAAAGAACCTTCCAATATATACACGATATGGATTATATTCTTGATTTCCCCCCTTTTCCATGATCGTGGATATTATAAAGTAGATGGATCAACCGTCCAACGTGTTGATCAGTGTTTCATTATTTAATGCAGGAGGATATTTTGGGGTTTCCTTTTTGGGTGTTTTTATAATTAAAACATCCTTCACTTGTTGTTATGCTATCATGGAGGGCATATTACAAACAAAAAAGGAACATTCCATCTTCCAAACTTAGTTATGGTGGTGTTCTTAGTAGAAAACCTGATGTTTTAGAAACAAGGTGGAACAAAGGGTGGTGAAGTGCAGGAACCATCCTGGGAGGACTGTAGGCATGGGAAAAAAACGGGCCCCTGGTGCTTCAATGGTGGCCTGTGGAGGCTTCACTAGAACAACAGTCCCAGAGACCAAGGGAGGTGGTGGCCAGAACTCACAGGCTGTGACGGAATGCTGGAGCCTGAAGGTACTGCAGTAGACTAGGGGACAGTCCACCCTTGCCAACCGAGTTGAAGAAGTTAGGCACACTGCTGTTGTAGGACATGACATCAATCCGCAGTAGAGGGTGGACCCGCTATCATGGGTCTATTGTTGGATGATCCACACAGACTGTCCAGGGGAGTTTGATGCCATTCGGCGCAATAGTTGAGCCAGACAACGCGCTGGGGTGACGCACCGTGGAGGAAGGTAGTGACATCGAGCCGTGGTAGAGGGAGGACATGCGGTCTGTGGGTCACACACGATACCGGTCTAGTGTGGCCAACCAAGAGAGGTAGTACCAATCGATACTGCTTCCTTGATGTCCTGAATGGTTTCAGCTGTTCGGGAGGGGAGCAGACCCTCCCTCCCCCCTGCGCTCAACCAGCGGGCCGAGCGATTCCATGGCTCAGCGGATAGCGCCCAGTCGGGTGGGCCTGGATGAACACATGACCAAGTGGGCTAGACCTCGTCAAGCTGAACTAGGTCATGTCCAGCCACTTCGGGACGGGCCTATTGGGTCGGTTTGGGTTGGTCTGGCAGGGTCGGACAGGACCTGGACCCGTTTCGGCCTAGTTGATTTTAATTGGGTGAAACTCCAAAATTAATGTCTGTTTGATGAACATTTAGTGGCACTAGAAACCATAGGACAAGGTATTCCTTTTGGGAAACTCCACCTGACTATCGGAGAAAGATGCAGTTTGGCCAGGTTGGATCATGCCTGAATTCAATCGGCCCCCAACACTAAAATTTATATAACATAAAGACCGGGCATCCAGTTGACATTCCTTCTATTACGTAGGAACCCTTATGACATGACAAATCATTGGGTTTCTTCTATGTGAGACTTCGTACCAGTTGAAATGCGACTGATGGCTTGAGGAGAGGTTCTCCCAAGAACTCTATGTATAGAACAATGTGACTAGATGGGGCCTGAAGACAACTGATTTTTGACTATGTGTGACTCAAAGGCCCAGTGAGAAGCACGCATGTTGGACTTGTCAGGCCCACGGTGGGTTCCACCTTCGTGTGACATGGCAGCCCCATGGTACTCGATAGGAGGAATACCTCATCATTCCATAGGGGGGAGCAACTCTGTGTATCCCGGTAGACCCACGATACTCGATGGGGAGGAGTACATAAGAAGTTCAAGAAGAGTGGTAAGTGGATTTATGTGGCCCTGAAGAACAACTATACTCGATAGAGGAGTAGTTATACAGCAGTTGAGGTCTTCGACAATGTGATTGGTGATGCTACTGTTACTACCCTAGAATATACCTAGTGTGAGCTATCTTTTCATTGTGCTTGTTATTGGGATTATTCTATTTATTTTTTCCTTTGTCTACTTCTAGGATACCAACGGGGGTCTAGTGGGCCTTATTGGATATTTTAATACTCACCCCAACAAGGGATTTTCCCACTCCTAGTAGTGTTATATGCAGATGATGGGAAGCATTGACTGAGACTCGGGGAGCGAGGACATGATAGTGGTTAGTAGTGACAGTTGACATGGAGAGCTGCAGAGATGATCTGTACCTATCCTTCAGGTAGGATCTTTCATAAAGGACTAGTAGATTACTTTTCCCTTTTTCTTTTTTTCCATATCAGTTGAGCTTGTATGGCCCCTTTACTTTTAGCTGTAGTTGTACTCATAAATTTAGTGGTATGTTGTTTCCCTTTTGGGAGGAGGGACATGGTTGGCTATGTGTGTGAATATTGGTATCTAGGAAGATTCCTCCCACATGAAGGTTGAATCCTTCAGCAAAAGTGTCCAACCCCTAGCTTTCAGAAGGCGGGCATGGGGTAGTCACGACATGGCCCCCGGGGGATGGGCCCTGACAAAGTGGTATCAATTGGCGGTCAGTTCCTCCAAATGTTCTAGGAGTCTATGTGTTTTTTTCTTTGTGAAATAGTGTTAAATTTTGTGAGTATATCTTTTATATTTGGGGAGTATTTTTTCTATGTTGCGGTCGATATATCCATATATTAGGACCCTGAATTTGGATTTTTGTCTCAATACATGAAAAAATATGTTTTCATAAGTGTCCCATGATTTTGAATAAGAGTCATCTCACCAGGTATAATGTTCTAACTATGGTACATCATGATCTATCTCAGGGCACCTCTATGTGTATGACCAACCAGGATCCCTATACGAGGTCATGAGGGCAGCCTACCTAGCGACGAGGTTCCCATTCAGGGACGAGTGTTGGAGATGGCCTCACCGGGTGGTTCACCAGTGATACCACCACCCGATGGTCAACATCTACTTATGGAGGTTCCCACAGAGTATATTCCTAGGCTTCGATCCATATATGAGTTTCGGAGATAGATACCTCCATGGTTTATGGTAGAGATGATTCCTTGTGTTGTTAATGACTAGCTAGAGGATGTGATGTTGGTCTTCGCTTTGTGAGGACACCACATGACCTGATCGAAATTGTGGTGGTGAGCCTTCTATAGGGACCAATAGGGATATGGTGGAGCCTGACCATCCAGACTCATTATGAGGTGACTGTCAACTAGGTTGACTTGGAGAGGCATTTCAGGGATGAGTTTTTTACCACAAGGTTGAGAATTGGGTGCATTCAGGAGATCCTTCACATACAACAGAGCTGCAGGACAGTGGCATAATACTTGTCGATTTTTACTATCCTCTTTTTCTACATCACAGACACGGTGTGAGAAACATTATTCAATGTTAGAGCCTTTGATTAGTGACTTAGGTGGGAGATCCGGTCTTAGGTATTGTCTCTCAGCATCAATACCCTTGTTTGGGTGCTAGAGCAGTCTCTTCTAATGGTGAGTTTCTTGGTGGAGAAGTCATCCCCAAGAAGAGCTTCTAGAAGACCCCTTGTGGCAGAGACTTCGGCTGGCAGCAGACAACAGAGGCATGGGACCATGCGGTCAATGTCTTTTAGAGTTCGGCCCCAGGACTCAGGGTCAGTAGTGTGAGGCTCCTAGGATAGAGGGAGTAGGACGGGGGTCCGGATTTTCTTTACGTGTGACGGGAATGGACACATGGAATGTGACTACCTGGTATGCCATATATATGACCAATAGACAGTCAAGGGACCACTGAGGTATAGACCGAGTTTCGATCATGGAGGTCTACTGGATGGAAGACACGGAAGAGGATCAGGTCATGCAATAGGTGGTGGATGATGATTTGAGCTTCTACCACCACCAACCCTAGGTGGTCCACCCCGACTATAGGGAGGAGGTGGAAAGGAGCGAGCATAGATCCAAGTGGTAGATTCCTATGACCAATTCTCTCCAAAGATGATTAAAGGTACGATCTACATCTATTACACCATAGATGACGTTCTTATTGTCACATGTACCAGTCACTCTTTCATTTCCATGGAACTCATTCGGATCACGAAGATTCCCATGGAGTTTTTAGATCAATATTTAGGTTTATATAATCATATGGTATAGGATTCAATGATTAAATACTAATGAAAGATGTGTGAGCTCACTCTAGGAGGTTAGAGATTCGGCTATGATGTCATTGTAACATCGTCGAGGCCTTTCGACATCATCTTTCATATAGACTAGCTAGACATAGTCCATGATCATATCGACTATTTTAGGTGAAAATTATTGTGTGTCCACGAGTATGGGATCATGTCTTTTTTCATCGGTGAAGAGGTAAACTTATGTTATTGGATGGGATCTGTTGAAGTCGGGTGCATCAGATCACTAATCAGTTGGCTTGCCTCACCCTCAGTGTAGTAGACAGGAGGAGTCCAGGATATCTTGTAGTGGTGGAACAGTATGTTGATGTATTCCCTGTTTATTTTTAGGACTATCTCTTATTAGATAGGTATACATTTATAATGACCTGTACCTTGAGATGAAACTGATATCTACACCGTCATATCGGAAGGCTCCTGTGGAGCTTCATGAGATGAGGGTACTATTGTAAGACTTACAGAGGAAGGGGTTTCTAAAGCATAATGTTTCCCCTTGGTCAGCCCCAATTTTGTTGGCCACGTATATTGATGGGAGTCTGAGGGTTTGTGTGTACTATCAATGCCTAATCCAAGTGACCATTAAGAACATGTATCCTCTTCCGAGGATCGATGATATCTTCGACTAGCCAAAGGGAGTAATATGGTCTTTGAATATAGAACTCAGATCCAGCTATCATTAGCTCAAGGTATGAGATGAGGACATACCGAATACAACATTCAGATGTCGGTATGGCCATTATTATTTCTTATTGATTCCCTTTAGTGTGACCAACACTTTGGCAGTGCTCATGGGGATCATGAACAAGATCTCACAACCTTAACTCAATCGCTTCGTTGTAGTCTTCCTTGATGACATATTGGTGTACTCATCATTGGAGGAGAGCACACCACTCATCTGTAGATAGTTCAACATACACATTAAGAGTACCAGATTTATAGAAATATCTCTATGTGTTAGTTATGGATACTAGAAGGCCACTTCAAAGGGAAGGTTATCTCAAAGGCTTGAGTTACAGTGGATCAATCAAAGATAGAGGCAGTGCTTTATTGGGAGCCACAGAAGTGTGTAACTGAGGTGTGGAGTTTCCATGGGGTTTTTGGGCACTACCATAGATTTGTAACTGACTTAAATAGGGTAGCGGCACCCTTTTCAGCTTTGACAAATATGGATTCGCCTTTCTTGTGTACAGAGATTTTCCCGTACTGTTTCTAGGAGCAGAGGCAGAGACTGACGAGTTCCCCATCTTATGGCTATCATAATCGGTCATTGGGTATGTAGTCTACTGCAACACGTCAAGGATAAGAAATTCTTTTGTCCTGATGCAAGAGAGAGTGGTGATCACATACAACTCATGGAAATTTAGAAAACATGAGTAGAACCACGCTACCAATAACCTAGAGTTATTATCATTGGTCATTATGTTGATGAAGTGGGGGAACTACATGATGGGTGAATGGTTTAATGTTTACTCATATCACAAGAGTCTTGGAAATATCTTCTTGTAGAAGGACGAGAACCTAAGAAAACCCTGGTGGCTAGAGTTCCTCTAGGACTATGATTTAGTGATAGTCTACACCCTTGGGAAGGAAAACGTGGTAACTGATGCTCTCAGTAGGAGTTCGGGTCAACAGTCTGTGAATGAGGTGACATAGTAGCTAGTCGCGTTGCATATAACCTTTATGGGTAGAGATGAAGTGGCTACTTCAAATCTATGACTATAACCCCCAACTCCTTCACTGATATTATGAGGTTTAGTTTGGGGACATTGATTGTGAGGCCTGACATGCTCAGATATCATCATGAGAGTTTCTTGAAGTATTTTCTGAAGGTGGATATCATGACATCCTCTTCATAGAACACACCATGGTAGCAATGATTCTACAAGAGGAGTTGTTTAGGGAGTTCTAAAAATATCCTCTGGTTGTACATCGTATAGTGGTGAAGTTGTACCAGGGCCTCTGATGTCTATACTGGTGGCTAGGGATGAAGAAAGTGGTGGTGGAGTTTGTATCATGATTCCATACTTGTTTGCAAGTGAATGTCGGGAATTAGGTACCTACAGGCTTAACTCAAACTCTTGAGGTGCCATAATGAAATTTGGATATTATATCCATGGACTTCATGACATGGATTCTATGTACGTCCTGGGGCTGCAATTCTATCTGGGTTACCGTGGACCGATTCACCAAGTCATCCCACTTCATATTCATCTGACATTAGGGATCAATAGGGAGATTGGTATGCCTCTACATATAGATGATTGTAAAAATTCATGGGGTTCCATCGACTATCGTCTCATATCGTGACATATGTTTAACATGCTACCGATAGAAGGGATTGTAGGAGGTCTTTAAGACTCAGCTACAGTTGAGCACCGCCTTTCATCCAGAAACAAATGTTTAGATGGAGCAGTCCATACAGACACTCGAGGACATGATTTGTGCTTGTGTCTATGATTTTTGGCAGCAGTTTGGGGGATCACCTACCATTGGTGGAGTTCTCATACCAAAGTAGTTTTCACTCCACCATCTACATGGATTAGTTTGAGGCCCTTTATGGGTGTACATGCAGATCACCACTATGCTAGATAGACCCAGGGGTGTCATCACTTATTTTTCAAGAGTTGGTATAGGATAACTCGTAGAAGGTGAAGATCATACAAGAGAGGATGTATACTACAGAGAGTCAAAAGAAGTCTTATGTTGATAGGAGACAAAGACCCTTGGTGATTCAGGTGGGATACCATGTCTTCCTATGGGTCTCACTCAAAAAATGATTATTGAAAGTTGTCCTAGGTGTCTAGCTATCTATGAGATTGATCATACCTTTCCAAATACTCATTAAAGTAAGTGTGGTGGTGTACCATCTAGCCTTTCCCCCAAAGTTGAACTGTGTGCATAATGTTTTCCATGTGTCATAACTGAGAAGGCATGTTAATGATCCATCACACGTTATCGAATGGGGTGAGATAGATATCGACAATGTGGTGATGTTTTTGGAGTACTTAGTGGTGATAGGGGACTGATAGGAGTGGGTATTTCATGGGCAGTCGATTCCTTTAGTATGAGTTTGTTTGTTTCATTGGAATCTTCTGGAGATAAATAAGAGTGGGAGGCTTAGAGATGTGCTCAGAACACTGATTTGAACCCCATGTTCTATTGTGTCTTTTGGGGATAAAAATCCCTATGGTGGTAGAATGTAATTAAACTGAAATTCCATATAATTTTTTTAAAATATCCGGGAGGCACATGATTCTGAGGCCCGGATATCCCAGAATGGAATTTTGAATTTTTTTAAGGTATATTTGGTAACCATGCATGCTGAATTTTCTATATTTTAAACCAGTGATCGGATTAAAAATATGGGGGAATTGTTGATTCCACCACACTGAGATTAATTTAAGGGAAACATTAGGTTGACTAGAAAGGGCTGGGAAAAAAATTAGATTTCATTGACATTAAAAAAAATAACTGAATATTATTTTATTTTTATTTTTTGAAAACCTTTGGACAAATGGTTATGGGACCGCGGTGCAACATCAAACCATTTATTGGCATGACAATATTTTTATGTAACCAAACTGTTCGAGAAAATTAAAAGAATGGGTAATGACACCGTTGAGAGAATTAAAGAGGTTTATTGATTATTATAATTAATGAACCACATTAATTGGGTGGTGCATTGATAATATGCTCACCCTATTTAATATGACATCAGTATTGGGTTTCAGGAGAGCTACTAGTGGATTCTCTGACGAAGCACCATTGACTCTCCACTCCAACAATGATCGGGATCGAGTGATGAACACTAGGGGAATCAAGGGGAGATGAGAATCGCCGAAAAATTCCTTCAGATGTGTACACATTCCCATCTTCTAAAACACCTTCCAACGTATACTAGGTATGGGGTTATATGCTTGATTTCTACCCATTACCCCATTCATTAATATTAGGAAGAACACGGATCAACCATCCAATGGGTTGATTCGTGTTTGATTTCTTAATGTGGGAGGATATTTTTGTGTTATATTTATAGGAGTTTTTATAATTAAAATATCCTTCCAAACATTTTATTCAAAAGGGTAGTGTATGTGCCAAACGAACAAGGCCATGAACCTCCACCAAACTTAGTTGTGGTGGCATTCTTTATCGACAACTAGATATTTTGGCGGAAAGGATGAACCAAGGGTGGTACAATGAAGGTGCCTTCCCGAGAGAACTGTAGGGATTGTCAAGAATAAAATTGGGCCACTAGAGATTCCCTGGTGGCCCACAAAAGCTTCGTCGACATGGCCACATTAGTGACTTAGTGAGGCGGCCGCCCGGACCCGCATGATGTGAAGGAACGGCGTCGCCTGAAGGCACCACGGTGTACAACGGGGTGACCGTCCTTCACTAGCCACAATGAAATAGGGAATCACTCTACATTGTCACGTCAAGGTTTAAGGTTGAGGCATTGAACTGCGATAGTGGAGATACCGGCATCCGCGAGTCTGTTGCGGGCAAGTCCATGTGGATGGACCCGGTGAATGCGGCACCATCTGGAATCATAGTTGAGCTGGGGAGCATGCTATGGTGGCACAAAACTAATGTAGGCCGTGGTGGAGGGTGGACCTGCAGACCGTGGGTAACACGTGTGACTATTCCATAGGGATCAGCCGGGAGAGTTAGTGACAGCTAGCACTACTGCCTTGAATTCCTGAATGGATTTCGCTATTCGTGATGGGAGCTGACACCCCCCTCATGGTCGGCCAGTGGGCCGAGCAATTCCATGGCCCAGGGGGTCGTGCCCATCCATGTGGTCCATGCCAAACCCACAGCCCAGTGGGCCAGACTGGGCCCAGTGGGTTTGGTCAGGTTGGATCGACCGGGTCGCACTGGACCCGGACCCCATTGGGCCCAGTTCCATTTTATTGGTCGTATGTCCTAAATCATACATCTTTTTTAGGAATCTTCAGTGGCTCCAGAACCCATAGTCCTATGTGGTCATTTTGAGAAACTCCACATGAATTTCATAGAATGTTGGAGTTTGTATAGGTTCAATTTTACTCAAATCTAATCAGGCTCTCAATAGTAAAATGCCTATAAATTACAGACTGGGCATCCGATTGATGCACCCTCTATTGAGTTGGAACCCTTAAGACATTACAGGTCAACGATTTTCTTATTTGTGAGAATTTGTGCTTGTTGAAATATGATTGACGGCTTGATGAGCGGTTTCCCAAGATCACTACATATAGATCCCTATGATAGGATGAGACTGAAAGACTACTGATTTTCAACTCTGTGTGAAATGATGGCCCACTAAGAAGCACCTCTGTGTGACTTGGTTGGCCCACAGTGGGGAGAAACTCTGTGTGACTTGGTAGACCAACTATACTCGATAGGAGGAGTACCTCAGTAGGCCACCATGGAGACTATCTTTGGGTGACCCCACAGACCCATGATACACGATTAGGAGGAGTACCTATGTAGTTCAAGGTCACTGGGAAGCGGCTATGTGTGACCCAGTTGGCCTGCTGTACTCAAAATAGGAGGAGTTCTTCAGTAGTCGAGGTGTTCGACAATGTGACTTGTGATTCTACTGTAAATACCATAGAATATACCAAGTGTGAGCTGTATTTTCTTGGTGCTAGTGATTGATATTATGCTATGTGGGTTTTCCTTTGTGGAATTCTAGGAGACCGTTGTGGTTCTTATGGTCCCTACTGGGTATTTTAATACCCACTCTTGAATGGGATTCTCCCGAAACATGTTGTCTCTTCTGCAGACAACAAACAGATTTGACTGAGACTTGGGGAGCCAGGACATAAAAGTGGAAGATGATGATAGTTGAAATGGAGAGTACTAGTGATGAGATATACCTACCCTTCATGTATGATATTTGGCAGATGACCTCAAGAGTTGTTTTCCATTTTTTGTGTTTTTTCCATTTTAGTTGGGCTTGTATTCTGGCACATTTACATTAAGCTGTACTTGTACTCATAAATTCAGTGGTATGATGTTTCCCTTTTTTGAGTGGGGACTTGGTTGGGCATGTGTGCACATAGAGGTATCCTGGAAAATTCCTTGCACTTGCAGGTTGATGCCTTCGGCGCTAGTCGCCAGCCCTTGGCCTTGAGGAGGCGAGCTTGGGGTAGTCATGGCACGGGCCCTGGGGGGCGGGTCATGATATAATGTATCTAAAGATTATGACTCTATTAAAATTACTACATATGACCTGTTATTATAAAACCAGATCCACTAAACCAAATTTACATAATTATTATAAAGTTGAACACGAATTTTATTATATATGAATTCTTATGAAAAATTATATATGTATTGTACCACATTCATGTTTCACCTCTAAAATCTGTCTCAATATAATTTTTCCCTCTTGAATTCATCCTTCTAACTAAGATATTACAAATTAGTTATTAATTAACAAATTATGTAATCCAATTTATAATAATACCACTTTTTAATATCATAAAAATAATAAATTTATAAATTATGGAAACACATATTCTATTCAACTGAATTATTTTTATTATTATAATATAATCATAAACTAATACATGTTAGTGTATATAATTGAATAATCTATATAATCTATTTGGTTTTATATAAATATTAACTTTTATTTTAAAAATTTAAATTATATTTTTTATATTAAACACACAGAATTCCAATTTTTTTAATTTCCCATTCAAATAATATACAAAAAAACATTAAACCAACGATATTAAATTATTATACAACTCAATCAAATAAAAATAATTAAAATAGTACACTAATAAGTAAAATAAAACATTCCTCGACCACTAATGTTTCATAAAACATTAATCGATCAATATAAAAAAGATGGACTTTTCATTAGGGCTCTATGAGTTAAAAAGTTCTATCTTATGGTTTTTAGTTACATTAATTGGATATATCCCCTTATACCATTTTATATAATGGATTAGGATTAATTTAGTTATTTTAATAAAAAAATAAATCTTCATAAGAAAATGAATGAATATTTCCACAATACAACTCTACAATTTTAAAATTATAATAATATTTTTTTTAATAATTAATTTAACAAATATAAAAATATAACATTCTTTCAATTAATTCATGTTATAAAAGGTAATGTATATAGGACTCTAAATTTACTACTTCATGGATTATTGTGGTTTTACCTTTGATTTTATTATCATACGGGTTCTGAATTTGAAGGTTCTATTAATCATTAAATTTAGCATTTTCTTTCACACTAGCCTCATGTTATTTTATATTAATATTATTCATACTAATGGTTATATATTTGTATGATGAATGATCGATAGTGAAATTTTTTTGATCAGTTATGAATATCAAAAATTTCTTCGTTTTAATATATATCCCCTACTAAAATTATTTTACATTTTTATCATTTTTTTGATAAATAAAAAATTAATTTTCCAATATAGGAGAGAGAATTTTATACATGTTGTTGTAATAAATATTATGGCTTCAATAAAATATATTAATATTATATAAATAGGTCATGTTTTATGATAAACTACATTCTCTTATAGTGAAGAGGATGAAATAAATTTTAGGATGTTTAAAAAAGTATAATGGTTAATATAGTTATTTTTTATTATAGTCTATAACAATGTTTAATAAGATGTGGAGAAATAGACTAAAAATGGATCACTATGAGATGTTAGTATTGGAAATAGTTTCAAACCATATGTAGTTGGTATTTTGGTAGATTTCTAGATTCATGGGATAATTATATATATAATTATGAGGTAGAGGTTAATGAATAATATTTTCATTAATTTTAGTTAATTATTATTGGTATATGATTTCAATTGTCACAACCATAATTATTCTTTTATATTTCAATGATAATGGACAACTTGATTTGAAAATATATATTATGTTGACATTATTCTCTACCATCATTGAGAATGGTCAATTTAAATTGCATTGAAATAATAAAATCATAAATTATTGAATATAATTTTTATTGATTAATTATATATATGGTGAATTCCTTGGTATATATAAAATGGGAATAATAAAAAACCAGTTCCTTGATTTTTTCATTCCTACAAAATATTTTGTAACTCTATCATCTCCATATTAATTATTTATATTAATTTTTTGCTATTATTTCTATTATTAATGTATTTTAATAGTTTATATTTTTATTTTGTTATTTATTTTGTTATCAGAATCATTAATTGTTAATAAAATTGTTATAATTATAATATTTATTTTGAAAAATAGTTGGATACCATAAATAGAAGCGTTGATAATAAAGATTCTTGGAGAATGATGAAATATCTATAATCTATCATTTCCTTCCACTTCATCTTTTTTAACCAAATAACATAGGTCTTACGAGACAATGTACTATTCATTCGGTTTTTAGATTTTTCTACACTAAATATTTATATAACTTCAAATATGATGCTATCTATAAGATTAGGGATTGTGAATTTTATTAATGATGAGATGGAGAAAATAAAAATTTAAAATGGACATTTTCTTTGGGAACACAAGAGTATAGAAGGTGAAGACATTGTATTGTACAAAAATGAATATCATTTTCATGCCATATCACAATTCAATGAATTTTTCATATATTACAATATATTAAAAATAGAATTTATTTATATTGAAACTATAAGTGGGATAGTTCAGAAGGATTGGGAGGAGTGTTCAGTAATGAATATAAAGAGATTTTTTTTGGATTCTCAAAAACCCACTCACCTAATCACTATATAGGTTTCTAAGAAGTTTTGGGTGTTCTGTTTTTTTTAATACTCATAAAAAAGTTCTTTTCAATAATTTAATTTTTTTAAAAACATTTTTTAATGTGAAAAGATATAGATATTATTTATAGTTATTTTTCTATTGACATATTATATTTTCTTATATTTGTGCCTTTAATTATATTTTCTTCTCTAATATATTGATATAAAAATAAATACAATAGCATCTTCTATAATTATTAGTTTTATAATTTCACTACACTAATCAATGGAATAATGTGTATTTTTACATGTTTTTATTGACTTACATGTAACATTACAAAGGGATTAATATTGTAAAATCAATGGGGTAATTATTTATTATTAAATATTGACAATGAATTGAATTTAAATATTAATATTAAATTAATATTATTTTAATTATTTAGATCAATAGAACACAATTTTTGTTATGGGGATACATATAGGTGGGATAATAATTATCCCATTCATATTTTTTCTTTTTGATATACTGATATATAGACTCATTGTCACTTCATTATAGTTTTTCAGAATAATTAATTTCCCAATCACTGATATAATACGTAGTGAATTTTTGAATGTTTTTTCTAAAATATTTCATTTTAATATATATATATATATATATATCTTTTCACCAAGTAAACAACTAATTTTATTATAAAATAATTTAACAAGAAGTAATGAATAAATTTTATGGAATAATAACACATTCTTATACTATAAATTTTATTCGTTTATAATATTAATTTTAATTATCATATTTATATTTTCGTAAATATAATATTTGATAGAATAAGAATATAAAAAATTTTAATTAATTTTTCATACTTAATTTTAAAAATAAAAACCTTTTATAAAATCAATTTAAAAAATATATATTCAAATGATCCCATATGATGAGATAAAATAATGATTCTATATTTAAAAATTCATTAATACCTATATAAGAAAATAAGAAGAATAAAAAAGATACAATTTTTTTACAATGATCTGCCCCAATGTGAGTGCCCACACCCTATCGTGTCCAAATTCATATTGATCCATGGATTTAAATATAACTCTATTTTGTAATGGGCATAAATACATTACATTTCGAATAAATGTTTTGAGTATATTTTAACTACTTATTAATTGGGTTTGGTATCATCTACATCCAAAAAATGATGCATGGCATTATTTTGGTTTGAACCACTAGTTATTTTGGATACCTGATACACACTCAGGTATGAATGAAACCTCAAATATACCACCGGATGTGTCAGTGTCAACGAGGATACATTCATCCTAAAAGTATTTTATACCTAAAATGATGTCAATTTGGAAACAATGAAGTCTCTTCCTCTCAACTATGCATATGAAATACATTCTTATATAAGAGGGAATATATTCATGAAATTGAACCCATTCACCTTCATCAAGAAGGACCTAGATTAATAGTAAATCATATCATATTACTTTAGATTTTTTTTAATGTTATATTTCTCATAGTTTATTTCCTTTGGATATTTTCTACCATTAATATAGATGATCCTTAGTGTGGAAAAGTATAGACTTCTTGAGTTCTCCATTCATAAACACTATTTTTCATATCAATTTCATTAAATTACGTACACATATATACATTTATATTATTTTTAAAATGAATAAATTAAATTACCTATATTCTTGATAATTTCTATTTTTTGGGAAGAATAGTTTCCATGATCAGAAATTACTACAAATATTTTAATTTCAAATATCCTAGGAAATTTCTAGGGATCCTATTCTTTCATCTCGATTTTATTTCCATTCAAAATAAATTGTATTTCAGAATGAATTGTGTATTTGAACTACATTACATGTTATTTTTTATTTTAATAATGCAATAATGTAACGCCGTGATCCCAGAAGCCCGAAGCTGGTGTTTTATTTTAATACATTGGCATGATTATGAGGAATAATTTTTTTAAAGACTGACCGATTTTACAGTCTCGGAAAATAGATTACATACATGAATGTTACATTGAATATTAGAAAAATAAAACACAACATCAATTATACTTTGAGAACGCCATTAGTCCCATATCATAACCCTGCTTATCATCATAATACACTTCTTAGAATCTTGGGAAAGTAAAACATAATAAAGGGGTGATCTCAAATTCTCAGTAAGGGTATGAAAAACAACTGAAGATAACATAAAAATTTGGCATGGTAAATAATTTAATGTCACATGAATTTACAAATAATAAACATTAAAAATTTATAGCAGGAATATGAGATGAGTAAATAATGTCATAATAAAACATAGTCATGTTTATTCTACTAGTTGAATAACCACATGAACCATCAATAATATTTTCATAATAAGGGAATGTATAATTCGGTACATTCTGAAACATTTTATTATGGCCTTGACCAAGACGTCTAAAAATGATTAAGGCCTAGACCAAAACCATAACAGAAATTGGGAAAGGCCTCAGCCAATTCCACATCTAATTGTCTCATGAGACCTACCGTTGCACTGATGAGCTGCAGTGGGCTCCACCCACCCCTTACTAAGACTAATACATTCCTTATATGAAAATGTTGAAACATTACTTAAACATTCGTATTAAATCTAGCATATGAAATGTCAATACTTTAACCATAAACCATTAATGGTATAAAAATAACACAACCATAGTCAAACATATAAAAAAACCTTCAATACAATATGGATGATTTGTATAATAATAAATAAACATTGATCATGAATAATACCCCATAAAGGATGTTGACATAGTTGAAAATGATCAGTAAAAATATTTGAGAGAAATATCCCTTTTTCATGAAATCATTTAAAATTAATATTAAGGAATTCATTTAAAATATAGTTTTGAATCAATGTGTCCCATACCACATGGAAAACTCTGAAAGGAATTAAAAATTTAAAACATTATTGTTCATATGAATAAATCCTTAATACAATTTTGGAAACATGGCAATTTATGAGAGAGTTTTAAAAGAATAAATATTCAAAAAATTTAAAATGATGTTTTAGTAAAAGAGTCCCTAAAAAATAATAGCTTTTAAAACTCTTTTAGGAAACATTTACATGGATAATAAATATGTTCCAGTAGATACTCACGTAAAAACAACCTCAGATAATAACGAAATTGTGAAATCAACCCTAACCTTGCACATTCGCTTCATTGAGGGTACATTTAACCTCCTATATAATTATCATAGTATGTTATTAAAATTTAATATAATTATATTAATATTTATTATATCATACATCATTCATTTATGACTGTATACTACCCCTTTAATAATTATTTCCATGTTAAATTAACATTTTGGCTAACAATCGCTTCCTTTATCGTATGTGTTTTAACATGTTATTCTTGATCGTATCATTTAGATAATGATATACATAATTATAGAATATTACAAGTTATTTATATATCATATAATTTTTTTATATAAATATGTATAGTATATAGATATATGAAATGTAAAACACTATTTATTAAGACGGTAGGCCGTATGTGCGCATAAACATTGTTTCCATTTTCATATCGTATTGAATGGATGTATGTTAATATGATATATGTAAGTACATATATAAATACATATATATATATATTAATTAAAATCATTATTTCATATATTACATACTTATTAATAATATATATTTTATAATCATCGATGAATGGTGAATGTGGAAATGAATCTCATCGCCTCGTGGAGACAGTAAGTCATACGTACACACGACTGACGATGTCATTTCCATAATGAAAAAAATGTGTGACAATTGAAGGTATATTAATATTACATAGATATCATAATTTTATTTTTATTATTTTTATACATATTACTCATCATTATATCCATCCAAATAACATACTGTTGACTAACAAATTACACCACAACGTGGAGACGGTAAGTCGTACTTACGCACGCATGGTGACATTATCATTCATAGGATGGATAGAATAATTAATATGGTTGGACCATTTTATAATACCATAACATAATGGGTATGTTACAAGAGTTATTAGTTTGGCATGGAAACAATAATTAAAGGGAAAGTTGAAGAAGAAAATAACATGAAAGAGGGTGGTGAGATTATTACCTCTTCATCGGGTGTTTCCTTTTGAGTTGAATAAAAGTGCTACATAGGTTGGCTTTGTGATAAAATTAAGGACTCTAGGTTTATTTGAGGGATGTTGGGAAGATATTAGGCCAGGTTCTGGCTGATACAAAAGGATTTGGAGGTTTTATATTCAGAGAATGGAAATTGTCCTTTTATAAGATTGGTGAGGGTCACTTTAGGAAAAGCTTGAAATATTATTTTATAATAAAATAATATTCGGTTTCTAATGGCTCAAAAATTATTTATTTCTATGATAAGGTGGTGATGGGTCAAATCCACTCCAAAAATTGGTTTTGGAAATGTTTAGGTCAACATATTAAGCTTATCTTTTAGATTTAACTCTTAGTTAAATTGTTTAACTTTTACCGTCTGAGCTTGTATTCATCCACTATATGTTTAATAAAGTTACTCTAAACATCTAAGAGAACCTCAAGTGGTTATTTAATGACATATATAAAATTATTTAAGTCCTTTTTCCCAAACATTGATTTTTAGGAGTATTATATTATTTAATAATATAAGATTTATTTTAAATACAAATTTATGTCAATTTTGACACTATTTAGTATTTGGATTATGTGAAATTAATAACAACTAAATTAATTCAAACAAGATATATTGAATCAATTATTACATGTCATATTCACCTAGAAAATTCTTGAATGTCATTAAAACGTTGAAATTATATTTATTTTAATTTTTATAAAACCATTTATTTGATTATTTCATAAAATATGTAACTACGCCATCATCATTGTGTCATAAATAAATTTAATGATTTAATGTCCAAAAATTATAAATAAAATACTATTATGTATGAAATATTATTATATTTCTAATTAATATTTATAGTTTAAATGATAACTTATATAACACCTTGTAAAAATTGTTTTACTAAAAGATATATGTTTTTGTCAATTTTGTCTTTACATTAAATTAATTAATATAAAATACCATTATCACTCTCAATTGGCTCTGAGTGGTCCCAAAATATAAAAACCGATGCCCATGGATAGAAATGTATCAATAAATAGTAATAAGACAAATTTTAAGTAATTTAATATAATAATAATAATAATTGTTTACCCTTATTTTCCATATATTCATTTTAACCATGGTAAATAAAATATTAACTGATGTAAATATTCATAATGTTTAAAAACAAAAGATACATATTTACAAAATTTGGAAATCATGATTCCGAATATGGAATCTATTTTTCAAAATTCAAAACACCTAAGTGGAAAAAATTAATTTAAAATCAATTCTCGTTGTCAATGCCAAAATGTAGGTTTCTAAAAAAGTAAAAACTATCAAAAGATTGACATATGTTTATGTAAAATTTAAATGTGAAATTACATATAATGACCTAAATTATATTAAATAATAAAAATATAATCTAAAAATACTTCAAAACAATTCAAATACATAATTTATCACTGTAAATTATTTCTATTAAAATGTTATGTCCTATTAAAACATAATAATTTTCACTATTTATCAAAATAAGAAAGTTATCAGAAAAGTACAAAACATTTATCCAAAATAGATAATTATATCCTTATTTTAAATAATAATTTAATATCATTAAATTTAATGTATAATGGTGTCAATTATTTGTTTTGAAAATGGTTCAACATTAATAGGATGTAAAAATTCATTTTTTGAAAAACAAATCTTTTATCTAAACAAATGAATTTTTTCTTATATTATGTCTAATAAACACATAATACAGATGTTAAAATTCTATAGATTATATAAGATTCAAAATACAGTTAATACTATTCATAACTGCTTTTTGAACGACTAGTTTGGTAAGTGGTTGTGCGCTCGAACTGGGTGTTGCATGTAGCGTAAGCTATTGAATATCATTAATGAGATAACGTTCTATGAAATCTTGTGGTGTTACATTTTCTCCTTCTTAAATTAATTGTTTTCTCACAATTTTAAATTTTTCTTCAAAAATAAATGGTCAAAAATTGAAAAATACCTTTGCGGAAACCCACATCCGGAATTGTGTTAAAAAATTTGGTCTTAATAGGAGTGAAAGAGAAATGAAAGAGTCACCACCTAATTATGATCTCTATTAGGAGAACATTGGTGGAAATTAGAGACACATAATTCGAGGAAAAACATAAATATTTATAGGGAGTGATTGTGGTCATCAATGACAAACAATTTTAAAATTGAGGGCCTCAATTCCATAAATCTATGATGATTTAAAATATCATTGGTTCAAAAAAACATTATGTATTAGGATAACCAATTTGTGGTCTTAAGATCCCTTCCCTGATGTTTAAGAATTAATTTATTGATATAATAAGAGGAAAAAATATATATGACAAGTAGAGCATCATTTTTCAACAAATTTCTACCACAAACTCATCTTTCACTTCGAAAGATAATATATAAAATATTTTATTTATCCTAATTTTATATTGTTTTAAAAAATTGAATTCATAATTTATCTATCATAGTATTTAAAAAAACTACATTATAAAAACCCATGCATTACGCAGGTCAGTGGTAGATGATTCCCCCTTGTCACATTCCATTTGCGGGTTTAAGTCTCGCGGCCTTATCGGATGCAACGGGTTGTCACCCGACCTCCAGGTTTTCCTTTTTATGAAAATCCAAAAATAATCACGAGAAATTATTTAAACTTAATTTAGTATCCAATTTCAATCTTAATCTATTAAAACCATTAGACATATCCAAAATACGTCTTTCCAAACTCACTATCCAAAATTTATAAGGAAGGAAAACACAATAAATATCCTTTATGCCATATAAAAACATGTGAATACCATCATAAATTATTATTTTAACACACGGTAACAACCTTAATTATCATATAACAGTATTTATTACATTTATGATTTATTATTCCTTATAGAATAATGGATATACTCCTTATATCCAAAAATTTTGTAAACTCCTACAATGATGGAATATACAAATCATTAATCAGTTACAAGGTAGTTAAGAATATCTAATATAATTTATCAAATTAATCATATTTTTTCCCAAAATCACTATGTTAGTATCAATACCAAATTATGTTTTATCATTCCTTCAACCATGTATTTATCAAAACGTTTAACTTTTTATTAATTCACATTTATTTTAACAATATAAGGTTAAATCCTTAATGAAATAGTACTTTAGTTCAATCCTTATATTCCCTATAATTATTATAACATGTACATAATTAATACAATACCCAAATGAATCAATACACTAATAAAAACATAAGAAGTATAGTCATTCCTATTCATCTTCCGGAGTATCATAACTTGATTGTTATCTAATTGCAGCATTTGGGGTATACTCTGATGATTTGGATATTGATTCACGTAGTGTCCCAAGTCATTATAGATGAAGCATTGTACATTTAAAACCTTTTTCTTACCCTAGAAATCAAGTAAATTTTGTCCCTTTGATCCATACATATAATAAAATCTCATTAACTTCAAGAATTTACCTAAGTGATTCTTTCCACAGTTATCACATATGGGAAAAAACATCATTCCCCTATTCCCTTTATCTAATTATCTATATTCCATTCTTTTCTCCTCTTGCATCCCTTCAAATCCATTTGACTCATTGAATTTATTACTTATCTTATTAACACATGATACTATATCTTCATATGATGAGAATACATGGGTGACTATTTCCCTTCGAAACGATGGCTTAATTCCATGAAAGATATGATCCATTTTAGTCTTTGGATCATGAGTATGCCTGTAGTTCTCACTCCTTATACTAGGAACCATTTCTAAATAATTCCATACACTGTGTTAGTTTATGGATCGCATTGAATTATTCCAGACATGTAAAATACCTATCTTAAATTGAAAAAATTATGTATACAATCTATAATCATAAAATATTTTCTTTTGAGGTGGTATTTAATCCCAAATCCTTCATAATGTCTTGTAATGACAATGTGAATTACACTAAGCATATCCTGTGGGAGTGTCATAAACAAGAGTGTAGAAAATCCCATTATCTTGTACCAAGATACCTCGGGTCATGCCCGAAATACCTTGTCAGAGTTTTCAATCCTAGGTATATCTGTGCCAGAGCCGCCTCTACCTACTTGTATCCATACTTGGATTCATTTCATAGAAAATACACAAAATCTCTACACTAAAAAAATTCTAGGATGTTCTTCTATAATAATCATCAATGATTATCTAAGGGTTATGATTTCTAATCAGAGTTTTTCTAAACCTAGGTGTGAAGGTTTGTACTAAACTTATACTTATACCAACTATAACACCATGACTCCAAAATCCCAGAGCTGGTGCATTATTTTAATACCTTGGTGTGATTACAAGGAATCAAGTCCCGAAGGAACAATCAGTTTAATAGTCTTGGAAAATAGATAACATATATTAATGTTACATTAGTAATAAGAAATATAAAACACAACATAAATTATATTTTTCGAACGCTAATAATCCCCTAGCTTAACCCTACTTATCAATCATAATACACTTCATAGAATCCTGGGAAAATAAACCATAAGAAAGGGGTGATCTCAAATGCTCAGTAAGGGAAAGCAATTAAATAGAAGATAACATATACATTAGACATGGTGAATATTTTAAAACACATTCATTTATAAATAATAAACAGGAACACTTTATGGAAGGAATATGAGATAAGTAAATAATGCCATAATAAAATATAGCCACGAGTATTCTACTAGTCTAATAACCACATGAACCATCAATAATATATTCATAATGTGGGAATGTATAATGAAGGACATTTTGAAAAAATTTGTCAAGGCCTTGGCCAAGATGTCTAACAATGATTAAGGCCTAGGGCAGAACCATATATCAAAAAAATAGGAAAGGACTCATCCAATTACACATCTAATTGTCTCATCGGACCAACTGATTCACCTAGAAGCTGTAAAGGGCTCCACGATTTACATACTAAGTCCAATACATTTCTCATAATAGAGGGTTGAAAGAAAACATTAATATTCATATTAAGAATAGCATACGAAATGTCTATACTTTTACTATAAACCATGAATGCTAGAAAAATAACACATCCATAGTCAAACATAACACAAAACCTTCAATACAATATGGATGATTTTTATCATATTAAAGCATCCTCGATCAAGAATAATTTCATGAAAAGGATGTTTACATAGTTGAAAATGATGAGTAATAATCATTGAGAGAAATTTCACTTTTTCACGAAGTGATTTAAATGTCATGTAAATGATGTCATTTAAAAGACAGTTCTGAATCAATGTTTCCCATAACACTTTTAATCTTTTTAAAGTAATTAACATTTTAAAAAATTCATGTCCATATGAATAAATATTTAAATCCCTTATAAAAACATGGATATTAATGAAAATGGTTTAGAAAAATAAATATTTAAAACATTTAAATTGATGTTTTAGTAAAAGTTATCCTTAAAAATAATAACTTTGAAAACCCTTTATTCAAACATGTACATAGATAATAAATATTTCCCAGTATATACTCATGTAATAACAACCTCGAATAATAAAGATATTGGGAAATTAACCCTTATCTTGCACTTTTCATTGGTGGAGGGTACGATTAACCATATTAATAATGACCATAGTATGCTATTAAATTATTCCTGAACCATATTCATATTTATTACATCATAAATTATTCATTTATGACTTTATACTATCCATTTATGAATTATTTTCATGTTAAATTTAAATTTCGGGTAATAATCACTTTCATTATTGTACGTGTTTTAACTTCTTATTCCTGATTGTATCATTTAGATCATGTTTAACATACTTATAGAATATAACACATGATTAATATATCATATATATTTAGAATATAAATATATAATTTATATATATATATGAAATTTTAAACACAGTATATGGAGATGGTAGAACATACGTACGCATAAACGATGTTTCCGTTTTCATATCATATTGAATTGAAGTTAGTGAATAATATATATGTAATTTCATACATTCATTCATATATATATATATATATATCTATTCAGTATAATTACTATTTCATATATTACATACTTATTAATAACATATATTTTTATAATCATCGTTGAATGGTGAATGTGGAAACGAATCTCATCGTGTCGTGGAGATTATAAGTCGTACGTACACACGAGCGACGATGTCATTTCACTAATGATCAAAATGTGTGGAATTGGATAGTTTATTTTTTTTCTAGAGACATTATAATGTTATATACATTATTTATATACATATTACTCATCATTATATCTATTCAAATAACATTGTCTGGAATAATAAAATTACACCATGGTGTGAAGATGGTAAGTTGTACGTATGCACACATGTTGAAATAATCATTAATAGGATGGATAGAATAATTAATATGGTTGTACCATATTTGTAATTAACATCATAGTAGGTAGAGGGTACTAGATTTATTATTTTGTTATGGAAACAACAAATAAAGAAGAAGTGGTAGATGAAAAGAACATGAAAGAGGGTAGTAAAATTGTTACCTCTTCTTCGGGTGTTTCCTTTTGAGTTGATCTAAAGGGCCTCATAGGTAGGCTTTCAGATCAATTAATGTACTATAGGATTATTTGAGAGATTTTGGGAGGATATTTGGGGAGGGGTGGTCCAAGCCAAATGGATTTTTATCTGTGATTTTGATAGATGTGGAAGTTCCCTTTTATAATATATATGAGGGTCACTTTAGGAAAAACTTGAAATATTATTTTATAATATAATAATTTTATGTTTCTAATTGTACATAAAAAATTTATTTCAAGGCTATGGTGGAGATGGGTGAAAAACCACTCAACCAATAGGTTTTAGAGAGTTTAAGTCACAATATTAACCTTATCTTTTAATGTGTCTTCTTGTATTCTTACACTAAATTTTTAATAAAATTGATCAAAACATCCAAAATAAAATCAAGTGTTTCATTAATATAATATATAATATTATTTAATCACTTTGGAAGAACCATAGGTTTTTAGGAATAATAAATAATTTTATAATATAATATTTGTTTAAAAAACTCATTTAGGTCAATTTTGTCACTATTTTGTATTCGATTTATGTGAAAGTCATCACAACATTATTACTTCAAAAAAAATAGATATAATCAATCCTAATGTTTGAAATGCGCCTAAATAATTAGTTGATGTCATAAAAACCATGAAATTATATTTATTTTATATTTATAATACTACTTATTTGATTATTTTATTAATATGGTAATTATTTCTTCATCATTGTGTCATAAATAAATTTCATTATATAATGTCCAAAAATATTCAATAAAATAACATTATGTTGGAAATATTTTTATCTTTGTAATGAATATTTATAGTCAAAATGATAACTTAAATAACACCTTGTAAAATTTGTTTTACGAAAAGATATATGGTTCTGTCATTTCTGTCTTTACTTTAAATTAATTAATATAAAGCGTTGTTATAACTGTAAAGTGGCTCCATGTGCTCCAAAAATCGACTCAATGATGTCTATGGTTGGAAATTGTATCACCCAATATAAATAGGACACATATTAGGGTAATTTAATATTATTATTATAATATTTGTTTACCCTTAATTACAATATATATTCATTAACCACGGTAAGTAAAATATTTAATGATGTAAATATTCATAATTTATAAATATAAAAGTTACATATTTACACAATTTGGAACTCCTGATTCCAAATATGGAATCCATTTTTTCAAATTTAAAACACCTATTAGGCAGAAATTAATTTAAAATCACTTCTTGTTGTCAAAGACAAAATGCATGATTTTAAAAATTAAAAACTATCAAAATATTGACATGTGTTTCTGTCAAATTTAAATTTTAAATTACATATAATGACCAACATGTATTAAATTATAAAAATATAATGTAATTATACTTCAAAATAATTTAGATTAAAAATTTAACAATATAAATTATTTCGATTTAAAAAGTTGTTTTCTATTAAAACATAGTATTTTTCACTATTAATCAATATATGAAAGTTATCAGAAAAGTAACAAAACATTATACAAGCTAAATATTTATAACTATATTCTAAATAAGAATTAAATTTCATTAAATTTAATATATATAAGTGTAAAATATTGGTTTCAAAAAGGATTCTCTATTAAAAGGATGTAAAATAGCATTTTTGGACAAATACTTCTTTTATCTGAAAAAATAATAATTTGTTCTTATATTATATCTAAGAAACACATAATATGTATCTTAAAATTATATATAGTATATAAGATTCAAATTGCAGTTAATACTATTCATAACTTCTTTTTGAATGGCTAGTTTGGTAAATTATGGTGTGCTCGAACTCGATGTTGCATGTAGCGTATGCTATTGAATTACATTAACGATATAATGCACTATGAAATCGTGTGGTGTTAAAAATAACGACAAATGATTTAATAATATTTTATTATATTTTAGAAACATTAAAACCTCATAATGTAAGGAAATATTATCACAAAAATGATCTTTTGAACTCCAAATCATCCTTGTGATGAAATCAAGACTATATAACATCAATATGTGAAATTATAATTACCTAGATAATTAAACATTAATATTATTCTTATAAAGTTGTATAATGACTCAAGCATCAGTCAAATTAACTAATAAAAAGGTTGCATGACTTTGATACAGTTCAATAATGAATCCTAATGACTTTTTACCCTACCACATTTCACTCATCCCCCTAAATGATTCATAATATAGTCTAGAATGACTCTAATATAGTGTCAAATGAATCCCACATAGATATGGAAAGACTCATACATTGATATCGATATATTATTAACAATATATATTTATTGATATACAGTTCCAATTAATATTTTACACAGAGTATGAAAAAAATGTCATCATTTTCAAAGGAAATCATATATTAATAAACAATATATATTAAATTTTAAAAACATTATTAGATATTTATAACAAACTAATAACATCTATATATATATTCTAAGGAATAAATTATCATTCATAAATTAAAAGGAATATAAATCCAAAATTTCATGGTTGGATTTATCTCCTCAATTGAATTGGTTTCAAGAAAAACAACTATTTAATATATATATATCTCATTCTAGAGAAAAAAATCATTGGGTGGAAACCAATGTAATGTTATTAATAACTTGATATCATTTATAGTTAATTTATTGAATTTTTTATGGGTTCAAATTAATTATAACAATTTTAATTGATTTTTCAAATAACAAATGAAGTAGTTTTATTCTAACTAATATAATTTCTGAGTATAATATGATTTTATTTATATGATACTTTTATAGTTTTATGAAATTTAATTTTTTAAATATATATCATTTTTTTATCATCATTTCAAATACATATTACTTTGAATATAACAATATATTCTAAATGTATTGATTTTGGGTGAGTAGTAAATAATATTTATTTTCATAAATATAATTATTCATTTTAAAAGTATTTGAAAAGGCAATATTTTGATATGATCTAGTTTCAATTTAACATTAACAAAAATTTATAAAAAAATTCAATAAATTTCACAATAATTTTTAGTAAAAATGATATTACATTTTTTATCTTAAAAATCAATTTCTACAAAAAACACTTTATATTTCTATTTTTTGTTATTATATAAAATTTATTTAATTACAATATTATATTTTGGTTCCTGAAAAATGGTTTTCATATTTATAATATATAGGATTCAATTTTTTTAATTATTTTTATTTTATTTATGGTCTTAATGAATAGTTACCATGTTAAATTTATATCAGATCAGTAAATAGTAAACAAGTTAATTAGGGTTATTTTTTATAAGGTACAAATATAATATTTTAATTCATATTGATTGTGAGTATTTATAAAATATTCCCCATAGATTCTAAATTTCATATATTTAGTGCCACCAAACCAGGAGTGAGAAACTTATTATGGTTAAATGTTAGGAATAATTAAAAGAGTGACACTCCCCTCAATTATAAAATAGAACCTCATATCTTCAATTATTTATAATAATTAGGACCAATATATAGGTCATGATCTATGGTAATTATTTTTGAACTATAATACATGGGTTCTGGAGGTATATTTCTTACGAAAATACCAGTATAAAAGGACTAATGTGAAATTCAAAATATGTTATCTAAATAGGAGGTATAACAATTATCCAAGTTATTTTTTGATTCTTACATATTGTACCAACATATAAAATGTCTTATTCCTAATGATATATTAAAATAATTATACCAAATTTACTAAAATGTTAACATATTTATAGTATAATACATTTTTTCATTTTTTCCACGCTATTGGAATTGAAAACATAGTGTGTGTGTTTGTTTTATATAACATCTCCACGAAGTGATGGGTTTTGATTTTCATCACCGAATATTAAGGATTTTTATAAGAATAAATCTATATAATATATATTAAATATATTAAATTATTTCTATTATGAAAAATTATGACAATAAATTCTTCCATTCCCTTCCATATATCGAAAAATTTAAAAATGGTTGTGTGTGTGTGGACTATAATCCCCTCAAGAGATGGGAATAATTTTTCATTACATTTCTTAATTAACAGTTCCAATATTATAATTAATGTAAAAAATTTATAATTTTGTAAGTAATATTATTTTCATATTATCTAATAAATAAAACATTGATCATGGTCATCCTAAAAATGTTGTTTTTCGATTATGAGCTGAACATCTTAAAAACATTGGAGATGAACATAAATCATGTATTAAATATATATGAAAATAAAATAAATCTTATCATTATATTTTAATTAACCTAAAAAATTTCTCAAAAATAAATAAATAAATAATATATATCTACTATAATAATGTTTATGGCTGTATGTGGTGACTCAAACTCAATGTAAGGGATTTTATTTAAAATGATCATTAATTTTGAATTTTTTTTCCTTGAAACACTTTTAAATCCATATATATAGTTATAAAAATATATCTATAATGAAATTATTATAGAAATGTTTTTTATAAGTTCAATTTATACTATTCTTAAAAATTCTTATAGTGGTATAATAAGGAATCATTTTCTCATTTTTCTATACAAGATATTTTATGAAGAAAGATGAGAGGATTTTTATAACATATGTGGATCAAATGATGGATCCAACCATCATGAACAATATTATATAATATGATTAATATTCCATTTTTAATTTTATTTCACTAAATAACATATTTTAATTTATTCTATTAATTTTTCATTTTATTTAATTTTACTGTAAAATAGACTTTTTTACTTATTATTACGTGAATCCATTATGTCCTTCTACATATTTGTCAAAATGAAAATTTAATGGGATATTATGATCAAAATGGATGATTATAAGAGTTTTATTAATGGATTATTCATTGAATTTTTTTTTCATGATGGGTCAGACATATATAAATCTACAATGAATTGGGAAGTTGTTATGTTCTCATGGAAATAAATATTGGAATAAGCAATGTAGATTATTCCTTTAATAAGACTACCATTGTGTGTGATTGTAATAGTGATCTTATAATGATATCTATGGGTACATACATGAATTCTACATGATTGAAATTTCTTTTTCATGCATTTATTTTAATTTTCCATTATGTTGTGATTATATTATTTAAATTGAAATTATATTCCCTTTTAAATGGTGGAAATATTATTTGTGAAGAAAATGTTTCCCTGAGTACTAATGTTTTAAAAAAATCAAACATGATAATGAATTTTTCACTAGGATTTCTTATTATATGTTTTATAATATACATTTGGAATGGATTTTGATTTAATGTGTATGGAAATTACTATTTTTTAGTCAATTTTAATTATCTAAAATAGAAGTTATCTTAGGGGGTACATGATTCTCAAAATGGACTACAAGGTATTTTATAATTTATATCACAATCATGGATTTTTTAGGCTCATCCAAATTTTGTAAACTAAATCACCACACTTATCGAAGAGAAGGATCATTAGAAATGTCTATCTTCATACTATTACTAGTCATCTTAAAATAAGTAGACATGTATGGAAAAAAGCATAATATAAACATCAGATTCATATTTGGTGTAAAAAATTATGTGTTTATTTGAAGTGTCCATGATTTATTATTAGGTATTTATATGTAATATTTTTTTAAATTAATATTTTTTTGGGTTTTACATTTGAATATTCCTATATTAATGTCTACATGTTTCCTTTGAGACCTAATTCTTCATGGATATCACAGGACACCAAATATAATATATGAAAAATATTAATATAAATTTAATCACACACACACATGTTATATTAGAATAATCAAGATTCCCATTATTTAAAACCATGTAATTGAAACAAGAGACTATGGTTTTTTTAAATATATGGTTTACCCGATGCGCGGTATAAATATGGTCAACAAAGGTTTTCTGGTTATGGGAAACCATTGGTGGGTGCACAAAATTAATTAAATTATTTAGTTTTTTTAATGGAAAAAACCCCAACCCTCTTCTATAAATACATTACTATGAAGAATTATGAGTGATATCTCACAACCTCAGTGATATTAGAGTGGATGATAGTATTGGAAGAAGTGGTTTGAGAATGGGGTTCGATGATGAATGATCTAGTAGAAATGTGGGATAAACAGTGAATGAAGAAGGATTGTCATCCTCATATTTAAAATATGTGTTCTTCAACAATGGTCAAACTATTCTCAAGGTAACAAAACATATTTCCTATATTTTTCTCCCTTTTTGATTCAATTGATGAACATAGATTATAGATATGCTAATTTATGGGTATTTCCCATTTTTTACATGAGCTCTGTTTCATTTTTTATTTTTGATCCCAATTTATTGATCCTTGTTCCCAATGTGATTAACCAAAAAAATTACATATTTCATGGTTATTGTCCGGGGGTATATAATTTAATGATGATCCAAATTCGTTCTAATTCGTTCCCCCACTATACTTCACATTATTCATCATCGAACTATAGAGTCCTAATTTGTCATTGGTGTGTCAGATTTGATAGATATTAATCACTCAGATACATGGGTGATGTGTGAGCATGTTATAGATTGGAATTTTTAGATTTAATTGTGATTATATAATAGATGTAGGATTTGAAAACATGGATTAGAGTAATGAATATCAGTTTATCCCATGGGTGAGCTGATGTTGTGGTATTGTGTAAAATAGATGCTCCATGAGATGATAAGGTAGATGGAATTAACCCATCGAAAATGGATTGAGTGTTTTGAAACCTAGATCTGAGTTATTTAGTGAGATTACCTATCATATTATATATAGAAGTTTTTTATGGGAAGATTTATGAAACCATCAAGAATTTATAGAAAATCCTAAAGAACATGGAATTTACTTCATAAGAACCCATTTCGTGTAGTCCCTTTTATATTGAGTCTATGTTTTTAGAAAAAATTCTATATCAGTCATAATGTATAACCCAAAAACAAAGTGTGACATTGATTTGGGTGCTCAATGTGTACCCCATGAGTACATGGGAATCAGCACATATATGTATAAGGTAAATCCAATATTAAATGAGAACCAACAAGAATAGTTTACCTAGGCATGGAAAAAGTACTTGGGCATGACCCAAGTATACCAGAATGGCATATGTATATAGAAAAGTTCCAGAGTACATAGGAATAGGCCATATTACATGATCATACTTGGGGTATCCGTGATTCATTGTGTATATGATTTAGATGAAATGCACTTTCATACGAGACATCTATATTGTGTATCTCATTCTTCAAGACATATATTTAGGCATGTCAGTTGCATATCCCAATCAGTTTTCAATGTAAAACATGGTAGTGGCCCTTATTTTTGAATCAAATATTTTAAATGTGGTTTTAGGATTGGAAATAGTCTCTTAGAGTTACATGGATAATGGTAGTGGTTGGGTTTGATCATTTGAGAGTTACTGAGGTTGTAACTCTCCTATAATCCCAAGAAATGTGTCCCCTTATGCTTTATTAAGGTAGAGTTTGTTCGCCCATATACTATAGTGGGGTGTTGTTCATCTACCTATGGAGTGTTACTCCCCTATTATGAGTTCTGATGTGGAACACATCCCCCATGGGAGTTAGTACTCCCTCAGATGTGGAGTTTAGTAGTTAGTAGTATGCCCCTCCACTCAAATTTTAGTGATATTATACTTTTTATTGGGAATTTAATATAGAAGCATATGATAATTAACTAACTCATAATCCTTTGAGGACTATGTATATAGAGATACCCTTCCACCATATCATAGTTTTCTTTTGAAAATATATATTTAGTGTCTCCTTACTCTCTTCAATAAGGGATTTTCAAAATTTTCCTATCACTATTTTTTCCTTCATGAGTTATTGGAGTCCAACTGGGAATGTATATACTCACTCTTATATATTATTCATTCTCATGTTTTTTATTTGATGAAAAAGATAGAGAGACCAGTGGTCACCATGGTGAATCTAGTTTCAATAATGTTTAGTGGTTGTTGGAACTCCACATTTTTTTTGGTCAACTTTAGATATTGTGATCAAATATCACATCATAATTATCCCCATGCTCATTATTATTTGGTTGTGATTTTATTTCAATAAGGAAAATATTTTCCTCGTTTATATAATATATATTATTTTGAGGTATTTTGATGTATTTTCCTGCGGTTTTTTTCATGCATTATTTAGCATATAGATGTTTCATTTTATTATTATATATCTCTATAAATACATAGATATTGTTTTGAGTATGTTCACATGAAAATTAATCTATCAACTAAAATATTATTTATATAAATAATCATAACATTTCACAAGTTTTATGAAAATTACATGTGGTGTTGTATAGTCACACATAAATTAATACCGACCCAGTAGGGGTACTTATGGTTTGATTCATGACCTATTATCAGTTTTTGGAGTTATAACATTGTGAGGATTGATTTTAGTTTCAAATTGAAATAATTTTGGAGTGGAGCTTTTGGGCCAGTGATTCATGATTTCGTGTTATGGCTGACATATCCAAACACATGTACTTTGACTGTCTACATGTCAAATTGGTAAACTGAGACATCAGATATATGGAACTAATAGATCATTAATTATATAGGATTAGATAGTTTTAAATTCATTCCACTGAGTATTCTCCACATTTAGTCAAACCTAATCATTGTACATAATTTTTATCATTTTTGATAACATCATAATTAGATCTATCTGATTCCTTAAAAATGATAGTGATGAATATATGTTGAGTGATAAGGCCTCATTTCATGGACCCACACATTAGGTGTTTCCACAAGGTGGGAACAACAAAATTCCACCACCTATTGAGACATTGATAGTTCGATTAGGTCCCAAGGATGATGCATGAAATATTAGCATATTGTTCGAGTTCTAGTGACAAAGATTACTGAGGGTTAATTTTTATATAGACTCTTAAGAATTGGGGTATTGGTTCAAGGAGGTGCTCTAGGTTTTTAGGATTTATTGGACCCTGATTAATACTATTTTGGGGATTTTGACCAATATTCATCCTATAATAGTATGAATCTAGGGTATTTTTCTTACCCTTACTCATGGTGAGGAGATTCTCACGTTGAAAAAATTTTAGATGTTATTTTTCAACGAATATTTCTCTTTTAGTATGTGTTGTGTCTATTTAGGATATTTTTAAGGTTTGGTTGGGTGATATTTCAATCATTAAGTACACCATGAGGTTTATGGAGATCACATGTTCCTGTCATAATATAGAATGAGATGGAATCATTTAGGTGTCGTTTTTTGAGTAGTTCCTTCTCATATAAATTGATGAAAGAGTGGAATATTTATGAATTCCCATGTTTTCTAGATGGTAATAAACTTTTTTAATTTTATATTGATTCCTTGTAATGGTACATTAGGATGTGGGAGCCAATAATGGACATCACATGGCTGAGTAATTTACCAAAGGTAATAGGAATCTGTAGTCTAGTTATTAGTGGAAGAGATATACCCTTGCCCATACTCAAATAGATAGATCTATAGATCATGGAACACATAAAAAATGCAGTCATATTAAGGAGGGTATATGTTTTTTTATGAAGTTTGAGGCAACATATATAATTATTTACCAACAAAAAATGATGCAAAATGTTGATAGGATTCTCTTTGGCAACCATGGAAGAGGCCATGTCATTATATGTGATCTCTCATGCATAGAGAGCATGGCCCCCATGGAGGTGGTATTTGTAGAAGATCAGATAGTGCTCTAGAGACAGGAGTTTCTAGTGGATAATGATGCAACACGATACATAAAAAAATACCACCAGGTGACCCATTACAACATTAGAGATCTAGTGGTCATGGGCATGTCTAGTTATATGATATAGAGTGATATGATTAGGATTATCATTAGTTTATAAAGGTAAGATTTATGTATTTTATAATGATTAACTAGTACTTGAAGGAATATAGGTGATTAAATATTATTTCTCCACATCACTTGTGTGTGATATAAATATTCCATATGTGTATTTATCCTTGCAGTTATGACTAAATGTTTATTAGGGGAGCAGTTTATCTATATAACAAATCTATTTATTTCTAGATATTCATTCATAATAGGTTAGTAAGACTAATTAATATTGATGGGACGTGAATACCCTTCGTAGAACAGAGATATATTATGGATGATTGAGTGTGTCATGTGGAATAGAAGTTCCGACATATCACATATCAGTTGGAGAGTTTATCCCATTGGAGTGGTAAAATCATTAAGAGTTTAGCACCAAATGATATTGGAGGATTATATGGATTTCATTACCAATGATTTTGTGGGGATACCTCTAAGGAAAAAAATTTACAAATATGTTAACATGTACACTTGGACTACACCATTATCTATTAAGGAATAACAGATGACCCGCATTAATATCTAATATCTGAGGGTGTTGTTTCAAGAACGTAAAGATTGTTGGTTTTGAATACCTATTGTATGCCCCTGGGAATCTCTAGGTTTTTATAAAAAAATACGGAGATGAGATTATACACCTTTTTATTGACTAATATTTCATGAATCAGGTAATCATCATGATCAATTAACCCTTTCTATGTATTGGATACTATTTTAATAATTTGAACTGTGTGAGTTTTTGTAAGGATCGATCATATGTCCAACAACCATCATTTGAAGGTTTGGGAGGATTAAATTAGGAATGCATCAATTTGATGTCTCTATAGACACTATTAGTTTCTATGGATTTTTTTGTTGGACTAATTCTCAAGATATGTTCATGGATCTTATGAAGTGGAACTTATATATGTATGTTGAGTGATTTTTATTTTTCTTCCGGAATAAAATTCTCATATATTATATATAAAACTAGGGGAAATCATATCATTTGGGAATGATAAAAGAGTCAATATTGGAAAACCCGAATTATGGTAAGATATCTACGATCCATTTCTATATCATTACGAGTCAATATTAGGGAAATAACAGATGTGATCCTTGTTTAGGTGTGGATCCATAACATATTGATGTAGTTCATTCATGGGAACCATTTGAAAACATGTCGGAGGTGGATAGTTTTCTTAGTTCTCAGGGTACTTCAAGTTGTTCATGGTATAATTTTCTATTATATTTACCCTATATACAACCTTGAATTTAAAATTTTATTAGTTTTCGACAACTAAGATGGGTGGGAGTGTTTTTGAGATGTTGAGACACAGGCTGAGTAGTGATCCTATTTGGAGACTGCAGGATATGCACAAAATTATGTGGTGTTTTACAATGCTATTGGAGATTTGATTATTTTCATATTGATGTATGTTCACACATTTATCTCGTATGGGATGAGGTTTTTAATACCTCATGAGTATAATTACATTCTAAAAACATTGATTTGGATTTGGTAGCCATATATGTGAAGATGTGGATGCATTGTAAAATGGGTGAGTTTTTTCTTATTTAATCAGACAACTAGAATATTAGAAAAAAATCACAAAATTGATCTAAACCTAAGAGAGATGAATAGGGTAGTTTTATATTAGGACTTTCACATTGAGATATTATATACAGCAGGGAAGATAAACATGGTGGTAGATAACCTTAGCAGGTTGTCCCTTTCTCCCTTGGTGGAGGGTGCGTCATAGAAATAAGATTTGTTGCAGTTGACCCTAACGTTTGAGTGGGGTGTATTATATCTATAGATGATCTGAATTATTTTTCAGCTTATGAGAGGTTCTCAGTTGTGTGATTTAAACTATGAGGTTCTATATGACTATATATCATCAACTGATGAACCATGTAAATTTTATAACAGAGTGGATCATATAATAATTTTCTATGGATTTATGGTAGTTCTAGTTATTTTGTATGAAGATGTGTTGATATTGATTAATACACCCACATTGGATATACATACAAGTGTGGTGATTATGTAAAAGGTAATTAAAATGTGGTTTTTATGGGATGTCATTACATGGATCATTGTTATATTTGTTTCATGGTAACCCACAAATCAGCAGGTATGGGATGAACATCTGGTTCTAGATGGATTAAATCATCCTCTTGAGATCCTATAATAGAATCAGGATAGAATATCAATGTATTCTATAATGGGTACGCTTATATAATCAAGGATAAATGATGATATATTGGTCAATTTTTTACAAACATATTAATTCACCCCACATTCATTTCAACAGATTGTAGTGTTTTATAGCGATTTTGGGGATGTTTTATGTACGAGAGATAGACTACATTGATGCGGTAACTATGATGATCCTTTTTTCCATGATTCTCTATTTAAATCATGATTTTGGATGGGGCTTTATAATAAATCTAGGGCCCGATTATTAATGAGAACAACATTTCACCCCCAAATGAGTATGCATACCAAATAGACTATTATAGTGTTGGAGGATATGTGGAGAGGCTAGGTGTTAGACATTGTACAGAGATCATTTGATCACATTATATTAATTTTTTTTTACGTAAAATAATATCTACCACTTTAATATTGGAATATATACTTTTGAGGCCCATTGTGGTAGACCATATGGGTCACCCTTTTTATTGATTGAGATTGGGGATCCATATATGGTTGGACCATAGACCATAAAGGATACATTTTATAAGGATCATGTGATCTATGATATTATGAGGATAAGAAATATGTGATATACATAGAAAATGGATTGACCTTATAGGACATACGAGTTTGAACCGAAATACCATATTTTATTGAGAGTGTCCAGGTGATGAGGATATGGGGGATTTTCATATGGATATAATCTCTCCTTGAGATTTTTCATACCATTTGATAACTATCACTGGGTTAGTGAGGTTGTTTAACACCTATAAATTCCTCAAAAATAAAACAAAGTGCATGAAATATTCCACGGGTACCTGTTTAGGAAATATTTACATGAGACGACACATGTTATGTACAAGAGAGAGTTAGTCATCAAGGATATAAATACATACACATACTAGCTAATGGAAATCAAACACAATAATAGAAGTCCATATTCAGAAATTCCAACCAATTGATTTAAGTGCATTTTTAGTATAATAGCTTGAATCAGTGGTCCCAAGAGTTAGAGAGAGAGATGTAGAGTAATTAATAATAAATTTTAGAAAAACTTATTCTATTTGAGTCCAAAATCCTTGATGGATGGGAATCTGTATTGACTTCTTTTTTGATGGACTAGTGATTTGAATATTTCTATACATATCAATAGATATTTCCTTTTTAAAAAAAATATTCTAAGGTGTCTCATTAAACTAAAATTAATATAATAAAAATAATAATACATAATAGATAATTTGGATGAATCGTTTAATATTATATTGCTTCCCCCAGACCAATACCTTAGAATGGAAAAAATGAGATGATGGTTTTCCCCAAAAATATTGTTTTAAGCTATTATTGACATAAAATTTGTCAACATCTAGTTTCCTATAGAAGGGAAACAATGGTAGGTTACTTAAATAAAATAAATGATTGATTTATTTAATTTGATAAATTAAATACCCATACCATTATCTATAAATACATCATTATGAAGAATTACTAGGGTTAAACACATATCCTTGTGTGATTAGAGTGGAGGAGAGCATTGGCATTGGTGGATAGGGAAGGAGGATCGATGATGAGTGATTCAGGGGAAATGTGAGATTGACCTCAAAATAAGAATGCTCATAATATTCATTGTAAACGAAAAAATTATTCACAAATGATTGATATATTGTGAAGAAAATTCAAGTTATTAAATGGTTTTATGTTCTACTTAAATAAATTTATTATAATTGATTATATATTTTCATAATAATTGTTATTATTCATTCTTCACATGAGTCATGTTTCATTTGGTTTTATTGAACAGAAGTTGATTATTCCTGTGGCTCATGTAATTTCCATAAATTCATTTACACCATTAATAGATGTTTTTTAGGATCACATTTTCCAATTATGATGTTAAATAATTATTTTTACTACCCACTACTATTCTTATTGTTTTTTGACATTGGCCTATAGGGTTGTGGTTCAAAATATTCTAGATTGAGTTAACCATATTATTTTTCCATTTCTTATGGAGGATGTATTAGCGAGTTGGATATCATAATTTATTGATTGGATAATGATGTGACAAGGGATGAATGTGTTTATGACCTCGATATATGTTGGGATTAGGGGTTTTATTACATGGGTGCAGTGATATGATAGTCTGGGATGATATGGATGGTATATCTGAAATTTATGTGGCCAATATACATCCATCCGTGAAAAATTGAGTGAATTCAATCCCAATTTTATTTCCCCCATGAAATTATTAGTGGAATGTTATATAGTGATGGTGATATTAAATAAATTTGAAGCCTTCATAATTTCCTAGAAAATGTTGATATACATAACAGGTACTTAAGAAGAACACATTCTTTGTTGTCAACCTTTTTTAAAGCTAGGGTTTCAATAAGAATTAAAATTAACACACTATGTCTAAACCATTCACAATGTGTGAATTGGTACTGAATTCTATGTATGTAACCCTTGAGTACATGAACATAGTCATGATTATTTACAAAGTCAAAAACCTAGAAAAATCACCCCAGGCATAACTACAGTACACGGGAATGAGAAAAGTACAAGGTCATGACCAGAGTACAGGAGAATTTTCGGGATTCTATATGAATTGAATGAAGTAAAAGGGCATAGATGGGCTATCAAAGATCCACTACGTATTCCCTTTACATTCTAGGTACTCTCCTAGTAGAATTTCACATTATGTATCTCCAACTTCAGAAATCATATTTAACCTTACAAGTATCCTATCTTGGGAAATTTTACACATTGAAAATTATGGTGGATTCCATTTATTAATTAGAGTTATGACATGAGGTGTTATTACTAGGATTCTTACTTTAGTGATACTTGGTGGATGGCAGTGACCAGGTTTGGTTATTAGAGTTACTTTGGGGTTCATACTCCATTATCACACTAGAGAGATATTACCAGATTCACTTTACAGAGGTAAATTAATTACACATCCATAATATAATAGGTTTCGGGTCCTCGTTCTATGATGTGGTACTCCCCAATTATCAAACATTAACAGGGAGACGCTCCTACATTAGAGTTAATTCTTCCTCAGATGTTTATGGGAGTATTATAATGTGGGAATTACACTCATATTCATTTGAGGATTTCTGTGGTGCTGGTAATCGTAGGTTTACATTTGGGAGATATATAACAACTCAATATTTCAATCTAGCTGTAGGTATGTAGGTCCCATTTCTCTCTCACATAAGATTATTTTTAGAATATTGGATGGGTTTCTATTTACCCAATTTATTTTTCATTGAATATAATGTATCGATATCTATCTCCTCATATTGGTTTAGTGGGTTTCTTAATTGATATATATATATATATACTCACAAAATCATGGGATTCAAAGGAATATTTTTTCCATATTGATGACAAGAATATTTTTGGTGACTGTGGTGGACCTGTTTTCATTGGAGTTTTTTGGTTCTTGTTGTTGGACATGTTTAGTGGTAGGCAATTGAAATTATGAGTTTATAACTCTTCATTTGTTCCCTTTGCCCAGTTTTGATCAGGTTGAGACTTAATTTCTAGTTGGGCATGAATTTTACCAATTTATAACATTAGTACAATGATGCAATACATTGATGTACATCGTAGAGGTTGTTTCATGCATAGATTGTACTCTATGTGTTTTAGATTATTCCAATATCTCTAAAATGTTTCATGGTAGTTTTGGTGTGTAGGTTTATAATATATTTATGATAAGTCAACTGATTTTATTTATATTACTTTTAGAAACATTTCATCATCCTCAGGCCTATTGGAGATAGTCTAGGGGACTTACTGTCATTCTATGAAGGGTCATGGGGGGTAGGGTCAAGAAATTTTCTTAATTCCCTAATAGTATAAAAATAAATTATCTTGATAATGTGCATATATTAAATCCTTCCCCTATTACTAAAACATTTGGTTTTATAATTTTAATTGTTCTAATAGTTGGTATCCGACTAATGTTTACATAATTTTTATGTGAACAACAATAATAAAATCGAAAAGTATCATATGCAATCCATTATAATAAGAGTTTTGATATCTAGTTAAATATCAAAACAATAATGAAATTAAAATTGTATTCATAAAAATTCTCATTAAAAATAAATTCCCACTTTTCTGATCACATAAAAAATAAAATAGAAATAATATAAAATACATGATAATAATCTATTAATTCAATTCCAAACATTAAACTGATCATATAATACATGATGATATGTTATTTAGAAATCTATCCCCCTATATGAGTATCATCACATAATAACAAAAAATTGTGACTCACCCTTTTCATTTATCTTATGGTACTTATTTGAAAAGGATAAAAATAGTGTTCATGAGTACAAGGATGTGAATACAAGGGGTGAAAATAAAATACCCGGGTCCCCACCACCAATGGGGAACCTATAATCTTCTTTAATAAGTGAATTCTCATGAAATATTCAAATCATTTTTTAATATAACTATATGACAAAAATAAACAAATAAAAAAATTCATAAATAAGCCCCCATCCATGGGAACCAAGTACTACTAAAAAACAACAACCAATGTTGATCATATATCTAAAACCCTTATCAACTATATATACGTAAAATATATTTTTTGTTTCTATGAGAACACAACGATCACCACACACACCAAAAAAGAAATCCCATGGGTATTTCAACTAGGAAATTTGTGATCATGATATCTGTATAAACATCCCATATATACATCATATTGATATAGTGTTAACTCAATATTATTATTTGAAATCGGGGATTGTAGTATCATAGTTTGAAATGGTTTCCAGCAGCCAAGACCGAGCATTGTGGGACACTCGAACATGTCATCCAACGTTCCCAATGTTCCTATATGCATGAATGTTTCATGAAATATCCACTATTTAGAAAAAAATTAATCAAATCACAAAATCCATGTCATCTTCATTAATAGTATGAAGAACCACCATAATAATTTTTTTATCATCTAGTATTTTGACCACCCTACAGGCTTTGTCTAATAAAATATAACATACCACCCATAGGGGATGTTTTACATAATGTATCAAAAACCTCCTAGTGGTATTTTTTCTTAGTCGTCAGATATATCAATACTCGAGGAGTTTTATTTATTCAACAAGAACCTCTCTATATGGTTAGTTTTTCATTGTCATCATAACTAGACCAAGGGAATATTGAAGATGTATTATATCCTCCATAAGTGAACATTTTCAAACATATCACAATTACCTCGAAAAATGATTCAGTTAAAAGAAAAATTATAAGTCACTTTCCATTAAAAAATACAAGGATTCATCAAACACCTAAACCCACAATAACTAATGTCAACCCAACATCTCGTAAGAATGAAAAAAGTTATAAATAATACTAATATTATCATATTCCCATTTTCTAATACACACCCTCATACTGTGTCTAATATATCATTGGTGAACCAACTAGGGTCCTCTATATCTAGTCACAATAAGGAGATATCCCAAGGATTCATCAATCACTAACTCATTTATTCTCTCAAATCCCATACTTATGTGGAAATTACATAATTAAATATTGTTAAGGCTTTATCATGAACCCGATATACTCCTAGAAATACCTTATAAGGATGTTATAATTATTATCATCTCAATTTAATATAATTTTATATTGGAATAAACACTCAACCCATCTCTCACATTGAATCATTATGAGGCCCCAAAAATCATGTAAAATATCACTATATTGACATGAAAATGAAATTTTATTACAATGATATGTGATCATATCATTACCCAATCAATCACATTGTTCAGCTATAATGTCTATCAATGGATTATTTTCAATTAATTCATCAAAATGAGAACCTCGTCATCATAATTCATTGTCCCCAAACAATAATTCAAATTACCTAAAGACACCAGGAAGGTCTGACCATCACGATCGATATAAACAAATAATCATAATATTTCTCATATTTCATCTAATTCAACCCCCAAGATAAAAAATAAAAAAACAACTCAATTGGAACACTACACAATGTGCACCCCCTAGGTAAACACTATGTACCCTCTATTCCCCACATGGTAGTAGACCTCAACTTTATATGGAATTTATACCCAATGTTTATGAAAAAAAAATCAAAATTACTAGTGTTTTAAAAAAATGTGTCTAAACATATACCATTCCATGTTCCACATATGGTAATGTTCTATATATTTCAAATATCTTCTGGCCATGTACTACTACTAGGCACTAGCTGTGCATTCCACACAGCCACGTTCCTCTACAATGAGTGTCAGACCATTCCCTTGGACATACCCAATGTCTCCCAATTATATCATATCAGGAATACAATTTTTTTTTATCATCTTCAATCCTATATGAAAAATTAACAACACAAGACATGTGAGATAAGAACACATGTTGTTTTATTAGGGTTTTTTGAAAAAAAGCCCATTGAATGACCCACAAACCCCCAAAATGTACATGAAAACCCAAAAATTAAAACATTATTGGTTCCAAAAAAAACAATAATGGTCCATAAATCATAAAAACTACTTTTTCTATAAATTGGGATTATAATGTAGCCAACCATAGGAAGAATCTAAAAATTATCCTGTTAAATCATTGTCATAGAACCACATATGTTAGACCAGAATCCTCTTGAGATACATATGGAAACACCCCCTATTCACTCCCCCACTAACAATATATTACACTCATTATATAATATTATAAATTTAATGAAAATGAATACACATGGGGTATGAATGAGAAGGAATAACTAATATAATAAAAAAAATGAAAAAGAAAAGGAAGAAAAATAAAAGAAAATGAAAAAATAAATAAAAGGGGCCATACTTGACACCAATGTCCACATTGGTTTCCCGGATCACCAAAGTAAATCCAACTTTATAAAATCGACTAATGATTATGAAAACCAATTATATTATCTATTCAATTAATATCACAATTTCAATATTTGAAAATAAATAAATATTAAATTTGGTAAATATTAAATATTCCTTTACATTGCAGATTTTTTGGAATTCCATAAAACTAATTTTATAGAATAAAACCCCAATACTGGGAGTAATAATGTACTGAAAAAGTATTAGAGACAATATTCTAGGAGAAATGATCCATTTCCCCCTATATAATCATCTTAAATTTTTTAATTTTCCCCTAAATTGTTCATTGCGGGAAAAATTTCATATTTATAAACTCCCACTATAACAGTTATCATCCATGAGAAGCCTTAATGATAAAAAAGCTGACAGATTTATGCATTGTGAATCAAAAAAACCCATGCAACCTCGATTGTCCACAACTTCTCTCACAGCACACACAACTCAATTCTAAGAAAAGATGCATTCAAACACAAATTTCCTGATACCCCACCATAAGAGTTTCTTTATAACTACCAAAATAATATACACCTAGATCCATGGCCCATGATCCATCCATTTCCAAATGTTATGGATGAATGTATCCAATTCACTCAAAACTGAGTTTCGAGGATAAAAAATAAGCCCCCAATCTATGTCTTGCTAGTAACATTGTATTTTATATTCCAAAAAAAACATAAAATGATTATTTAATTATCTAATGGAATTTCATAACATCCCCAAAAAGGATTATTTTCATACAGTGATCCTCTTTCAATGAACTCTATAGGTATATTATGACCACATAACACAGGTTTCCTCAAGACCTTAATAATCACAACTGAACCACACACATCCCATTTAATGAAAATATGAACCAACCAACATTATGAATAAAATGTGTGTACATTAATATTTATAATAAAATTTTTTTCATTAAATATACAAGATAATCAACACTCCCATATTAAAGGAAATTTTAATTTATAAGAACTTCTCAAACATTATTATGTTAAAATATTCTATGTACCAAAAAATATGACAGCATTCCAATACCCACTTCTTATGCTCCTCAAGAATGTCAATCTCATCATATCAAGATCTACATTGTTACTTGACTAAAATACTAAGAAGAACACATATGTCAAACAAAACAACACTCTTATATAATATTCCACACCACAATGAAACAAAAATCTTCTAACCATAGTTGAACAATATGTTTAATGAACATTCAAAATGAACAAGTCTTGGTTTGTGATCAATTATACCAATTTAAACTGGTTTCCATAAAATCTATTTCACTCAAGCTGTTTTTCCAAAAAATAACTGAAGGAATCTATTCATGAATATATAAAAAAATAAGGCTCACTACTTAGGAAAATCCATTTCACTAGTAACCATTTCACGTAACACGTAACAAAATAAATTCTATCAGGAATTTTAAATCAAGGGTATCTTTGTGTCCAACTTAATCTAACATGTAATTTCCATAATAATCCATGACACATGGGGTGTTTACTGCTCTCCCATTTAAAACCATGATGGATATTCAATGTGCTGACCACATAATCCTAATATCCATATACACATATTGGGAATCAAATACAAAAATCAACTACCTAATAGATAATGGATACCCAGCCTTGATGTTTACTAATATTCATGAGAATCTTTACATGGGACTTCACCCATGAGAACCTAAAAAATAGCCATGGGTCATAATAAAACAACTATTATCTCTATATTATGATATTTATCCCGAAAATAAGATCACATGGTTCAGTAATATGTAATCAATTTTTATTCTATATCTGAAATTCGTATTTAGGTTATTACTAGAACATAAATAATAAAACATAAATAGTAACTACCCTACGGGATTTATCATCGAAGAATCATATAACTGTATCGGCCTACTTTTTCACTACACCTCCTATCAACATGAATGTTTATTAACCTATTTTTAATGAGGGTCTCACTATATATCTATATTACAAACCATTATAAGTAGTATATACTTTTTGGTTAGACAAAGTAGAATACATAGAAAACATACCCAAGAAAACATCAGATGTTTAATTTTTTGACACTTCAATATAACATGATTCATTCTTTAGAAATAATAATTAAACTAGTATGACTACTTTTCATGTGAATCCTACATTCCAGATCAAGATTTTTTTGACACCACATGCCTCTACATGAAAAGAGACCGATTCTATACTAATTCACTACCATAAATCCACACAACATTTTCATTACATGAAGTGAAAATGATAAAAATATAATAGAATAATAAAATATTAATAATATCTCCCTAATAAAATCTATTTTCTTCAAGAATCGTTTTCATATTATACTATATCGATAGCCATCAATGTCTACAACATATTATAATATCTCCTAACTAAAATCCCTAAATAGAATGTAAAAAATATCTGATACTAATTTGTATAATTATTCAGTGTTCAATCACGAATCAATTCCTACATAGGTAGACACTGCATACGACATGCATTTCTTCTCATAAAAAAATAACCATCCAACTTGAAATAGTGATCTATTATAGTACTTTGAAGAGATTATACCCAATATATTTGAATGTACTATGATAGAAAAATATCCAAACACAATACACATTCCATAATATTCAGAGTTAAATGTAAAGTATAACATCAAAAAAATAATGATAATAAATACAGAATAATACACAATATTATAAATTCATGGTCTCACATTATCCATATCACAAGTAAAATGATAAACAAAACAAAATAAAATAATATTGTATCTACAACTAACATTGAGCTATAACTCAAACCTAACTCCCAGTACTCTTTGAGCTACAGTTTTCCAATCCTAGACACCACACAAGAAGATTCACAAGGTCACACAAAACTGGTCCTCTTCTATATTCAGCATCTATCTATGCTCATCCAAAAAGTAGGCATAAGGTATGTATGATCATTACATTACTGGAACATGTTTTTATTATAAAATAAAAAATATTCTACCCACAATGATGGACATATAATATTATACCATAAGTTCATTATCATGAAATATTCAAAGATTAATATATACATAAATTGTAACACCCCAAGAATTCATAATGTGTTATTTCTTCAAAATAATTCAATAACATGCACTACATGCAACACCGAGTTCAATTGCACCATGACTTACCAAAAATCCATTCAAAAGAGGTTATGAATATTATTAACTAAATTTTAAACTTTATATAATCCTTATAATTTTTCCATATTATGAGTATCTTAGACATAATGCAAGAACAAATTCATTTTCAGTATTGCACTTTTATCAGCTTTTAATAGTGAACCCTTTCTAAATACAATATTTTAAACTTTTTTACTAAATGGGGATATCAAAAATTTAAAATGAAACATCCCAAACTTCCACGGTATGCTTTCTTTGAATAATACAGTAGCGTGTGTTGTACGCAACCTTGAGTTTTAACACACACCACAACCAATCAAACTAGCCGTTCTGAATAGTAATACCTAATTTTTGAAATTATATATATTTTATATTTCAAAATGGAATTTATTTTTTGGATTCGGAATATCTAATTTATCCTAAGGTGAAATTTTGGTACTTTTCGGATAACTTTCATATTTTGATGAATAGTGAAAATTACTAAATTTTAATTAAAAACAACTTTTTAATCAAAATAATTAATAATGATAAATTATGAATTTGAGTGGTTTTAAATTATATTTAGAATATATTTTTACCATTTAATATAATTTTGGTCATTGGACATAATTTTACAGTTAAACCGAACATAAACAAGTGTCAATATTTTGATAGTTATTTTCTCTTAAAAACACGCTTTTTGTTTTGACAGCGGGAATTAATTTTAAATTAATTTCTGCCACTTCTATGTTTTGAATATAAAAAAATGGATTCCATATTTGGAATCAGGATTTCCAAATTGTGTAAATAGGTAACTTTTATTTTTAGACATTTTGAATAATTACTGTGGTAAATATTTTATTTACCATCGTTAAGGGTAAATCTGGTAAATAAGGGTTACAAAATAATATTATAATAATACTAAATTACCCTAAAACGTGTCCTAGCCTTATTGGTTGATACATGTTCGACCATAGGCATCTTTGGGTCGATTTGGGGACCCCATGGTGCCACTTGTAGGTGATGGGGATACTTTATTTTAATTAAGTTAAAATGAATACAAAAATGACACAAGCATATATCTTTTAGAAAAACAATTATTACATAAGGTTATATATGTTGGATTTTAGATTATAAATATTCATTAGAAGGATAAAAAGATTTCCTACATAATTATATTTTATTTATAATTTTTAGACATTAAATAATTTATTTTATTTATGACACAATGATGATGTAGTAATTACTAAAATAGTGTAAAATTAAATTAATTGATATTATAAATACCCAAATAAATATAATATGAAACTTTTAATGAAATAAACTAATTTTAAAAGATAATATGATATATTAGAATTGAGTTAATTTACTTTGTTAGAAGTAATAAATCTGTTGTGAGTTTCAAAAAAATCAACTACTGAATAGTGTCAAAATTGACATAAAAGAGTTCTTAAAACAAATATTATATTATTAATTGATATTAAATTCCTAAAAATCTAAGGTTCGGCCAAGAGACTTATATAATGATTGGTTCATCATTAATGGAATACTTGGGGGTCGCTTGGATGTATATAGTATGTTTATTAACCATATTATAGAAAAATACAAAGAAAGATTTTAAAAGTGATACTAATTAACTTAGAGTTAATACTTAAAGATAAGGTTAATATAAGTACCCAAACCTGTCTAAATTCTATTTGTTGAGTTTTTTTCGACCTATCCCCACTTTAGAATTTAAATAATCAACTTTTGAGCCATTAGAAACCGAATATGAATTTATTATAAATTAATATTTCTAGCTTTTCCAAAGGTGCCCCTCACCCCTCTTATAAAAGGGCACTCCTCCTTCTCATTTCTTCACACCTTCCAAGCCTTTTGGTTCGGCCAAAATCTGCCCAAATACTCTCCCAACTTCCCTAAATACAACCTAGAGGCCTTAGTTTGATCATAAAGCCAACCTAAGGAGCCCTTTTGATCAAATCAAAAGGAAGAACCCGAAGAAGAGGTAATGATTTCACCACCCTTTTTCCAAGTTCATTTCTTCTTCCACTTCTTCATCCTTTGTTGTTACCATTCTAAAATAATAACTCCAGTATCATATATATATTGTGATTTTATTATAAATATGGTACAACCATATTCAGTATTCTATCCACCATTTGAATAACATATCACCATACGTGCGTACATACGGCTTACCGTCTCCACGTCGTGGTGTAATTGTTATTCAATATAATAATATTTGGATTGGTATAATAATGATGTGTAACTCATGTAAATAAAAAATATAACATGTTAATGATTCCGTATATATGATATACCATCCATTTATATATTATTTTAATATCAAAAGAATGATATTGTCGGTCGTGCGTACGTACGGACTACCGTCTCCACGAACGCGATGAGATTCATTCTCCATCGTATCCATTCAAGTATAATTATCATTTTATGATTTAAAAAATGATGTTTAAGGACTTGATATCATTATGGATATGAATAATATACAACCTATCCTTTACAAACATGTCTTACGTAACAAAACATATAAAAGAAAACAAGTAAGTTAACACCCGGAACAATGATAATACTAAGATATTATTAACAATCAATATTAAAAGATCATATATGATATCATATTAATGTATATGATTCTTGTACAATTTAATAACAATTATTTCACCATTATACAGGAGGTTAACCTACCCCAACCAAGGAAAAGTACAAGGTAAGGGGTTTTCATCTCACTCCTTATTCCCGTGAGATTCAAGCCATATTGCCACCATTACCTTTTGTGTGGTTTATGTACTTCCCATAATTATATTCTTTGTGTAATACACTCTAATTTTTGTGTATTTACATATTCATTGTATGATACCTCTTTCATGGGTTGTATGTTTCATAAGTTACCAAATTGGTAAAGGTTATTTCACAATCTCTTCATTATCCGAGGTTGTTTATACGTAATAATCTACTGGGATCTCTTTATCATCCACATCCATGTTTCATCAAAATGTATTTCAAAACATTTTTATTATTTACAAGAATATGGTTTAAAGACATCTATACCATTTTTTGACTTTTTATAAGAGGAATTTTTCCATCGTTTTCAAAACAAGGTCCTTTTTAACCTTTTCGACAGAATTAAGGTAAGAATGTTTTTTGAACTTATACGGCGAGTGCGGTAATTTTCTGCCGTTATAAAATCTTCAAAGATTTCCTTACAATCTTATAAGAATATTTTCAAGAAAATGTTTTATTTTATATGGCTCTTAAATTCTTTCAAAAATAGAAAGAGATATTTCTCCAAAAAGTGTTTTGATTTCATCTATGTCAACATCCTTTGATGGATTTTACGCTTATTTGAAGTTGATTTATTATGATACAAAACTTCTATATTGTATTGAAGTTTTTGTGATATGTTTGACTGTGGATGTGCTATTTTTATACCATTCATAGTTTATGGTGAAATTATTGACATTTCGTATGCTAGTTTTAATATGAATGTTTATGTTATGTTTAAACCTTTTCATATGGGAATGCATTGGACTTAATATGTGACGGGTGGAGCCCGCTATAGCTCCTCGATGCATCGGTATGTCTCATGAGACAAACTAGTGTTTTGTCACGAGGACTTGACAAAATCTTATTTGTAGTCTTGGCACGAGGCCTTGTCTATGTGGTTATGATAGTCTGGCATTATGCATTCCAACCTTATGAAAGTGGTTATTGATATTGCATGTAATTATTCGATTATTAGAATATCCATGTGAACAAGTAAATGGCATTATTTCATTTTACTTTTGCCATACTATGTTGAAGTTCAAGTTTAAAAGGATTTTGTTTTAGTTATACATTGCATTAAATGTTTATTCTTATTTATGAATGTTTCCAGTATATTGTTATCCTTACTGGGCATTTGAGCTCACCCCTTTTCTATGTTTTATTTTTCCCAGGAAGTGAAGAAGTAAATTATGAATGACCTGCAGGGATATTATGTGTGGATATGAGTTTGGTTTTGGAGACAATATGTTGTTGTAGTACTTTTTCATTTTATGATGTAATGTAAGACTTATGAATATATCTAGTGTTTCCAAGGCTACTAAACCAATCGGTCTTTCGAGATTTGATCTTTCTTGTGATCATGCCAATGTTATGTAATAATGCACCGTCTCTGGGTAACTAGGGTCGGGGCGTTACATAAATAATGTTAATAATGAAAGAAATAAAAAAATAAAAAACTAAACCACAATATAGGGGGACCATGTTGTACATTAAAACAATGACAAATGAAAATCGTCATGTTTTTGACCTCGATTGACTATAAATTCTGTTTCTAGTTCTAGTATTCCTTTGATCTTGTTACGTTCTTAATTCCATCCATAATAACATCCAATGGTAAAAAAATTATGTTATATAGTGATCATGACACATGAGGAAAAAATATCCCCATTATAATGTACAATGGCCTCGAATGAGAACCTTCCCAATATCTTAACCTTGTGACCACTCCATCTCACCATGAAATTTTGGTGACCTAGGATTATCTGACATATATATTAAATTCCATTTAGTAATTCTACATTAAACATTTTTTATAACATGGGGAAGGGAAACATAATAAATGTTTAGAATAAATTATAAGTGAGGTTAATAATTTGAGATACATAATAATAAAATGATAATAAGTGTATGAGAATATGATCATAACATTTGGAAAAAATACCATGCATATCAATGATCATAATCTTGAGTCATGGAAATATGATGATTAGTTCATAATACATGAGTCATAATGTAATAAAAATAACATAATATAGGATATCATAACATTGGAATAAGACATAGACATGATTAAAATACATAAGAATAAAAAAAATATACATTAATTTTACACACCAGGACCTTCAAAAACCCGGTAGTCTTGGCCCTACAACATGTGCACCAACTTCTAGCATGGTATGACCTACCACTTAAACTATTTTAATAATGGGATACCCTCATGTGTACCATTATATGGATTTGTATAACCACAAATATACCATATTTCATTCATGGGATAACCTCCCATATTCAATTTGATCTCATATAATATTAATCATTACACAATTCATTGGAGGGAGATATGGGTCCCATCCATGTCAAAATTAAAATCATACATATATGTTTTAGAAGGTAAAAAAATTAATCATATAAAAACCTATAAAATTAAATGAGTTTAATGAAGATTTAATCATATCATATCTTTTGTAAAAGAGATACGTTTCATAATCATTTTTTAACTTCATTATAAACTAATTCATGGAAAACATGGATGTATCTTAATATTAATAATATAACCCCCTGAATAGAAATGGGTATCATAAATAACATGTCATTATAAACCATTAATATATGAAACAATAATTTTATCCTTGGTTTATATCCCTATATATTTACATGTTACATCAATGGATATCATCATGTATAATTGTGGTTGTATATCCACAATACAAAAAGAATAAGTTGTGAATTTGCATATATCTCCCAGATATAAAAAAAATCAAGAAATTCCTCACCACATTGGTATATATTAAATCGTAAAAACCATTAAAGGGATACAATTAAATAGATATATATGTTCCCAGAATTTGAAGGATAATAAAAATAAAATATATACCTGAGAAATTAATACAACACAAAAGAGAATCATGTGGTGTATATGGCATGTTTCTCACTGAAAAAAAAGTGAAACAGAATTCCCATACCTTCATTCTTGACTACCTTATTATACATTCCAACACAATTTATAATTATTGTAAATTTATTATTAATATATTAAATAACCATAATATTATATACCATATATGATTCACTTAAGACCATTTATTACCCATTTATAAACAATACGTTGTTATAATCACATTTCACCCAGAAACCCCCTTGTTTTTCGTATATGTTTTGAATTATTATTTTCGGTATATTACTTTTATCATTATGAAATTATCTGAATAATAATAATCAGGATAAAATTACAGTTTTTTTACATAAATTATACTTTTATGAACAATCATGAAATATTTTTTAGTGAAATGATATATGTTATAATCATGTAAACTGTAGGTCTAACATTTCCATTTTCCAATGATCAATATGGAAAGGAGGTAATTATTATTTTATATTTACATAATTTTAATAATATCATATTATTTATCTAAATATACTTATACATATCATCCTTGTGGTCTGGAGAACAAAATAAAGAGTCACATCACCTCATGAAGATAGTAGTACTCAAGTACATGAACTAAAATAACACCATACATAGAGTGAAAAGGTAAAAAATAAAATGATAAATTATATTTTTATAATGATAAATATTTTATTAATATCATAATTATATCATTTATGTCACATAAATTAATTGTTATTATATTCCATGTAAATGGATTGCGGAAAAATGAATATCTTTTCTTTTAGAGGAGTTTATCAGCCGTACACATGAGTGAAATTATTGTTTCCCATAAGAAATTAAATTTAAAAAAATTATATAGGACATAGTTACACTATAAGTATAATTATTATTTAAATGTCATAAATATAAATCATATCCATAGTCATACACTACCATTAGAGTTGATAAGGGAATCATGAATGACATTGGTTCAAGTGGCGAAAAGAAATCATACACATGAACAATGATTTTATATCCAATTTGAAGGAAGAGTATATGTATTTAGTTTGTTAAAACCCATTGAAAAATATAAGCCTATCAAAAGAACTTAGTATAAAATTCATATTTTCATAATATTTTATTTGTGTTGTGGAATAAATAGAAAAAATGCTCATTGACAAGCGTTAGGTCTTCATCAAGTAACCTCTTTAGGATTACATCAAAAGACCTCTATGATGGATTTAAGACATACTTAATGCTTATATAAAAATATTAGGGTTGTTTTTATGTTACTTGGTCTACTATTTTCTGAATAAAAATATTTTTAATGCATGAGAAATATAAGATATATAATGACCTTTTATATGTATGGTGAGTTGGAAACCTGTAATTTTTGAGAAGAAAAAGGTATAACCAAAATTTTCACTTTACAAAACAATCAAAAATAAAGAATTATCAAGAATTATGTGTTATAGGGTTTAAATATTACTAGATTGTAGATTACATACAATTTTTTAAATTTTTTACCCTTATATGTTTTGTTTAACCCGTTCGTAAACCCTTTTTTTACATTAATTATGATAATTATTTTTTACTATATTAACTAATAATTTATCAATAAAAAATTGTTCCCTTTATTATAAATTATATATTTTTCATCTTTCAAATAATGAATACATATTTCTAAATTAAATTTAAAAATGTTAAAAATTATAAGTCAAAAATTAATCC